>AP025053.1:7980310-8120752 GCA_036186865.1 Eustoma russellianum
TAACATATCAACATACATGAATTTGGAAGCTAAATATTTCCAAGACTTTTTGCTTCACATTCATAGGGCGGTTGAGCTAACCAATTAGGTCTATTTTCATAATTATTTTGTTACAAATACGTTTGGTGGAATCTTAGATACATGTCATAAAATTGCAGATTATTTCAATAACCGTAAAGGGACTTATTTACTTACTTTCCGAACTGGTTTAGGTGCTGAAACTGAGCTGACAGATTTTACTAAACATTCAATTGCGGTGAACCGTAATTCGTTTTCTAGAAATTCCAACATGCCCAAGTCATAAACATATGGAACTAGTATCCTACCGAAATTTAGCCCATTTGCATGTCTCTAAGTCCCTTTTCTGAGGCTGGAAAGTCGTTACTAATTTCAGGTTGGCTCCAGTAATTTCAGTTGAGCAGTTTTACCAAATAATTCACTAAAAATAATCCAAAACTTATTTTACCAAGATTCCAGCTGACGTGTCCCCTACACTCATAGGATTATTACCATGCCAAAAATCAGCTTTATTGGTCATCTACAAGGTCCCTTTTTAAGTCAGTGAAAAGAGGTCACTATTCTGCTCAGTTCTCGTTTTTCAGGTCTGACCAGGCACCAAATATTTTATTAAAAATTAACCATAGCTCATTTTACCAAAATTCCAGCTGGCATCTCTACTACACTCATGGGGCTAGGGTTGTGCCAAAAATCAGATTTATTGAAGGTTCACAAGGTCCTCTTTTAATACGTTGAAGTCAATGGTCAATTCTGCCCAGCTCCAGAATTTGTTACTGGAGTAGTTTTAACGCGTAATTTCTTAAAAAATA
Source organism: Eustoma russellianum (assembly GCA_036186865.1). Lineage (NCBI taxonomy): Eukaryota > Viridiplantae > Streptophyta > Magnoliopsida > Gentianales > Gentianaceae > Eustoma > Eustoma russellianum. Next base: position 7,981,138 of record AP025053.1, read on the forward strand.
ATCCTTAGCTTATTTTGACGAAATTCCACCTCTCCCTTGTGCTACACTCATAAGGATAACTTTGTACCAAAAATTAGCTTCATTGAAGGTCTGTAAGGTCAGTTCTTAAACCATCTAAAACGTCACTCTATTCTGTCCAGCTCCAGAATTTCCAGCCTGAGCAGTTTCACCAAAACATTTATTAAAAATAATCCATAACTTATTTTACCACAATTCCAACTCTTACATTTGCTAAAAACATAGGACTAACATCATACCAAAAACCAATTTGATAGCACGTCAGTAAGGTTCAGTTTAAGGTCACACATCTCACTGTCCAATTTTGTCCAGCTCCAGTGGTTTGACATTTTACCCTCTTTTCATGTCAAGTGACCACTAATTATCTTGTGCTTATGAAATAACTTATTAGTCATCACATACACCTTTTTCCTATGAATGTCCCGATTTCATTCCTCTTTTTGAGTCCTTTTTGCATCATGTCAAAACAGTGGGTAGTTTGTTCACAACCACTAGCATGCTTGTTCACAAAAGATGTTCTTTCTTGGATTCAACTCACCTTCGTCTTCATCCTTTAAGCCGAAATTTAGGTGATACCAAGAACACATTTTCACAACACTTATTTAAGCATGCAACACATTCAAGTACCATGTTATTCCAATCTTACCCAAACAACCTCATAAAACTCACATTTAACACATGCATGCTTTCTTAGGTCTTCACAAGTTTCATCCAAGAGTTAATCTAGCCTAGACTTACTTAGGTGGACCTTAATTCATCTTAAGACAGCCCCATTTCACATTGCATGTAATAAAAGATTGCATCTTTGAAGGAATTAGTCACATGCAAGATAATGTTCTTAAGAAATCACTACGGTACAAACATGAACTTAGTGTTTTCTTCTAAAGTTCACATCTTAGGAACATCTAGCCATTCAAGTCACTAATTCTTCAAATAAATCATGAGAGTCTAGTGTATACTTGCCTCTTCAAGCTAAAGCTCTTGCCTTTGCTTGGTTATGGAGTGAGTTTAGTTGAAATCCACCTCTTTCTTCACCCTTGTGTATACGTTTTTGAAGGAGAAGAAGAAGATGGTTAGCCTTCATTCAATAGTGGAAATAGGATATATTTAAGACTAGAATATCTTACCAAAATGAGTTTTGAGTGAGGCTTCAAGTATCATAAGTTAGCACCACCTAAGAGAGTTGAATGCTTTGCACCTATAGCCAAAAGGGGTCACGGTTGGTGGAGGGAGAAAACACCCTTGTGAGCTTCATCAATTTGCATGAAGAAGTTACTTAATGGACTTAGAAGAAAACTTACCTAAACACTTCTTGAGCTTGAAGATGAGAGTGAAGTTGAATCTCCTAGCCTTCAAGGATGAAGGGCCGAAATGTTGTTGGTGTGTGGGGGGAGAGAAAACTTCTTATGTGTTGGCTTGCCTGAGAGGGTTTCAAGATGAGATTGGAATGAGCTTCTAGGAGTAATTAAAATAGAACATGTAGGGGAAATGGGGAGGGGAATTTCGGCAGCTCCAAGGGGTGGTCAAGGAGGCAAAGTTCCATGGAAGAAAGAAAAAGGCAAGCCTTTTTGTCCCTCATGCTTGCATTATTTTAATCTTTGTCTTGCATGCATCCATTAGTTTATTGTTTTCTTTGCATGCTTGATTTTTATTTGTTATTTAATTTGAATTTTAAGGTTTGTTTGGAAAAATGAGGAGAATTCTAGAATTCTTGGGGGGTATGGCCGAAAGTTTTGGGTCTTGGGGGTAGTTTTGTCTTTTCCCATTTATCATATCCCATACTTATATAATTTATAATGTTATTTATTTTATAAAATTTTGATTTTAATCTTGCTTTGTGAGGATCGTTTATGTTTGTATTCTTACAAGAAAGAGTTTACTTCAAGGGTGATCAATGGCCTTTGGCCGAATTCACAAGGTGTATCACACACCTTGTGACGTTCGCTTGTATAACTATTTAGTGTCTGTCCTAAATGAACTTGAAGAATTTAAATAAAGAAGCGCTAATTTGACTTAAGTGACATGCACGTGAAGGAATCATCGCTTTTATTTCGTCACTTAATCATAGTTTCAAGTACATGGTCGTTGGGGTACAACATAAATCCAGCCACCCTTGTCCTAAGGTGTTTTGAGTGATTCATGAATGCTAAGGAAAGTGCCCTCGAAGACTGAAATAGGTCATTTTGACTGAACCAGTATAAAAAATCTTAGTGTTCTTACTTTCAGCACTTTTATTCTTAGTTTCTGTTTTTACATTGTTTCCAACGCCTCTAAAAAAAATACAAACGTTTTTCAAAAATCATCAAATTTTGCAGAGACATAGATAAAGGCCGTAGGTTTCATTTAAGACAAGTTTCATCAAATATGGATAAGTATAAGTCATCCAAACGTTCATAGTTCTGAGACTAGTGCAATCTGATTTTCATATTAGCAAAGGTAGAGAACATCAACATGGTTGATATGCTTGCCAAAGAAATTTTAAAAAACTGTTTCAACCCATTAAATTATACAAGTTAAGGGACATCTTATAAAATTTGTAGATCATTTGGAGTTGTCATTAAATAGGAATTGATTTTTCATTCTAGGAGAAAGTTTTTCACACATTTACACAGTCCAATTAGAAATGGTTTTCAAGACCTTATACTTTGAGTTTTAATCTGGAATTTTTATGACATATAGATAACATCTAAGATTACATTATCACAAAATTTTATGAATTTTGAAGGTCTGGAAACTGGTCATTAAGTCAACCAAAAACAGGATCTAAAAACAGAATCTGTTTTCAGAAGTGAGTAACTGGTTACTAAAATTTTTTAAAAACCAATTTTTCCACACTCATTATTCAACCCCTCCCCCCTTCTAGTGATGCTATACAGGTCCGAAAATATAGTTACCCCATACAAAGATGGCCAGCCAATATACACTTCAAACACATACAAATTTCATGCACCACATGGCAAATGCAACACCAAAGTCATATCATAATTACATATATCAATTATCTATCATTTGCATTGATTTCTTGAAAATTCAAATTCAAAATGCCACACCACATGGCCAAAATTTTTTTTCACCTTTTGGAGCAGAGGTTATACATTTTATTATGCATATTATATGGTGTATAACACATTTTACATGTCTAAAGGCTTTGTGATATATTGGAGAAAAATTGCGCAATCGGAGGAAGTCGAAAATTAATTATTCTACATCACCTACGAGGGTGGTGTTTTCTTGCTCATGTGACATGTACCTAGAAATGTCTTACACATCCAAGACATATCTTGGAGTATTCTGGAAGATAATTTTAAATTGTGATTGAAATATACCATGCTGATGAAGATACTACATTATTATCTTTCAAAATTTAAAAAAATGTTTTCAACACATGCATGCTGAGTAGACGGCTGAGTAGAGTTGATTTGGAGCCTTAGTGGAGCTCATCTTGCTCTATGATTGATTGCAAAGACACATCACTTGTCCAATAATATTTTGCCAAGTAAGCAAAGGTATGATAGAAGGCTTTACAAGGTATATTCCAAGGGCATTCAAGACATTCTTCAAGAGGGTTTTCAGCTAAGAGGGGCGTGCCATACATTACAAAAGAGAGCAAGAAGATCAAACACAATTCAAGATTCATTTTCTACATTCTATCAAGTGTAAAGCAAGACTTCGCTTTATCTCTTATCTTCTTCTCTTACACAAAGCCTTAAGCCTATCAAACATTCATTCCATAATCTGTATAGGGTTAATATATACCACACATACACGTTTCATTCCTATACAAGATTGATCAAGGTGTGATCAAACCTTCATTAGTGAGGTGGTGGTGATTTTGTTGATTGTTGTTGTTCATTGTAAAAGAGTTGGACATTAAAGGAGTTGGTGTATAACTCTAGCCACCCTTGTCTTAAGGTGATTTTGCTGATTAGTGAATACTGAGGATGGTGTCCTCGAAGACTGGAGTAGGTCACATTGACCGAACCAGTATAAAAATCTTGGTGTTCTTACTTTCTGCATGTTTAATTTCAGTTTCTGTTTTTTGCAATATTTTCAACGCAACTGAAAAAACAACAAACCATTTTCAAAAATCATCAAATTTCACAGAGACATATATAAGGGTCTTAGGTTTAACTTAAGACATGTTTCATCAAATTTGGATAAGTATAAGTCATCTAAACGTTCAAAGTTTTGAGCCTAGTGCAGTCTGATTATCAGATTGGCAAAAGTTGAGAACATCAACATGGCTGATATACTTTCTAAAGGAATTTCAGAAAACTTTTTCAAACTATTAATCTAGACATATTAAGGGACAGCTCATAAAATTTTCAGATCATTTGGAGTTTTCTTTAATTAGGAATTAATTTTTCATTCTAGGAGAAAATTTTTCACAGATTGACAGAGTCCAAGCAAAAACGTTTTTTCAGGAACTTACACTTTGAGTTTGAATCTGAAATTTTTATGAAATATATATAACATATAACGTTTTAAAGTATATTTTCACAAAATTTCACAAATTTTGGGAGGTCAAGAACCTGGTCATTCAGTTAATAAAAAGCGGGATCTGAAAACAGAATCTGTTTTCAGAAGTGAGTGATTGGTCACTAAATAATTTTTAAAACAAATTTTTCTGCACTCACTATTCAACCCCCCTTTTAGTGGTTCTATAAAGGTCCGACAAGTGGTATCAGAGCCAGGTTCACTCACAACAAGAAAATCTAACAATCATTGTGATATGGTATCAACTAGCCATAAAACCGAGCAAGAAGGTATGTCAAGCAAAAGGCCTCCCCTTTTTGATGATGAGTCATTTATTCAATGGAAACTTTGCATGAAACTTTTTTCTTATGCTTATTAATATAGATTTATGGTCTATAATAGAAGATGGTCCGTTTCTTCCATCTAAAATATCCATGGTTGATGGTGTTACTTTAAAAATCGTAAAACCCAAGCAAGAATATACTATTGATGATAAAAAGAAGTTGAGTATGAGTGCTAAAGTCATGCAACGTTTCTTAAATGGTTTGAGTAAAACTGAATATAGCTATGTCTCAAATTGTTCCAATGCTCAAGAGATGTGGAGGTGTCTAGAAATAAAGCATGAAGGAACTACTCAAGTTAAAGAGTCCAAGATCAATATGCTTATGTCTACTCTTGAATCCCTTATATTATTGCCCAATATCTATTGTTGATATTGATTTGAGATTGACTAACATTTAAAATTTTCTTGAGTCTCTTGTCAAGATTTTCTCGTCACAAAAAAATACAGAAATTCTTGATAAGCCTCTCATCTGGATGGGATACGAAAGTGATCACAATTGAAGGAAGTAAAGAAACAAAGTCAATAAAAATAGAAGAATTATCGGATCTCTAAAGGTACATGAAAATAAACTCACTCTAAGGAAACCGGAATCAACTTCTAAACAAGGTAAGGCTATAGCGTTTAAATCAAATGGATATGTCTCTACTTCTTCTGATCGCGTAGATGATAGTGATACGGATTCGAATAATGAAGATCTAATTTTATTGGCTAAAGGCTTAAGAAAGTTTATGAAAAAATTGTTCAAAAACAAACTTAAGCCTACTTTATCTAAAAAAATAGAAATAAGTATAATGATAAAGATATTAAATGTTATGACTGTGGAAGACTTGGAAACATCTCTTATGACTCTCCGAACAAGGACAAAACTATAAATAAAAATCGTGACAAGGAATGGACAAAAACTAGACCTGTCTCAGAACCTAAGCAAAGGACTACACGAAGAGCCCTCAATGCCTCTACATGGAGTGATTTATCCGATTCTGGAAGTGAAGAAGTGCAAGAGGAAACAGCTCAAGTATGCTTTGCATGCAAAACATCTAATGAGGTAAATTCTGATTCCGATTTTGATTCTGAACCTTCTTATGATGATTTGTTTAGTCAATATCTTGAGTTACATAAGTTTACTAAGACTCTTTCAAAAGAAAAGAAACGTTTAATTGAAGACAAGAAATTGTTAGAATCTTCTAACACAAATCTTTTATCTCAATTAAACAACTCAAAGGAGGAGTCCTCTATCATGATTAACTCATTAAAATATGACATTACATCTTTGACATCCGAAAATACTTTAATGATAGCCGAGATCTCTGATTTTAGATCAAGAAACGTAGACCTAGAAAAGACGATAAAACAATTTGATACAGGAACTTGCATGTTAGACCGTCTCATCTCTTCTCAAAAACATGAAACTGACAAAATCAGATTAGGGTATATTGAAGATAATCAGGTGCAAAAAAATTCACAAATTGTTTTCTATCTTCATTTAAGCACCACATGTATTTAAAACGATTGTAAAGCCTAAGAAGGCGACAATAAAAACTAGCGAGTCACCTATTGTATCTCATCGCACTACTTTTTTTCATCATATGGAAAGTATAACCATGTGCCACATATGAAAGAAAGCCATTGCTGTATATGCGACATTCATATCATGCTAATGTATCTAGATCACTGACATCGCATGCAAATCGATATGCGTATGAAAGCCGAAAATCACCTTATTTTTATAATGATAGCTTCGGCCATTATAGGCCAAATAGAAGTGATCACAACATATACTATATTCCTTCTTCATCTTTCTTCTCATCTTTTGTAAGACCAAGAAAGGTCACCCAAGTTTGGATACCAAAAGGTACTCTTGCAAAAGGTTGAATCACTAACCCTTAAGAACCCAAAATAAAGGGTACCTAAATGATTGTTACACTTTGCAGGGATCACATAAACCGAAAGATGTAGCAAACAAGTGGTTCCTTGACAGTGGTTGTTCAAGACATGTGACAGTTGATCCAAGCCTATTCTTGAAATTAAGGAAGGTTACAAAATGAGGATATGTGACCTTTGAAGATAACAACAAAGGTAAAATAATTGGAAAGGAAAAAATCAAAAATCCAAGCACCCTTTAGATTTCCAACGTATTCTTGGTAAGCAACATATCTTACAACTGGCTTAGTATTTCACAATTTCTTGATAGTGGCTTTGATGTAAATTTTTCTCACCCATATTGCAACGTTGTTAATAAAAATGGAGAAACAATATTAAAAGGAAAAAGATAAGGAAACATTTTTACATTTATCTATAGATGATATGTTAGATGCAAAAGTAAAGTGTTTTATGTCAAATGAACCGAATGAGAATTTATCGCACAGAAGTTTAGGACACATTGACATCTTCACTCTTGAAAAACTTCAACGTAAGAGTCTACTACGAGGAATGCCTAAACTTGATTTGGACAACTTTAAGTTGTGTGAATCTTGTATTAAGGGCGAACAAACACATGAATCACTTAAGTCTAAGAATGAGATTAGCACATCTAAAATCTTAGAATTATTACATATCGATTTTTTTGGTCCTAGTCGTACTAGAAGCCTCGGAGAGTGAGACAACATACATCATCCTTGATGATTTTTCTTGTTATACATGGACTTTATTTCTTGCAAATAAAGATGATAGTTCCGTTGAGATTGCTAAATTAATAAAACAACTTGAAAATCAATACGGTGTGAATGTGAAAAAGATTAGGAGCAATAGAGGCGGAAAATTTAAAAATAAAGATATGATTGCATTTTTTGAAGAAAAAGGTATTATGCTTGAATTTTGACCACTTAGAATGCCAAAATAAAATGGTGTAGTTGAAAGAAAGAATAGGACTTTGCAAGAAATTATAAGAACCATGCTTTGTGAATGATTGCCAAGATTTTTATGGGCGGAAACCGTTAATTGTGCATGTTATATAATTAACCGTTTATCAATTAGAAAGAAAATTAACGAAACACCATATGAGATTTTAAATGATTGGATGCCAAAGAATGATTACATTCGTGTTTTTGGATGTAAATGTTTTGTATTAAAAACAACAGATAATTTAGGTAAATTTGAGTCTAAATCTATTGAATGTATTTTTGTTGGATATTCTGTGAATTCCAAGGCATATAGATGCTATGATCCCGTCACTAGAAAATTTTTAGAATCTATTCATGTGAAATTCAATGAATTTGGTGAACTTAAAATAAATAAAGAATATGATGATGATTTTGAATTGAAACCCGTGATGGATGATATAGAAGAAAATAGCATACATGATGAGCATGACATATTTAGAAATGCATGATCACTTAGAAACACATGAGAACTTTGAAAATAATCAACCAAGATGGCATAGAGATCACCCACACGACCTCATAATGGGCGACATATCTGAAGGTGTACGACCACGTAGAAGAATAGATCAAGATGAAATTAATCAATTCCATGCTATGATTTCTAAAATAGAACCAAAGAATGTACTTGATGCTTTGATTGATTCTTCTTAGATTGATGCGATACATGACGAATTAAATCAATTTATAAGAAATGATGTATGGGATTTGGTACTCCGATCACATGACAAAACAATAATAGGTACGAAATGGGTATTTAAAAATAACATGAATAAGGATGGTAAAGTTGTTAGAAATAAAGCTAGACTTGTAACACAAGGATATAATCAAGAAGAGGGAATAGATTACGAAGAGACATTTGCACCTGTAGCATGTTTAGAAGCTATACGATTATTACTTGCTATTGCTTGCATAAATAATTATAAACCTTATCAAATGGATGTAAAAAGTGCATTTCTAAATGGTTTTATACAAGAAGTAGTTTATGTAAAGTAACCACCCAGATTAGAGGATATAAAATTTCTTAATCAAGTTTATAAGTTAAAGAAAGCATTGGTTTAAAACAAGCTCCTAAAGCTTGGTACGATAGCTTTGCTACTTTTCTCTTAGAAAATTTATGTAAAAAGGGACTATTGACAGTACTTTATTCTTAAAACAAGAAAAATTCGATTTACTTATTATTCAAATTTCCGTTGATGATATCTTTTTTTGATCTACATGTGATAAGTTAGTGGAAGAATTTGAAGCTTATGAAATCCAAGTTCGAAATGTCTATGGTAGGGGAACAAAATTGTTTTCTTGACTTGCAAATAAAGAAAACTATCAAAGGAATACACATAAGTCAAGTAAAATACGTAAATGACATGATTAAGAAGTTTAACTTTGAAAACTTGAAACCATCCACCTCCCCTATGAGTGTAGCCACTGAACTTGATAAAGATGAAAATGGAAAAGATTTTGACAATGGATTGTATAGATCTATGATTGGCCCTTTACTTTATCTTACTGTTAGTAGACCTGATATTATGTTTAGTATTTGTATGTGTGCTCATTTTCAAAGAAATCCTAAATTCTCACACTTTAACGCTGTAAAAAGAATATTTCGTTGCATTAAGCATACGCCCAGATTAGGACTTTGGTATAATAAAAACTGTGACTTTAATTTGCATGCTTATACTGATGCAGATAATAGAGGATGTAAAATAGATGGAAAAAGCACAAGTGATTCATGTCATTTCATTGGTAACTCATTAATATCATGGTTTTTGGAAAAGCAAGCTAGTGTAGTATTATCCACCACTGAAGCAGAATACATGGCCCTTAGTCTTTGCTGCACACAATTACTGTGGCTAAAATAACAAATCTCAGATTTTGGTATAGTTGTTAGTCAAATTCCCATATATTGTGACGATACGAGTGCTATTAACTTATCTAAGAATCCTTTTTTACATTCTAAGGCAAAAGATATAGACGTAAGATATCATTTTCTTCATAATCATGTAAATACTGGCGAGATCATTACATACCATGTTCGTACTAAAGAACAAGTATCCGACATATTCACAAAAGCCCTTAATCAAACCACGTATGAAAATCTACATTCTAAATTAGGCATGATTTTGTATGATATGCTGTTAATTGCTATTTATTGCTTTTGCTTCTAATTGCATTTTTTGATGTGATTTACAAAATAAAGGAGGAGAAAAGCATGATTTAAGGGGGAGAAATAGACTTAAGGGAGAGTTTTGAAATTCAAATTTTGAAATACAAGTTATGAATGCATGATTATAAGGGGAGTGATTATGACATATTTAAATCATATCTAGAGGTTATTTTGCATATCATCAAAAGGGGAGATTGTTGAGAAACCGGAGTTTGAAGATTTCAAAATGCATGATTTAAATCTTATGTGATTTCAAAATGCATGATTTTAAGTGTTATATGACATGTGTACATGGTAAATATGTTTTATATGTTTTATATATGTCATTGTTGGACTACGTGCCATGAAGCGTTAAGTATCAAGTATTTGTTGTGTTTACACTATTTTCAGATGTCATATTAAACGAAGTAAACTAGTTCACTTAATGAAGTTCTTAAGGAGATTAACTAAATCAGTTCATTAAATCAAGTGCTTAAGGACATGTACTTGAAAATGCCTATTCGTTAGAAATCTCAAATGGAAAGTTCTTCTCCACACATCATATATGTATATAAACACGACATATATATATACTTATATATATATGTTGGAATGCAAGAGGATCCTGGTGCCTGAAGACTGAATGCAGGAGGTTCTTAATCAGTGCACTAGGTTCATTGGGACATTTTGTCAAGCAGATCGTTGAATGCGCCGAACACATATTGACTTGATTAAATCTTAATCTACATTGTGCATAATTGGAATGTAGATACTTAAATTCATTATATTATCATTAATCTATAGATTAGGCATCATTTTTAGGGTAAATTAGGCGTGTATAGATCATCATTGGTTAGTAAATATAATCGTTGCACCTATCACATCAAAGGTTAACGGCTAGTTGACTTCTTCCATGTATATATCCATTTATCCAGTGCATTCAATAAAAAAGTGAATGACAAGTGTTTTCCTCTCACTTCAAGTGAGATTCAAGCGATTGTTGTGTGATATTTCTCTATATGGCATCAGAGCTATTGAGCTCATCTGTACAAGTGCTGTTTTTTACTATTCATCATCTTCTTCTCGAGTTTTGCTATTTTTTTGAATTCTATCTCAAGCAATCTTCCTGGTATCAGTTAAATAAGTGATCTATCCTATTTTTCTTTCATTGTGATAAGTTATGGAGTCAGTTGGAAGTGAAGCACCCTCTGTACTAGGACCTTCTGTAGCTGCTGCACCTACTGGTTTATCAGGATCCAGTCAAGCCTCCAGCTCTGCTGTTTCCACTCAAGTTACCATTACTAATCATAAGTTGAATGGTACCAACTACCTTGCCTCGTCTATGGCAGCAAAAATGTTTATTACATGTAAAAGCAAGGAAGACTACCTCAAAGCTGATTCCAGCATTCTTGCGGAGAATGACCCAAGCTTCAAGCTGTGAAATGCTGACAATGCATGATCATGTCATGGCTTATTGGATCAATGACCATAGATGTAAGTAATAATTTCATCCCTTATGACTGTAGTGCCCTGCCCGGGACAAAGGACTCGGCACGATGCACCCGCCGTACTTTACTACGAGAAGTACAAGGTGACATCATCATGCATGTACAAATCGTAATAACATGTGTCGATAAGAGGAAACAAAATGACATAAGCAAAAATAAAGGTTAACAGGAGTATATCCTAATACATTCGCATATCTTAATACATCCATAATACAAAATGGAAAAATGAATATCTAAGGCAAGATCTAACGCTATCCATTGAGGCTCCAATCTATGTATATTGTGACAACATTTCTGCTGTCAACGTGATAAAAATCCTGTTCATCATGACAAGTCCAAACACATTAAAATTGACAGACATTTTCTAAGGGAGAAGGTTGAGGGAAAGATCTTTAAGCTACATGACATTCAGTCCAAGTATCAAGTGGCAGACATACTCACTAAGCAAGTCGCAGTACAAGTCTTCAGGTCCCTTCTGGGCAAGCATGGTCGTATAAATATACACACACCTAGGTTAAGGGAGAGTGTTGGAATACAAGAGGATCCTGATGCGTGAATACTGACTGAGGGAGGTTCTTAATTAGCGCACTAGGTTCATTGAGACATTTCGTTGAGCAGATTGTGGAATACGTCAAACACCTATTGCGTTGATTAGTTCTTCATCTATATTGTACATAATTGTAATGTAGCTGCTTAGATTCATTATATTATCATTAATTTTTAGATTAGTCATCATTTTTGGGGTTAATTAGGCGTGTATAGCTCAACATTGGTTTGTAAATATGGCCGTTTGCACCTTTCACATCAAAGGCTAACAGCTAGTTGGCTTCTTCCTTGTATATATGCATTCATCCGGTGCACTGAATAAAAAAATGAATGAGAAGTGGTTCCTCTCATTTCAAGTAAGATTTAAGTGATTTTTGTGTGATATTTCTCTATAATATATATATATATATATATATATATATATATATATATATATATTATATATATATATATATATATATATTTTAAAAGAAGATTTCATTGAGCTGGAGCCTCACTTTTGGCGGAAGAAAACCTTATTACAACAAAATGTCTACTGCAAAAACATAACGAAAGAAAAACGCCAATGATTACCATCTTCCAAATATATTTGATATGCCGCATTAAAACCTTGCCAAGTAAAACCACTCTGGTGGATAAAACCTTGGCGAAGGAAAAAGCGTACATATTTATATAATTGGCAAGATGGTATGAAATACAGTACATAATGAAAAAGAAAATAATGTCATCCGAAAATGATAGGTTCTGCGTAATGTCCAGTCTCCAAAAATTTCGCCTGGTGAGTTGCTGCAGCATCCTTATGTGATTGCAAGATGCTTCCATTTCCAATTTTTTGATGGTATGAATACTCCCGTCCGTCCATGTACATGTGAAGGAAAGTGAGAAATTAAACCAGTAGCCTAGCCATGACAAGAAAAAGAGCACCAAGAGAATGCAAAGCGTACCGATGCTGCCTGTACACCGCAGGATACAGGCAGAAAGAAAAAAATGTATGCCAATCCATATAGAAGACTGAAATAGCTTAAGGTATGTGCACTTGTAGGATCCGTATATTGTCAAGCCTCAAAGGATGTCGCCTGGTGAGCATCATCCTATGATTGCGAAATGCTTCCATGCTCTAGATTTTGATGATATTAAGGCTCGCGTCCGCCCATGTACATGTGAAGGAAAGTGAGAAGTTAAACCAGTAGCCTAATCATGACAAGAGAAAGAACACCAAGGGAATGCAAAGCGTACCGAGGCTGCTTGCACCCCGCAGGATACCGGCACAAAGAAAAAGTGTATGCCAATCCATATGGAAAACAGAAATAGCTTAAGGCATGCGCACTTGTACCGATGAGAGATCCAAAGCAATAGAGGCACGAACTAGCGATGGAAGATTGTGACAAGTGTAATGCTGCGTCTGAGGAAATAGCATCGTATGCTGGGCAAGATAGTGAGCCGTGATGTTTCCTTCTCTGTAAACATGTATAAATTCTAGTCGATGGAGATGAAGCAGGGTCTGTAATAAGCCCAAATGGAAATTTCCAGAAACCCTCTGGGGCTGCTTGAATATATATATATATATATACATATACATATGTATATATATGTATTATAGAAGGACGGGTGGTACCGTCTGTAGATTTTAATAATAATAGCATACCTTCACTTGTGGTGGAAGAATATGGTGGTTACATAAGTTTTAGGAGACTCTCCTACTAAAAGAGTAAAAGAAATGCATAATGTTATACATAGAAACCTGCATAAAAGTAAACGGATAATGCACAAATATAAAATGTACATAACAAATTCTAAAGCTAATGTTGCGCCTTGAGGAGAGATTGCTTCTGATGCTTGGAGTACTGCGCCATAACATCGTGCTCGCACAAGTAATATATGCCAAATGTAAATCAAAATTAAGAAAACAAGAGGAGTACAGAAAGAATGAATCTCAACAGGACTATGATCGTACCGATATTGCATGCATTCATAATGAATACAGGCAAACCATATGTTAAAACAGCCCTTCATGCGGTTGCAGATATGTTGCCCTTGTGTGCTCCTTATATCCCGGTGTTGCTCAGAGTGAATCACATTAGAGAAAGTTATGAGTACCAAGGGAATGCTTGGGAGCGGATAAGAGAATGAAATAAATAAATATAAGGAAAAAGTTACGTACCCATGTTGTCTGTACCATTCTGTGATACAGACAACAATGTTAGAAAAGAGCAATCCAATTGAAGGACAATCATATGCATGACCAAAAGGAGAGCGCACAAGCATGAAATATCACCTCACGAGACACATTAAAATATAAATTGTTAAGCAAAGTGCCTCATGTAATCAGCTACAAATCAAATGAATTAGTGAAAGATCATACCCATGTTGCCTATCTCATTGATGGACATGGGCAACAATGTGAGTAGCGTGCCAACCCATTAGGGGACATGAAATCATTGACGGATATTTGGTATAGTAGTATCTAATATAATTGCACCACGTACATCACAAGACAACTCACTGATAGATGCATATAATGTCAAACCCGCCGATTTGTAGCCATATCTAGATAACGTATGTGCAGCTGTATTTGTCTCCCGTGGACAATAAGAAAGGGTCGCTGCATTTAGCCGCAAGAACTGTATTTTACGCTGTAAATCCGCCACCAAAGAACCTGTATATCGTTGGGAGCAGAAAGAGAGGATAGAAACATGCGACAATCCGTCTCAATAAGAAGTTGGTCATGCATGAAAGCGTAATAAATGAGAGCATATTACACAGCTCTCAATTCGGCCCATAAAGGACGGGATGATGGCAATTAGAAACAAATAGCCGAGACCAAATCCCCTTGAGTATTCCGTAACACCGCCACAGCAGCTACCGCATTACGGCTAACCGATGCATCCACATTAAGCTTTAACTTACATGTCGGAGGCAGTACCCAACGAACTATTCTATGATGACGCTGATGCAATGGAGGTGAAAAATTCCTTGCTACCAAGTGTGGTATATTTTGTGTAAATTTAAACCCTTGTATTAATGCGCACCACTATAGATATGATCGTGCACTCTCTCAAATATCTCCTGTATGAGAAACAATTATCTCCAAAACATACACTTGTATACTCCTTCCAAATAACCCACGTAACCAAAGATGGAACTACCACTCTTAATATTCCGAGCATACGATGCTTAGAAGAAGCTTGCCACCATCGCAATAAATAGGCTTGTATAGTCGAGCGACAGGCATTGGGCCAGAGAAGAAGATGGAGATTTCCTGCGATAGCGGCTGTATTAAGGGACAACCAAGAAAAATATGATCACGCAGATCCAAGCTGTGTTTACAAAACACACATTCTGTTGGAAATATTATTCTCCAAGTCCTTAGATTATCCGCCAGTGGAAGTGACCGCATCAAAAGCTTCCAGAGAAGTACATGGCAACCTGCATGGCTTCGTGGCCACCATATAAAATGAGAGTAAGCCAATGATGCTTCTTCTGAAACAAGCAGAGTATAAACTATCTTCCAAGTAAATTGGCCAGCCGAATCAGCATGCCTGTGTAAACCGTCCGAGTCCGTCTGCACTCCTGAAGACATATGGTGATGTATACGACTAATACGTTTCCATGTAGGAGAATCAGAAATATGCGAATATATCGATGTCCGCTGCCCATATTTACTGCGGCTATATGTCGCCTACAGTGTGTTAGAGTGATGAAATTTCCACCATAGCAAACATTCATAAGATTTTTGAATCGCATATAAATTTCAATATCCCAATCCTCCATATTGAGTAGAACGACAAATATTTTTCCAAGATTGCCAATGATGGCGATCATTCCATAAGAAGCGTGACATCTTGCGATTTAGGGCAGCAATTACACTATGCAACAACTTGGAACTAGCGATGATATGTGTAGGCATGGCACATAGAACATGATGAATAAGAGTCGGATGGCCCGCCATAGAGAGTAACTTCGAAGACCAAGAATTTAACCTAGCATCAAAGTGTGCAAGGAGAGAGACGCAATACTTAGCTCGATTTATACCGTTATATAAATAAGAGCCCAGATATTTGATTGGCAAGGCAGCTAATCGCATGCCTAACACCAGAGACGCACGCGTTCCTGAGAATCCAGCACCCACAACAACTTGACTCTTATGGAGATTAACAAGTTGTCCAGAGGCTCGCTGATACGTGTCTAAAAACGTCAAAACCTACTGAGATTCCGCACAGAACCATTAAGAAAAATAACCAAGTCATCTGTAAAACCCAAATGCGATACGCGTGGTACACATCATGGCTGGAAACCAACCAGATGGTCCATCTGCATAAGAGCATTCAATCCTCGAGAGAATCCATCAGACGCCAGAATAAACAAAAGTGGTGATAAAGGATCGCCTTGTTTAACACCTCTTCACACTGAAAAGAACCCTGTCGGCTTCCCATTGACCAAAACCGAGCATCTTGTTGCAGATATATTATTCATTAAAATACGGACCAATCTAAAATGGAAACCCATTTTTAATAAGAGCTGTCGAAGATAAGACCAACGAACTCTATCAAATGCTTTTTCCATATCTAGTTTGATAATCACACGTCCACCTCTGCCTGGTCTGTCTAATACATGTACCACCTCCTGCACTAGCAAAACGTGCTCAGTAATATCTCTGTCCTTCATAAAGCCACCTGCTCCTGTGAGATTAACTGAGGCAATAAATCTGCTAATGTTGTGGAAATTAAGACCGTAATTACCTTTGCAAGAAAATTAGTGAGGCAAATCGGACGAAATTTAGAAAATGATTGAGGATTTGCCACTTTTTGGATGAGGGTAATAAGAGCCGCTGCTAGATGGCTGGGGGGTCGAATATCCAGAAACAATTCTTGTACTGCCTTGTATAAATCCATATGAATGACTGGCCAGAATAGACGATAAAATGATCCAGGAAAACCATCTAGCCCTGCTGCACTAGTGGGGCTAAGATCCCAGACCGCCTGATTAACTTCAGATAAAGTGGGTATGGCCATAAGTCTCTCATTATCTGCATCTAATACAAGAGATGGGACATACTGCAATATAGAGTCATACTTAGAGGTATCATCTGCCTTGAACAATTGTTCATAATACCTAACCGCAGCTTGTTCAATCTCGAATGGGCTATCACAAGTGACGCCATCCTCCCGAACTATCCGATGAGTGGCTTGTTTTTGGCGTCATTCCTTAACAAGCTGATGGAAAAATTTTGTATTAGAATCTCTATCACGAACCCACTTGACATTTGCTTTCTGCTTAGAAAATAATAATGCACGCGATTGTGCCATCCGCAACAGTGCTACACTGCGATGATATCCCTGACGCAAAGCATCTGTGGGCGCCGTGTCACAGGCTCTTTCACAACGAGTCACCTCCATCTCCACAGCTGCAAGGGCATCGAATATA
This sequence comes from Eustoma russellianum, assembly GCA_036186865.1. NCBI lineage: Eukaryota > Viridiplantae > Streptophyta > Magnoliopsida > Gentianales > Gentianaceae > Eustoma > Eustoma russellianum. The sequence goes on from AP025053.1 coordinate 7,998,472, forward strand.
TTACCAAAAACCTCCTTATTCCATATCCACAGCTACTGTTTTAGTCTGTGCATTTTAGAGTAGAAACCCCACATGCCCCCCACTGTTGGAAAGGATCGGCATTAATGAGTGACAAAGCTATGAAAGTCTGCATGTGTAGTCCAAGCATCAAGGTACCTGAAAGATGCAGCAGAAGTAACAAGATCGGAATGACATTCTAGGTAAAGCGGAGCATGGTCTGAAGTCCCACGATTGAGATGCTGATATTGAACGGTGGAAAAGAGATCAAAAAATCCAACGAGCATAGGAATCTATCTAGCCTCTCGGCAAACCCGGCTTAAACCTCTGCCGTCACACTAAGTATCTAATGAGCCCTGAAAATTAATTGCCTAAAGAGAACTGTCCACCACATAATCATTAAAATCCTGCAAAGATCGAAGTGAAGGAGAGGATCTACCCTTATGTTCATCAAGAGTTAAAAATGTATTGAAATCACCAGCAAGAAGCCAAGGAATGTCCAAAGTTGTCCGAAAGATTGTGAGATCCGCCCACAAAGGACGACGTGACGTCATCGTATACAATTCATATTCAAACATGCACCAGAATGAGCCACCTGTAGGGAGCCAACACAAGCGCATGGAATGGTTTTAGATACCACTACGTTCACCATCAAGTCGAAAATAGGAGTCTTACCAAAAAATCCATACTTTATCATCCTTAACAGACATAGCTTGAGGAAAACCCAGCTTCAAATGTTAGGACAACAAAGAAGTTACTTTAACCTTTGGCTCAATGACGACAAGAATATGAACATGATGTCACCAAATTAATGATAGTAAACGATCCACAGATGTTCAAATTCCTCTAATATTCCATAATATCATCTTCACTGCAACGATACTATATCAAAAGAGTTTGAGAGAGCCGCACGAGATCTTGTAACTGGCGGAGAAGCCGGTTCATATGCCCTATGCGAAGGATGCAATAGCTTCGGTGGGATTTGAAAATGTAACGTTACATTGGAATCCTTGGGAGTATTCGGATGCTCTAATGAGGCATCAGGTGAGTTTTGATTCGCACCTTCCAGGACAACCTCCTTAATCTAAGCATCAACTAATGAGAAAAAAGCAAGCTCGTCAGATAATTCAGTGCTGGCGACTTCACCCTGTTCCCCCACTTCACTATCCAAGTGTGATGCGAAGTTGGGATTAGCAGGCAAACCCGGGAAAATAGCATCGTCAATTCCTTGAAGCCAAGAAATATCTTGAACATGTGAAACAAAATCAATCCGAGTCATATCTTGAGATCGATGTACCGGAGGCAGCAGCATCCAAGCAGGTTAAGGAATCACATTAGAGTCAGCCGGCTGCATATTCCCAACCTCCTGCCTGACAGTACTATCTGGCTTTTTAGGCGTCTAGCGGTGTGATTTTTTGGCAATGTAGCCGAGTTATGGGTTTGATCAGCAATTGGAATATCCTTTCCACATGCATCAGACTAATGTCCCAGCCGAGAGCATGAAGCACAATATAAGGGCAGATCTTCATAGACACAGACTGTGAAATACAGCGATTAGAAACTTGAATAAAGACACGAGATGGAAGTTCGTGAGATATATCAATTTCCACACAAACACGACCTATTTCCATATTTTCGTCAATTCTACTTTCATGGCTGCCTTTGTCAAAATTCTTTTCACCTCAGCTTTTTCTCCCTCCTAACAACCCATCTTCTTAAAGCAAGAGAGAGCCAATTCTTCAGCAGAATCCCAAGCGTTAACAGCAACAGGGATGATGAAACTTTAGCAGAAAAAATCGAAAGTCTTGAGGACGAGCAAGTTTACAAGCCTGATCATTTGTAAGAACCAGACTTCATGCCTGAGACTAAAAATGAAGGATTTGGTCTCTGTGGAAAAAGTTCAGAGCATACTCCTTCATTCATTACGGCCGGAGTCATTGATTCTGAAGCTTCCGCCTATAATTCTTAGATGCCGTATCAGAAGAAAATCAAGGAGAAAGAGTATTTCCCCAAAGAATACATGAAAAAAAGTACGTGACTGCTTCCGATGGCTATCGTGGAAACTTCCGCCAAGGAGTGAAAGACACCAAAAACTAGTATAATACCGAGGATGTCAACCACAACATCGATATAGAAGAGGAATTGAACGACTTCCGATTTGCTCAAAAGGGTGTTTGTCATACTCTGTAACTTTTAAGTCCGAATTTTAATAATTAGAAAACAACTTAAAATAACACTTTATTAAATGTATAGGTTTATGAGAATTAGTTAAATGAAATGTAGGTGGGTAAATAATCAAAAAACTGGAATAAAGAAAATTAGGCTAAAATACGTAAAATGCCCCTCCCCACTTAAATGGTGGAGGAGCTACACAATTGTGTATAACTCCATAAGAGAGAGCGAGAGACGCCAGTTAGAGGAAAAGAAAAGGGAAGAAACAGCGGGAGAAAGGAAAGGAAAAGAGAGAGAGAGAAAGAAGAAGAAAGAGTGGCCAACCTAGGTTCAACCCTTCCCGCGATTCTATCAAATATTCGTAAGACTATCTAGAAGCAAAGGCAAGTAATCTTTCGATACGCTTTACGCAGATTTTGATACAACAGGCCCTATGTTCTTAGAAAGAGAAAACTCGGATCACACATTAGTAATCTTGATTTGTGTATATTACATGCTCTAATATATATATTTGTTGCTGTTTGCTTGAGTAAAGTCATGTTATTTGGGCCAAATTCTGGAAACAGTTATGTGGTGATTATTGTTGTTAAATATGCCCATAAAAGTGTCATCCGTGTTGTGTTTATCGTATTGTTGTAAGTACTTGAGTTTATTAACTGTACATGTTGTGGGTGATAGAAGGCTTAGAGTGGATACGTGTTGACATGCTTAAGAATCAATTCATGTTAGTTGTGTGTTAAGCATGAAGAATCTAGGTGGTAAGATGGATCTTGAAGTATTTAACATGAAAGGGGTGAAGGAGGAAGATGATGGGGAGAAGTTACTGCAGAAATTTGCAGTTCTAGAACCGTCAGAACACTTCGAACACCTACTTTAGGCGCTCAATGTCACATTAGGTGCCTAAAGCAGATGTTCAATGTGTCCCAGTGCATTCCAGAACACTTCATACACCTATATTAGGTGCTTCATGTCACATAAGGCGCCTTATGAAGGCATTCGATGTGTCATAGCACATTCCAGAACACTTCGAACACCTCAGAAGGTATTCGATGTCACTTAAAGCGGTTCATGTAAGCGTTCGATGTATACCAGCACATTCCAGAACACTTTGAACGCTCAGAGTAGGCGCTTTACGTCACATTAGGCGCCTCCTGAAGGCGTTCCAAGTGTACTGAAAGTTCCTTTTGACCCATTAAGCGCTCCATGTATGTGAGATACCTTTATTCTCTTCCATTGCTCATAAAGTACAAGTGTTTTTGAAGGGTGCTTGAGTTGTAAACATTAAGCATGAATGAGTAAGGTTAAGTATGAATTCGAAGTGAATTTGCGATACGAGAGGGCTTGAAGTGGTACAAATGAGGTATGCTTGAGTTGTAAACATTAAGTGTGAATGAGTAAAGTTAGGTATGAATTCGAAGTGAGTTAGCAATATGAAAGGGCATAAAATGGTACGAATAAGGTGTGTTTGAGGAAGTATGAATGAGCAAGGTTAAATGTAAACTCGATATGAATTTTTGTAATACGAAAGGACATGAAATGGTACGAGTAGGGTGTGATAAATGTTCAGGATGTTGTACTTGATATGTAAAGTTGTGTGCATGTTTACACGTTTGATATGATGTTACATGAGCATTCTGCATCACGACATGAACACTTTGCATTTGGGCATGATTTTTGTTTTGCAAAAAGAATACGATTTCGAAAAGAAGATTAAAGTTTTCGAAAAGCAACTATGGCTGCTGGTTGATCGCAGGGTATAAAAGTCACAGATGCGAAATCCGGGTATAAAAGCGTGACCTAAGAATCAACAGCAGGGTATAAGTATTTTATGGGGCCGTGGACCTATCAGCACGGAGAATAATATTATGTTATGGGCTCGTGGGCCTATCAGCACAGAAAATAAAGTTATGATATGGGGTCGAGGACCTATCAGCGCGGGGTATAAAGTTATACGTTATGGGGTCGTGGACCTATCAGCACGTGGTATAAAGTTATATGTTATGGGGATGTGGACCTTTCAGCACGGGGTATAAAGTTTTGTTTGCTGTGGACTGATCACCCACAGGGTATACAGTTCTGCTACGCGAAGAATATGATAAGAAGAATTATGCAAAATTTTGTGAAATGACATGCATGACATGTTTACAAAAGAAGACATATGCATGATTTTTGTGTGTGGTTTTGAAGAAATACATACATGGTACACGAAGCATAAGATTTGACATGCAAGAAGTGACGTTCGCATATGTTCTGTTTATGTAGTACGTTTTGCTCAATATGTGTTGGTTCCCTTTTTCTGTATCATTTACGTGACCTATTTGGCTTGATGAGTTGTTATAAAGATGCTATTTGCCAACCCGAGCACCTTATTTTGGGGATTGATTTATGTACTGGTGACTCGTCGTGTGTGATCCCGTAAGGTGTATAGACGAGTTACTTGCTAGCGATGTTTTCGCTATGAACAAATACTCTATATGCTGCTTTTCAAGTGAGCCAAAGTACGAGATGATTTTTGTAGAAGATATTAGCGAGTGGGCTCATTGGGACGATGGTCACTAAAATGGAAAGGCTTACAGTCTTTATCCTTTCGTTGAAGGATTTATTGTTAAAACTTTGAATTGAGGGATACTTTAGACACTCTATCTGACACGTTTTATTTCCGTTGTGTTTCATTTGGGATATTATTGTTATTGATGTTTTTAATTCTACGATGTTTCTGCTGATTTATCTTACGTCATGAATGACATGTGCTTGATCTGCTTTGATGCTTTGTAGTTCTCGTAGTACGCTACGGCGGGTGCACTGGTACCGATGTCCAGTATCAGGCCAGGGCGCTACAGGTGGTATCAGAGACTAGGCTTCAGATCTATCTCGGAAACTTAGGTTCATGATCGTTTAGCTATTTAAGATGTGATTTACCCTTAAGATTGATCCTTAGGTATAAGTGCTGATTATCTAGAGTCTAACTATGATCTGGGTTGGTTATGTGCGAGCCCGTATATCATTTAACTTTTTGTAATAATTTAAATTTCAGACCCCACCAATCTCTTGGACACAATTCTGTGATTCCTTTCTGAAGCATTACGTGTCTAAAGCAGCAATCTTAGACAAGATAAGGGCGTTTGTCAGGCTAAAATAGGGTCAGAGGACAGTGTTGGAGTATGCCGACCATTTTCATGCTTTGGATAAATTCGCTCCAGCGATTATGTCTGGTAACTGCTTAAGGATGACAAGGTTTTAGCGAGGTTTGGATTCAAGAATTCAGTCAACAATAATAAATGCGGGGATGAGAACCTGCGAGGACATGCTGGACATGTGCTTTTGCGTCGAGAATGATTTTCATAGAATAGCGGCGAGAGAGGCCGATGCAGGATACTCTGACAGAGGTAAGAGGCCAATAGAGGAGATTGGAGTTGGCAACAGGCCCGGACGTTGGGTCAAGATTCAGAAAAGAGGCGTGGTTGCGAAAATTTCAGAGACCCCACCACAAAATCTAGTTGTACAGCAGGCCATAGGGGTTTGCCGCGTTGCAATAAGAGCCATGTCGATGAATATGGGAGATTGGCAGAAGTATGTTACCGATGCAGATAGGTGGGTCATCTCATTAGAGATTGTCCAGAGATTAGGAAGAATGCTTTGGTAGAACCGGCTCAGTAACCGAGGATGAATGACCACGTCTATGTCATGATTGAAACAGATATTTAAGAAGCCACCGACGTGGTATGAGGTATAATTTTAGTGAATAAGATATTTAACAATATACTTTTCGATAGCGGTGTGAACCACTCTTTTGTGTCAATGAGATTCGCTAAGCGCCTTTATGGTTCACCAGAATGGTTAGAAACTTTGTACCGTGCCCAAGCGGCCGAGATCAAATTTTGATTCTGCACCAGCAGTACAAGGATTGTGGGTTAGAGTTCGGAGAGAAAATGTTCTCTGCCATACTGATTCCTATTCAGAGGTACGAATTCGACGTTGTATTGGGACTGGATGGATTGGCAAAGTATCACAACAACATTGACTCGATTAAAACAAGTGACAGTTAAGAATTCTGAGATGGAAGATATAACCTTCCAACGGATTGCCGTTGATTTGAAGAAAGTTGAAGTTATCACCGAGTGGTGTAGACCCACGAATGATACAGAAGTGCGGAGTTTCTTGGGTCTAGCTAGTTATTATAAGAAATTTGTCGAAGGATTCTCGACAATGGCGATGCCCTCATCCTTACTCAAAAGAAGTCCAAGTTTAAGTGAACGGCAAAATGCGAGAAAAGCTTCACGGAGCTTCAGAGGAAGTTAACCACAACTCCAGTATTGGCCCAACCTTCTAGTACTTATTGGATTTGTGATATATAGTGATGCGTCAAAAAACGGTCTAGGTTGTGTTGATGCAACACGAACAACTTATCACGTATGCCTCGAGACTGCTAAACATGAGGCAGCGAAGATGGTTGGAACTACAAAAAAGAACTACGACTTGACCATTGATTACCATCCAGGAAAAGCTAATAAAGTGGCCGATATATTAAGCGGAAAATTTAACCATGTGCGACAGTCACCACTTGAGAGAGAAATAGAAGAATTTAGCTTGTATTTGGTTGACTCTGTAGTTAATGTTTTGGCATCATTGACCGTCACCCCGAGTTTGATGGATTGGGTGAAATAAGCTCAAAAGAAGAATAAGACTGTGGGTGATATTGCTGGGAAACTGAGGTATAGTCAGGTTGATAGGTTTCAGACCAATGAGGACGGGAGCTTATGTTTAGAGGAAAAAATGTGTGTACCTGATTTAGATGAGCTAAGGAAAGAAAATTTTGCAAGGGGCTCACAGCTCAAGGTTATCGATAAATCATGGTAGCACCAGAATGTACAGGGATCTCTGACAATATTATTGGTGGTGTAAGATGAAGAGGCATATTGTGGACTTCATTGAGACATGTCTAGTATGTCAACAAGTTGGGGCTGAACACCAATGACCTGGTGGATTGTCGATGCCGTCGGAGATTCCAGTGTAGAAATAGGAACGTACCACGATGGACTTTGTGGCTAGTTTGCCGAGAACAACAAGTGGATATAACGTGATTTTGGTGATTGTGGACCGGTTAGCCAAGTCTGCACATTTTCTACCTGTTTCGAGGGAAGTATCTCTCGATAAGTTGGTAAATTTTGACATGGACAACATTGTCAGCCTGAATGGTGTTCCAATGAGCATAGTGTCTAACTGAGACCAACAGTTTGCTTCCAAGCTCTGGACAATATTTTAGAGAGCCATGGGGACGGAATTAAGGTTAAGTACAGCATATCATATCCAAACCGATGGACAGTCTGAGCAGACTATCCAGACCCTATAAGACATGATAGGGGCTTGTGTCCTAGACTTCAAAGGAAGTTGGGATCGAATGGTTAAATTAATGGAGTTCTCGTATAATAACAGTCACCACAATGCAAGTGATGTGGCTCTTTTCAAAGCGTTGTACGAAAAGAAGTGTAGGTCCCCAGTTTATTGGGATGAAGTCGGCGTGAGGACCCTCACCGGACATGAGTTACTTGAGAAGACACTAGAAAAGGTGAAAATTATACGAGAAAGACTCAAGATGGCTCAAGATCGCAATAAAAGTTTGCCGGATTCCAAGTGACGGCCTTTGGAATTTAATGTAGGTGAAAAAGTTTTATTTGAGAGTATCACCTACGAAGGGCATTATGAGGTTTGGAGTGAAAGGCAAGCTAAACCCCCATTTTATTGGTCCTTACGAGATACTTGAGAAAATGGGAGATTTGGCATTACCTCCGGTATTGGTGCAACTCCACAACGTATTTCACGTATCATAGTTAAGAAAGTACATGACATGTGCTCGAAGCACGACCTTTGGAACTCAACGGTGATGTCACTTACGAAGATACACTCGTGAAATCGTAGATCGAAAGGACCAAGCGTTGAGGAAGCGGGTGATCCCTTATGTGAAGGTTCAGTGGAGCAACCACATGGAACATGAGGCCACTTGAGAACTCGAAGAACAAATGCGAGAGAAGTACCCTCAACTCTTTAACTACGGCACGCAAGTTTTGAAGACGAAACTTTTTGTAAGGGGGTGGAATGTCATACCCCGTAACGTTTAAGTCCGACTTTTAGTAATTAGAAAACAACTTAAAATATAATTTTATTACATGTATAGGTTTTTGAGACTTAGTTAAATGAAATGTAGGTGAGAAAACAATCAAAAACCTAGAATAAAGAAAATTAGGCTAAAATACCTAAAATGTCCTTCCCCACTTAAATGGTGGGGGAGTTACACAATTGTGCATAACTCCCCAAGAGAGAGAGAGAGACGCCAGTTAGAGGAAAAGAAAATAGAAGAAACAGCTGGAGAAAGAAGAGAAAAAGAGAGAGAGAAAGAAGAAAGAGAGAAGAAGAAGAAGAAGAAAGAGTGGCCAACCAATGTTCAATCCTTCCCGCGATTCTACCAAATATTCCTAAGACTATCTAGAAGCAAAGGCAAGTAATCTTTCTATACTCTTTACGCAGATTTTGATACAATAGGCCCTATGTTCTTACAAAGAGAAAACTCGGATCACTTAGTAATCTTGATTGTATATGTTACATGCTCTACTATACGTATTTGTTGTTGTTTGCTTGAGTTATGTGGTGATTGTTGTTGTTAAATATGCCCATAAAAGTGTCATCCGTGTTGTGTTTATCGTATTGTTGTAAGTACTTGACTTTATTAACTGTACCTTAGATGAGTTGAGAGTATTTGCAGGAAGATGAAGGATGAATGATGGGATGTTGTAGATTTGGTTGTGTTGGAAAGTTTGAGGATGCATTGGAAGTTGTTGGTGATAGAAGGCTTAGAGTGGATACGTGTTGACATGCTTAAGAATCAATTCATGTTAGTTGTGTGTTAAGCATGATGAATCTAGGTGGTAAGTGTTAGTGTATGTGCCCTAGGCCATTATTTGGATGTTTTATGTTATACATTTATTATTAATAAAGAGGTTTTATTATCATTATTGTTGGTTAGTATGTTGCACAATTTTGATATATGTCCCTGGTTCATTATTGTTATAGAGATAAAATAATTTATAATCAGTATGAGTATTGATTTGATAATCATGAGATGATTATGTGTATGGTGATACAAATCAATCTCATAGATACTTGTTAAAGAACAGTGTATTGGATAGACCCAGCATGAGATTACTACATGGATTAGCGTCATAAGTAAATCTCATGATAGTTATGTTTTAATCCTTTGACTTGAGATTGTCATAGTTTCCAACATAAGGACTATTATATTTTGACATGATCAAACGTTATCCGTAACTGGATAATAATAAAGGTCATGATTGAATGTGATAGAAATTATGTAGAGGATATTGAACAATCAAGATAGAATTTGTCCCTCTCTTTTGAGAGAGATATCTTTGGGCCCCTCGATTAGTGAGACTGTGAAATGCATGGTCGTGCTCAAATGAATTGATAGTGTGATCAATATCATTTGTTTTATCAGTCTACTTAGAGATCGAGTAATCATATGTTTGAACAATATAAGTATGACGCTGACCATGACTTATGTTCAAACTAGATATCGTGTGACAAAGGGATTAATGCATGTACTATTATTAAGCTAGTTGGACTTTACTCGTATTTATTGGGTAGTTTTAATGTCTCGCTAGAGATAATTGCGACTTGTTGGTTTAATGGAGATTTAACTGACTGCCAATTAATATGAGCCTATCTGGTCACACACAAGAATGCGTATGGGCTGATATTAATAATATTAATAATATTAATATTAGATATTAATTATTATTATTATTATTTTCCTTTTTATATATATATATTTATATCATCGGATAATAACAATAGAATCCATATCTGGTATGGATTTTGATTGGTTTTATCTAATCCTAACAGAATCCGTATCTGGTAGGATTATGATTGCCATTAACCAATCCGATCTGGAATCGGATTTTGATATATATATATATATGTATATAGCCTGGTGTGTCTCGTACACTACAGAGAACAGAAAAACGAAACCCTAGAATCGTTTTTGAGAAAAGCCGAGTTCTTCAGCCACGCCGTTTCAAGAGCTAGCTCTCCGGGCAGAAGCATTCGTGTGGATACCGACAGAGGGTGATCGTACCATCACACCTCCTACGTTCGCACGTTCTACGTCTGCAGATTTCGAATCTATAGAGGTATGGTTTTTGGTTTCTTTCATCGAATTAAACGAACAACATGGATCCTTGGTAGGAAATCAGAGATGAAGTCTTGTTTTTTCGCTGCGCGTTTTGCAGTGATCTTGTTAGATTTCCTAATAGTAAGATGGATCTTGAAGTGTTTAACATGAAATGGGTGAAGGAGGAAGATGATGGGGAGAAGTTACTGTAGAAATTTACAGTTCTGGAACCGTCAGAACACTTCGAACACCTACTTTAGGTGCTCAATGTCACATTAGGCTCCTAAAGTAGGCGTTCAATGTGTCCCAGTCATTCTAGAACACTTCGAAATCCTACATTAGGCGCTTCATGTCACATAAGCGCCTTATGTAGGCATTCATGTGTCATAGCACATTCCAGAACACTTCGAACACCTCAGAAGGTGTTCGGTGTAACTTGAAGCGCTTCATATAGGCGTTCGATGTATACCAGCACATTCCAAAACACTTCAAACGCCCAGAATAGGCGCTTTATGTCACATTAGGCGCCTCCTGAAGGCGTTCCAAGTGTACTGGAAGTTCCTTTTGACCCATAAAGCGCTCTATGTATGTGATATACCTTTATTCTCTTCCATTGCTCATAGAGTACAAGTGTTTTTGAAGGGTGCTTGAGTTGTAAACATTAAGTGTGAATGAGTAAGGTTCAGTATGAACTCGAAGTGAATTTGCGGTAAGAAAGGGCATGAAGTGGTACGAATGAGGTATGCTTGAGTGTAAACATTAAGTGTGAATGAGTAAAGTTAGGTAAGAATTCGAAGTGAGTTAGCAATATGAAAGGGCATAAAATGGTACAAATAAGGTGTGTTTGAGGAAGTATGAATGAGTAAGGTTAAGTGTAAACTCGATATGAATTTTTGTAATACAAAAGGACATGAAATGGTACGAGTAGGGTGAGATAGATATTAAGGACTTTGTACTTGATATGTAAAGTTGTGTGCATGTTTACACGTTTGATATGATTTTACATGAGCATTCTGCATCACGACATGAACACTTTGCATTTCGACATGAGTTTTGTTTTGTGAAAAGAATACGAGTTTCAAAAGAAGATTAGAGTTTTCGAAAAGCAACTATGGTGCTGGTTGATCACAGGGTAGAAAAGTCACGCCTCTGAAAGCCGGGTATAAAAACGTGATCTGTGAATCAACAGCAGGGTATAAAGTATTTTATGGGGCCGTGGACCTATCAGCATGAGGAATAAAGTTATGTTATGGGACCGTGGATCTATCAGCACGGAAAATAAAGTTATGATATATGGCCGTGGACCTATCAGCACGGGGTATAAAGTTATATGTTATAGGGTCGTGGACCTATCAACACAGGGTATAAAGTTATATGTTATGGGGCCGTGGACCTTTCAGCACAGGGTATAAAGTTTTGTTTGCTGTGGACTGATCACCCACAGGGTATAAAGTTCTGCTACACGAAGAATATGATAAGAAGAATTATGAAAAATTTTGTGAAATGACATGCATGACATGTTTACGAAAGAAGACATATGCATGAGTTTTGTGTGTGGTTTTGAAGAAGTACATGCATCATGTTACACTAAGCATAAGATTTGACATGCAAGAAGTGATGTTTGCATATGTTCTGTTTATGTTGTATGTTTTGTTCAATATGTGTTGGTTCCCTTTTTGTGTATCATTTACGTGACTTATTTGGCTTGATGAGTTTTTATAAAGATGCTGTTTGCCAACCTGAGCACCTTATTTTGGCATTGATTTATGTACTGGTGACTCGTCGTGTGTGATCCCGTAAGGTCTATAGACGGGTTACTTTCTAGCATTGTTTTTGCTAAGAACAATACTCTATCTGCTTTTCAGGTGAGCCAAAATACGAGATAATTTTTGTAGAAGATATCGGCGAGTGGGTTTATTGGGATGATGGTCACTAAAATGGACAGGCTTACAGTCATTATCCTTTAGTTGAAGGATTTATTGTTAAAACTTTGTATTGTGGGATACTTTAGACACTCTCTCTGACACGTTTTGTTTCTGCTGTGTTTCATTTGGGATATTATTGTTATAGAAGTTTTTAATTCTACGACGTTTCCGATGATTTACCTTACGTCATAAATGATGTGTGCTTGATCTGTTTTGACGCTTCGTAGTTCTCGTAGTAGGCTACAGCGTGTACACTGGTACCGATGTCCATTATCGGGTCGGAGTGTTACAATGTTAATACCATAGGCGATAACATCAACGGCAACTACTACGACATGGAAGATCTGAAGGCTTTGGACAAGAAGGGCAAGAGTTATACAAATTTCTTAGATAATGGAAACTATATCTATGGTAATAATGTTGACAAAATTGGCCGTGACACTAATGGAAATGCAGGCCATCAATTTGAGAAGAATAAGCATGGCGGTCAAGGAAAGAATTCATTTGAGTGGGACAATAACAAGGAGCAATTTGATGATTTCAATTTCGAAGAGGGTCTCCCTAGATCTATTTGTGTATTGTTTAAGTAATTCCTTTGTTTGATTAATGGTGTTAATTTCCCATTTTATATGTTATTAACAAGTACTTCGTTTTATTTTTTCGAAAAAAATTAAGACGACAAGCTATATTTTTCTATCCCGGCATTTCATCGACACGTCACCAACATACATCAACGTCAAGCAACTATATACACATCATCCTTGTGAGTATATACATATCCAAGATATTCCAAGTCATATATTCCATGTCATCAAGCTTCCAAAAACATACTCACATGTCAAAAGTTCGTAAACCGAAGATCGCATCAAATGACTACCGAACCCGTCATCGACACATCATATACTTATCATACAAAGATGGCCAGCAAATATTCACTCCAAGCACATAAAAATTTCATGTACCATATAGCAAATACAACACCAAAATACCATAATTACACATATCAATTATCTATCATTTGCCTTGATTTCTCGAAAATTCAAATTCAAAATGCTGCCCCACATGGCCAAAATGTTTTCCGCCTTTTGGAGCTGAGATTATACATTTTGTTATTTATCTTATATGGTGTATAGCACATTTTACATGTCTTAAGGGTTTGTGATAAATTGGAGAAAATCATGCAATCGACGGATGTCGAAAAATTATTTTTCTACATCACCTACAAGGGTTGCGTTTTCTTGCTTATGTTACATGTACCTAGACATGCTTATACATCCAAGACATATTTTGGAGTATTATAGAAGACAAATTTTAAGGGTGATTGAAATATACCATGTTTTTGAGGATACTACATTATTATCTTTCAAATTTAAAAAAATGTTTCCAGCACATGCATTCTAAGTAGGCGGCTGAATGGGCTGATTTGGAGCCTTGGTGGAGCTCATCTTGCACTATGATTGGTGGAGAATGATCCAAAAAAGAATGCAAGCATTGATCGAGACCAAGACAAACAAGGTAAGCTTTCAAAATTCAGAAATAAGTAAATTTTCAGCACATGTGCATTGGCCGATTTTGAGAGGTCTTCAAGGTGCAAATCATTCTAAAAATGTGGAGCTATCACACTTATGATTGATTGGCAATCAAGACATTTCACCAAGTAAGCGAAGGTATGTCACAAGGCTTTACAAGGTAACTTCCAAGGGCATTCAAGACATTCTTCAGGAGGGTTTTCAGCCAAGGGGGCGTGTCATACATTACAAAAGGTAGCAAGAAGATCAAACACAATTCAAGATTCATTTTCTACATTCTATCAAGTGCAAAGCAAGACCTTGCTTCATCTCTTATCTTCTTCTTTTGTATAAGGCCTTAAGCCTATCAAAGATACATTCGATAATCTATACAGGCTTCATATATACCACCCATACGTGATTCATTCTTGTAAAACGTTGATCAAGGTGCGATCAAACCTTCATTAGTGAGGTTATGGTAATTTTGTTGATTATTGTTGTTGTTCATTGTTAAAGGGTTGGACATTAAAAGAGTTGGTGCATAACTCCTGCCACCTTTGTTCTAAGGTGATTTTAGTTATAAGTGAATACCGAGAAAGGTGTCCTCGAAGACTGGAGTAGGTCACTTTGACCGAACCAATATAAAAATCTTGGTGTTCTTACTTTATGCACGTTTACTTTTTAGTTTCTGTTTTTGTAACGTTTTCAATGCAACTGAAAAATAGCAAATGATTTTCAAAAATCATCACATTTTACAGAAATATAGATAAAGGACTTATGTTTACTTTAAGACAAGTTTCATTGAATTTGGAGAAGTATAAATAACCCAAACATTCAAAGTTCTGAGACTAGTGCAGCCTTATTTTTAGATTGGCAAAATTTGAGAACATCAATGTGGTTGATATACTTTGCAAAAGAAATTTAAAAACATGTTTCGACCCATTAAACTAGACATCTTAAGGGACATCTCATAAAATTTTCAGATCATTTGGGGTTGCCATTAATTAGAAATTAATTTTTTATTCTAAGGGAAAGTTTTTACATATTGATATAGTCCAATCAAAAATATATTTCCAGGGCCTTACGCTTTGTGTTTCAATATGAAATTTTGATGATCTGTAGATAACATTTTAAAGGATATTGTCACAAAAGTTTACGAATTTTGGAGGTTCAGAGCCTGCTCATTCAGTTAATAAAAAACGGGATCTTAATATAGAATCTGTTTTCAGAACTGAGTAATTGATAACTAAATTTTTTTTAAAACCAATTTTTCTGTACTCACTATTCAACCCCCTTCTAGTGGTGCTATACAAGTCCAACAATCAATTTCTTTTATTTGGTTTCCAAGTAATTTATCTAGATTACTCTTACCATTTATCTTTGTAAATCTAATCTTAATTTATCACATTCCTTCATAATTTCCAGATTTTCTATGGCTACAGTCTTATGATGGTAAGTATGATATCATACACATAAGACTAGTGTCATACCAAAAATCAATTAAATTGAAGGTCCCTAAGGTCTCTTTTCAGGTCTCACAAAACAGCCTAAAATCTGCCATGCTCCAGTAAATTTCATAGCTTGTCACGTTTCCTTCCTAATTGGCCCTAAATTTCATTGTTTGTCATAAACACTTTATTAAACTTCAAACTTACCCTTTTCATGAGAAATTTACAGATTCAATCACGCTACAAGAATCATACACAAATCATTACAAAACAGCTTGTGTGCCACATACATCACTTCTTGGCCATACTCCCCATATTCCCACTTAAACACCCTTAGCCATGTTGGGTGCGCACGCACCCCAACTCGTTTATGTACATGCAAGGCCAAATATCATATCCACAATGATCATACTAAGCCTAACATACAAAAGAATAAATCTTGTTCACATCTTAACCGATATTTCATCACTTCATGCAAAACTACCCCTATTTCTTCTAGCCCTCTCCACCGTATGCCCTCTCCATGGAAAAGAAGGGATCTTTAACATGTTCATCTTATATTATCACATAATAGTGCATAAAACCAATAAAGAATCCATCTTTAACCAAAAAGTCACACATACAAGCCATTTAACCCCTTGGCCCAAAGTTTCATACATCAAGGATTAACATATCACAACTAAGATTCAATCTTAAGGATTATCTAGTCATTCATGCAAGCACTTTCACATTCAAGCCACAAAAAGTATAGTGTACTTTCCTTCATAGTCTTTGGGTCTTGCTTGAACTTGTTGGCACAAGATGTACTTCCTCCTAGCTTTTCCTATTATATACGGTTTATGGGTTTCTGTTAGCCATCTCTTAGATTACATAATACAACTTAGAGGAGGGATGGAGGGTCTTACCATTTGCACCTTGGACGGATTGAGGGAAATCCACTCTTGCTAGGACACTACCCTTGTTTGGTGCCTTGAAAACCTTTGCCTAGAACCGTGAGGTTCACGGTTTTGTCAAAAAGAGTGATGCTATATGAGCTTCATTCCTTCAAATGTAACTTACTAAAGATTATGCATGGTGGGTCTTACCTAAACAAGCCTTGAAATTGGAGAGTTCTTGATCCTCCTTTGGCTCACCTTCCCGCCGGCTCCTTTGAGAGAAGGGGAAGAGATATTTCTTAAGTTATGGGATAGTCTCTTGGAATGTCCCCTAAGTAATTAGGTAGAAGTAAAGGTTTCTTGCAACAAAATAAAAGTGGGGATTAACTCCTCCTTGGTTAAGCAACCGGCAGCTCCCTTCTTATGGAGAGGGAAAGGCATCTTTTAAATGAAGATTCCTTTACACTCAACTACATCATTCAATTAAGGTTCCTTAATGATCTTCATTGCAATGATCTACCTCATAAGGTCTTATGGCCGAATCATGCATATTTACCCCTATATATATTTTCCTTGATAATGCATATATGTATATGTATGTATGTATATATATATATATATATTTATCTCATATCACAATCATTTAAGTGTACTTTTCATAAACGTAAATCCATTAGGATGCACTTTTATACATATGGCCGAAATATATATTTATATATATACATATCCCACCTATATTTTTCATAATTCTTACTCCCAGGTGTATAGCTATATATATCTGTGTATATATGCATATACACCTATACATATTCGTACCTTCTTACAATTTAAAATAAGTTCTAAACCTTAAAATACACATTGTGGCCGAACATACTTTCCCAAAATCATTTTATTGTCATATATATATATCTAGATCCGTATATATATATACATCAATACATGTGTATTTTATACACATATGTTATACTCAATCTTTACAAATCTTATTGTTACATCTTAGAACATAACCATGGATGATCCACATTGATATAAACATACACTTAGATCTTTGAAATCCAAAAAGTGTCAAGGAAGGTTACTTGTATACATAGGTTCGTGTATTTTCTATATACTGTTCTTTAAGTAAACTTTTCATTGTATTGTAACCCATCAAGCCATTTATTACATGGTAGCTTTCGTTTTATACTATACATGTACACATATATTCGTACATATCTATATATATAAGTCCATGTATGTTCTGTGCTTTATACAAGCGTGTCATGTAACCTATTCCCTGCCAAGTTATGTCTGCTAGACCTTAAGAATTTCTATAACTAATGGCTAAAGTTCCTTTGGTCTTACCTCAAAATGGTACCCAACGGCCATATTGAGGATGGATGAAGAGAGTTCTCAATTTATTAAGGGCTTAATTAGGCCCATATTTTGGAGTTTGTATAAGGAACCCCATCCCGTTAGTTACTCCTTAAAACCCCATGGTCGAAAACATGTGTGGGAGTATGTAATTCAATTGAATCTCACCCATGCTCCCATTTCCCTTCCTAAATATATTTTTTTTATCAAAAGGATTTTATTAGGAGAAAACCTCACTTGTGGCGGAGGAAAACCCTTTTACAAAATGCTTGAATATGAAACCTATGAATTAAAAAAGTAATAATTGTATATCTCCAGTCATATACGATATGCCGCATTAAAACCTTGCCAAGTAAAACCACCCTTGTGGATAAAACCTTGGCGAAGGAAAAAGCATACATATTTATACGACTGTCATAGATATCAAATATGAAACATATGAAATACAATGATCTGGCATGTATTGACATCCGAGTAAGAAGCATCTCCAGTGCGTGACCAAGCTCTTGACATGATAACATACGCGCCATCATGAGTTGCATTCGGAGAAGGGTGAGAAGGCCCCATAAAAACTTCCAATTTCCTTTGGCAGCACATACACCGTTCTTGTGGAAACAAACCCTCAGCGAGTCAGCCATGCAACATACAAACCACAGCATGCATGAGGCACATTTGGGCAAAATAATGAAAAGACAAGAACCCAACGAGTGTAAGACATACCCGGTCTGCCTGCACCCGCAGAGGCACAGGCAGGGGAGCAGAAGATGAGCCAATCCATACGGAAATTCAGGAAAGCAGCGACCATCCAAAGTTGAACATACCAAAACGCCCATGCAGCAGCATTACTGAAAGTGACATCAAATGTGTATGGCAAATCCATACTTAGTAAATGTAAGAACAAGATGATAGGCTCACCAAAGCTGCCTGCACTGGCAAGAGTACAGGCAGCGACAGCCGATGTATGCCAATCCCTGTGGAAGACATTAGTATAGCGGCGGCCGTCATAGTCTCCAATCGTCATCGGACCCTCGCACCGTGTAAGCACATGTCTGCCTGCACTCATATGAGCACAGGAAGAGGATAAGAAAATGCGCCAAACCATTCGGAAGACTTGATGATCAGCCTATGCGTAGACTTGCGGAGGTGAGATCAAGCAATAAAGAAGCACGGACCATCGATGGCAGAAGCTGACTTGCGAAGGAGGTTGTCTCTGGATGGAGCATAGCGTGTTGAGCTAAGTAATGAGCTGGCATATTAGCTTCTCGATACACATGTGTGATTGACAACTCATTCGCCTGAAGTAACGAGTGTAACTGGCACAAATGATAATTGCCAAAAATGGGCTGCGTGGATCTCAATCTCGACACCAAAAGCTCACAGTCAGATTCTATCATAATTGTGCGGTATAATGGAAGAAAATATAAGAGACCAAATAAAGTTGTCTGGATTTCTGCCAGCAGTGGCGTGCAGCTCAGCAGACGGAAGGATATGGCTCTCACACACTCCCCATGATGATTGTGCAATAGTGCTTCGCCTGCAGCATACCGAGCTCCCACGGCAGCATCCACATTAAGTTTGAATCGACCAGGGGGCAGGCATTTCCACCGAACAACCTTAAGGCGAGCGGACCGAATGCGTGGGAGCCAGGAGAGAGACAGTGTTGAACCAGCTGTAAGCTTGGTTCCCTGTATCTTGTGAATCCATATATTAATGTCAAAATGTATCACATGTCGTAGCCTAGTAGTCGAGAAGGATGTGGAATCCCCATATATCAGCTGCGCATAGAGTTTCCAGATGTTTAGAACAGTAAGCGCTGGAATAACAATTTTCAACACTCCAGAGAGTGAAGATTCTGATGATCGATACCACCATGAGAGTAGATATTGCCGAAGCGTTGATGTTGTCGGCAGCAAAACCCGAAGTTCGGAAGAGAAAAAAGCCCAGATTGGAGAAATGCATGCGCAGCTCATAAAGACGTGAGCGACTGAGGCAGAAGCTTGCCGACAGAAAGGACACTGCGTAGGGCGTATCACTGTATAGCGGCCAATATAGTCCTCAAAAGGTAGTGCCGAATGAAAGATGCGCCATAACAACAATTTCGTGGATGGAGAGTGGTGCTTAAACCAAATAAACTTGGATGATAATTGCGTTGAAACAGAGGTACGGCAAATAGCGTAAGCCGATTTAAGCGTGAACTCACCAGTGGAAGATGGAGTCCATGTTAGGAATTGCCCGGTACCCGTCGTATGTGAGATACCTATAGGGTGTATACGATAGATTAATTTCCATATCGGCGAGTCTGGAAGTCGTGGCACAAAATCTCCCCGCCTACCATATTTCATATGCATATAGTAGCTCCATAAAGTGTCGTTTTTATGATATGACCACCAGATTCTGCAATGATATGCCTTTTGTAATGAAATAAGGTCGCGGATACCCAGCCCACCTTCATCAGACGGTCGTGTAATTTTGGACCAAGAGACCCAGTGATGGCGGTTGCCCCAAAAGAAAGAAGCCATTTTTCTGTGGATGAGACGGATTACTAATTTGGGCAAACCCCCCGCGGCTAGAATGTGTAATGGGAGAGCAGCCATCACAGATTGTAGCAGTACCAATCGACCAGCATGGCCAAGAAAACGTGTGTGCCACCCATGCAAACGTGTCTCCATGTGCTGGAGCAAAAATGTGCAATACCTTGCCCTATTGATACCTTTGTGTAGATATGATCCAAGGTATCGAAAGGGAAGAGAAGATAGTGTAGGATCTGCAAGGCACCACTAGAAGGGGGGGTTGAATAGATGGTGCGGAAAATACGGTTTTTAAAATTTCTTTAATCCTAACCAATTCAAGTTCTGAAAACAGATTCTGTTTTCAGGACCAGTTTTAAAACGATTTTAAAACTAGGTTAGAGGTCTCCAAAAATTATGAAATTTTGAGAGAACTTAGCCTCAGATGTTATGAGGGTCCCCTAAAAATTTTAAATCAAAATTCAACCTTTAACCCCTTCAAAAACCGTTGGCACTCAGATTGTGCAAATCTGCCAGAACCGGTAGATGGTTTTGAAAAATTAATTCCTATTTGTGTGGATGTCCAAATGATCTGAAAATTTGACCAATAACTCTTCACACACTATATTTAAATGGGTTGAAACAGTTTTTGAAAATTCTTTTGGGAAGTAGGTCAAATACACCCAAAGTCTCAACCTTTGCAAGTCTGAAAATCAGACTGCACTAGTCTCAGAACTTTTGATGTTTGAATGACTTATACTTGTCCAAAAGGGTTGAAACTTGTGCCAAATTAACCCTAGAACGTTTATGTATGTTTCTGGAAATTTTTATAATTTTTAGAAAACGTTTACTATTTTTGCGAACGTGAACAATATGAGTAAACAGCGCAGAAACTGACACGTAAATGCAGAAAGTAAATTGCACCGAGATTTTTATACTGGTTCGGTTATAAACAACCTACTCCAGTCTTCAAGGAACACCTTCCTTGGTTCACACTATTCACACACACACCACACCTTACCACAGGGTTGATAGAGTTACACCTTAACTCCAACCCTTTACAAACCTTGTATTATGAGTACAATTCACACGAACACCACCACCTCGTAAGAATGAAGATTGATCACACCTTGATCAATCTTGAACAAAGATGAATGAATGGTGGTTTCTATGAAGCCTATTCAAGAATGAAAGAAGTAAAATACAATAGGCTTTTTACAAGAGAAGAAAGAAAGAAGATGTAGGAAAAGAGGGCTAGAACACTTTTGATCTTTTGCTTTGCAATTCTTGTTCTTGTTTTTGTTTGCTCTCTTCTCTTCTCTTTTAATGCTTCCAGCCGTCCCCCTATGAGCTCTCCCCCCTCTTGAAAATTTCCTTTTAATTGCTTGAGAGAGTGTGAGACATCATGGTGACAATGTTTTGCTTGCTTGGCATCACTCCATTGGACCATCATTTAGTCATTGCTTACTTGGCACCTTTTGATTGGCTCAATGTTGTCATCATTTGATGACATGGAAAATCTTAAATAAACACTAAATATTTGCCAAATAATCAATTATTAAATCATGCCATAATTGTCACATTTTGTCATAAAGTGCAAGACAAAAATATCTTCCTTCCAACCTTGCAAAAATCGACCATAACTATATTTTCAATGCTGAAATTTTCAGCATTTACAACATGAAATAACTCAAGATTTCTTCCATTTTCCTTTGAATTTTTTCCAAAAAAATACATCAATTATTTAAGGTAAGTCTTGCTACAAGATGAAGAATGAACTTGGACACCAAAAGAGGGTCACATTCGGCCACTATCATCTTCACACATGCTGAAAAATTTCAGCATGTGTGATATGAAGAATATCACACTTAATAACCTTACATACAATTCAAATCATTTCCATAACTCCTTTGATTTATTCTTTAATGAAAAATTGACAAATTATCTTCCTTAAGCCTTAAGAATTCGGCCACTAGGTATGTGACATGCTGAAATTTTCAGCATGTGACATAAGAGAGGTATATGTTGAAAACTTACCTTTTGTAGCTTCTCTCTTTGATTCATCAACATTGTATGATTGATCCTTGACCAATCAACATGCCAACAAGGCTCCACATGTGCTTCATCTCAGCTGTATAGGCGTTTATAATATGTATATACATGTGCTGAATTTTATTTTTGCTAACTTTGTAAAATAGTGCACATTTAATAATATACACATGTAATATTCCAATCAGCCCTTAATTTAATTTTCTAGAACACTTTAAGATGTATATTATATGTAAAAAGTGTCTAGATACATGTCACATGATGTTCAAGAAAAACGTTCCATGTCATGTGCGTAGAAAATCGAATTTTCGATATTTATCGATTACCCGATTTTTCTCTAATTTAAATTCCAAATTTTGCACATGCTATATATATTATGTTATACATAATATATATAATATATACTTTAAATTTCAGCACTTGGCTGATTTAAAGTGGTACCATAAACATGTGACAAAAATAAAATTGGAATCTTCACATTTTGGCCTAAATGTGGGGTGATTTGTGTGTGCCAACATGGAAAGTATTTTTGTCTCAATATACAGTCATGTGCACGAAATTATTATTAAATTTTGATGTATATGGGCTGGCCATTTATTTATGGCAAGTACGTGACACGTTGGCGAAGTTTCGGTATCGCCCGATACGACAAATTTCGGTTTAGAACCTTTTATCGTGTCGTATTTAATTTGTCATCACCATATCTTATATCATATGATATAAGACCTGAATATACTCATAAATATGAGTTAAGTATAGTGGTGTGACGTTAACGTACGTACGTAAGATATATAACGTGTCGTTAGTACGTTGGAATACATGTGTATGTGCCTTTTATAAAAAATCTGAAAATATAGTATATATATATGTATAAAACGTGTGAAATGAATGTGGGGAGGAGGAGAGGACTTTCCTTCCATAGCCATGTTGCCTTTATGCCTTTTCCAAATGCATCTTCCTTTAATGAACTACTTAGTTTATTAAACTAAGTACTTCACTTAATGAACTACTTTAGTTCATTAATTGTGGCACCTGAAAATAGTATAAACTCAACAAATGTTCGCCATATGATGTAAGCTTTAATGCTTCATGGCTCGTTAGTACAGCAACATAATATATAAGCTAAATAAGGCAAGTAATGACAAGTTATCATGCACACATGTCTATATATCATGCACGTTTTATCTTATGCTCGTTTTTGTGCACATTTAAATCATGCATTTGAAAATCACTCAAACCCCTTTTTCTCTACAATCTCCCCCTTTTGATGATTTTCAAAATAACCTATACTCATGATTTAAATCCTATCGCTCCCCCTTCAATCATGCATAAAATCAAAACTTGAATTTTAAATTCCGAGTCACTCCCCCTTAATTTATGCAATTAGTCTTTCTCTCTCCCCCTTAAATCATGCTTTCTCTGCCCCTTTATTTTGAAAAGTAAATCAAAAGATGCCTGAAAAAAAATCATGCATTTCATATAACGTGCGTTCGTAAGGGTTATTTATTCAACCCTTTGAAAATGTCCCTTTTGGTACCCAAATTTGGGTGACCTTTCTAGGTCTTCCAAAAGGTGAGAAAGATGATGAAAATGAAACATAGTATCCGTTGGGGGCAAATGCGTTTGGCCTTTGGCCAAGGACTCCTTTATACGTATTATATGTATGACGCTTTGGATATGTCCTTGTGTTTGTATGCATAGCGCGTGGATGGATTGAATGCCGTGTATGCATCACTCTTTTCTTTTCATATCTATATGGTATAACATTGTATTTCGCATGATATGATGAAGAAGTGGGGCGTGATAAGGGAATATGCAATTTTCGCGTCATCTTAGACGCCACTTGAGACTTTGGGATGTCTACTTTCTTAGACATAACAAAATTTGTTGGTTTGGTTGATGCTTCATTTGTATCAACGTATCCCAAACCCGTTTTATCACTGTCATGCTTTTGTGATGATATGATGCGATGCAGCACGTTTGACCCTGTATCGAATTGTTTCATCATTTTCTCTAAGTCTGTATTCCTTGATTTCAAATTTGAAATCTCGGATTTCATTTCATTATTTTGAGAGGTTAATGATGAGATCTCAGTTTTTAATGCAGTGATGACACATGAAGACTCTTTCTTTGAATCGCTTAATTGAGCGACAAGATTCTCGTTAGAAGATTCTAACAGTTTCTTGTCTTCAATTAATCGTTTCTTTTCTTTTGCAAGAGTCTTTGAAAATTTATGCAATTCTAAGTATTGACTAAATAAATCATCATATGAACATTCAGAATCGGAATCAGAGTCAGAAGATACCTCATTTGATGCTTTAGATGTAAAGCATGCTTGTGCCTTGTGTTCTTCCGTATCGTCAGTCTCAGAATCCGATGTGTCACTCCAAGTGGAGGCTTTAAATGCTCTTCTCCTTTGCTTAGGTTCTGAGACGAGTCTATTCTTGTTCCAATCCTTGTCAGGGTATTTGTTTGTTTGTTTTTCTTTATTAGGGCAGTCATATGATAGATGTCCAAGTTTGCCGCATTCATAGCACTTTATTTCTTTATTTTTATTTTTATGATCCTTACATGAGGTGGACTTATGTTTAATCGATTTTCTCAATATTTTTCTTAATCTCTTAGCCATTGTGATTAAGTCCTCGTCATCGGAATCTGTATCACTATCATCTACGACGTATTCATTTGATTTAAATGCTATGGCCCTATCATAATTAGAAATAGACTCAGAGTGTCTTAAAGCAAGTTTGTTTTCATATACCTTAAGTGATCCGATTAGTTCTTCCATTTTAATTGATTTGGTCTCTTTACTTTCTTCTATGGCCGTTACTTTAGGGTCCCATTCAGAAGGAAGACTTCGTAGAACTTTCTGCACCTTTTCCTGCGTAGTAAAAGCCTTACCAAGAGACTCAAGAGAGTTTTAGATGTTAGTCAAACGAAGATCCATATCTACAATAGACTCATTGGGCAATAATTTAAAAGACTCAAGTGTGGACATGAGCATGTTAATTTTGGACTCCTTTACTTGGCTAGTCCCTTCATGTTTCATTTCAAGAATATGCCACATCTCTTGAGAACTAGAACAATTTGACATGTAACTAGCCTCACTTTTACTTAGGCCATTTAATAATAGTTGCATGGCTTTAGCATTCATGCTAAGTTTCTTTTTATCATCACTTGTATATTCTTGTCAAGTTTTAACGACTTCTAATGTGACTCCGTCTACAATGGACAACATAGATGGAACAAAAGGACCATCTTCTACAATGGACCAAAGATCAATGTCTATTGCCATAAAGAAGAGTTTCATTCTTACATTCCATTGAATGAAAGACTCACCGTCAAAAAGAGGAGGCCTTATGGTTCACATTCCTTCTTGCACGGTTGTGGTTGCCATCTCACTGAATCGTTGGACTCTTTGAAGTGAGTGTTCCTGCGCTCTGATACCAATTGTAGGATCTGCAAGGCAGCACTAGAAGGGGGGGGGGGTTGAATAGATGGTGCGGAAAATACGGTTTTTAAAATTTCTTTAATCCTAACCAATTCAAGTTCTGAAAACAGATTCTGTTTTCAGGACCAGTTTTAAAACGATTTTAAAACTAGGTTAGAGGTCTCCAAAAATTATGAAATTTTGAGAGAACTTAGCCTCAGATGTTATGAGGGTCCCCTAAAAATTTCAAATCAAAATTCAACCTTTAACCCCTTCAAAAACCGTTGGCACTCAGATTGTGCAAATCTGCCAGAACCGGTAGATGGTTTTGAAAAATTAATTCCTATTTGTGTGGATGTCCAAATGATCTAAAAATTTGACCAATAACTCTTCACACACTATATTTAAATGGGTTGAAACATTTTTTGAAAATTCTTTTGGGAAGTAGGTCAAATACACCCAAAGTCTCAACCTTTGCAAGTCTGAAAATCAGACTGCACTAGTCTCAGAACTTTTGATGTTTGAATGACTTATACTTGTCCAAAAGGGTTGAAACTTGTGCCAAATTAACCCTAGAACGTTTATGTATGTTTCTGGAAATTTTTATAATTTTTAGAAAACGTTTACTATTTTTGCGAACGTGAACAATATGAGTAAACAGCGCAGAAACTGACACGTAAATGCAGAAAGTAAATTACACCGAGATTTTTATACTGGTTCGGATATAAACAACCTACTCCAGTCTTCAAGGAACACCTTCCTTGGTTCACACTATTCACACACACACCACACCTTACCACAGGGTTGATAGAGTTACACCTTAACTCCAACCCTTTACAAACCTTGTATTGTGAGTACAATTCACACGAACACCACCACCTCGTAAGAATGAAGATTGATCACACCTTGATCAATCTTGAACAAAGATGAATGAATGGTGGTTTCTATGAAGCCTATTCAAGAATGAAAGAAGTAAAATACAATAGGCTTTTTACAAGAGAAGAAAGAAAGAAGATGTAGGAAAAGAGGGCTAGAACACTTTTGATCTTTTGCTTTGCAATTCTTGTTCTTGTTTTTGTTTGCTCTCTTCTCTTCTCTTTTAATGCTTCCAGCCGTCCCCCTATGAGCTCTCCCCCCTCTTGAAAATTTCCTTTTAATTGCTTGAGAGAGTGTGAGACATCATGGTGACAATGTTTTGCTTGCTTGGCATCACTCCATTGGACCATCATTTAGTCATTGCTTACTTGGCACCTTTTGATTGGCTCAATGTTGTCATCATTTGATGACATGGAAAATCTGAAATAAACACTAAATATTTGCCAAATAATCAATTATTAAATCATGCCATAATTGTCACATTTTGTCATAAAGTGCAAGACAAAAATATCTTCCTTCCAACCTTGCAAAAATCGACCATAACTATATTTTCAATGCTGAAATTTTCAGCATTTACAACATGAAATAACTCAAGATTTCTTCCATTTTCCTTTGAATTTTTTCCAAAAAAATACATCAATTATTTAAGGTAAGTCTTGCTACAAGATGAAGAATGAACTTGGACACCAAAAGAGGGTCACATTCGGCCACTATCATCTTCACACATGCTGAAAATTTCAGCATGTGTGATATGAAGAATATCACACTTAATAACCTTACATACAATTCAAATCATTTCCATAACTCCTTTGATTTATTCTTTAATGAAAAATTGACAAATTATCTTCCTTAAGCCTTAAGAATTCGGCCACTAGGTATGTGACATGCTGAAATTTTCAGCATGTGACATAAGAGAGGTATATGTTGAAAACCTACCTTTTGTAGCTTCTCTCTTTGATTCATCAACATTGTATGATTGATCCTTGACCAATCAACATGCCAACAAGGCTCCACATGTGCTTCATCTCAGCTGTATAGGCGTTTATAATATGTATATACATGTGCTGAATTTTATTTTTGCTAACTTTGTAAAATAGTGCACATTTAATAATATACACATGTAATATTTCAATCAGCCCTTAATTTAATTTTCTAGAACACTTTAAGATGTATATTATATGTAAAAAGTGTCTAGATACGTGTCACATGATGTTCAAGAAAAACGTTCCATGTCATGTGCGTAGAAAATCGAATTTTTGATATTTATCGATTACCCGATTTTTCTCTAATTTAAATTCCAACTTTTGCACATGCTATATATATTATGTTATACATAATATATATAATATATACTTTAAATTTCAGCACTTGGCTGATTTAAAGTGGTACCATAAACATGTGACAAAAATAAAATTGGAATCTTCACATTTTGGCCTAAATGTGGGGTGATTTGTGTGTGCCAACATGGAAAGTATTTTTGTCTCAATATACAGTCATGTGCACGAAATTATTATTAAATTTTGATGTATATGGGCTGGCCATTTATTTATGGCAAGTACGTGACACGTTGGCGAAGTTTCGGTATCGCCCGATACGACAAATTTCGGTTAAGAACCTTTTATCGTGTCGTATTTAATTTGTCATCACCATATCTTATATCATATGATATAAGACCTGAATATACTCATAAATATGAGTTAAGTATAGTGGTGTGACGTTAACGTACGTACGTAAGATATATAACGTGTCGTTAGTACGTTGGAATACATGTGTATGTGCCTTTTATAAAAAATCTGAAAATATAGTATATATATATGTATAAAACGTGTGAAATGAATGTGGGGAGGAGGAGAGGACTTTCCTTCCATAGCCATGTTGCCTTTATGCCTTTTCCAAATGCATCTTCCTTTAACGAACTACTTAGTTTATTAAACTAAGTACTTCACTTAATGAACTACTTTAGTTCATTAATTGTGGCACCTGAAAATAGTATAAACTCAACAAATGTTCGCCATATGATGTAAGCTTTAATGCTTCATGGCTCGTTAGTACAGCAACATAATATATAAGCTAAATAAGGCAAGTAATAACAAGTTATCATGCACACATGTCTATATATCATGCACGTTTTATCTTATGCTCGTTTTTGTGCACATTTAAATCATGCATTTGAAAATCACTCAAACCCCTTTTTCTCTACAGATAGACGCATA
Organism: Eustoma russellianum; assembly: GCA_036186865.1. Classification (NCBI taxonomy): domain Eukaryota; kingdom Viridiplantae; phylum Streptophyta; class Magnoliopsida; order Gentianales; family Gentianaceae; genus Eustoma; species Eustoma russellianum. The sequence goes on from AP025053.1 coordinate 8,027,007, forward strand.
CCAAGGATTTCCTTTAATCTTCTTTGCTGTGGCGAGGTAACATGGGACGAAGGAATGATGGTACTTTTATGATAATTAACTTTTTGGCTAGATGCAGTTTCGTATTGAGTTAAGAATAATTTAAACCGTTGTAGATTACGCTGTGTACCTCGAAGAAAAATGAGCAAATCGTCAGCATAAGCCAAGTGTGTGATAGCCAGCGGGACACGACCCAGACGAAAAGATTGAATATGTCTGGTTGCGGAAAGGGACTTTAGACCCCTGCTGAAACCTTCAGATGACAGTATAAATAACAATGGAGATAGCGGATCTCCTTGCTTTACCCCTCGAAACGGGCGAAACTTGGGGGTTGGCTGACCATTAATTAGCACTGACAATCGTGTGACACTTAGGTGATTAATAACCACACGTATGAAAAAATCTGAAAAACCAAATTGCCGCAATAAAAGCTCCAAGTATTCCCAACTGACTCTGTCGAATGCTTTCATCATATCCAATTTCAAGCATAGTTGAGAGCCCCCTTTATCCATCATGTGTATCATCTCCTGAGCTAACAATATCTGTGTGGAGAAATCATGCCCTGGTAAAAAGCCTGTTTGCTCCGGGGATATTAGTTGTTGCAGGAGCGTGCCCAAGCGTGTGGCCAGTATTCGAGTGCATACCTTGCTCAGAAAATTCGTCAGACAAATGGGACGAAAGTCGCTAAACGTTTGTGGAGATTGTATCTTCGGAATTAACGTGATCAAAGCACCTGCCATAACTGCCGGCTGTGGAACCCCCAGAAAAAATTCCTGTACTGCTTTTAAGACATCCGAATGTATGATCGACCAGCAGGAACGGAAAAACGTTCCATAAAAACCATCCGGTCCTGCTGCGCTATGAGGATCTAAACTCCATACAGCAGTCTTCACCTCTGCCTCAGTTGGAAGTTGCGTAAGCATTACATTGTCTTGCGCTGTTAGGACACATGGGATATGCGATAGTATCTCCGAATGAGTGTACGTGTCCTCTCGCGCAAATAAGGTGGTATAAAACTCCACCGCAGAAGCCATAATATCATCCTGGGAGGTAAGGAGAATGCCCTCAGAATTTTGGATTTGCTGTATACTAAGCTGCGCACGCTTGCCTTTAACCAGAGAATGAAAATATTTAGTATTAGCATCTCCCTCCCGTAACCATTTAACCCTTGCCTTTTGTTTCCAGAACTGCATTTAATAGTTTGAGGCAAGTAAATATTCCGCTTTAGCCTTATAGTATGCCTGCCGATTATCCTCTGTGGGTGTGGCATCCCATTGACATTCCGCAGTATTCAGCAACTCTTCAGCATGTTTCAGAGTGCTGAAAATATTACCAAAGACTTCTTTGTTCCACCTTTGAATATCTTTCTTTAGAGCAAATAGCTTACTATAAAACCCACGCATACCTCCAGTTGTTGGATAAGACTGCCACACGTTTTGGACATATGAATGGAAATCTGAATGATGTAACCAGGCATCCAAGAAACGAAAGTTGCGTCGTGTTGGGGGAGCAGCCGATTTGCATAGCAATAGAAGTGGTGTGTGATCCGATGTTGTCCGAGGCAAATGAGTTAACTACAGACTATCAAACCAATCTTGAAACAAAGAGTTTACCAAAATCCAGTCTAACCTTCTTCGAACTCGACCTAGACCCCTACCATCCACCCATGTGTACCGGGTACCGTGGTATGGAGGGGCCATAAGAGAACAGCTTTCGATACATTCATTAAAATCTTGTAACGAGGCCAGCGTTGGGGTAGACCTGCCACTGTGATCCTCCAGAGAACGGAAAGTATTGAAATCCCCCCCAACTAACCATGGTACACGCACCGTGGTGCTGAAATCACATAAAGATTGCCAAAGATCCTGACGCTGGCTGGGTGTATGCCTCGCATAGACCAAAGAAAGAGCAAATGTATGTTGCAATGATAGCGAAGTTAATGTAAAATGGACCACCTGATTGCCATCCTGCACGTCAACCAAACGAAACTCATGATCGCGCCAGAAAAACCAAATATGCTCAGACTGTGAAACAAACGATTGAGAGAAACCAAGACGTAAGCCATAACTCATTATCTGTGAGGGAGCATGCTTAGGTTCTATTAAAGCTAGAAGATTCAATTTATGATCGTGAGCCAAAATTCGTAATCGAGGCATTGAGGCATGCATGCCGCGAACATTCCATATTAACATATTCATTGAGGTTGAGTAGAGGAACTTCCCTGAATAATGTGTGATGCACTACGTGTTAAGATTGTAGACGGAGGCAAAGGAGGAAGATCCTTGCGGGAGCGACGTTTACGGCGCGGAACCACAGGAATAAATGCGGACTCTGCCAACGGATCCTGCAACCGGGATATCAATAACTCGTCCTCCGGAGAGGGTAGAATGAGCTGCATGCGTCTTTCGACGTCAGCTGACACTAGCGGTACATCCTCATCAATTACTTCAGTGGGCAAATCTGTATCAGACACATGGCCAATATCGTGCTGCATGTGGTCAACTGGGAAATCCGCAGCATTTCAAAAGACCTCTGGTAGGGTAACATCAGACGGCAAGGGGTCATGTGGCAGATCTGCATCCTCCGAGTCATTAGCCGCTGCCCCCAAATCTCCTGAGGCTTGCGATGGCTCAGCCTCAGTCAAGGGAGGCTGGGCACTTGGAACCATGGGTTCTTCAGCTGTATTTAAATTATCCATAAGGACAACAACGTCTTCGTTTATCTCATGCACCGTAGATGGAGCGTTGGATTTTCGTTTAACCGGAGTCCAACGTGTTTTGGTGCGGCGAACAGTGGGCGGCAGGGGAGGTGGCGGAGGAGCGCGAGACTCTCCTTTAGGTGGGCAATCCGAGAGCTTATGCCCAAGCCTGCGACAATCAGTACAAAACAACGGCAAATCCTCATACACAATAGATTGCAATATTAATCGACCTTTGGCTTGTAGGTATATCTTTTGCGGCAAATCCTGGGATACATCTAACTCAACACACACCCGTGCTACCGATGGACGCAAGCCTTGAGAGGTGGCTGCGTCCAGTTTGATTGGCAAACCAATAGTGCGAACAATTTCAAACAAAGCATCCTGCTGATGAAGGTGAATTGGTAATGCTGGCAGAGCTATCCAAACCGGCACAATGGGGACGTCAGAAGATGGATCAAAATCGACCGTCCACTTTGTAACTCTCATATGGCAACCCGAAATATGCCAAGAACGACGATAAAAACATCTCAAATAATCCGCTTCATTGCTAAAAGTCATCAAGATATGTGCCTGATCAATGAGAGTTATCCGCAGGTCTTGATGAAAACCTATCTTTTCAAAAACTTCACGTATAACCTTTAATGGAGGACGGCCATACCAGAAAGTGCCAACGAGACAATGCCGAAAAGGAGCAGCAAGTGCGTCGATTTATGAGTCGAGAAACGAAACCAAAGGAATCCCTTTGTAACGGGTCGCCGTTTTCGGCGATATGGATATCGGCGTGGCAGGTTTTCCGGCCACTACTGCGGCGAAGGTGGGAGCAGTGGCCATCGTTTTTTGCGTAAAAAAGCAAAAGAATGCTGCTTTAAAGGTGAGATGATCAGCAGATTGAAGAAACCAAAAGATCGCCGGAGATCGAAGTAACCAGGCATCGGCTGCGGCTACTATGGGCTGCCCCTTACATATGTTTTCTACGGACTATAATCCATTAAACCTCTTATCATATGATAGTCCATCATGTATATCCAAATGTATGCCCATATCATACGTATATGGACGTGTCACATAGTCCGACTTCTCATTTGAAGTTGCCTATCTAAAAAAAATAAAACTACTTCTAATTGTTCTCAATTCGCAGGGTAGACAATTTAGTACTCTTACGTAAACTTCCAATCAGCCTACTTGCCTCATGTTTTACACTTTGGGGTATGCTAATTCTTTTTTATCTTAAATAATCATAGGTAAAGACGAAGATATCCTCCTTTCGAGGTATCATTCTCTTGTTTTGCTTCACCCCGACCTTAAATGCCGTACTAATTTTGGGTGGGGTACAACATTCTTCCCCCCTTAAAATAAGTTTCGTCCTCAAAACTGGAGATAGTGGGGCCTACCCTTCCATGTTTCCCCGGTCCTTATACAACTTTTAGTTGTTTACCCTGTCCATTCATCACTGCCTATGTAGAATCTTCCTTCAAGGTTCCCTATCATATTCCTTTATGACTAACCTTATTTGGAATAAGTAAGACAAAACGTGGGTACTTTAGTTCGGAGAATCCAATGTACCTGTCAGTAGTTTGGATGTTCCGAGATCCTTGGATGCATCATCCTTCGATCCAGGTTAGCGCCTCTGATCACTTTGTGTGTGGCTCTATAAGGATACAACTGCCACCTTCTACTCTCTCTCTTCCTACGCTTATTCAGTCTCCTTTGATCCTCCATCATTCTAATATCGTGCTCCGCTTTATAGCAGTCCTTTAACAGTCCATCAAAAGTACTTGGGTATACCTTGCCTAATCTAGCTTTAATCCGAGGATTCAGACCACGTACGAATTTTGTTATCTTCCACTGTTCATCCTCCATGATCAAAGGAGCATACCGTCCTAATATAGTAAACTGACGGACATATCCTGATACCGGGGTGCCCGGTTCTTGTCTTAGTGTATCGAATTCTTCAATTCTCTCAACCACCAACTCCAGTGAGAGGTAAGCTCCACAGAATTCTTCCGGGAATCTCGCCCAGGTTATAGGTCGAGACAATGATTGGACACTCTTTCTCCACCATTTACTGGCTTTACCAATCAAGAATGGCCGAACGATTAGTGCTCTCATCTCATCTAGCACCCGAACTCTGATGAGGTGGTCCTCAACCTCGTCAATCATTTCTCAGCTTCTTCTAGTTCGGACTCCCCGGCAAATCTTGGAATCTGTGCTTTAGCCAACTGTCGGTAATAAAATCCAATACTTCCCGGAGGTGACAGTGACGATGTCCATGTACCGGTTTGTGTGGTCATCTGCACCACATAGCGTCGGTTTTATTCGCGGTCATACCAGAATGAGTGACACTAATTAACTTATAAATGAAAGTTCTCAGTGACATGTAAATAGATACGATACGATCCGAATTTAATGAAAGACCGTGACCAAGGGTTTTGTCATCAATCGAAACCCTAATTTTTCTAGTCGAAATCATCGTAGTCTAAGGTCATCACTCATCTAGGATCAGAACTTAGATCTAAGATCCGGCTTAATGGTCTACAATCAGGACCTAGTTTTATATTCTGCCCGGATATGGAGCCTCGACTCTGATACCACCTGTAGCGTCCCGCATCGCGGCCTAGCCGGAATCGGTGCACCCGTCGTACTTCACTAAGGAGAGTACCAGGCGTCAATCCGTAACGTATCGTAATCCATGATTAAATGCATGGATTCTCGTGTTTATACGTCATCAAGTAATCGAAACCGTGGCAGAATAAAAACTTCGAATTTAAAACATCCACGAGATCATTCTTAGTTTTACATCCCAAATCAAAAGTATCGAAATTCTCAAAGGTAAATGTTTCGCATCACAATTACAAAATCAGTCATCAATCACCACCAGTATGCCAAGACTCCTAATCTATCCATCTTTCGCTGCACTCACGGGTAGGGAACCCTAGGTTCATCCTTAATCCATTCTACCTTGTTCCCTACAGTCTCTGGGAGAAAAAATATGGTGTGAGTGACAAAGTCACCAGTAAGTATACTATAATAATTGAGGATTAAATGGAAAGTACATACAAGAACCGAACCCCAAAAATTTTGGGTTAGAAACATACCTGTCCTCCATCCAATAGCCGATAGTGATCAACACTTAATGCGTCAAGATCATAACTTAAGCAAGATCGATACTTAGTAAAGAACATAACAATAAAAGACCGCAACTTGCATAAATTCGTAATATATCAAGGATCATTACTAGATGAGGTCATACTTAGGAGCTACCAAGTTATAAAAACTTAGTCTAAGTATCATGTGTCACTACACGAATACTCAATAAACGTGACATGCATACATATGAACGTGTGATGCATCATGATATAATGAGAATATGATCTTTCATGCTTTTCTTTCAAAACATCATCGTCAAGAAAACAATAGAGTGTTCAGATCTATCTTCCCGGATCTGAGGCGGTCACGTCTCCCCTTCGAATCTATTATTCCCGGATTTGAAACAGTAATGTCATCAGTTCAGATCTATTTTCCCGGATCTGAGGCGGTCACGTCTCCCCTTCGAATCTATTATTCCCTGATTCGAAATGGTAAAGTCATCACTTATCGGGTCTATTCTCTCCGGGCCTAAACGGTCATTATCATTAGATCAATTAACCCTGGATCTGGGCGGATCCTTACTGGGCAGGAACATACACACACGGTACCGGTGGGAAGCGTTCTTTCCAAAACAGAATCTTTTCTTTTAAAATAACGCTTTTCATCTTTCTTTCGCATAAAACCAATACCATAAATCATGTAAATGACGATGATGCAATGCATGACATGTATTATGCAAACCATGACATAATGCGTTACATATACACATATGTACAACTCATTCTTTATGCTGAAAAATTTCAGCATTATCAATCCATATACACGGCCTCAATCCCTTATGGTTAGGCCCACTAACAAGAATGCTTGTCATGCGTATGCATAAAAATGCCGTATTTGTTCATAATAAAATTCTCGTGACGATACAAAATGCGTAAGATAGTTTAATTAATCACGAAACAAGGCTGCTGAATTTCGGTAATTCAGCGCCCCTTACTCTGGTCTTTCATGTAAGCCCATTAAACCTCTTTTAGTTTGGGTCAGCTTTGGAAACTTATTATAAACATTCCATTAATTGGTTATTGTAATCCCAAATCGTATAACTAGCCTAAGTCCATTCGCATAAGGCCTTATAATAAGTTCCTCAATTCTGCCCAACATCTCAGATTAGTGACGCCCACTTATTTATGGTATTTACCCTTCAATTAGGCATTCTAAAAATAAGTGGCTTACATATATGGGTTCACCTATGTCTTAAGTAGTTGGTAGATAAATTTTGCGGATTTATAATATCGTTAAAGGTATCATTTATTCTTTTTCCTAAAGCCGTTACATGCAGATTTCTGGATTGACCGATTTTACTATAAGTTTTAGTGTGACCACACCGTAACTCCTTTTTCAGAAATTCCAACTCTCAAGCTTAGTAGACACCTCAGGCTAGCATCATATCAAAAATTGGCCCAATTGCATATTCCTAAGGTCCATTTCCTTGTTGCTCGTTATGTCACATAAAATCTCCCTAGCTCAGTAAAATTTTCCAGTATGACCAGTTTTAGTAAGAATTTTACTAAAAATAATCCGTAACTCCTGTTATCAAATTTCCAACTCTCATATCTAATATACACATAAGGATAGTTTCATACCAAAAATCAATTAAATTGAAGGTCCCTAAGGTCTCTTTTCGGGTATCACAAAACAGCCTAAAATCTGCCCTGCTCCAGTAAATTTCATAGCTTGTCACATTTCCTTCCTAATTGGCCCTAAATTTCATTGTTTGTCAAAAACACTTTATTAAACTTCAAACTTACCCTTTTCATGGAAAATTTACAGATTCAATCACGCTACAAGCATCATACACAAATCATTACAGAACAGCTTGTGTGCAATATACATCACTTCTTGGCCATACTCACCATATTCCCACTTAAAAACCCTTAGCCAAGTTGGGTGCCAGCTCGTTTATGTACATGCAAGGCCAAATATCATATCCACAATGATCATACTAAGCTTAACATACAAAAGCATAAATCTTGTCACATCTTATCCCATATTTCATCACTTCATGCAAAACTACCCCTATTTCTTCCAACCCTCTCCACCGTATGCCCTCTCCATGGAAAAGAAGGGATCTTTAGCATGTTCATCTTAGATTATCGCATAATAGTGCATAAAACCAATAAAGAATCCATCTTTAAGCAAAAACTCACACATACACGCCATTTAACCGCTAGGCCGAAAGTTTCATACATCAAGGCTTAACATATCACAACTAAGATTGAATCTTAAGGATTATCTAGTCATTCATGCAAGCACTTTCACATTCAAGCCACAAAAAGTATAGTGTACTTGCCTTCATAGTCTTTGGGTCTTGCTTGAACTTGTTGGCACAAGATGTACTTCCTCCTACCTTTTCCTATTACATACAGTTTATGGGTATTTGTTAGCCATCTCTTAGATTACATAATACAACTTAGAGGAGGGATGGAGGGTCTTACCATTTGCACCTTGGACGGATTGAGGGAAATCCACTCTTGCTAGGACACTACCCTTGTGTGGTGCCTTGAAAACCGTTGCCTAGAACCGTGAGGTTCACGGTTTTGTCAAAAATAGTGATGCTATATGAGCTTCATTCCTTCAAATGTAACTTACTAAAGCTTATGCATGGTGGGTCTTACCTAAACAAGCCTTGAAATTGGAGAGTTCTTGATCCTCCTTTGGCTCACTTTCCCGTCGGCTCCTTTGAGAGAAGGGGAAGAGATATTTCTTAAGTTATGGGATAGTCTCTTGGAATATCCCCTAAGTAATTAGGTAGAAGTAAAGGTTTCTTGCAACAAAATAAAAGTGGGGATTAACTCCTCCTTGGTTAAGCAACCGGCGACTCCCTTCTTAGGGAGAGGGAAAGGCATCTTTCAAATGAAGATTTCTTTACACTCAACTACATCATTCAATTAAGGTTCCTTAATGATCTTCATTGCAATGACCTACCTCATAAGGTCTTATGGCCGAATCATGCATATTTACCACATATATATATTTTCCTTGATAATGCATATATGTATATGTATGTATGTATATATATATATATTTATCTCATATCATAATCATTTAAGTGTACTTTTCATAAACGTAAATCCATTAAGCTGCACTTTTATACATATGGCCGAAATATATATTTATATGTATACATATCCCACCTATATTTTTCATAATTCTTACTCCCAGGTGTATAGCTATATATATTTGTGTATATATGCATATACACCTATACATATTCGTACCTTCTTACAATTTAAAATAAGTTCTAAACCTTAAAATACACATTGTGGCCGAACATACTTCCCCAAAATCATTTTATTGTCATATATATATATACCTAGATCCGTATATATATACACATCAATACATGTGTATTTTATACACATATGTTATACTCAATCTTTACAAATCTTATTGTTACATCTTAGATCATAAGCATGGGTGATCCACTTTGATATAAACATACACTTAGATCTTTGAAATCTAGAAAGTGTCAAGGAAGGTTACTTGTATACATAGGTTCATGTATTTTCTATATACGGTTCTTTAAGTAAACTTTTCATAGTATTGTAACCCATCAAGCCATTTATTACATGGTAGCTTTCGTTTTATACTATACATGTACATATATATTCGTACATATCTATATATATAAGTCCATGTATGTTCTGTGCTTTATACAAGCGTGTCATGTAACCTATTCCCTGCAAAGTTAGGTCTGCTAGACCTTAAGAATTTCTATAACTAATGGCTAAAGTTCCTTTGGTCTTACCTCAAAATGGTACCCAACGGCCATATTAGGGATGGATGAAGAGAGTTCTCAATTTATTAAGGGCTTAATTAGGCCCATCTCTTGGAGTTTGTATAAGGAACCCCATCCCGTTAGTTACTCCTTAAAACCCCATAGCTGAAAACATGTGTGGGAGTATGTAATTCAATTGAATCTCACACATGCTCTCATTTCCCTTCCTAAATATATTATACATATATATGCACGTGTTTGTGTATTACTATGGGCTGCCCCTTACGTATGTTTTCTACGGACTATAATCCATTAAACCCCTTATCATATGATAGTCCATCATGTATATCCAATTGTATGCCCATATCATATGTATATGGACGTGTCACATAGTCCGACTTCTCATTTGAAGTTGCCTATCTAAAAAAAATTAAACTACTTCTTCTAATTGTTCTCAATTCTCAGGGTAGACAATTTAGTACTCTTACGTAAACTTCCAATCAGCCCACTTGCCTCATGTTTTACGCTTTGGGGTATATGCTAATTCCCTTTTATCTTAAATAATCATAGGTAAACCCGAAGATATCCTCCTTTCGAGGTATCAATCTCTTGCCTTGCTTCACCCTAACCCTAAATGCCGTACTAATTTTGGGTGGGGTACAACAGCCTATATGTGCAAGCATGATATGTAAACTGACGATATATATAAATGATAATGATAGCCTCAACTCTTTGAAGATAATAAATAATTTTCAAAGCCATAAGATTTATATAAGTATATTGATATCCCTTGTATTTACTTGTATTTGTAAAAGGCCATGTTTTTGAAATGAAATTTTCACTATATATAAGGAATTTATATGTATAAATGATTATACTTCGAAATTGTTGAATGGTCGAAAATGATTTGGGATATGGAAAAGTGGTTTTGGCCATGGGCTGATGGGTATAGATTATGGTTAATGTTGCTAAGTGTAGGACTTTATGTGGATTAAATTAGCGTATCGGTATCGATTTTGGGGAAAAAGTGGGCTGAGGGAGGTACGTATATGTATATACGTGTATATGCACATGTATGGGCGTGTGTATATACATGGATATACATATACGACTGAGTGGAGTGTATTTGGTATTTTGGGCTATTTGGATTATTTGTTTGGAATTATGTGGTATTTGAAGGGTATTTTGGTAATTTTTGTAAAATTAATATTTTGGCCCATTTGGATAATTGGATTAACTTTGGTACTTTGATATCATTTTGAAAAATTGCATTGCATGTTTTTGGAAATTCACCTCTACAACATGAAATATATCATTAAGCCGGATTGGTTCCAAACAAGCGGAGCGTCCGAGCATATTGGTTATTATGGATACAGAGCGTCCGGACATATTGGCCGCCATTAGGGCACCTTGGCATATTGGCTATTGTGATATAGAGAGCCAGGACATATTGACTATTGGGGGACCAATTCGTAAGTCTTACGATATGAGTCATTTGTACGGAAAGTGCTATGGCCATTGTATTATTTTGGACCGTTTTAGCCGGGTTTTGGATATTTGGATTTTGAACGCTTTGATATTTGGATTTGGACCGAGTTGTACTCGGATTTGGATTTTGGATATTGGATCGGCTAAATCGGGTTTGGAAACTTTGAACTTTGGAATTTTGAACATTTGGAAATTTTGGGCCTTTGACTTGGACATTTTGACATTGCATATTTCGAAAATCGCATCATCGATTTTGGATTTCGACTAACCCCTAGTTGAACTTTGTTACGTACTTCATTGGACTTTGTTACATATTTTATTGGAATTTATTGCATACTTTATTGGGTCTATTTGCTCTATTTGCTTTTGGATGTTAGGGACAGAGTTATAAATTTACTAACGAAGAGTTTGCTGAAACTGCTGTGGCTGTTGTGGCTGCTGTCGCGGCTGAGATCTGCCGCTGAATCCCTTCTATACTTTGGTCCACTATTTGGACCGGTCACCTCCCACATCTCGTGGCCTCTTCCCCTTCATCTCTGCATCTCTCCTCAGAATATCGTTCTCAACGCGATAGCAAGCATTTAGTAACTCACCGAAATCCTTCGGATTTGCATTCACCATCTAAGTGCGGATGCATGAATGTAAACCCTCTCTCAAACTTAATCATCTTCAGTTGCTCATCCCCCATGATAGCTGGGACATATCTCTCCAGCGCGATAAACTGGTTGACGTAATCTGCCACTGTCATGGCAGACGCCTGAACCAAGGACTTGAACATCTGTATCTTCTGCAAATCGACTGATGGTGGGATGTAGAACTTACGGAACTCCATCAAAAATCGCTACCAAGTGACTAGCATTGGCAGATGTTGGAGATTCGTACTCCACCATTGGTCGGCCTCACCGATCAGAAATGGTTAGATAACTTGAGCTCTCCTCTTGTCAGGTACCTGAATCAGATCAAAATTATTCTGTACCTCCTTTTGCTATCTCTCATCTACGTTCGAATCAGATCCGTTCTCAAAATCAGGCACTCAGCCCCACTTTAGCTCCCCATAAAATAAAGGTGCCCTGCTGTGGTGGGGGCGGAAACAACGGTGGCGGTGGTGGTGCAGCATGATTATTATGATAGTTATTCCCAACGGTCTATCTAATCTTTACTAGAGCCTGATGTACAGCCTGATGAAACTCCCCCTGATAGTGCTGCTGCTGAGGTGGGTGTACACGCTCAGTATAAGGTGGTACCGGTTCTACCGGCAGAGGTACCTGTGGTTGCCAGAGGAGGAGGTAACTATGTCGGTCTGTCAGTGCGCGATCTGCCTCTCGGTCGTGAAGACATCCTATTAGAGGAATTTTATATCAATAAAAAGTTACAAATACTTAATGAAAATATATTCAAGTCGTTTTCCATATTCCTTAGATAGTATTTCTAATTATTAGGGTTTTCATTATATTTGTCTTTTTCTTTATATAGTAAGGTTATTTTGTCCGTTAACCCTAATCCATTCTAGTCAACTTAGTCTAAGGCTGCACTCTCGCTCTAAAATGATCACTTAAGTTCTAAAATCATCACTTAGGCACGGTGGACCCGCCATACTCTACTACGAAAAGTACAAGGCGTCGATACTATACATGTGCATGTCGACATGAATCGTAAATTAAGATACTAGAAGCAAAATAAAGATAAACGTACGACATACATAATAATACAAATCGTCATAAGTGCGCACAAATCATAATGTACAATGTCTCAAAATAATCTAAGTACATCATGATCAAAATATCCAACATAGCCAATACATGACTCCGGCCTACATCTCAGCTCACGGGTACTCCAGCCAGGGTCCTTTCTCAATGAACAAAGCATCAGTGTCCTGTTATCTGTAATGTGATAAGGCAAGTATGAGCGATAAAACACTAATTTCTCAGCAAGTAATCCGTCGAGATACGTCATGTGGATCATGCATGGGAGACAGGGTAATAAAATAAGGATACGTAAATAAAGAACATAACATTTCACGTCTACAACTTAAATAAACAAAGTGCATGACGTAAAGGTAAATAAATAACATGTAACACATATATCTCTATCATGCATCATTCTAGGCTATCAAGTCCCTAGAAAATGCCACTAACATATGTCTCCGTACTTAAAATCTCAATCCAAGTCTAAGATATCATTATACTTTCTTCTCATCTAAATGCATCAAGACCTATACGAATCATGTCAATGCGATACTCTTATGATGAGATGTTTGTAAACAATATTATAAACATAAACGGTAATCATGTAATCATTTTACTTTTTCTGAAACATGTAAAAAATACCTTTTCATTAAAAACGACCATTTTCATATGATAACTGTGAAATTGTACATATTACTAACGATAAATCGGTATGTCTGTGATCCTTTGCCCGTCAGCAAAGAATACACTCAAGGCGGTATGCCTATGACATCCACCCCCTCGGGTTCCGATATCATGCAGCGCTCCAAACAATAACATCATGTATGCCCCATGGCATCAACCACCTCGTTCAGATGTTATGACGACGTACCAACTGAACATGTAAGTGTTGGACCGTGCACCTGCAATAAACACCACTAGAGGGGGGTGAATAGTGGTTAGCGGAAATTACACTACAAGCCTTTGTTAAAATCCCCTTTGAAAACAGAATCTGAGACCACCTCAGATTCAGAACCCATTAAAAATTCACAAATAATTGTACACAACTCTAAAAATTATGAAACTTTCCATAATTAAACTTCAATGAGTTAGCAAGACTCTGTCAAAAAATCAGACAAAAAGAAGACGTTTGACCCTTAAAACAAATAAAAAGATTCAGATGGTCAATCTGGACAGAATTGGACAGAATGTTGCTGATTTTGCAAAACGTGTTTCTCTTTGAATACTCAACCAAAAAGGTTGATCTTCATATCAAAACACTCCTTAGGATGTGTAGATGAAGTTTCCAAAAGGCCCTGACCTAAAACAACTCTTGATAAATACAGAATTTAAGTTTTCTCAAAACTGGTCAGATTGCAGCCAGATTGGAGCAGTTATCTGGCAAAGACTGAAAGACTAACTTTCCCTTGCTCAAATCAAGTGATTCTTGTTTCAAATGGAAGCTAACAGTCTGAAGTATAACTCAAGACTTGGATAATCACCTTCTAAGCAACACTTAGTTGCAACTCCTCTAACACCTATTGATGTAGCCTTATAAAGATGGCTAATCAATCTTACAAATGAAGCTCAAGAGGCTTGTAGCTCACCACAATACAACAAGAACACCTTTGCTACAATGAATAAAACAACAACAACAACAAGAAGATGAAGATGAAAGCTAGACAATTCAACAAATGCTTGTGAACTTCAAGTGTGTTTCATCTTCTTCACCATTGCCTCTATTTATAGTGTGATTTGAGCCTTGAAGATAAGAACACACATGTGTCACCATCTTCATCATCAAGTCCAAATGTCTTCTCATCATTGGTTGGCCTTGTACACTTGGCAAAATAAAACACAATGATTGGTCCACCTTGGCAATGTCATGTTGGCCGAAAATATACCTTGGAATTGCCTTGAATTATCCTTAGCAAGAATAGATAATATGGAGAAGATAATGCCTCAACTTCTTGGCATAAACATAGGACATGTGAATGTTGAAGAATTCAAAATTAAAAATTCATCTTCAAGCTCCATAGTAGCCGTTGGCTACTTGCCATTTTTCAAAAAAATATTTTGTTTTTCTTTAATGAAATAAGAAAGGATAATACCACCAAATTATCCTCAAATCCAAGCACAATAATAGGACATGTGAAGTCTTCATTTGACTTCAAAAATCTGCTGAAAATACCCCAGAAAACAATATAGCCGTTGGCTATTTTTGGTAAATTCCAAGTTAGCAATTTTGCCAACTAGCTCCTTTTTGGTTTGTCCACTTGTCACTAAATCATAAAATGAATACCACATCATGTCCACCTGATTAATCACGTTTTTGGACATACCAATATGTGTAGCAACTCAAATTTTTGAAGAAGAAATAAATAGATAACAATTGACAAGATTATGTCAACGTGTAACACCGAAATTCCCCAATATTTCTTCTTATATGTCAAGAACATTTCCATACCTTTGACACCTTTAATATCTCTGAATAATGATGATAAATATTCTCTTATAACATATATAAGAGGGTCTTCAAGAAAAAAATAGAATGTGACATCTCAAATCGTCACATATCCAGCTATAGTCAATAATATCATCGGTTGAGAGAATAAGATATAAGATCACCATATTATCTTCAAAATAATAATAACGCAGCTCCAGAATGAAGATAATAATATGCTCAAGAGATTCCTTGAGTGCAAATACCAAAAATATCCTTGGGGGTGAAATGACCAAAATACCCCTGGTGTGAGAAAACTTCAGAAATGCACCCAATGGTCAGAAATAATCGCAATACCACCTTTGTCATGATAACCAAGATAATAATATGCACTTGACATATCTCCACCATATGATGTTTCTACAAAACTCAAAATACAAATTTTTCCCTTTTTGGTAAGTTGTAGAAACTTCCAAGGCACGTTAGTCACAAACAATAATAATCACCAGAAACACATAATAATCGCATAATGAACATGTATAATTCATATACAAATGAAAACAATCATTTTAACACATTTTAGAAAATTATTTCTAAAAACCTTAGAGATCGATCGATCGAAGTGCCTCAGCTTCAAAGATCGATGTCTCACAGAAAGGTTCAGGTTTTGTCTCTGACCTACATCGATCGATCGAAGTGAGAGTTCGATGTACATCGATCGATCAATCTGTCTCAGGTTTAGAGATCGATGTCTCACAGAAAGGTCTTAAACTTTTCTGCCTTACATAGATCGAACGATGTGAGAGATCTATGTACATAGATCGATCGATGTGCAACAACCAGAGAGATCGATGTCAACTTTTTCATCTTTTTCAACTTTTAATCACCTATAACACCATGTGTGACATTTTTAAGTATTCACCACTTAAAATCATGACTTTGAAAATTATCCAAATATATTTCTCAACATCCCCCCCCCTTTTTGGATGATTTTCAAAATAACCTAACATGATTTTAATGTCACAACATATAACCAAAAATTTAACAAAATGTTTTCAACTTTTAAATAGTATGCTGCTCCCCCTCAACTCATACTCTCCCCCTTAACCTATGCTCCATAATTTATACCAACTAAAACTTAGCATATGATTCATCATGACTTACCAACTAAAATCATGTTCTTATTCTATCTCCCCCTTTATTTTGCAAATCATGCAAAAGATAGAACTATGCAATGGTATCGTAAGCCATCATTCCTAATTTGGCTCGTAAGTTTTCAAAAGTGGCTTGATTAGGGGGTTTGGTGAAGATATCAGCGATTTGGTGATCAGTTCTTATATGGTTTATCACTATATCCTCATTTTGAACATGATCGCGAAGAAAGTGGTATCGCACCTCAATGTGTTTGGCCTTAGAATGAAGCACCGGATTCCGGGAAAGATTGATTGCAATTGTGCATCGCAGAAAATTGGAATCTTATTCATTGTAATGCCAAAATCACTAAGTTGCTGTTTAAGCCAAAGTATTTGGGTAGTACATAAACTCAAAGCAATATACTCGGCTTCAGTGGTAGAAAGAGCTACACTAGCTTGCTTTTTAGAAAACCAAGAGATCAAGTTGGTTCCTATGAATTGACATGTACCGCTAGTGGATTTTCTATCTAATTTGCAACCACCATAATCATCATCACTATATGCGTGTAATTCCAACTTAACATTTCTATCATACCACAATCCTGTGTGAGGTGTATGCTTAAGATATCTAAAGATCTTTTTCACTGCATTGTAATGTGATACCTTAGGACAAGATTGAAACCTAGCACACATACACACACTAAACATAATATCAGGTCTTGATGCAGTTAAGTATAATAGTGATCCAATCATAGACTTATAGAGTGTGTCATCAAACGGTTTACCATTTTCATCCTTATCTAATTTGGTGCTAACACTCATGGAGGTAGTTGTATGTTTCACCTCTTCAAATCCAAGCTTCTTAATCATATCATTGACATACTTAAGTTGGCTAATGTGAATTCCTTGAGAGGTTTGTTTGATTTGAAGCCCTAAGAAGTAATTCAATTCTCCTACAATTGACATTTCAAATTCTGACTTCATACACTCTTTGAAGTCTTTTACTAACGTAGGATTGGTTGAACCAAAGATTATATCATCTACATAGATTTAAACTATTAACAAATCATTATCTTTTCTTCTTAGGAATAATGTGTTGTCTATGGTTCCCCTTTGATAATTATCTGGAATAAGAAAGTTTGCAAATCTATCATACCAAGCTCTTGGAGCTTGTTTCAAATCATATAAAGCTTTCTTAAGCTTAGAAACATGGTTAGAATTTTTTGGATCTTCGAATCCAGGGGGTTGTTTGACAAACACCTCTTCTTGGATGTATCCATTCAAGAATGCACTCTTGACATCTATTTGGAAGAGTTTAATATTACTTAGACTTGCAATCGCAAGTAACAATCTAATTTCTTCTAGTCGTGCAACGGGTGCAAAGGTTTCTTCATAATCTATTCCTTCTTGTTGATTATAACCTTGTGCGACTAGTCTAGCCTTATTTCTTGTAATTTTTCCTTGTTCGTCCATCTTATTCCTAAACACCCATTTCGTTCCTATTATTGACTTGTTTTCGGGTTTAGGTACTAAGTGCCATATATTGTTCCTTGTGAATTGATTTAATTCCTCATGCATAGCATCTATCCAAGATATATCACCTAAGGCTTCTTTACGTTCTTAGGTTCTAATTGTGAGATTAAGCTATGTCCTTCAAGTTGACTTATATTTCTATGCGTTCTAACCCCAACACTTGGATCCCCAATGATTAATTCTCTAGGGTGCCACAAATTCTTAGATTGACTAGGTTCACCCTCATCTTGTTCAAATGTTTCATTAGTATGAACGTTATCATATGTAATTGGATCATTGGTTGTATCTTCCAATTGCAAAGTCTCTTGATTTATTTCATCTAAGGGTTCATGCATGTCCTGTTCAGGGGGAGTTGGTTCTAGATGATCAAGTACAGGCTCAAGTAATATGTCATCATCAAACGCATTTTCAACATTAGGTTCTTGTTGATGTTTATCACTACCGTCAAAGCATGCATTTTCATTGAATTTTACATGTATAGACTCAATTATCTTTCTAGATGCAGGATTATAACACCTATATGCTCTTGAGTTAGTTGATACCCAACAAATATGCATTCAATAGACTTTTGTTCAAATTTATCTAGATTATCCTTAGTGTTTAGCACAAAACATTTACATCCAAATACTTTAAGATAATCTATCTTAGGTTGTCTATTGTTTAGCAATTCATAAGGCGTTTTATTTAATTTCTTTCTAATAGTAAGCCTATTTATAATATAGCATGCACAACTAACAGCTTCAGCCCATAAGTATTTAGGTAATTTATTTTCACAAAGCATTGTCCTAGCAACTTCTTGAATCGTTCTATTTTTACGTTCAACAACTCCATTGAGTTGTGGTGTTCTAGGTGGTGAGAATTCATGTTTTATTCCATGTAGTTCACAAAATTTGATTACGTCTTTATTTTTAAATTCTCCACCTCTATCACTTCTAATTCTTTTGACATTTTCTTCGTAAATGTTTTTAAGTTGCTTGATAAGGGTTTCGATTGCTAATGGAGCATCGTCTTAGTGTGTCAAGAACAATGTCCATGTGTAGCGTGAGTAATCATCTACTATGACGCACACATAGTAGTGTCCACCTAGACTTCTTGTCTCATACCTGATCTTAAATCCTGAGCTTGCTTGACGTTCAACTTAAGCATATTTTTAGGGAATGCTATACCATACCTGGTCTTAGATCGTGAACTTACTTGGCATTCGGCTTAAGCATGTTTTTAGGTAATGCTATACCAATAATAACTTATAACCATTAACTGTAACATGCAACGTGTCCTCATGATCGTGAATTATGCAAGATGCAATGCATGATGTCATGTCATGTTATGTCATGTCAAAACATCATTTTGGTCCCATAAAATAACATGTCGTAAAAACAGAGTGTCAGATCAATTAACCCCAGATCTGAGCGGGTCCAGAACATATCATCAGACCAATTAACCCCGGGTCTGAACGGGTCCAGAACAGATATCAGATCAATTAACCCCGGATCTGAGCGGGTCTAGAACATATCATCAGACCAATTAACCCCGGGTCTGAACGGGTCCAGAACAGATATCTGATCAATTAACCCCGGATCTGAGCGGGTCCAGAACATATCATCAGACCAATTAACCCCGGGTATGAACGGGTCCAGAACAGATATCAGATCAATTAACCCCGGATCTGAGCGGGTCCAGAACATATCATCAGACCAATTAACCCCGGGTCTGAACGGGTCCAGAACAGATATCAGACCAATTAACCCCAGATCTGAACGGGTCCGGAACATATCATGTCATCAGACCAATTAACCCCGGGTCTGGAGTCGGGTTAGTCGCATGCTTGGCCGGCAAAGGAATCATGAAGCTTTCTTTTAAAAAACATGGGACCGTAAAAACTTTTCATGCATATCGAAAACATAGTTGCTTGTAAAACTTGCTTGCATCGTAAAATCCATGAAAATCAGTTTCATGATCATGCGTGATACATGTAGTGATATGCAATGCAAGTCATGACATGGATAATCGTATGCATACCTTATAACATGTCAACATGCATGATTTTGGAAGCTAAATACTTCCAGACTTTTACTTCGTATTCATGGGGCGGTTAAGCTAACCAAATAGGTCCATTTCCATAATCTTTTGTCACCCATACATTAAGTGGAATCTTAGATACATGTCGTAAAAATTTCAGTTTATTTCGATAAGCTTAAAGGGGCTCATTTAATTAATTTCTGAAATGGGTTAGGTGCTGAAACTGTTCTGACCTATTTTACTAAAAATTCAATTGCGGCAAATCCGTGATTCGTTTTTCGGAACTTCCAACTTGCATAAGTCTTAAACATGTGGAACTAGTATCCTACAGAAATTTAGCCTATTTTCATATCTCTAAGTCCCCTTTCTGAGTCCATAAAGTCGTTACTAAACTTCAGGTTGATTCCAGTGATTTCAGTTGAGCAGTTTGACTAATTAATTCATATAAAATAATCTAGAACTTGTTTTACCAAAATTCCAGCTGGCGTGTTCACTACACTCATAGTAGTATTACCACGCCAAAAATCAGCTTTATTGGTCCTCTACAAGGTCTCTTTTCCAGCCGTTCAAAACGTTACATCATTCTGTCAAGTTCCAGAATTTACAGCCTGAGCAGTCTCACTAATTATTTTATTAAACCATCTAAAACGTCACTCTATTCTGTCCACTTCCAGTGGTTTGCCATTTTATCATTTTATCCAAGTCAAGTGTCCATGTTTTCACTCAACACTTGGGCCGAAACTTGTGTGTTGCCTTAACCACATTTTACAACACATATTCAAGCATGCATTCATATTCAAGAGTCATCTTAATCTAAACTTACCAACAATCTCATAAAGATCCTAGCTTTCACATGTATTCTTTCCTTAAGACCTTTTGTGTTACATTCACAAGTCAATCTTGTCTAGACCTTCTTAGGTGAACCTTATTTCACTCTAGGCCAGCCTTATTTCATATAGCATATAGGAAAAGACTTCATCTTTAAAGGAATAAATCACATGCAAGGCATTGTTCTTAGGAAATCACTAAGATATAGTCTCAACTTAAGATATTCAACTAAAGATCATATCTTAAGAACTTCTAAGCATTCAAGTCACAAACTCTTTAAATAAATCATGAGAGATCATTGTATACTTGCCTCTTCAAGCTAAAGCTCTTGTCTTTGCTTGGTTATGGTGTGAGATGTGTTGGAATCCTTCACCTTCTTCACCTTAAGCATACGGTTCTAATGGAAATGAAAGGAAAAGATTAGTCTTTATTCAATAGAGGAAATAGGATAGGTTTGAGGGCTAGAGCATCTTACCAAAAGAAGCTTGGAATGGAGATTCAAGTACCACAATGTGTCTCCACCTAAGAAAGTTGATGGCTTTCACCTATTTACACCATGAAACCCACGGTTTTGGGCATGGGGAGAAAGAGTTTAGGTGAGCTTCATCCTTCACCAAATAAGGATTTACTTAAAGAAACTTTGAACAAGACTTACCTAGATGTCTTCTTGAGTCTTGAAGTGAAGTTGAACTCCTATCCTTCAAGAGGATGAGGGCCGAAATATTGGTGAGGGTAGGAGGGAATTTTGCTAAGTGTTGCTTGGCTTGCTTGGGAAGAATTTTCTAGATGAATGTAGGGTGTAGTCTGGCAAGATTTAAAAATCTAAGAGATGGGGAGGGCTTGGCCGATTTTGGAGGGAGAATTGTGAGGTTTAGGGCTTTTTTGAGAGCTAATCAAGGTTAAGTTAGTATAACCTTGGTTACTTTATTCCAACTATAGTTACTTTTGGGCTAACCCAAGTTACTTTATCAAATCATGGTTATCTTAACCTTGGTTTAAGAAAAAGTAACCATGGTAGGTTTTGAAATCTTCCATGGTTAATCCATGTAGGGGCCGATTTTTGGGTTGGGGTCTTTATGACCTCAACCACACTACTTCCTTCTTTAATGAGTTGTCTTACTTGTTCCTTAAATGCATGTCTATTTTATTTTCTATTTATTCTTTGCATGATAACTTCTTGTCTTATCATTTTAACTGATAAAATTGGCTAGAGAATTCTAGAACCTCTCCATGTATCGGCCGAAATTTTAGGCTTCTTGGGCAACTTGATATTTCTTGTAATTTTAATTTATGCACTATATTGTCTTTCTTTATTTTATCATATTCCAAGATTATCATATGTATGTATACATATGTATATATGCGCCTAGGTGTACTATGTGTTTATTCATTCCATACACATATATCATATACACGCACATACATATATATTGGTATGTATGGTTCATATAACTCTATATTTCATGTATTACTTTCTTGAAGTTTCCCTTATTTAATTTGGCTTGGTATCTTAATGATAATTAAGTAAAGAGGGTTAAGTTGACTTAAGTAACACGCGCTAAAAGAAATTGTCGCTTTCATTCCGTCTCATATTCATAGTTTTCACGTACACGATCGTTGGGGTACAACATCCTCCCCCCTTATCATAAGTTTCGTCCTCGAAACTTCGGAACTAGTCAAAAAGATGGGGGTATCTACTCCTCATATCTTCTTCCGTTTCCCATGTTGCTTCATCTTCCGAATGATGCTTCCATTGTACCTTCACCATGGGTATGGATCTCTTCCTCAAAGCTTTCTCTTTCCGATCAACTATTCTTAAGGGTTCCTCTTCATAAGTTACATCTTTTTTAACCTTCAACTGTTGATCTTCAAGGATGTGGCTTGGGTCATATACATATCGACGGAGTTGAGAAACATGGAATACATCATGTAACTGAGAAAGGGATGGGGGCAACGCTAAGCGGTACACAACTTCTCCTACTTTCTCAAGCACTTCATAAGGTCCAACGAATCTTGGGCTTAATTTTCCTTTAATGCCAAATCTCTTAACTCCTTTGGTCGGGGAAACTTTTAGAAAAACTTTCTCTCCTTCTTGAAATTCTAATGGTCTCCTTCTTTCATCTGCCCATATTTTCGTTCTATCTTGCGCTGCACTTAGTCTTTGCTGGACTAACTTTATCTTTCCTCGTGTTTGCTCAATAATGTCGGGTCCCGCATGGATCTTATCTCCAATCTCGTCCCAATAGAGTGGGGACCGACATTTTCGTCCATACAATGCTTCATAAGGTGCCATTCCGATGGATCTGTGGAAGCTATTATTGTAAGAAAACTCAACGAGCTTAAGACTTTTATCCCAGCTTCCTCCGAAATCAAGAATGTAAGCGCGGAGCATGTCCTCAAGGGTTTGGATTGTCCTCTTTGATTGTCCATCTGTTTGAGGATGAAATGCGGAACTCATTCTTATCTCTGTGCCCATTGCCTTTTGAAAGGCAGTCCAAAATCTCGAAGTAAATCGGGGGTCACGGTCGCATACAATACTGATGGGCACTCCATGTAAACAAACAATCTGATCAATATACATAGAGGCTAACTTCTCCATAGATGCTTTAATCGTCATAGCCAAAAAGTGAGCAGACTTGGTCAAACGGTCCACAATGACCCATATAGCATCATTCCCATACTTAGTCTTGGGTAGGTCGGTTACGAAATCCATGGTGATATGGTCCCACTTCCATTCTGGCACTTCCAAGGGTTGTAACAATCCAGCAGGTCTTTGGTGTTCGGCTTTTACTCTTTGGCAGATCAAACATCGCTCAACAAATTCTGCTATTTGTTTCTTCATACCGGGCCATCAAAACTTTTGCTTGAGATCTTGATACATCTTATCAGCTCCAGGATGTATGGATAATCGGGAGTTATGAGCTTCCATCAAGACTTCGTCCTTAATTTCTTTTTTTTCGGGGACACATAACCGTCCTTGATACCATAAGCTGCCATCACTGCGAATCTCAAAGTCATCTCGCGGCTTATCTTCCATCCTTTCTTTGACTTTTCTTAAGTTTTCATCAAGTCCTTGAGTCTCCTTGATCTTATCAAATAATGATGGAACAAGAACTAACTTGGCGAGAACTTCATCGATTGAGTCAACTTCTTCTAGGCCAAATTCTTCCATATCTCGCTGAAGAGGTGGTTGACGTGGGTGGCTTGTTTTTTGACTTAGGGCATCAGCGACTTTGTTAGCTTTTCCCGGATGATACTGAATGGAGAGATCATAATCTTTGATCAGTTCCAACCATGTACGCTGCCGCATATTAAGATCTTTCTGGGTAAAGAGGTACTTTAGGCTCTTGTGGTCTGTGTAGATCTCGCACTTTTCGCCATATAAATAGTGCCTCCATATCTTTAACGCGAATACAACTGCGGCAAGTTCCAGATCATGGATAGGATAGTTTTGCTCAAATGGTTTCAACTGTCGGGATGCATAGGCTATCACTTTGTCATTTTGCATAAGGACGCATCCGAGACCATTCTTTGAAGCATCGCTATACACTACGTACTTCTCACCAGGAGTGGGCTGAGCTAGAATAGGAGCGGATGTCAACTTTGCTTTTAGCTCCGAGAAACTCTTTTCACAATCGGCACTCCACTCAAACTTGGTCTTCTTTTGGGTCAATCTAGTGAGGGGAACAGCTATCCTCGAGAATCCTTCCACAAACTTCCTGTAATATCCAGGTAGACCGAGAAAACTTCTCACTTCAGTAACATTTGTTGGCCTGGGCCATTCCGTGATAGCTTCAATTTTCTTGGGATCCTCTGAAATCCCATCTTCTAAAATCACATGGCCAAGGAATGATACACTTCGCAGCCAGAACTCGCATTTGCTAAACTTAGCGTACAACTGTCTTGCTCTTATAATATTCAAGACTGTCCTCAAATGGGATGCGTGAGTCTCTTCGTCGGGTGAATAAATCAAGATGTCGTCTATGAAGACCACTACGAATTTGTCCAACTGTTCTTGAAAGATTCGAGTCATGAGATCCATAAAGGCGGCAGGGGCATTGGTCAAACCAAAAGGCATGACTAAGAACTCATAGTGTCCATAACGGGTTCTGAAAGCAGTCTTAGGGACATCTTCCGCCTTAATCTTCAATTGAAAGTGTTGGAGCCATTAAAGGCGATGGCATCAAAGGCGACGGCATCAAAGGAGGAAAACGGTCCTTTGACCGGATAAGGAGTAAATACTCCTTTATTGTATTTCATTCATTGTAAATAAAAATTGATTGTAGATTGCTTGATTTGAGGAGAGTGAATATGGTAGGATTTGAATGGGTGATTCACCCGGATATGGTAATGGCCAATGACCATTAAGAGGTGTAAATATTGTATTGATGATAGAATATTTTTTGTCTAGAGAAAGGTAGGAAATATGTTGTATAAATTGATGTATACCAATTTTTGGAAAGTAATGAGAAGAAGATATTCTTCCTTCAATTCCTAGTCTTACCTTTGTTACATGGTATCAGAGCCTTACCATAAAAAAACCACTCATCCAATACCGAGATCAGCACCTCACCGGCCGAACCCTCTTCTGCCGCCACCACCAAGGCGGCTGTTCCTTCCGACCCAAGCCTACAGCAAGTCCTAAATGAAAGCTCCTCCCTTCAAATCACCAACCACAAACTAAATGGAAAGAATTTCCTCTTGTGGTCTCAGTCTGTTCTTATGGTCTTACGTGGCAAAAGAAAACTGGCCTTCATCTTCGGCCAGGCAACAAAGCCGGAAACCGATGATCCAAAGTATCCGGCCTGGGAACTAAATAACTCCCTTGTAATGTCATGGCTCATCAACTCAATGGAGCCACATATCAGTCGTACCTACCTTTTCTTACGAACTGCAAAAGCCATTTGGGATGCAGTTCATGAACACTATTCTGATCTTGAAAATGCCTCTCAAGTATTTGAAATCAAAAACAAACTCAAAGAAATTCGTCAAGAGAATATGAGCATCACTGAGTATTACAATACTTTACAAACTCTTTGGCAGGAACTTGACCTACACTATGAGGCTGATTGGGGTGATCTAGATGGCAATGTCAAATTCAAAGACCATCTAGAAAAGGAACGCCTATATGACTTTCTTGCTGGACTTAATAAAGAACTTGATGAAGTAAGAGGTCGAATCCTAGGGAGATGACCATTACCGTCTCTAAGCGAGGCCTTTGCCGAGGTCCGAAGGGAGGAAAGTCGACGGCGAGTCATGCTAGGAGAAAGGAGAGACATGGTGCCTATTGAACGCCTGGGAGATATATCCGCCTTGTCCATCAAGGCTACTGGACCGAGAGTCGGAAATCGTCCTTGATGCTCTCACTGCAATAAGTTAGGTCATACCCAGGATAAGTGTTGGAATCTGCATGGGAAACCTCCAGACATAAAACCAAAGAGGGGGCCACAGTATAGCCGTGGACTCACTGCTGTTGCCGATGAGGGATCGGCTCTCACACCTAGCGCCGACCAGGTGACCTTGAATCAAACCCAAATTGAGCAGCTGCTAACACTTCTGAAGGCTAAATCCAAAGGACACACTTCGGGTAGCACACCATCTCATCAAGGTACTGTTAATTTTGTGAAAACTTCGTCTTGGATCCTAGACACAGGAACTACTGACCACATGACAGGTAATCTATCCTTGTTTGCAAGCTATGTTCCAATTTCCGGAACCTCACAAGTAAAGGTGGCTGATGGGTCTTATGCACTTGTTGTTGGAAAAGGATCGGTAGAAGTATCATCCTCACTTGTCCTTCAATCCGTGCTCTATGTCCCAAAGTTAACATGCAATTTAATTGCTATTAGCAAACTTACAAAGGATACTTGTTGTGTTGCTAAGTTTTCTACCCAATTGTGTGTTTTGCAGGAGCAGGGATCGGGGAGGACGATTGGCATTGCTAGAGAGAGTGTTGGTCTTTACCATTTCAAAGACAACAATCGTTTGGAAGAACAAAATTCTGTATTTCATGCCTCTACCCCATTCTCCTCCCTTGATGTTGATTCCAAAAGTGAGGATGTACTCTTACTCCACCAAAGACTAGGACATCCTAGTCTTCGCTATCTTAAAAAATTATTTCCCCTGAATAAAAAGCTAGCTACTTTGGATTGTGATGCTTGTGTATTTGCAAAACAAGTTCGACATGATTATCCTTCAAAACATCGTATTGAATCTGTACCTTTTCATCTTGTGCATAGTGATCTTTGGGGACCCTCTCGAGTCAAAAATATCTCAGGGGCCAAGTGGTTTATTACATTTATTGATGATCATACAAGGGTGTGTTGGGTATATCTCCTAAAATAGAAAACCGAAGTCACCACTATTTTTCAAAACTTTCATTCCATGATAAAGACACAGTTTCAAACCTCAATCAAAGTCTTACGAACGGACAATGGTACTGAGTATTTCAACAAAATCCTAAACACTTACTTAGCTTCTGAGGGTATCATCCATCAAAGTTCTTGCCCAGACACACCACAACAAAATGGTGTAGCTGAGCGTAAAAACCGACATCTTCTAGAAGTAGCACGTGCTCTCATGTTCACTATGCACATTCCAACTTACTTGTGGGGGGAAGCTGTTCTCACTGCGTGTCATTTGATCAATCGTCTCCTGTCTAAACCACTTCAATTTAAGTCACCTATTTCTATTCTCCATCAATCTTATCCTCTTTTCCGAGGAGGTTCATCTCTCCCACTCAAAGTATTTGGATGTGTTGTCTTTGTTCATCATCACAATTCCGCCACATCTAAACTAGCACCTCGGTCATACAAATGTATTTTCATTGGTTACTCTCCCACTCAACGCGGCTATAAATGTTACTCCCCTACTCTCAAACGTGTCTTTGTCACTATGGATGCATCATTTAGGGAACATGAACCCTATTTCTCCCCCCCAATAACCAACATTGATCATGAGCCAAACTACAACTTCGGCCACCCCTTGAATCCTACAGTTGAATCACTACCGGTTCCTCTCCTACCCGATAGTGATTCAGGGGGAGAATCAAGCCAACAACACCTTCGGCCCTCAAAACCGAACCCTCAGCCTTCTCCTATGGACCAGCCGAACCAACAGCCGAACCAAATGGACCAGCTGAACCAACAGCCCCCTCCTGAAGATACCCAACCTCAGTCTCAATCACCGGTTTCTCTGCCTAGATCACCACCACATCCACAACAAGGCCAAAACAGTCCACAAAATATCATTATATACTCACGAAAGCATAAGACTCAACCAAATAAAGACACCAATAGTTCTCTAGAGTGCCAATCCCTGGAGCCGATTCCTGCCCCTTGCAGTGAAGAGGATGTTTTGGAAACCTCAACCGATTTGGATCTTCCGATTGCATTAAGGAAAGATAAAAGAGTATGTACTCAGCATCCAATCTCTAATTTCGTCTCCAACAGTAAACTGTCAACCAATTTTTCGGTTTTCAATACAAGAGTATCTAACATTCAAATACCAAAGAATATTGATGAGGCTCTTGCAGATAAGAATTGGAAGGAAGCAGTTCAGGAGGAATTGAGGGCACTAGAAGGGAATAATACTTGGAATATTGTGGAACTACCTAAAGGAAAGAAACCAGTAGGGTGCAAATGGGTGTTTTCAGTTAAATTTAATGCAGATGGGAGTATTAGCCGGTACAAAGCTCGTTTGGTTGCAAAAGGCTTCACTCAGGTATCTGGCATTGATTACAATGAGACCTTTGCACCAGTGGCTAAGTTAAATTCAGTAAGAATTCTTCTTTCCTTAGCAGCATGTCTTGATTGGCCACTTTTACAATTAGATGTTAAAAATGCCTTTCTAAATGGTGATTTACATTAGGAGGTTTATATGGACTTACCACCCGGACATACTAGGGAAAGGAACTTGGTTTGTAAGTTAAGGAAATCACTGTATGGTCTAAAACAGTCACCTCGAGAATGGTTTGGGAAGTTCACCCAGGCTGTAAAAACGCAAGGTTTTAGGCAGTCACAGGCTGATCATACAATGTTTTAGAAACACACCTTGAAAGGAACTCGTGCTATTCTAATCGTCTATGTGGATGATATTATTCTGACAGGAGATGCTTATGATGAGATTGAATCACTGAAAAGGTATTTGAACAGCAGATTTGAGATGAAAGACCTGGGGGCGTTAAGATACTTTCTTGGCATGGAGGTTGCACGTAACTCATCAGGTATCTCCATTTCCCAAAGAAAGTATGTATTGGATTTGTTACAGGAAACAGGAATGTTAGGATGTCGGCCGGCAAGCACACCTCTTGAGCCGAATTCTAAGCTGGATGCGAATGAAGGTAGTGAGGTTGATCGAGAGAGGTATCAACGTCTTGTTGGAAAACTTATTTATTTATCACATACTCGTCCAGATATTGCATTTGCAGTGAGCTTGGTAAGTCAATTTATGCATTCACCAAAAACACAACACCACGAGGCTGTGTTACAAATCTTAAGGTACCTAAAAAGTACTCCGGGTAAGGGACTGTTTTTTGGAAAAAATGATAACAAAAACCTTGAGGTGTATACTGATGCGGATTGGGCAGGTTCTTTGATTGATAGAAGGTCCACTTCGGGATATTGTACTTATGTTTGGGGAAATCTAGTCACTTGGCGTAGCAAGAAACAAACTGTAGTAGCTCGTAGCAGTGCAGAAGCTGAATTTCGAGCACTGGCACATGGCATATGTGAAGGTCTATGGATAAAAAGGATAATGGAGGAATTACATGTTAATTTCGAAAGTCCTATACGACTCTTTTGTGACAATAAAGCTGCAGTAAGTATTGCACATAACCCTGTTCATCATGATCGAACAAAACACATCGAGGTGGAGCGACATTTCATTCGTGAAAAAATTGATGATAAAAGTTTTGTTATGATTTATGTTCCTACAAAGCAACAAGTGGCAGATGTTTTGACCAAAGGCCTGCACAGATCGGCGTTTGAAGGATTAATCAACAAGCTTGGCATGAACGATATCTACATACCAGCTTGAGGGGGAGTGTTGGAGCCATTAAAGGCGATGGCATCAAAGGCGACGACATCAAAGGAGGAAAACAGTCCTTTGACCGGATAAGGAGTAAATACTCCTTTATTGTATTTCATTCATTGTAAATAAAAATTGATTGTAGATTGCTTGATTTGAGGAGAGTGAATATGGTAGGATTTGAATGGGTGATTCACCCGGATATGGTAATGGTCAATGACCATTAAGAGGTGTAAATATTGTATTGATGATAGAATATTTTTTGTCTAGAGAAAGGTAGGAAATATGTTGTATAAATTGATGTATACCAATTTTTAGAAAGTAATGAGAAGAAGATATTCTTCCTTCAATTCCTAGTCTTACCTTTGTTACAGAAAGTATCCAGATCGTAGGTCAATCTTACTAAAAATTCGAGATCCCTGCATTAAAATGCTTTAGATAGGGTTT
The DNA here is from genome assembly GCA_036186865.1 of Eustoma russellianum. Classification (NCBI taxonomy): domain Eukaryota; kingdom Viridiplantae; phylum Streptophyta; class Magnoliopsida; order Gentianales; family Gentianaceae; genus Eustoma; species Eustoma russellianum. The sequence goes on from AP025053.1 coordinate 8,057,170, forward strand.
CAAAGGATTCAAATCTTAATCAAGTTAAAACTTACGAGTTACTTACCCTGAGTTGGTCGAATAAATCATCAATCCGTGGTAATGGGTACTTGTTCTTTATGGTGATCTTGTTGAGCTCCCGGTAATCGATGCATAAGCGCATACTTCCATCTTTCTTTTTAACAAATAACACCGGGGCACCCCAAGGTGAAACACTGGGGCGAATGAGCTTCCTTTCTAACAATTCATGTAACTGTTCCTTTAACTCCTTTAGTTCCACAGGTGCCATGCCATAAGGGGCTTTTGATATGGGATCAGCTCCTGGAACAAGGTTTATTTCAAAAGCAATCTCGCGATCAGGAGGTAGTCCAGACAGGTCATCAGGAAATACATCAGGGTATTCATTAACAACTAGAACTTGTGCAAGGGTAGGGCTTTCTTGTTCAGAACTTAAAACATAAACCAAGAATCCTTCATGACCTTTCTTTAATGCTTGACTGGCACGAGCTGCGTTAACAAAGACTTTCTTGGATGGTTTCTTTAACTTAGTTCCTCCTTGGAATGACATCTCCTCTCGAGTCGGGTTCTTGATGATAACTTGCCTTCTTCGGCAGTCAATGTGAGCATGATTCTTTGAGAGCCAATCCATTCCGAGAATCACGTCAAAATCACTCATAGATATAGGAATCAAATTGGCCTCAAACAACTGGTCATTAAACTCGAGTGCACAATTTCTGAATATGTGATGGGAAACAAGCACCTGGTCGCCAGCTGCTTGTACTCTATAAGGTGAATCTAATCGGACTGGATCATGATCGATATTCTTAGCAAACTTCCTTGAGATAAATGAGTGGCTAGCGCCACTGTCGAACAACACATTTGCAGGTATGCTACATACTACGATAGTTCCTGAACCAGGCACGTTTTTCTAAGCAATATGATAGTCATGCATAAGTGAAAGGTATTGAAGACATAAAACTTTAAATCTTACCAGTCACTACGTCAGCAGTCTCTTCAACATCAGCATCAATCATAGCGTGCACCCTTGCATTTGCACGTGGCCGCTGGGTCCTTTACTGTTGTTGTGGTTGTGCTCCCTTTTCCGGGCAATCCTTGATCATATGACCATCCTTTCCGCATCCAAAGCACTTACCTGTCTTCCACCTACACTCTCCCACGTGCCATCTTCTGGCAATGAGGGCATTCTGGTATTGCTGGCTGCTGAGCTGGGGCCTGATTCTTTGGCTGATTATTTTGATTTTTCTTACGGCGCTGATTCTGTCCTTGACGAACGGATCCTCTGAAATTCTTCTTAGCCATTTTCCTATACTTCTCATTTCCGGTTCCTTGTCTTTCTCGCTTTTGACCCGCATCATCTCTTCGTATAATATCTCTCTCTATACGGTAGCATGCATCCAGAAGTGCTCGAAAATTGGCATGATTTGCATTTACCAACCATGTCCTAATTCTTGGGTTTAGACCTCTTTCAAACTTCAGCATCTTCGTTTCCTCATCATTCATAGTAACAGGCTGAAACCTCCCAAGTGCGATGAACTTATTTGCGTACTCAGCTACCGTCATACCCGACTCTTGCCTAAGAGATTCAAACTCATGCCTCTTTTGCAATTTGACTGACGGAGGGATATAAAACTTATGAAATTCTTGCAGAAATCTTTCCCATGTGATAGGTCTGGGCAACGGTTGCAGATTCGTCTTCCACCATTGATTAGCTTCACTGATCAAGAAGGGTCTGATAGCCTGAGCCTTCATTTCCTCTGGGGCTTGAATTAGCTCAAAACAATTTTCAACTTCATCTAGCCACTTCTCCGCAGTATCTGGGTCAGGCTTTCCCTCAAACGGTGGTACATTAGCTCTCTTGAGCTTCTCAAAATAGTACTGAGCATCCCTTACTGGCTGATATGGCTGAGGTGGAGCATTCTGATGAATTAGGCCTTGTCCTATCTGAGTGACAACTTGGCAAAAGGTCTGAAATGCATTCATATCCGGGATGACTGGAGGAACAGGTGCCTGTGGAGCCGGTGGTGGATTATTCTGTGCTGGAGGATCCTGATCCGGCTGAGGTGGCGGCGGAACCTGCTCTGGTGGTGTAGGAATGGGCTCCTGAGCAGCTGGTCGTGCTCTCGGAGGTCTACCACGTGGCCTCACCATCTGCACTTATGGTTTATCGTCTATTTAGAATATCGGAATAAAATCCATTTATTTGACCAAGGACCATAATTCAAAAATTTTAAAATACAAGGGGAAAGGGCATGTGTTGCGTCATAGACTTAACTTTCATAGTTCATGATACTTTATTAAGTTACATCCTAAACCCGGTCTACGTGGTCCTAGTCTAAGGCCATCACTCATCTAAGATCATGACTTAGGTCTAAGATCAAACTTAGATTGCTAAGATCATAACTTAGTCCTATGTTCTGCCCGAAATCTAGAGCCTGGGCTCTGATACCACCTGTGGCGCCCCGCACCCGGCCTCGTCCGGATACGGTGCACCCACCGTACTTCACTAAGGAGAGTATGAGGCGTCATGCATAACATGAGAACATCCATAACATAAGTCGTGGACTCCCATGCCAACATTCAGCATGGTAGTAAAATTTCGGCAGAATTAAAACTTTTCAAAATCAAACATGCATCACCAATTTACTAAGTTCCCAAAGGTAGTAGTCCCACAAAATAACATAACTGAAATCCAAAGAGTTCAAACATTGTCATAATACAAAACGTCTTGGCAGCACAAAAGTCCTTAGCTTAGCTCCCTTCATATCTTCTCGCCTATGGATAAGGTACCTTCGGCTCATCCTCGATCCATTCTACCTTGGCATTATCTGGCTCTGGGGGAAAAATAAAGTGTGAGTGATAAAAATCACCCAGCAAGAATACAATAAACGACCATGAAATACGTAAAGAATCATAACATGAATGTATTACCCCAAAAACCTCAAAGAATCATAATTCATACCTGATCTTAAATCCTGAGCTTGCTTGACGTTCAACTTAAGCATATTTTTAGGGAATGCTATATCATACCTGGTCTTAGATCCTGAACTTACTTGGCGTTCGGCTTAAGCATGTTTTTAGGTAATGCTATACCAATAATAACTTATAACCATTAACTGTAACATGCAACGTGTCCTCATGATCGTGAATTATGCAAGATGCAATGCATGATGTCATGTCATGTCATGTCATGTCAAAACATCATTTTGGTCCCATAAAATAACATGTCGTAAAAACAGAGTGTCAAATCAATTAACCCCGGATCTGAGCGGGTCCAAAATATATCATCAGACCAATTAACCCCGGGTCTGAACGGGTTCAGAACAGATATCAGATCAATTAACCCCGGATCTGAGCGGGTCCAGAACATATCATCAGACCAATTAACCCCGGGTCTGAACGGGTCCAGAACAGATATCAGATCAATTAACCCCGGATCTGAGCGGGTCCAGAATATATCATCACACCAACTAACCCCGGGTCTGAACGGGTCCAGAACAGATATCAGATCAGTTAACCCTGGATCTGAGCGGGTCCAGAACATATCATCAGACCAATTAACCCCGGGTCTGAACGGGTCCAGAACAGATATCAGACCAATTAACCCCGGATCTGAGCGGGTCCAGAATATATCATGTCATCAGACCAATTAACCCTGGGTCTGGAGTCGGGTTAGTCGCATGCTTGGCCGGTAAAGGAATCATGAAGCTTTCTTTTAAAAAACATGGGACCGTAAAAACTTTTCATGCATATCGAAAACATAGTTGCTTGTAAAACTTGCTTGCATCATAAAATCCATGAAAATCAGTTTCATGATCATGCGTGATACATGTAGTGATATGCAATGCAAGTCATGACATGGATAATCGTATGCATACCTTATAACATGTCAACATGCATGATTTTGGAAGCTAAATACTTCCAGTCTTTTACTTCGTATTCATGGGGCGGTTAAGCTAACCAAATAGGTCCATTTCCATAATCTTTTGTCACCCATACATTAAGTGGAATCTTAGATACATGTCGTAAAAATTTCAGATTATTTCGATAAGCTTAAAGGGGCTCATTTAATTAATTTCTGAAATGGGTTAGGTGCTGAAACTGTTCTGACCTATTTTACCAAAAATTCAATTGCGGCAAATCCGTGATTCGTTTTTCGGAACTTCCAACTTGCACAAGTCATAAACATGTGGAACTAGTATCCTACCGAAATTTAGCCTATTTTCATATCTCTAAGTCCCCTTTCTGAGTCCATAAAGTCGTTACTAAACTTCAGGTTGATTCCAGTGATTTCAGTTGAGCAGTTTGACTAATTAATTCATATAAAATAATCTAGAACTTGTTTTACCAAAATTCCAGCTGGCGTGTTCACTACACGCATAGTAGTATTACCATGCCAAAAATCAGCTTTATTGGTCCTCTACAAGGTCTCTTTTCTAGCCGTTCAAAACGTTACATCATTCTGTCAAGTTCCAGAATTTACAGCCTGAGCAGTCTCACTAATTATTTTATTAAAAATTAACCATAACATATTTTACCGAAATTCCAACTCTCATCTCTGCTACACTCATGGGACTAGCTCTGTGCCAGATTTATTGAAGGTCCACAAGGTCCTCTTTTAATTCGTTGAAGCCAGTGATCAATTCTGTCTAACTCCAGAATTTTCTACTGGAGCAGTTTTACCGTATAATTTCTTAAAAATAATCCGTAACTGATTTTAACGAAATTTCAACTCTCACTTGCACTAAACTCACGAGGCTAGCTCTGTACCAAAAATTAGCTTCATTGAAGGTTTGTAAGGTCAGTTCTTAAACCATCTAAAACGTCACTCTATTCTGTCCACTTCCAGTGGTTTGCCATTTTATCATTTTATCCAAGTCAAGTGTCCATGTTTTCACTCAACACTTGGGCCAAAACTTGTGTGTTGCCTTAACCACATTTTACAACACATATTCAAGCATGCATTCATATTCAAGAGTCATCTTAATCTAAACTTACCAACAATCTCATAAAGATCCTAGCTTTCACATGTATTCTTTCCTTAAGACCTTTTGTGTTACATTCACAAGGCAATCTTGTCTAGACCTTCTTAGGTGAACCTTATTTCACTCTAGGCCAGCCTTATTTTATATAGCATATAGGAAAAGACTTCATTTTTAAAGGAATAAATCACATGCAAGGCACTGTTCTTAGGAAATCACTAAGATATAGTCTCAACTTAAGATATTCAACTAAAGATCATATCTTAAGAACTTCTAAGCATTCAAGTCACAAACTCTTTAAATAAATCATGGGAGATCATTGTATACTTTCCTCTTCAAGCTAAAGCTCTTGTCTTTGCTTGGTTATGGTGTGAGATGTGTTGGAATCCTTCACCTTCTTCACCTTAAGCATACGGTTTTAATGGAAATGAAAGGAAAAGATTAGTCTTTATTCAATAGAGGAATGTTACAACCGGAAAAAAAATAAATAATAAATAATACTAATAAAAGAATAAATGATAGTAGATAGAAGATAAAGATAAACGGAAAGAAATTTAAAAAGAGAGAGAGAGAGAGAGAGAAAGGAATAGTAATAAAATAAAGATAGAGATAAATACAAACTAAATGGTAAATTAAAGTTACATTAGGAAACCTAAATCAAAATCCAATGGGAAAACCTAAAATCTACCATAACTCTTCCCCCCATTATATATTTATACACGCACAACACAACAACAAAAAAATATATGCACGCACAGCGGCACACACACACAAGGAAAAAGAAAAAGAAAAGAGAGAAAAGAGAAAAAGAGGGAGGAGAAGAAGGCTAGCGAGACCTCGAACCTAAGTTTTAGTCCGTTAAATTATTCGTGTTATCGTCAATCAAGGTAGATGCCTCTTCCCCCCTCAAACGGGTACGATCCATGCATGCTTTGATGATATATTTTATGTGATTTACTTGTTTTAATTGATTATATTATAGATGTGTATTTGTTTATAATTGAAAAGCATGAGGTAACTGTTTACTTGCTATCCTTCAAGAGGATGAGGGCCGAAATATTGGTGAGGGTAGGAGAGAATTTTTCTAAGTGTTGCTTGGCTTGCTTGGGAAGAATTTTCTAGATGAATGTAGGGTGTAGTCTTGCAAGATTTAAAAATCTAGGAGATGGGGAGGGCTTGGCCGATTTTGGAGGGAGAATTGTGAGGTTTAGGGCTTTCTTGAGAGCTAATCAAGGTTAAGTTAGTATAACCTTGGTTACTTTATTCCAACTATAGTTACTTTTGGGCTAACCCAAGTTACTTTATCAAATCATGGTTATCTTAACCTTGGTTTAAGAAAAAGTAACCATTGTAGGTTTTGAAATCTTCCATGGTTAATCCATGTAGGGGCCGATTTTTGGGTTGGGGTCTTTATGACCTCAACCACACTACTTCCTTCTTTAATGAGTTGTCTTACTTGTTCCTTAAATGCATGTCTATTTTTTTTCTATTTATTCTTTGCATGATAACTTCTTGTCTTATCATTTTAACTAATAAAATTGGCTAGAGAATTCTAGAACCTCTCCATGTATCGGCCGAAATTTTAGGCTTCTTGGGCAACTTGATATTTCTTGTAATTTTAATTTATGCACTATATTGTCTTTCTTTATTTTATCATATTCCAAGATTATCATATGTATGTATACATATGTATATACACACCTAGGTGTACTATGTGTTTATTCATTCCATACACATATATCATATACACGCACATACATATAACTCCATATTTCATGTATGGTTCATATAACTCCATATTTCATGTATTACTTTCTTGAAGTTTTCCTTATTTAATTTGGCTTGGTATCGCCTTAATGATAATTAAGTAAAGAGGGTTAAGTTGACTTAAGTAACACGCGCTAAAAGAAATTGTCGCTTTTATTCCGTCTCATATTCATAGTTTTCACGTACACGATCGTTGGGGTACAACACATCAAGTGATGACAACATTCAACCAATCAATGAGTGCCAAGTAAGCAAGAGCTTAATGATCATCCAATGAGAACATGCCAAGTAAGCAAGAACATGTCACAATGATGCAACACATTCTTCCAAGGACTTAGAAGATAATTTTCAAGAAGGGAAGAAGAGCCAAGGGGGGCAGCCACATTGTTAAAAAGAGAAGAAGAAAGCCAAACAAAAACAAGACAAGTCTCACAAGTTCAAAAGTGCAAAAAGAGTCTTCCATTCCCTTCCTCTTCTACATCTTTCTTTCTTCTTATTAAAAGCCTATTGTACTTATATTCTTATTCTTGAATAGGCTTGTAATATACCACCACTCATTCTATATCTTTGTAAAAGATTGATCAAGGTGTGATCAATCTTCAATCTTGCAAGGTGGTGGTGTTCGTGTGCATTGTATTCAATATACAAGGTTTGTAAAGCGTTGGAGTTGGTGTGTAACTCCATCAACCCTGTGGTAAGGTGTTTTTGAGTTGTGTGATTAGTGTGAACCAAGGAAGGTGTTCCTTGAAGACTGGAGTAGGTTGTTGATAACCGAACCAGTATAAAATTCTTGGTGTCATTTACTTTCAGCACTGATTTTCTGTTTCAGCACTGTTTACTGTATTTAATCACGTCCGTAAAAATAGTAAACGAATTTCAAAAATCACGAAACTTTCAGGGAACATAGCCACACGTTTCAAGGTTCTTTTGGCGCAAGTTTCAACCCTTTTGGATAAGTATAAGTCACTCAAACATCCAACGTTCTGAGACTAGTGCAGTCTGATTTTCAGGCTTGCAAAGGTTGAGACTTTGAGTGTATTTGACTAACTTCCCGAAATAAGTTTTCAAAACTGTTTCAACCCATTTAAATAAAACATATAAGGGGTTAGTGGTTAAAATTTCAGAGCAATTGGAGTTAAGTACAAATAGGAATTAATTTTTCAAATCAGTGTATCGTTTCTGGCAGATTTGCGCAATCTGACCGCCAACGATTTTTCAAGGGGTTAAAGGTTGAATTTTAATATGAAATTTTTAGAAGATACTCATAACATCTGAGTCTAAGTTCTCTCCAAATTTCAGAATTTTTGAAGACCTGCAACCTAGTTTTAAAAACGTTTTAAAACTAGTCCTGAAAACAGAAACTGTTTTCAGAAGTTGAGTTGTGTAGTTTTAAACAAATTTTAAAAACCACATTTTCTGCACCCACTATTCAACCCCCCTTCTAGTGGTGCCTTGCAGATCCTACACTTAGGGTTATGATAAGAATTTCTTAAGTCAATGATGGCACTAAAATGGTCAATGTAGTGGTTACGCATGAAAGTGTAGTACATGTAAGATATGCGAGAATAGTATAAGTTATGGAGTAGAAGTTAAGTACGGATACTATATGATATTACGAATTAAACATGACGAGATACTGTTATGTTACATTATGAAATTTTCCTTGTTTACCTGCTTTCAGTTTACGTTTATGGTATGATACTTTACTTGTTAAAAAGGAGACGTGCGTATTATATTCGATATTTATGGTTATTATGATTTGTCACCCCGTCTCCCCATTCATGATCCACATGTCGTATCTAGTAGGACTACTTGCTGAGCGATTAAAAGTTGGCTATCGCTCATACTTGCCTGATCTCTTTACAGATAACAGGTACATTATACAGGCTTTTTGAGGACAGGTCAGGTAGCCACTGGTAATGACAAAGTATACCACGAGATTAGCCTTGAAAATGTAGGTTTTGGTTCATGATGTATTTTTAGAAGGTTTCAGTACTCTGTATCTTATGACTTGTGCGGATTTAACGATGAAATGTATTGCATGTCGGATATGATTTGTCTATTTCATGATGCTTCCGCTTATCAACTTTTTATTCATGTCAACATGCACATGTATAGTATCGACGCCTTGTACTCCTCATAGTAGAGTACGGTGGGTGCACCGAGCCAGAACCCTAGTTTCAGGCGGGGCGCTACAGGTGGTATTCGAGGCAAGGCTCTAGATACATTATGGACACATAAAGTAAACAACGACATGAACTTAAGAAGTGATCTTAGGATTTAAGAAATGATCATAGATGTAAGAAATGATCTTAGATGAAAGTGATAGCCTTAGTATAAGAAAAATAGAACGGTATTAGGCAGGTGTGAATTGTGACATAAGGAATTAAGAGTTAGACAGTAGAACGCTCATTGGTCAAAGAACTTATCCTCTCTTGTAGTTTTGATGTGAGTTCCCCACTAGGAAACATCTTTGGAAGGTTGATAAGGCTTTAGTGTATCGCAGAAAAGAAACCAGAGGATATAACTGAATAGGAATATAAGTAGGTCGTTTAAGCTTTTCAACAGTTATATAGGGCAAGTCACCGGAATACCTCGATTCTAGTTTACTGCTAGTAACTTAGTGGTCATAAGTTGTGATTTTCCTAGCTTCAGTCTCAGCGTCAGTATCTTCTGATTACTGATGAAGAAGTTTACCACAGATCCTTTTTGGATTATCAATGTTCACGAATAACCCACCTGATGTTGTACGAAAACTAGAATAGAACACTATAGTGGAAGAACTGTATATCCATGGTTTTTACGTGCACTTTAAAGTGATTTGTATATAGTTGCATCTTCTGTCTCCTGGCACATTAGCCACGCCTAGCCATCGGAACACTAAGCTTCTTTTGGCAGTTTCAGGTTCAGCTTTATTTGGGTAATATTTGGAGATAATGTTAGAATTTTGTGGGCTGATTAAGATATGATATGTAGTAGAACTATAACAATGACTTATAAGAATTATGGCAATTAGAGTTTGGTAAATACATTGCACAAATAGCACGAGTAGGATTAAGACGATGAATTTAGAAATTTTTAGAGTAGGTCAAAGATTTTAGTCGCATTAGGGATGTAAATAAACAGCGATAAGAGTACGATTATATAAATAAAGATAAGGATGCAAGGAGTCATGTCAGATAGAGAGTTAATGATAAATTCTGAAGAACATCGGATTATCTGGTTGGAATTAGTGGGCTTAAGTTGGATCTGAGTAAGCATGACTAGATTGGAGTTGATATGATTTAACCAAATTAGGACTATCGGCTGAACTTGGTTAGTGTAAAATTTACGGTAACGCACAAGAATATGAGGTTGTGGAATACCTAAGCGGATTAATAAGAGGTATACGGAAACAGTAAATTAAGAAAAATTTTATCATAAGTCGGTGAGTGCTAAGTTGAATCATAGGCGATTAAGAAATGACGCTAGAAATTAAGTGTTTAAATCATTAAGGGTAAAATTGATACAACCCCTAAGTTTTGAGGACAAAACTTTTTATATGGGGAGAGAATGTTACGACCCACATTTCTGGGTCGGTGGAAAATGAAATAAAATGATGAAAATAGAACGCAATTTCGATGTCGATAAAATCTCGGTGGAATTAAAATTTTTATTTAGGATTAATAAAGACATCGACATTATATATTGGGGTTAGAAACGTTCAAAAAATAACCAAACAGAAAAGTTAACAGATATAGCGAGACTTGACGGACTAGAGAACGAACATTTCGGACATACGGTATGATTTAAATAAATTAGTGGTATCAACTTAACTGGATAGATATAAATTAAACCAAATAAAAATACCCGAAACGATAATTAAACTACACACATTTACGCCAATTATCACATTTTCTGCCACTTTACCCTACATAGCATAAAAGACAAATTTCCACTCTCCCCAATAACCCTATGCCGCCCCCTACCCCCTCACAAGTCAACATCCCCTTTCTCTTTTCTTACACACCTCACATCAAACTTTACACCTAATACCCCACCACACTTTTCTTCTTTTTCCCTCTCTCTTCTTTTCAACGTCACCTCTCCTCCTGTTTTCCCCCTCTCAACCGAATTCACCAAGGGGACAAACCACATTTTACCCACTTTCCTCCTTTTACACTTCATCTATAATTCCTTTCTCTTTCATCCATCTGACCAACAACTCATTTTCTTTCAACACACTTCACTTACTCACCTTCTTTTCTCTTTCTCAAACGTACTCCCTCTCCCTCTCCCTCTCATTTTCATTTTAAGCTTACATCATCTTCTACCCTCTTATCTTCTCACACTCTCTTTTTTCCCAAACAACAAGCCTTCCAAACTCCTTTTTCCTCCTTTTTAGGCCGAGAAATACAACCAAGCAAAGAGGAAGATTTTCTTTTCTTCATCTCATTCAAACATCCTCCAAGTCAAGTCACAACATCCTCCTTCATCTTTCAAACAAGAAAACAAGTATTCCATGTAGGATCTGCAGGGCACCACTAGAAGAGGGGGGGTTGAATAGTGGGTGCGGAAAATGTGGTTTTTAAAATTAGTTTAAACCAAAAACCCAACTTCTGAAAACAGTTTCTATTTTTAGGACCAGTTTTAAAACGTTTTAAAAACTAGGTTGCAGGTCTTCAAAAATTCTGAAATTTGGAGAGAACTTATACTCAGATGTTATGAGTGTCTCCTAAAAATTTCAGATTTAAATTCAACCTCTAACCCCTCGAAAATTTGTTCGTGGTCAGATTGTGCAAATCTGCCAAAAACGGTAGACTGATTTCAAAAATTAATTCCTATTTGTACGTAACTCCAAATGCTTTAAAAGTTTAAAGACTGACCCCTTATAAGTTTTATTTAAATGGGTTGAAACAGTTTTGAAAAAATCATTTGGGAAGTTAGTCAAATACGATCAAAGTCTCAACCTTTGCAAGCCTGAAAATCAGACTGCACTAGTCTCAGAACTTTGGACGTTTGAATGATTTATACTTGTACAAAAGGGTTGAAACTTATGTCAAAAGAACCTTAAAACTTTTGTCTATGTTTCTTGAAACTTTCTTGATTTTTGAAATCGGTTTACTATTTTTATGAACGTGATCAAGAACGATAAACAGTGCTGAAACTGAAAGTAAGTGCTGAAAGTAAATGACACCAAGAATTTTATACTGGTTCGGTTATCAACAACCTACTCTAGTCTTCGAAGACACCTTCTTTGGTTCACACTAATCACACAACACAAAAATACCTTACCACAGGGTTGATGGAGTTACACACCAACTCCAACCCTTTACAAACCTTGTATGTAGAATACAATGATCACGAACACCACCACCTTGCAAGTCCAAGATTGATCACACCTTGATCAATCTTTTACAATGATAAAGAATATTTGGTGATTTATAAGAAGCATATTCAAGATGTATGAATATGAATACAATAGGCTTTAAGAGATAAGAAAGAAAGAAAAATGTAGAAGAAGAGATGGAAGACTCTTTTTGCACTTTTGAACTTGTGAGGCTTGCCTTGTTTTTGTTTGCTCTTCTTCTCTCCTTTTAATCACTATGGCCGCCCCCTATGTTGCTCTCCCCGTCTTGAAAATTATCTTCTAAGTCCTTGGAAGAGTATATGGCATCATTGTGACATGTCTTTGCTTACTTGGCATCTCCTCATTGGATGATCATTAAGCTCTTGCTTAAATGGCACTCATTGATTGGTTGGATGTAGTCATCACTTGATGACTAGACAAATTTGAGAATAACACTGAAAACGTGTGCCAAAATCATCATAAAATAGTTACCATAACTCATAAGATTATCACCCAAAATTAGCAAGACAATTTTCTCAAAATGGTATGCCAAAAATCGGCCTTATTGCTTCTACACATGCTGAAATTTCAACATGTGTGATATTCACACTTCATTCAAATTGTTGTCAAGTTTGCATTTGATTTATTCCTTAAAAATAAAGAAGAAATCATTCATCATTTAGTACACAACATTTTTACTAATTTTGGAATAAGAAGTAGTCACCAAGAGGGCCACAATTTCGGCCATATGCATTATACACATGTTGAAATTTTCAGCATGTGTGATATTTGAAAATATCACTTGATTATTTCCATAATATGTTTAAAACATTGCCATACTATCTTTCAATTTAAATCACATAATTCAAAATAGTAAACATGGCATAATTTGGTGGAAGAATTCGGCCATCATAAACTACACATGCTGAATTTTTCAGCATGTGTCACAAATGTGACATAAGTTTGAAATGTTACCTTGTGTAGCTCCTTCCTTTATGTCATCAACATTGTATGCTTCATTCTTGACCAATCAATATGCCAACAAGGCTCCACTTAAGCTTCAACAAGCTGGTTTGGGCGTGTGACATAGAGTTGTGCATGTGCTGAATTTTATTTTTGCAAACTTTGTAAAATAGTGCACATTTAATAATACACACATGGTATATTCCAATCAGCCCTTAATTGAATTTTCTAGAACACTTTGAGATGTATGAAATATGTAAAAAGTGTCTAGATACATGTTGTATGATGTGCCAAAAACGTTCCATGTGTCGTGTACATAGAAAACCGAATTTTCGATGTTTACCGATTACCCGATTTTTCTCTAATTAAATTCCAACTTTTTGCACATGTTATATATATTATGTTACTCATAATATACATAAATTAAACTTTAATATTCAGCTCATAAGGCTGATTAAAGTGGCGCCTAGACATGTGACAAAATTGAAATTGGAATCTCCATAATTTGGCCTTAATGTGGGGTGATTTGTGTGTGCCAACATGAAATGATTTTATGGCTGCACATACCATGTAAGCCACGAAATTTGTGGCCATTTTTGAAGTGTAGTGGCCTTTTTCAATAAATGTGCATGTGCCTTTTTCAAAAAATCTCAATATATATATATATATATATATATATATATATATATATATATATATATATTCTCCCATTCCTGGCGTATTTGGTGGTTTCCTTTGCTTTAGTTCACAAAGTTTTGAAGGTTTTTTGGGTTGTTAAGAAGATGAGTAGTTCACATTAGTCTTGTTTGAGGCAATTTCTTCAACCATAAAACATGTACTCCTGTCTCAAAAAATTGATCTTTTTTTGTTTGTCCCATAAAAAAAAAATATATATATATATATATATATATATATATATATATATATATATATATATATATATAATGGCGTGTAATAAGTGTGGAGAGGAGAGGGAGAACTTTCCTTTCTTCAACGTGTTGCCTTTTTGCCTTTTCCAAATATTGCTTCATTTAATGAACTACTTAGTTTAATTAACTAAGTACTTCACTTAATGAACTAGTGTAGTTCATTAATTATGGCACCTGAAAATAGTTCAAACACAACAAATGTTTGCCATTTGATGTAAGCTTTAAAGCTTCATGTCTCGTTAGTACGGCAACAATATATATGAACTATATAAGGCAAGTTTTGTGCAAGCACGTGTCATGTCATACAATATTTCATGCATTTCTTTGTAACACATTTAAATCATGTATTTTGAAATCAGTCAAACCACTTTTTCTCTACATTCCAAACCTCTATTTTTTGTGTATATGCCGAAAGTTAGTGGTGAAAGTCAAGGTGTAGTGAGGTGAGAATATCATCTAATATAAGTATGTATTTCTTCCCTTTATCTATTTCTCCAAGATGTACATTAACTTTTTCATTTTGGTGTGGAAACGTGGCTTGAACAAAGGCGAGGGAGAAGGTTTTCCATCAAAAACCAAGTGAGGAACAACAATTTAAGTGTAAGAAAAAGTGGTAAAGGCAAGTATTCTTCCTAGATCCTACATGGATTTTCAAAGGCTAAGTTTATGTGTATACCAAATGTTGGATCATCATGTAGTATTTTCATAGTTTTTTGAGACTATGTTTAACAAAATATATATGTACACGCTATATACATATATAAACGCTACTTATACATACACGCACTATAGACACACACACGGCTAACACACATAGAAATGGAGTTTATGCACAAGAATAATGAAATATATATACATACAATATATACAAACACACGGCCTTGAGTTTTTTTATTATTTAAGATAAAGTGTATTTAATATTTACAACACATAAACATATGTATAATGCATAAAAATATGTATGTAAATATACATACATACTCCATACGAATATATGTGGTGGAATGGTTGAAAAATATAGATGAATATACATAAATATACATACGGCCATTATGTATATTTAGGGTTAAAATAAATTAGTTACCTATTATAACATACGGCTATTATATATATTTAGTGTTAAAATAAATTAATTAGATATTAGAAATACATATATGTATATAGTATGGAAATATATATAAGAAAATATATATAGTATATGTTTCGGCCATAAAGCCTTCATTGGATAAAAAATGGCTTAAACCCATTTTATGAATGCATATATGTATAGTATATATAAACTAATATATGAAAGTGACCAAGATATGCATATTAAATAATATGGAAAGAAGTTTTTAGATATAAGTATACATATACACTTGTCACCAATAACGTACTTGATGTTAACATGATTTTCAAATATTATACATACATGTATATGTTAAGATATGAAACTAAATAAGTTTTGGATATTATAAAAAATGTTATAAAATGATTACTTATACATATGCATATTTATACGTATATTCGGCCAACAGGCCTCTTAATGCTGAAAAGTGTTAATATATTATGTGGACATATACTTGTATAATATATATGTTAAAATTAGCAGGATCCTTCTGTAGAGAAAAAGGGGTTTGAGTGATTTCAAAATACATGATTTAAACGTGCATGACATATTGCATAAAAACGTGCATGACATAAAGGTGCATGACATATTGCATAAAACTTAGCTTTATATAGTTCATATATAATGTTGTCGTACTAACGAGCCATGAAGCTTTAAAGCTTACATCAAATGGCAAAATTTTTTGTGTTTGAACTATTTTCAGGTGCCACCATTAATAAACTAAACAAGTTCATTAAGTGAAGTACTTAATTAAACTAAGTAGTTCATTAAAGGAAGCAATATTTGGACAAGGCACAAAGGCAACAAGGTGAAGAAAGAAAAGTCTTCCACTCTCCTCCCCACACTTATATACATGCCATTTATACATATATATATATATATATTCAGATTTTTTGAAGAAGGCACATACACACTTATTCCAACGTACTACCGACACGTTATATATTTTACGTACGTACGTTAACGTCACACCACCATACTTAACTCATATTTATGAGTATATTCAGGTCTTATATCATATGATATAAGTCATGGTGATGACAAATTAAATACGACACGTTAAAAGGTTCTAAACCGAAAAATTGTCGTATCGGGCGAATACCAAAACTTCGTCAACGTGTCATGTACTTGCCATAAATAGATGGCCAACCCCTACACTTCAAAAATAGCCATAAATTTCGTGGCTTACATGGTATGTGCAGCCATAAAATCATTCCATATTGGCACACACAAATCACCCCACATTAAGGCCAAATTGTGGAAATTCCAATTTCAATTTTGTCACATGTCTAGGCACCACTTTAATCAGCCTTATGAGCTGAATAATAAAGTTTAATTTATGTATATTATGTGTAACATAATATATATAACATGTGCAAAAATTTAGAATTTAATTAGAGAAAAATCGGGTAATAGATAAACATCGAAAATTCGGTTTTCTACGTACACGACACATGGAACGTTTTTGGCACATCATACAACATGTATCTAGACACTTTTTACATAGTTCATACATCTCAAAGTGTTCTAGAAAATTCAATTAAGGGCTGATTGGAATATACCATGTGTGTATTATTAAATGTGCACTATTTTACAAAGTTTGCAAAAATAAAATTCAGCACATGCCCAAGTCATTGTACACGCCTAGATCAGCTGAGTTGGAGCATATGTGGAGCATTGTTGGCATATTGATTGGTCAAGAATAAAGCATGCAATGTTGGTGACATAAAGAAAGGAACTACAAAAGGTAACATTTCAAACTTATGTCACATTTGTAACACATGCTGAAAATTTCAGCATGTGCACAATGGCTGGCCGATTTTAATGACATTATGAGTCATATTTTGTGTCTTGATTAAGATGGATTAATTGGAAGACAATTTGGAAGTATTTTGAATAAGTTATGGAATTAAAATTGTGATATTTTGAATATCACACATGCTGAAAATTTCAGCATGTGTGGGAATGTATATGGCCGAATTTTTGGCCTTGTTAATATATAATTTTTATTCCAAAATTTGATAAATATGTCTTGCACTAAATGATTATTGAAATCTTGGATTAAATCAATACAAAATAGGCAATATTTTGAATAAGAGGTGGATGTTACACATGCTGAAATTTCAGCATGTGCAAGACATGTAATGGCCGAAATTTTGCTTCCTTTTGGAAGAAAATTGTCTTGCCAATTTTATGTGATGATCTTGAAAGTTATGGTAACTATTTTATGATGATTTTGGCACATGTTTTAAGTGTTATTCTCAGATTTGTCTAGTCATCAAGTGATGACAACATCCACCCAAACAATGAGTGCCAAGTAAGCAAACGTTTAATGATCATCCAATGAGAAGATGCCAAGTAAGCAAAGACATGTCACAATGATGCCATATACTCTTCCAAGGACTTAGAAGACAATTTTCAAGAAGAGAAGAAGAGCCAAGGGGGGCGGCCACATGGATAAAAAAGGAAACAAAAGAGCAAAAGAAGAACAAGAACAAGTCTTGCAAATCATAAGAAAAAAACGCCTAGCTTCTTCTCCTTCTACACTCTGTTTCTTTCTTCTTCCTAAAAGCCTATTGTACTTACATTCATATACTTGAATAGGCTTCTTATAGACCACCACATATTCTTTATCATTGTAAAAGATTGATCAAGGTGTGATCAATCTTAGACTTGCAAGATGGTGGTGTTCGTATGCATTGTATTCACATACAAGGTTTGTAAAGGGTTGGAGTTAGTGTATAACTCCATCAACCCTGTGTTAAGGTGTTTTTGTGTTGTGTGATTAGTGTGAACCAAGGAAGGTGTCCTCGAAGACTGGATTAGGTTGTTTATAACCGAACCAGTATAAAATTCTTGATGTCATTTACTTTCAGCACTTACTTTCTGTTTCAGCACTGTTTATCGATATTTATCATGCTCGTAAAAATAGTAAACGAATTTCAAAAATTACGAAACTTTCAGAAAACATAGCCACACGTCTTATGGTTCTTTTGGCGCAAGTTGCAACCTTTTTGGATAAGTATAAGTCACCCAAATGTCAAAAGATCTAAGACTAGCTCAGTCTGATTTTCAGGCTTTGCAAAGGTTGAGACTTTGATCGTATTTGACCAACTTCCCAAAAGAATTTTTCAAAATTGTTTCAACACATTTAAATACAACTTATAAGGGCTTATTCTTTAAATTTTCAGAGCATTTGGAGTTACGTACAAATAGGAAATAATTTTTCAATTCAGTCTACCGTTTCTGGCAGATTTGTGCAATCTGACTACCAACGCATTTTCAAGGGGTTAGAGGTTGAATTTAAATCTGAACGTTTTAAGAGACACTCAAAACATCTGAGGCTAAGTTTTCTCATAATTTCAGAATTTTTGAAGACCTACAACCTAGTTTTAAAAATGTTTTAAAACTGGTCCTGAAAACAGAAACTGTTTTCAGAAGTTGAGTTCTTGAGTCAAAACTATTTTAAAAACCACACTTTCCGCACCAACTATTCAACCACCCCTTCTAGTGGTGCCTTGCAGATCCTACAAGTGGTATCAGAGCACAGGACACTCACATCAAAAGGGATCCAACGATCTATGTGAGATGGCAACCACAAATTTCAAAACCGAATAAGAAGGTATGTCGAGTCAAAGGCCTCCTCTCTTTGACGGTGAGTCTTTCATTCAATGGAAATTAAGAATGAAGCTTTTTCTTATGGCAATTGATATTGATCTTTGGTCAATTATAGAAGATGGTCCTTTTATTCCATCAAAGTTATCCACTGTAGATGAAGTCACACTAGAGGTCGTTAAGCCTAAAGAAGAGTATTCTAGTGAGGATAAAAAGAGACTAAGCATGAACGCTAGGGCTATGCAGTTACTCTTAAATGGATTAAGTAAAAGCGAGTCTAGCTATGTCTCAAATTGTTCTAGTGCTCAAGAAATATGGAGAATACTTGAAATGAAACACGAAGGCACTAGTCAAGTAAAAGAGTCCAAGATCAACATGCTTATGTCCTCACTCGAGTCATTTAAATTATTGCCTAATGAATCTATCGTTGATATGGATCTTCGCTTGACTAACATTTACAATTCTCTTGAGTCTCTTGGAAAAGCCTTTACTATGCAGGAAAAGGTACAAAAAGTCTTGCGAAGCCTTCCATCCGAGTCGGACCCTAAAGTAACGGCAATAGAAGAAAGCAAAGAAACCAAGTCAATTAAGATGGAAGAATTATTTGGATCACTTAAGGTTTATGAGAACAAACTCACCATAAGGAAATCAGAATCATCAAAACAAGGTAAAGCTATTGCATTTAAAACAAATGAATACATCTCTACTTCTTCTTATCACGTAGATGATCTGAATCGGATAACAATGACTTAAATTTATTGGCTAAAGGCTTAAGAAATTCATGAGAAAGTCATTTAGAAACAAAAATAAGGTCACTTCGACTAAAAGAAATAAGAACAAGACAAACGACAAAGATGTTAAATGTTATGAATGCGGTAAACTTGGATATCTATCATATGACTGCATTAATAAGGACAAGCAAACAAATAAATACCCTGACAAGGATCGGAACAAGAGTAGACTCGTCTCAAAACCTAAGCAAAGGAAACGAGCTCTCAAGGCCTCCACTTGGAGTGATACATCGGATTCCGAAATTGAAACAGAAGAGGAGACTGCACAAGTATGCTTTGTGTCTAAAGCATCAAACGAGGTATCATCTGACTCTGATTCTGACTCTGAGCCTTCTTATGATGATCTTTTTAGTCATTACTTAGAATTGCACAAATTTACTAAGACTCTCGCAAAAGAAAAGAAGCGATTAATTGAAGACAAGAAACTGTGAGAATCTTCTAACGAGAATCTTGTCGCTCAATTAAACGATTCAAAGGAAGAGTCATCATGCATCATTAATGCATTAAAGACAGAGATCTCATCATTGACAACACAAAATAATGAAATGAAATCCGAGATTTTAAGTTTGAAATCAAGGAATACAGACTTAGAGAAAATGATGAAACAGTTTGATACGGGATCTAACATGCTAGAGCGTATTATCTTATCACAAAAGCATGATAGTGATAAAACAGGTTTAGGATACACTGAAACTAATGAAGTATCCATTAAAGAAACCAAGTTCGTAGTGTCTAAGAAAGTAGACACCCCAAAACAAAAAACGGCGTCTAAGATGACGCAAAGACCCCCTCTACCCTCTTCACGCCCTATTTCTTCCTCATATCATGCGAAATACAATTTTGTGCCATATAGATATGAGAAGAAACAAGTGATGCATGCACGTCATCCATTTCATTCATCTAGATCACGCACTACGCACACAAACACAAGGACATATCAAAAACGTCCTACATATAATGAGTATAAAGGAGTTATTGGCCAAAGGCCTAAAGTGCACTCACCACATGTTTACTACATTGCACCTTCTTCTACATTCTTGCCATTGGCTAGACCGAGAAGGATCACCCAAGTATGGGTACCGAAACGTACTTTTACTAAAAGGTGAATAACTAACTCGTAAGGACCCAAAATTAAAAGGGTACCTAAATCATTTTTACACATTGCAGGGAACCCACACATCAAAAGATACATCAATCAAATGGTTCCTTGATAGTGGTTGCTCGAGGCACATGACGGATGACCCGAGCCTATTCACGAAATTGAAGAAGGTCACAAAAGGCGGAACCGTGACCTTTGGAGACAACAACGAAGGCAAGATCATCGGAAAAGGTACAATTGGAAACCCAAGCACTCTTCAAATCTCCAACGTCTTTTTGGTAAGCAACTTATCCTATAATCTTCTTAGCATTTCGCAATTCATTGACAATGGTTTTGATGTGTGTTTTACTCACCCATATTGCGATATAATAAATAAAAATGGAGAAACAGTCTTAAAAGGAAAACGAGAAGGAAATATTTTTACACTTTCTATGGATGATATGTTAGACGCTAAGGTTAAGTGTTTCATGTCAAATGAACCTAACGTAAATTTGTGGCATAGACGTTTAGGACATATTGGCATTTCTACAGTAGAAAAACTCCAACGAAAGAACCTAATACGAGGATTGCCTACACTTGATTTAGACAACTTTCAGTTGTGTGAATCTTGCATAAAAGGCAAACAAACACGCGAGTCACTAAAACCCAAAAATGAAATAAGCACGACTAGAGTTTTAGAATTACTACATATTGATTTGTTTGGTCCTAGTCGCACTACGAGTCTTGGTGGGCTTCACTATGCTTCCGTGATGGTTGATGATTTTTCTCGTTATACCTGGACTTTATTTCTTGCACATAAGGATGATAGCGCTATTGAAATTGCTAAGTTGATAAAACAACTTGAAAATCAATATGGCGTTAATGTGAAAAAGATAAGAAGCATTACCTTTTGTAGCTTCTTTCTTTAAATCACCAACATTGTATGATTGATTCTTGACCAATCAATATGCCAACAAGGCTCCACATATGCTCCGTCTCAGCTGTATAGGCGTTTACAACATGTATATGCATGTGCTGAATTTATGATGACCATGTAATACACCACTCATCAATTGCTTACCTGGAGCTGGTTAAATAGATCATTGATCTTAGTCAAAGGGTACTTATTCTTATGGTGACCATGTTGAGTTTTGCGTGCCTCAATCCTTCTTTCCTATGAATAACACGGAATCACCCTAGGCGAAACGTTGGAAAATAAAGTCCTCCCTTAAAAGCTCACGCACTTGTTCCTTTTTGTTTCAGCAAGACTTAGGGAATTCTTAATCATCATCCTAAGGTAGCCCGTTCTCATAAAACATGGCTTTCATAATCATGACCTGCTTTCCATAGCTTGCCTAACATAGTGCCTTCATATCGTGATGTCATAACGTGTTCCAATTTGGCTATAGCACTCTTGATATCGGATATGCCGATCCATTCCCCATATAGTGCAACAAAATGTGTACAAGTGCTAATCATGACGAGGACCCCGAGTCCCAAACACGGTGTCATACTTAGTCATGCTATCACTAATAATCTCACTTACTTACTTGTGGTCTACTCTTCATAACTTAAAGAAAACTATCATAATCACTCATACTTGGTTAGTAGAACAGGGACATAGGTAATTAACATTTATTAGGCGTACCTTGGTTGTTTCTTTGTCATCCGCATAAACTAACCTTATGTGGATACGGCTCCCACCTTCTACTTTGTTTTCTTGGTACGCTCGTTAAATCGTTTCTTTCATTCTTTCGTTCCCTTACTATCGCATTCCGCTCTGTAGCGGTCCTCCAATACTTCACCAAAGGTCCTTGAGTATGTCTTAACTTAGCCTAATTTGATCTGGGGGTCTAGACTGCGCACAAATCTGATCACCTTAAACTTTTACTCTCTCATAATCAAGGAACATACGGTCCCAAAGTAATGAATGCGTACTCTGAGACGGTGAGGCCTGACCCTTGTCTTAGTGAGTCAAATTCCTCAACCCTTCTCGTGACTAAGTCCTGAGAGAGGAGAACTCACAAAAGTCCTTTTAGGACTTTGCCCTTATCTTATCCAGTACCAGTATCAGCATGGAGTTACCTTCAACTTTACTTAACCATCTTTCTGCCTACTATGAACTAAATTCCCTGCCAAACCTTGGAATGCGTGTTCTTACTAACTATTGCTAGTAAAGTTTACTGCCTCCTGGGGTGACAGTGATGATGTCATTTTACTGAATTGTGGTGCCATCCGCACCACGAAGTGTCGGAATCTTACTCAAGGTATAAATATTCAGAATAAGCGACAAAATTTAATTCATAATCCATATACGATCTTAAGGTCATGCAAGCAGGTATGATTATATTCTATAGATGGCCATCGACTAGGGTTTTATCATCCGGTCAAAACCCTAATTTCCAGTCTAAGTCATCCTAGTCTAAGATCAACTCTCATCTAGGATCATGACTTAGATCTAAGATCAAACTTAGTTGACTACGATCATAACTTAGTTCTATATTCTGCCCTGATCTGGAGCCTTCGCTCTGATACCACCTGTAGCGCCCCGCACCCCGGCCTAGCCGGAGTCAGTGCACCCGCCGTACTTCACTGAGGAGAGTACCAGACGTCGATCTATAACATGTAGTCCATGATAAAATGCATGGACTTTTGTGCTTACACGTTAACAAGTAAGCAAAACCGTGGCAGAATAAAAACGTTAACTAAAAACATCCACAAGGTCATTCTTAGTTCACAACCCAAATCAAAAGTATCGAAATCCTCGAGGGTAAATGTTTTCCCATCACAAACACGAAATCAGTCATCAATCACCACCAGCATGCCAAGTCTCCTAATCCGTCCATCTCTCGCTGCACTCACTGGTAGGGAACCCCAAGTTCGTCCTCGATCCATTCTACCTTGTCCCTTGTGGTCTCTGGGAGGAAAAAATAGGGGGGTGAGTGACAAAGTCACCAGCAAGTATACCATAAACAATCATGCATTAAATGGAAAGTATATACAAGAACCGAACCCTCAAAAATTCGGTTTAGAAACATACCTGACCTCCATCTCATACCCGTTAGTGATCAACACTTAATGCGTCAAGATCATAACTTAAGTAAGATCGTGACTTAAAGAACATAACAATAAAAGACTACAACTTGCATAAGTTCGTAACATACCAAGGATCATCACTTAACAAGATCATAACTTAGGAACTACCAAGTTATAACAACTTAGTCTAAGTATCATGTGCCACTACACGATGACTCAATAAATGCGACATGCATGCATATGTACGTGTGATGCATCATGCTAAAAATGAGGATATGATCCTTCATGCTTTTCTTTCAAAACATCATCGTCGGAAAACAACAGAGTTTTCAGATCTATCTTCCCGGATATGAGGTGGTACCGTCTCCCCTTCGAATCTATTATTTTCGGATTCGGAACGGTAACGTCATTACTTATCCGGTCTATTCTCTCCGGACCCAAACGGTCATTATCAGGTCTATTCTCTCCAGGCCTGAACAGTTATATCATCAGGTCTATTCTCTCCGAGCCTGAACGGTCATATCATCAGATTAATTAACCTCGGATCTGGGCGGGTCCTTACTGGCCAGGCACATACACACACGGTATCGGTGGGAAGCGTTCTTTTAAAACAACATCTTTTCTTTAAAAATGCTTTTCATCTTTCTTTCGCATAAAATTAATGCCAAAAATCATGTAAATGACGATGATGCAATGTATGACATGCACTATGCGACTCGTGAACACATACATCATATCATACATGCACGGACTTGTCTTTTAAACTGGGAACACTGTCCAGCAATCACATTCTGTTCATACAGCCTCATGCAAATCAATTCGTGCTCATTTTCATAATCTCATGCCATACACATGCATAATGAAGCCTTAGACTCATACCATAAAAATTTTGTAACAATTCGAAAAGTCTAACGACCTCAAAACATCATACTATCACTAATGGTACTGCTGAAATCAGCAGGGCAGTACCGCTTTACCTCAGTTTCATAGGTCATAAAACCTTATTCATTTTAATCCATTACCTGGATAACATAGCTAACTCACCAAGGAACGATATTCATAAGGCCAAACATCACATTCAAGCTTAAATGAGCTAGAGCAATTCTTTGCAACTTAAGACATTAAACTGTCCTGTTTTCCAATTTTGTACAACTAACTTCAACTCAGTTGTTAATCATCAAAATGGTGGTTTTATGATGGCTTCTTTACATGAACATGTACATATATGCCTTAGGTAATTACCATAAAAATTCCAAGGCATCCCAATAAGTTTAAGGGGGTCAACTAATTACTTTCTCCCACCTAGGTACATGCTGAATCTGGGATGACCAGTTTTACCACGAAATTCATTGTGGCCAAACCACAACTATTTTTACTAAAATTCCAACTCAAAAATGTCATATACACATCAAAGTATCATCATACCAAAAATCAGCTCATTTTCACATTCCTAAGGTGCAATTTCGAGCCACACAACTTACCACTCAAAACTGTCCTGTTCCAGCAACTCTGTTTGACCAGTTTTACCAAAACTTCTACTAAAAATAATCCGTAATTTCTTTTAACAAAATTCCAAATCACACATTTCATAAACACATAGGGATATTAGCATAACAAGGATTAGCCAATTTGAATATTCCTAAGGTCCATTTTCAGAGCGTACAACATACCACATAAAACTGTTCAGCTCCAGTACTTCTGTCTGAGCAGCTCCTACTAAAAATTATACTCTGGTCAATTCCCATATCATTTTACCAAAATTCCAACTCACACATTTATTACACCTAGGAGGCTATCATCGTACAAAAAATTAGTCAATTTGGACCTTCCTAAGGTTCATTTCCAGGTCGTTAAACATGTCACATAAAACAGTCCTGCTCCAGTACTTCTGTTTTACCAACTCTTACTAAACATTTCATTAAGGACAAACCACAACTCCTTTTATTGAAATTCCAACTCACACATTTGATAAACATATAAGGTTAACATCATACCAAAAATTAGCCAATTTGAACACTCCCAAGGTTCGTTTTCAGGTCACACAATCAGCTACACAAATCTGTCTAGCTCCAGTAGTTCCAGCACTTCTTCCCTTTTATGGTTCAAGCATTTCCAATCAACTTCATTCCTTAGAATGACTTAATATCCATTAAATACACACTTCAAAATAATGTTTCCAAGCCTCATAACATGCTTTAAAACATAAATAAACTGTTTATGAATCATAACAAAACAGTCACACACATTCATACACAAATCGTTTGTTCATACCATCACTTTTCTTATAACAACTAGTTTACATGTCTTGTACTTAGCATCTTTAACTAAGATTCATAGCCTAATAATGACTAGCCATTCAAGCATGCACTTCACAAATAAGCCAAGATTGGCTAGAGTATACTTGCCTCTTTGAACCTTAGAGCTCTTCCTTAGCATGAGCTTTGGTTGAAATGGAGTGAAGTCTTCCTCCTACTTCACATATAGTACACGGTTTTTGAGAGGAGGAAGAAATAGAAGGATCATTAGGTATTATCTTAAGTGAAAACACAACTAAAGTGAGGCTATGATTCTCTTACCAAAATGAAACTTGAATAGAGTTAGAGATGAATCCACCCACCAAGAGATTAGCTTCTCTTAGTATCTTGCAAAACTTCTCCTAGTGACCATTTGAGTGTCACGTTTTTGGCAAGACAAGAGGGATACCAATGTGAGTTTCATTCTTTGAGACATAGAATTCACTTAGAATGCTTAGCATGTACTTACCTAGATGAATTCTTGGAGCTTGAAGATGAAATTTGAGTTGGAACTCCTAGCTCCAATGATGAGGGCCGAAAGTTGGGTATGGTTGGGAGATGGAAAAATTTTTTAAGTGTTGGCTTGAAGGCTTCTTGAGAGTTGAGTGTTCTAAAATTGCTTTGGAGAAAATTTTCCTTCCCTTGGCTAGAGAGTGCCATGGGTCATGGTAAGAGGGAAGGAGTTTACCATAGCTTAGTTATGCTAACTAGAATTAATTAGCCTTGGATACTTTTACCCAACCAAGGTTACTTTGTGTCAACCATAGTTACTTTAGTTCAACTATAGTTACTTTATGTCAACTATAGTTACTTTATGGCTAACCTAGGTTACTTTATCCAACTAGAGTTATTTCTTTAAACTTGTAGTAAATATTAAGTAACCATGGTAATCTTCTTGGTCAACCATGGGGGGGCCATTTCTCTTAGGCTTGGGTGACCCCTTTACCATGTTTAATTTTTCTTATATGAAGAGTCATGTGGATAATTGACCCCTAATTAATTGATAATTTCCTCTTTTTCTTGTTTTAAAATAAAATTAGAAAATTCTTAATTCCTCATGGCTAAAGGGCCGAAATTTTGTAATAATTGGGGGGGGGGGGAGGGGAAATTGTCCACTACTTACAACTTCTAAATTTCCATTTTGGGCTTATTTTAAGAAGGCCCTTAAGATTAACCTCTCCTATAATTTGGAAAAACCCCTTTAAGGCCCTTTCCAAACCTTGTGGCCGAAATTTTCTTAAGCCCCCTTGGGTGAATTTGAATTGGTCATGATCCATATCTCATTCTTGAATAATTATATTTGTTTGCTTATCAACATAAAATAAAAGAAGCACTAAGAAATCTTAGTGAAATGCACTTGAAGGATGCCACTTTATTAATTCACTTATACGAGTCTTCAAGTACCATATGACTTTTCGGCGGGGTACAACAGATGCTGAGTTCCCTCCTCAACAAGATACTGCAGATCACTGTGATCTTGGTCATTCCTCTGATACGGAGTTACATGCAGACGATCAACAAACGGATTTACCTGCTGTTCCGGATGATGTTGTCTGAAAGATGCAATTGATTCCTCCATCTCCAGCATAGGATGTTCTCATATCGCATTTGGAGGAGTCATCCACAGATGCTGGTTTTATACCAGTAGTTCCACGCAGAAGACACCGTGCGAGGAAGGATTTGCCACCGTTGCCACCCTCCACAATCTTAACACGTAGCGCCTCACGGGTCTCTCAGGGAAGTGATACTACATTTTCTCAATGAATGTTTTAATTTGGAATATAAGAGGCATGCATGCCTTTTCACCTAGGTTACATCACTTGATACGTGAACATCAGTTAAATTTGCTTGCTATTATTGAAACCAAACATTCTCCATCTTGTCTTGTTAGGTTTGGTTTGGACCTGGGATTCTCACAATCTTAATCTTCTCGATCTGAACGCATATGGGTTTTTTGGCGTGATTTGATTTTTCGGTTTGTAACATTGCAGGATGAGGATCAGGTTGTTCATCTCAATTTGGTATTTGTTCCGCTGAAACTGGCTTTTGCTTTCTCGGTCATCTATGCTAAGCACACTCCGGTGTTGCGTCGTCCACTGTGGCAATCTTTATGTGATTTTTCGCGGTCTTCGTCCTTGCCATGGATGATAGGAGGTGATTTCAATACTTTTCGGTCTCTAGAGGACCACAGTGGACGTTCACATCCTTCTCTTACGGTGTTACAAGACTTTAATGACTGTGTTGAATCTTGTTCTTTGATGGCCCCCTCATTTCATGTTCTAGATTTACTTAGATGGACGGGAGGGGCCTCGGTAGGGTTTGCTGGCGTTTAGATTGGTTATTCACAAACTCATCCTTTCATGATGCTTTTGAAGACATGCAAATTACTCACTTACCCTGGGTTTCTTCGGATCATGCACCTTTGCTGTTCACATGTCGCATAAACAGCCCTGGCGGTACTCGCACCTTCGGTTTCTTGATGCATGGTTATCGCATCAAGATTTTTCTAGTTATGTGAAAGACGCTTGGAGTTCTTGCCCAACCACTAGTGGTATGTATGGGTTTTATTCAAAATTATCTCGTTTGAAGAAAGATATTCAACGTTGGAACAAGGAAATTTTTGGCAACATTTTTTCAAACTTATCGCAAGCTGAAGCTTCCTTACGTAGAGCAAAAGGACAATGGGACGCAGACCCTTCTGAGACAAATCGTGCGGTATATCATCAAGCCATGGCGGAGTATATTCGTGCCTCTAAATACGAGCTACAGTTCTGGAAACAAAAAGCACGCATTAGCTGGTTGCAGGAAGGTGATGCTAACATGCGCTATTTCCACTCTATTGTTAAAGGTCGGCAAGCGCAGTTACGTATACAGCAAATTCGCACATCTGCTGGTGATTTATGTACCTCTCCTACATCCATAATGGATGAAGCAGTTTCTTTCTATACTTCATTATTTCCCAAGGAGTCTACAAGTAATTATGACGAGATCCTTCGACATATACCTTCGTTGATCACGGCTGATGACAATATCATGCTAACGCAGTTACCGCATGCGAATGATGTTAAGGAGGAGGTTTGGCATTTAGACCCTCATAGTGCTGCAGGACCAGATGGATTTAGTGGTAACTTTTTCCGTTCCTGTTGGCCAGTTATTCACACAGATGTTGTTATAGCAGTGCAGGAATTTTTCTTGGAGTATCCCAGCCATCGGTGATGGCTAATGCATTAATCACATTGATACCAAAGACTGCATCTCCGAGTACATTCAGCGATTTCCGTCCTATTTGTCTTACAAATTTTTTGAGCAAAGTTTGTACGAGAATAATTGCCACCCGTTTGAATTTGTTGCTTTCTAAGCTAATTTCGCCGGAAAAGACAGGCTTTACGCAGGGTCATGATATCTCCACGCAGGTGTTATTGGCGAGAGAGATGGTTCATATGCTTGATAAGGGAGGATCTCAATTATGTCTGAAGTTGGATATGATGAAAGCATTTGACAGAGTCAGTTGGGAGTACCTGGAGTTATTGCTACGCCGTTTTGGCTTTTCAGATTTTTTCATTCGGATTATACTGAATCATTTAAGCTCTACGACCTTAGCAGTATTGATTAATGGTCAGCCTTCTCATACTTTTCGGCCACAAAGGGGTGTCAAACAAGGTGACCCCTTATCCCCTTTGCTTTTTATTTTGTCCTCTGAAGGGTTCAGCAGAGGTTTAAACGCATTAATGGCCTCTGGAGTCCTGCAGCCTCTACGTTAGGGCGGATTCCTTTACATATTACTCACTTGGCATATGCGGATGACCTGTAGTGTTTTTAAGAGGCTCAAACCGGAATTTGTGACGTTTTCAATCATTCTTAGCATCCTATGAAACAGCCTCTGGTCAGAAGGTAAATTTCCATAAGTAGCTTCATCCCGTCTGCAACCAAATCGCTACATCAGCGAAGATGTTTTGAGGATATCCTGCATATGCGATCTTCTAACCTGCCATTTCGTTATCTTGGTTCTTTTTTTTGCACAAAGGCATCAGTCGCTCTAGATACTGTGTTTCTTTACTCGAGCATATTGATGCTCGTCTAAATGGATGGAATACTCGAGTGCTTTCTTCAGCAGTTAGACTTGTTTTACTTCGTGCAGTTATTTCGGCCCTTCCATTGCATGTTATTGCTGCAGGTGGATTGCCAAAATCGGTGATTAAAATTATAGAACGGAAAATGGATACATTTTATTGGAGACAGCGGCATCATTAGGTTGCATGGTCTACTATTACTACGCCTTGTGAAGAAGGAGGTTTGCGCATTCGTGATCTTCGTCTGCTACAAGAGGCTTACTACTGTCCTATTTAGTGGTCTTATCAGCAAAATAACACACTCTAGAGTCAATATATGCATGCTAAATACGGTAACTGTGGTGATTATCGACCTAGACTACCTGATTCACCTGTTTGGAAAATCATTTGTAGGATCCATGATTTATGTATTAGTCAAACCGTAGGCCAAGGGACGGGTATCAGTTGGACACCTTCCGCTTCTGGAGAGTTTTCTTTGCGTGCTGCATATGATCTCTGTCGCACGCAGAGGCCTACACTGCTTTCAGCACAGTTTATTTGGAATAAACATCATTCGCCTGCCATCAAACAGTTTTTGTGGCATATTTTTGATTCCACTCTGCCTTTTGAGGATTACATTGGTGGTTATAATACTGCTTGTTCGACGTAATGCCCTTTTTGCAAAAATGCCTCGGCAGTGGTGGATCATGTTTTTTTGTATTGTGAGTGTATACGAAATATATGGGAGTTTTATGCGTCGGAGTTGCTTTGCATTTCACCAGCATCTATGAAGCTTTGGCAGTATCTTTTATCTTGGTGGTATCGATCTATGTTATTCTCTCTATTTGGGGTGCTCAAAGTTGTCGTTCCGGCAATTATCATTCACGATATATGACGCACTTATGCATCATTAGTCTATGGCGATCTGGTTGATTTTTCTTCGCCGTCCATTCGGGCTTCTATACATTATGACATCTTTATGTGGGGCAAAACGATAGATGGCACAAAGCTTGCGGCTAGGATTTGCTCATCACAACATCTTCCTTTTTTGCCGTAAGTTCGTCCGCCACGTCCGCAAGTGGTTCGCTAGTTATCTCCCCCTTCGGATAGATTGAAATTAAATGTAGATGCGGCGATTGGACGACATTATGCTGCAGGAGGAGCTATTTTACGCGGTCACACTGGTTTCTGTGTGGGCGCTATTTAATTTCGCTTGCGTCCAAGTACTCCGTTGATGGCAGAGATTCAGGCTGCTATATTCAGATTGTTGTATTTTTTGCCGCTGTACCGTACGATTACTCATGAATCGGATTGCTCTCAGATTTATACACGCCTGGCGCGTCCGCAATCAGTTTTCGGGAATTATCATTTACGTTTGTTGCAGTCATTGAAGATTCAGCATAGGCTTGAATTCACTCATGTTTATCGAGAAGCAAACATGGCTGCTCATTACCTTGCACAACACGGAATGCTAGACCCTCGGACTCAAAGATATGATTATAACACTCTCCCATCGTTAGTCCGAGTTTCAATCAGTTTTCTGGATGCAGGCACACTCAGTTGCTTTGGTTTCAGATGGCTTTTATGTTTTCACTATGTCCATTATCATCATCTAACTTTGGCCTTCTTTTTACATGTGCATGGACTGGACCGAGCGCAGCTGACCTTTCTCTGACATCGTCTGTAGTGACTCATTCATTATGCAGAATCATATTAGCGTATGGGCAGTGGAGGTTCACACGTCAGTTTTCAAAGATGGTAAATATGCACTCTTTTTTCTTCGTGCAAGATTTTATCCACAAGGGTGGTTTTGCTTGCCAAGGTTTTAATGAGACATATCATACCACTTTTGAAAACCCACCTCCCCCTTTAGATAACATTTGGCACAATATGTATCGCCCCTTGAGTTCCTTCATTCAATTATGTAATGACTTTCTATGTAACAATGGTATTCCTCAGCTATAAGTGAAGGTTATATTGTAAATAAAAAGTAGAGATCTGTGTCTCTTTTATAAAAAAAATATATATGTTAAAATATGTAAATGACTAAGTATGTATATTACATGTCATAAAAATGTATATACATATAAATATACACCTTACACTTTTCGACCATGAAGTATTTAATATCAAAATATTTTTTAAAATATCTATATACACCTATGTATATGCTAAGATATGAAAATGAGTTAGTTTTGAATATACATATAATGTATTATAAAGAGATTATATATATGTATACACGTTATGTAGAGAAAAAGGGGGTTTGAGTGATTTCAAAATATATGATTTAAATGAGCTTAAAAACGTGCATAAGATAAATGTGCATGATATATTGCATATTACTTGCCTTATACAGTTCACATATAATGTTGCCGTACTAACGAGCCATGAAGCTTTAAAGCTTACATCAAATGGCAAATATTTTTGTGTTTATACTATTTTCAGGTGCCACCATTAATGAACTTAACTAGTTCATTAAGTGAAGTACTTAGTTAATTAAACTAAATAGTTCATTAAAGGAAGCTACATTTGGACAAGGCACAAAGGCAACAAGACTAAGAAAGGAAAGTCTCCTCCTCATCTCTTCATCTAATATACACGCCTACATACATATATAAATATATATTTTCAGATTTTTTTGAAAAAGGCACATACACATGTATTCCAACGTACTACCGACACGTTATATATTTTACGTAAGTACGTTAACGTCACACCATCATACTTAACTCATATTTATGAGTATATTCAGGTCTTATATAATATGATATAAGTCATGGTGATGACAAATTAAATACGACACGTTAAAAGGTTCTAAACAGAAAATTGTCGTATCGGACGAATACCAAAACTTCGCCAACGTGTCACGTACTTGCCATAAATAGATGGCCAGCTCCTACACCTCAAAAATCATTATTATTTTTGTGGCTATGATGCTATTTGCAGCCATAAAATCATTCTATGTTGGCACACACAAATCACCCCACATTAAGGCCAAATTGTGGAGATTCTAATTTCAATTTTATCACATGTAAATGGCGCCACTTTAATCAGCCTTATAAGCTGAATATTAAAGTTTATATTATGTA
The DNA here is from genome assembly GCA_036186865.1 of Eustoma russellianum. Lineage (NCBI taxonomy): Eukaryota > Viridiplantae > Streptophyta > Magnoliopsida > Gentianales > Gentianaceae > Eustoma > Eustoma russellianum. Next base: position 8,090,200 of record AP025053.1, read on the forward strand.
TATTATGTGTAACATAATATATATAACATGTGCAAAAAGTTGGAATTTAATTAGAGAAAAATCGGGTAATCGATAAACATTGAAAATTTGGTTTTCTATGTACACAATACATGGACATTTTTAGCACATCATACGACACGTATCTAGACACTTTTTACATATGTCATACATCTTAAAGTGTTCTAGAAAACTAAATTAAGGACTGATTGGAATATAACATGTGTGTATTATTAAATGTGCACTATTTTACAAAGTTTGCAAAAATAAAATTCAGCACATACATATACATGTTGTACATCCCTATACAGCTGAGACGGAGCATATGTGGAGCCTTGTTGGCATATTGATTGGTCAAGAATCAACCATACAATGTTGGTGATTTAAAGAAAGAAGCTACAAAAGGTAATGTTTCAAATTTTCTCATTTGAAACACATGCTGAAAATTTCAGCATGTGTATTTATAGCTGGCCGATTTTCATGATTAATGAGCATATAATTTGTGTCTTGAAACATGTGATCAATTGGAAGAAGAATTGGAAGTAATTTGAATAAGATATAAAGTCATAAAGTGTGATATCTTGAATATCACACATGCTGAAAAATTTCAGCATGTGTTTGTATGCACCTTGGCCGATTTTGTGGTCACATTAGTGTCCAATTTCATTTCAAAAATGATGAGAATATTTGATACTAATTGATGATTTGTTTTAAAAGAAAAATCAATGAAAATTTGGAAGAAATTTGAATTATATCACCATGTATCACATGGTGAAATTTCAGCATGACAAGTCCCCATTATGGCCGAAATTTTTACCTTGTTTGGAGAAATTTTATTTTGCTTGATTTGGGTGATAATCTTATGAGTTATGGCAATTATTTTATGATGATTTTGGCACATGTTTTTAGTGGAATTATCAGATTTCCCAAGTCATCAAATGATGACAACATTCAACCAATCAATGAGTGCCAAGTAAGCAAAGGTTAAATGATCATCCAATGAGAAGGTGCCAAGTAAGTAAGATCATGTCACAATGATGCCACACATTCTCCCAAGGACTTATAAGACAATTTTGAAGAGGGGGAGAGCACCTAGGGGGACGCCATTATGCTTAAAAGGAAAGTAAGAAGAGCAAAACAAAAGACAAGAACAAGCATTATACTCTTGAAGATAAAAACGCCTATAGCTTTCTTCTCTCTACACTTGTTTCTTTCTTCTTTCTAAAAGCCTATTGTACTTACATTCATATTCTTGAATAGGCTTATCTTAGACCACCACACATTCTATATCTTTGTAAAAGATTGATCAAAGTGTGATCAATCTTCAATCTTGCAAGGTGGTGGTGTTCGTGTGTATTGTATTCATCATACAATGTTTGTAAAGGGTTGGAGTTGGTGTGTAACTCCATCAACCCTGTGGTAAGGTGTATTTGTGTTGTGTGACTAGTGTCAACCGAGGAAGGTGTTCCTCGAAGACTTGAGTAGGTTGTTTATAACCGTACCAGTATAAAATTCTCGGTGTCATTTACTTTCAGCACTTATATTCTGTTTCAGCACTGTTTACTCTTTTTGATTACGTTTGTAAAAATAGTAAACGGTTTTCCAAAAATTACGAAACTTTCCAGAACCATAGTCACACGTCTTAGGGTTAATTTGGCACAAGTTTCAACCCTTTTGGATAAGTATAAGTCAATCAAACATCCAAAGTTCTGAGACTAGTGCAGTCTTATTTTCAGGCTTGCAAAGGTTGAGACTTTGAGTGTATTTGACTAACTTCCCGAAAGAAACTTTCAAAACTGTTTCAACCCATTTAAATACAACATATAAGGGGTTAATGGTTAAAATTTCAGAGCAATTGGAGTTAAATACAAATAGGAATAAATTTTTCAAAACAGTCTACCGTTTCTGGAAGATTTGCGCAATCTGACCACCAACGATTTTTGAAGGGGTTAAAGGTTGAATTTAAATCTGAAATTTTTAGGAGACACTCATAACATCTGAGGCTAAGTTCTCTCAAAATTTCAGAATTTTTGAAGACTTACAACCTAGTTTTGAGAACGTTTGAAAACTGGTCCTGAAAACAGAATCTGTTTTCAGAAGTTGAGTTTTTGACCAAAACAATTTAAAAACAACCACACTTTTCCGCACCAACTATTCAACCCCCCTCTTCTAGTGGTTCCTTGCAGATCCTACAAGTGGTATCAGAGAGCAGGAACACTCACTACAAAGGATCCAACGATTTAGTGAGATGGAAACCACAAATCTCAAAACCGAGCAAGAAGGTATGTCGAGCCAAAGGCATTCTCTTTTTGACGGTGAGTCGTTTATTCAATGGAAACTAAGAATGAAGCTTTTTCTTATGGCAATAGATATTGATCTTTGGTCGATTATAGAAGATGGTCCTTTTGTTCCATCTAAGTTATCCACCGTAAACGGAGTCACACTAGAAGTTGTTAAACCTAGACAAGAATATACAAGTGATGATAAAAAGAAACTTAGCATGAATGCTAGGGCTATGCAATTGCTCTTAACTGGATTAAGTAAGAGTGAGTCTAGTTATGTCTCAAACTGTTCTAGTGCACAAGAAATGTGGAGGATACTCGAAATGAAACACGAAGGCACAAGTCAAGTAAAAGAGTCAAAGATAAACATGCTTATGTCCACACTTGAGTCGTTTAAACTATTGCCTAATGAATCTATTGTTGATATGGATCTTTGTTTGACTAACATCTACAATTCTCTTGAGTCTCTTGGTAAAGCTTTTACCATGCAGGAAAAAGTACAGAAATTCTTGCGAAGCCTTCCATCAGAGTGGGACCCTAAAGTAACCGCAATAGAAGAAAGCAAAGAAACGAACTCAATAAAGATGGAAGAGTTAATTGGATCACTTAAGGTGTATGAAAATAAACTCACCATACGGAAATCGGAATCATCTAAACAAGGTAAAGCTATTGCTTTTAAATCAAATGAATACGTCTCTACTTCTTCCGATCACGTAGATGATAGTGATTCTGAATCGGATAACGATGACCTAATTCTATTGGCTAAAGGTTTAAGAAAATTTATGATAAGGTCATTTAGAAACAAAAATAAGGGCACTACGACTAAAAGAAATAAGAACAAGACAAATGATAAAGATGTTAAATGTTATGAATGTGGCAAACTTGGACATTTATCATATGACTACCCCAATAAAGAAAAGCAAACAAATAAATACCCTGACAAGGAACGGAATAAGAATAGACTCGTCTCAGACCCAAGCAAAGGAAACATGCTCTAAAGGCTCCACTTGGAGTGATACACCGGATTCCGAGACTGAAACCGAAGAAGAGATTGCACAAGTATGCTTTGTGTCCTAAGCATCTAATGAGGTATCATCTGACTCTGAGCCTTCTTATGATGATCTTTTTATTCAGTATTTAGAATTGCATAAATTCACTAAGACTCTCGCTAAGGAAAAGAAGCGATTCATTGAAGACAAGAAACTGTTAGAATCTTCTAACGAGAATCTTGTCGCTCAATTAAACGATTCAAAGAAAGAGTCATCATGCATCATTACTGCATTAAAGACAGAGATTTCATCATTAACCACTCAAAATAACGAAATGAAATCTGAGATTTCAAGTTTGAAATCAAGGAATATAGACTTAGAGAAAATGATCAAACAGTTTGATACGGGATCTAACATGCTGCATCGTATTATCTTATCACAAAAGCATGATAGTGATAAAACGGGTTTGGGATACGTTGATACTAATGAAGTATCCACCAAACCAACTAAGTTTGTTGTGTCTAAGAAAGTAGACACCCCAAAGCCACAAACGGCGTCTAAGATGACGCAAAGACCTCTCCCTTCCTCACGCCCCACTTCTTCTTCATATCATGCGAAATACAATTTTGTACCATATAGATATGAAAAGAAAAGAGTGATGCATACACGGCATTCATTTCATCCATGCACTACGCACACAAACACAAGGACATATCAAAAACGTCCTACATACAATGAGTATAAGGGAGTCCTTGGCCAAAGGCCTAAAGTGCATTCACCACATGTTTACTACATTGCACCTTCATCTACATTCTTGCCATTTGATAGACCGAGAAGGATCACCCAAGTATGGGTACCGAAAGGTACTTTTACCAAAAGGTGATTAACTAACTCGCAAGGACCTAAAGTTAAAAGGGTACCTAAATCATTCTTGAACATTGCAGGGAATCCACACATCAAAAGATACATCCATAAAGTGGTTCCTTGACAGTGGCTGCTCGAGACACATGACAGAAGACCCGAGCTTGTTCACAAAATTAAAGAAGGTCACAAAAGGCGGATCCGTGACCTTTGGAGACAACAACGAAGGCAAGATCATCGGAAAAGGTACGATAGGAAATCCAAGCACTCTTCAAATCTCCAACGTCTATTTGGTAAGAAACTTATCTTACAATCTTCTTAGCATTTCTCAATTTATTGACAATAGCTTTGATGTGTGTTTCACTCACCCTTATTGCAATATAATAAATAAAAATGGAGAAACCGTTTTAAAAGAAAAACGAGAAGGTAACATCTTTACGCTTTCTATTGATGATATGGTAGATGCTAAAGTTAAGTGCTTTATGTCAAACGAACCTAATGTGAACTTATGGCATAGACGTTTAGGATACATTGATATTTCTACACTAGAAAAACTCCAACGAAAGAACCTAGTACGAGGATTGCCTACACTTGATTTGGACAACTTTCAGTTGTGTGAATCTTGCATAAAAGGCAAACAAACACGTGAGTCACTTAAGCCTAAGAATGAAATAAGCACGACTAGAGTCTTAGAACTATTACACATTGATTTGTTTGGTCCTAGTCGCACTACAAGCCTTGGTGGGCGCCACTATGCATGCGTGATTGTTGATGATTTTTCTCGTTATACTTGGACTTTATTTCTTGCACATAAGGATAATAGTGCCATTGAGATTGCGAAATTAATCAAACAGCTTGAAAATCAATACGGTGTCAATGTGAAAAAGCTAAGAAGCGATAGAGGCGGTGAATTTAAAAACAAAGATATGATTTCATTTTGCGGAGAAAAAGGAATCAAGCATGAGTTTTTGCCACCTAGAACTCCACAATTAAATGGAGTAGTAGAAAGAAAGATTCGAACATTACAAGAAATCGCTAGGACTATGTTATGCGAAAATAAATTGCCTAGATTTCTGTGGGCGGAAGCCGTAAATTGTGCATGCTACATAGTAGATCGCTTATCTATTAGAAAGAAAATAAACAAGACGCCTTATGAGATATTGAATGATCGCATGCCTAAGATTGACTATTTTCGTGTGTTTGGATGCAAATGTTTTATTTTAAATACAAAAGATAATTTAGATAAATTTGAATCCAAATCAATTGAATGTATTTTTGTTGGCTATTCTATAAACTCAAAAGTATATAGATGTTATGATCCTCTCACTAGACAAATCATAGAATCTATTCATGTGAAGTTTAATGAATTTGGTGAGATTGATAAAGATAAAGAATATGATGATGACTTTGAATTGAAACCCATGTTGAATGAAGATGATGGTACATTTGATATGCATGACATGAATGATACACTAGAAATGCATGATCACTTAGATGTGCATGATAACATAGAAAATAATCAACCAAGATGGCATAGAGATCACCCACATGATCTCATCATAGGCGACATCACTCACGGTGTGCGACCACGTAGAAGAATAACTTCGGATGAAATAAATCACTTTCATGCTATGATTTCCGAAATTGAACCCAAAAATATGCATGATGCTTTGAGTGATTCTTCTTGGATTGATGCTATGCATGATGAGCTTAATCAATTCGTTAGAAATGATGTATGGGATTTAGTGCCACGACCACAAGATAAGACCATAATAGGCACAAAGTGGGTGTTTAGGAATAAAATGAATGAAGAAAGAAAGGTCGTTAGAAATAAAGCTAGACTTGTAGCACAAGGCTATAATCAAGAAGAAGGAATTGACTACGATGAAACATTTGCACCCGTAGCACGTTTAGAAGCTATACGACTCTTACTTGCCATTGCTTGCATGAAAGATTTCAAATTGTATCAAATGGACGTAAAAAGTGCATTCCTAAATGGATTTATACAAGAAGAGGTATACGTGAAGCAACCACCCGGTTTTGAAGATTTGAAACATCCCGATCACGTGTACAAACTCAAGAAGGCACTATACGGACTAAAGCAATCACCTAGAGCATGGTATGATCTTTTTGCTACTTTTCTTTTAGAAAATGATTTTAAACGAGGTACTATAGATAGTACACTATTTTTGAAACAAGATAAATCGGATTTACTTATTATTCAAATCTACATTGATGACATTGTTTTCGGTTCTACCTCACATAGACTTGTTGAAGATTTTGAAAATTGCATGAAATCCGAATTTGAAATGTCTATGGTTGGTGAACTTAACTATTTTCTTGGCTTGCAGATTAAGCAAACGAGTAAAGGCATTCACATAAGTCAAGCTAAACATATAAATGACATGATTAAAAAGTTCAACTTTGAAAATTTGAAACCATCCCCCACCCCTATGAGTGTCACTACTAAATTGGACAAAGATGAACATGGTAAAGATTTTGATAATGCCTTATATAGATCTATGATTGGTTCTTTGTTATATCTTACTGCTAATAGGCCTGATATCATGTTCACTGTATGCACACATTTTCAAAGTCAACCTAAGGTGTCTCACTATAATGCGGTAAAAAGAATATTCCGCTATATTAAGCACACGCCCACCTTAGGAATTTGGTACGATAAGGATTCCAAATTTAATTTACATGCTTATATTGATGCAGATTACGGTGGCTGTAAAATAGATAGAAAGAGCACGAGTGGCACTTGCAAATTTATAGGAAACTCACTCATTTCATGGTTTTCCAAAAAGCAAACAAGCGTTGCTTTGTCCACTACTGAGGCTGAGTACATGGCACTTAGCCTTTGCTGCACACAGATGTTATGGATAAAACAACAACTTTTGGACTTTGGAATTACCGTAAATAGAATTCCTATATATTGTGATAGTATGAGGGCAATTAATCTGTCTAAGAACCCTGTATTACACTCTAAGGCCAAGCATATAGAAGTTCGCTATCACTTTCTTCATGATCACGTAAATAATGGTGATATCGTCATAGATCACGTACGCACCGAAGCACAAGTAGCGGATATCTTTACAAAATCCTTGAATCAAGCCACATACGAAATCTGCGTTCTAAATTAGGCATGATTTCTGCTGATTTGATTTGATTTGATTCTCTTTCCTTATTTACAGGCATCTTTTGATTTACTTTCCAAAATAAAGGGGGAGAGAAAGCATGATTTAAGGGGGAGAGAGATACTGATTAGATACTGATTGCATAAATCAAGGGGGAGAGGTTTTGAAATTTAAAATTTAAATTTCAAATTTTGAATTTATGCATGATTAAAGGGGGAGCGATAAGATTTAAATCATGAGTATGTGTTATTTTGAAAATCATCAAAAGGGGGAGATTGTAGAGAAAAAGGGGGTTTGAGTGATTTCTAAATATATGATTTAAATGAGCTTAAAAACGTGCATAAGATAAATGTGCATGATATATTGCATATTACTTGCCTTATATAGTTCATATATAATGTTGCCGTACTAACGAGCCATGAAGCTTTAAAGCTTACCTGAAATGGCAAACATTTGTTGTGTTTATACTATTTTCAGGTGCCACCATTAATGAACTTAACTAGTTCATTAAGTGAAGTACTTAGTTAATTAAACTAAGTAGTTCATTAAAGGAAGCTACATTTGGACAAGGCACAAAGGCAACAAGACTAAGAAAGGAAAGTCTCCTCCTCCTCTCTTCATCTAATATACACGCCTACATACATATATAAATATATATTCTCAGATTTTTTTGAAAAAGGCATATACACATGTATTCCAACGTACTACCGACACGTTATATATTTTACGTATGTACGTTAACGTCACACCATCATACTTAATTCATATTTATGAGCATATTCAGGTCTTATATCATATGATATAAGTCATGGTGATGACAAATTAAATACGACATGTAAAGGTTCTAAACCAAAAATTGTCGTATCGGGCGAATACCGAAACTTCGCCAACGTGTCACGTACTTGCCATAAATAGATGGCCAGCCCTTACATCACAAAAATCATTATTATTTTCGTGGCTATGATGCTATTTCCAGCCATAAAATCATTCCATGTTGGCACACACAAATCACCCCACATTAAGACCAAATTGTGGAGATTCTAATGTCAATTTTATCACATGTAAATGGCGCCACTTTAATCAGCCTTATAAGCTGAATATTAAATTTTATATTATGTATATTATGGGTAACATAATATATATAACATGTGCAAAAAGTTGGAATTTAATTAGAGAAAAATCGGGTAATCGATAAACATCGAAAATTCGGTTTTCTACGTACACAATACATGGAACATTTTTGGCACATCATACGACACGTATCTAGACACTTTTTACATATGTCATACATCTTAAAGTGTTCTATAAAATTAAATTAAGGGCTGATTGGAATATAACATGTGTGTATTATTAAATGTGCACTATTTCACAAAGTTTGCAAAAATAAAATTCAGCACATGCATATACATGTTGTACACGCCTATATAGCTGAGATGGAGCATATGTGGAGCCTTGTTGGCATATTGATTGGTCAAGAATCAATCATACAATGTTGGTGATTTAAAGAAAGAAGCTACAAAAGGTAATGTTTCAAATTTTATCTCATTTGAAACACATGCTGAAAATTTCAGCATGTGTAGTTATAGCTGGCCGATTTTCATGATTAATGAGCATATAATTTGTGTCTTGAAACATGTGATCAATTGGAAGAAGAATTGGAAGTAATTTGAATAAGATATAAAGTCATACAGTGTGATATCTTGAATATCACTCGCTGAAAAATTTTAGCATGTGTGTGTATGCACCTTGGCCGATTTTGTGGTCACATTAGTGTCCAATTTCATTTCCAAAAATGATGAGAATATTTGCTACTAATTGGTGATTTGTTTTAAAAGAAAAATCAATGAAAATTTGGAAGAAATTTGAATTATATCACCATGTATCACATGCTGAAATTTCAGCATGACAAGTCCCCATTATGGCCGAAAATTTTACTTTGGTTGGAGAAATTTTATCTTGCTTGATTTGGTTGATAATCTTATGAGTTATGGCAATTATTTTATGATGATTTTGGCACATGTTTTTAGTGGAATTCTCAGATTTTCCAAGTCATCAAATGATGACAACATTCAACCAATCAATGAGTGCCAATTAAGCAAAGGTTAAATGATCATCCAATGAGAAGGTGCCAAGTAAGCAAGATCATGTCACAATGATGCCATACATTCTCCCAAGGACTTAGAAGACAATTTTGAAGAGGGGGAGAGCACCTAGGGGGACGGCCATTATGCTTAAAAGGAAAGTAAGAAGAGCAAAACAAAAGACAAGAACAAGCATTATACTCTTGAAGATGAAACTCTTGAAGATAAAAACGCCTAAAGCCTTCTTCTCTCTACACTTCTTTCTTTCTTCTTTCTAAAAGCCTATTGCACTTACATTCATATTCTTGAATAGGCTTATCTTAGACCATCACACATTCTATATCTTTGTAAAAGATTGATCAAGGTATGATAAATCTTTAATCTTGCAAGGTGGTGGTGTTCGTGTATTGTATTCATAACACAAGGTTTGTAAAGGGTTGAAGTTGGTGTGTAACTCCATCAACCCTGTGGTAAGGTGTATTTGTGTTGTGTGACTAGTGTGAATCGAGGAAGGTGTTCCTCGAAGATTGGAGTATGTTGTTTATAACCGAACCAGTATAAAATTCTCAGTGTCATTTACTTTCAGCACTTATATTATGTTTCACCACTGTTTACTCTTTTTGATTACGTTCGTAAGAATAGTAAACGTTTTTCAAAAATTATGAAACTTTCCAGAATCATAGTCACACGTCTTAGGGTTAATTTGGCACAAGCTTCAACCCTTTTGGAAAAGTATAAGTCAATCAAACATCCAAAGTTCTGAGATTAGTGCAGTCTGATTTTAAGGCTTGCAAAGGTTGAGACTTTGAGTGTATTTGACTAACTTCCCGAAAGAAACTTTCAAAACTGTTTCAACCCATTTAAATACAACATATAAGGGGTTAATGGTTAAAATTTCAGAGCAATTGGAGTTAAATACAAATAGGAATAAATTTTTCAAAACAGTCTACCGTTTCTGGAAGATTTGCGCAATCTGACCACCAACGATTTTTGAAGGGGTTAAAGGTTGAATTTAAATCTGAAATTTTTAGGAGACACTCATAACATCTGAGGCTAAGTTCTCTCAAAATTTCAGAATTTTTGAAGACCTACAACCTAGTTTTGAGAACGTTTGAAAACTGGTCCTGAAAACAGAATCTGTTTTCAGAAGTTGAGTTTTTGATCAAAACAATTTAAAAAAAACCACACTTTTCCGCACCAACTATTCAACCCCCCTCTTCTAGTGGTTCCTTGCAGATCCTACACGTTACACATACATTTTCGGCCATGAGGAACATTTTAATGCTAAAATATGGCTTAATATGTTTTATGTGTACATATATGTATAATATATATGTTGAAGATATGAAATGAATAAGTTTTCGATATTATATAATATATTGTAAAATGATTTTATACATGTATACATAATATACATATTTCGGCCATTAGGCCTTTTATGGTAAAATGATTTTATTATGTTGTATACATAAGTATATATGTATTATATATATATGTTAAGATATGAAAATAAATAAGCTTTGTATATTATGTAATATATCATAAAATGATTTTATATATGTATACACAATATATATATTTCGGCCATTAGGCCTATTATGATAAAATGATTTTTTTATATTTTATGTTTGTGTACATATGTATGATATAAATGTAAGAATATGAAAGGAATGACCTTATTATATTTATGAAATATGATTAAATATATATACTTTATAGTACCTATACACACTTAAAGAACACTCATATGTATGAAAGTATATATTGTACATATAAATATATATATATATATATATATATACACGTTCAAATACAATGTTATGACATAAATGATTTTATTTCATGTTATTTATATTCATATGTGTAATAAATGATAATGTGTAAATCATGGTATATGTTAAGAATTTCATAGATGGTATGCTAAAATAATTAGGAGTTATTTGTTCTACGCACCTAAGTTATAAATTATGAAACACATGTGTAGATTTGATATTAAGAAAGTATGGTTATGGTATTTCTTTAAGTCATGATGAGTGGACTATAAGTAAGTGATGATATCAGTTGTAGTATGTCCGACATACCCTCATTTGACCGAGTCTCATGTTGCATGAAATCAAAGTTTGAGAAGTCCTTTTATCACGTCACATGTTTTAAATGTTCATACACGTATAAATAATAAACAGGAGACGAATGATTCCAATGAGACACGATATGTTATGTTCATGATCATGATTATGTTATGTTATGTTGAAGTTGTTGTCCTGACATCGGGACCGGAGTAGTAGGTTTCAGGGGCCCATGTTTGCATTAGAGCTGAGTGTAACACCAGGTCTGGGACAAGGGATTTCAGTCATAATGCATCACCGTTAGCACATATACATATGTTCATGATGTTTATGTCGTACATATACTTATATAGGGAATCATTTTGTATGTCGTGCGTTATTATTCTTATGAAAAGTGCTATAGCCAATTATAAAAATGTTATGTCTTCATGTTATGAAAATATCACGTTATGCAAGTTATGAAAATCATATCACTTTTATGAAAAGTTGTGTCTATGAAAAGTCATTTTATGATAAATCATGTTATGAAATGTCATGTTTTATGCCTCGTGTCAATATAGGTTTATGAAAGTCATGTTTTATGCATTATGTCATGATCATGTAACCTTAGGGTTATGATAAGAATTTCTTAAGTCTATGATGGCACTAAAATGGTCAATGTAGTGGTTACGCATGAAAGAGTAGTACATGTAAGATATGCGAGAATAGTATAAGTTATGGAATAGAAGTTAAGTACGGATACTATATGATTTTATGGATTAAACATGATGAGATACTGTTATGTTACGTTCTGAAATTTTCCTTGTTTACCTGCTTTCACTTTACATTTATGATATGATACTTTACTTGTTAAAAAGGAGACGTGTGTATTATATTCGTTATTTATGGTTATTATGATTTGTCATCCCATCTCCCCATGCGTGATCCACATGTCGTATCTAGTAGGACTACTTGCTGAGCGATTAAAAGTTGGCTATCGCTCATACTTGCCTTATCACTTTGCAGATAACATGTACCATTATACAGGCTTGTTGAAGACAGGTCAGGTGGCCACTGGTAATAACAAAGTGTACCGCGAGATTAGCCTTGAGAATGTAGGTTTTGGTTCATAATGTATTTTTAGAAGATTTCAGTACTCTGTATCTTATGACTTGTACGGATTTAACGATGAAATGTATTGCATGTCAGATATGATTTGTCTATTTTATGATGCTTCCGCTTATTGATTTATTATTCATGTCGACATGCACATGTATAGTATCGATGCTTTGCACTCTTCGTAGTAGAGTACGGCGGATGTACCGGGCCAGAACCCTAGTTTCTGGCGGGGCGCTACAAACTGGGTATGAAATAAAATACCTAAAGAATACATGCATAGTGGCAAAATGGGATGACAATGTAACAAGATAATTAGTATGAGAAATTAAATAGAAATAGAAAAGATGACATAAGTTTTATCCAAAATCAAGAAAAAGGAAAAAAGAAATCAAGTCTTGGAAAAAAATTTATTCGAAAGAGATTTATATTATTTAAACATCACTTATGATAGAGGAATATCATAGTACACCAAGGTTCATCATATGAAAAAAGTGAATGTAAAGAAGTAATGAGAGTTAATCTCCAATCATATATGATATGCCGTATTAAAACTTTGCCAAGTAAAACCAGCCTTGTGGATTAAATCTTGGTAAAGGAAAAAGCGTACATATTTATACAATTAGAGCGAATACATAATACAAAGCTTATCAAACAATATATAGGAAGAGGGAGTCTAGCTATGTCAACAGAAGCCCCTAAAAGATGTCGTCCTGTAGAGAACCCAATTGCTTGAAGGCAGATATAGAAACACCAAGAGAAATCAACAATATGAAAAAGACATATATATCAAGGCAATGTCCTGATGCAAGTAGCCAAACCATATGAGCTCCAACATTCGGCCATGTCCATTTAGGGAAGAGAAAAAGCTTCCCATGTGTAAGAAAAAGAAAATAAAAGGAAGAAAATTTTGTAAAAGCTTCCAAGCATTCACATGCATTTGTTCTTTTCCTTCCAAAAGGCTACCCCCATCATTTCAATTTGAAACTTTTCTCTTCCCCTCCCCATCATAAAGGGCCGGCCAAGCCAGCCTAACAAGACAACTCTTCCACTCATTTTTCTAAGATCACTCAAAACACCTCCCATTTGAACGCCCATCTCCTCCCTAAGTTACTCAAGTATTCAAAAACTCCCTCTTCCCCTTCCCTCAACCGTAGTTACATCAAGGGAGGCAAGGAACATCATTTCTCCCTTTCTCAAGCCACTAACTAGCTAAACACCATCTCATCTTCCTCACCAAAGAGGAAACAAAATCCTCCAAGCCTCCAATCACACCCAAAAACGTGAGTGACCCAAGGAGGAGGAAGGTGAAAAAATTTCCCTCCAACCCGCTCCCTCCTCCTTTCAAGAACAAGCCAAAGGTTTCTCCTTCACTTTAAAGCTTGGAATCAAGGTTTAAGGAGGATAAATAGCAAGAAAAGAAGCAAGGTAAGATTCATGCATGTGAGGTTCCAAGGACCTCCATTCTATCTCTTCCATAAAGTGTTCATCACCTCTCCTCCTACATCCTTCTAACCGTGTGTTTTTCTCAAGCCAAGGCAAGAACAAGCCTTAAAGTCTTCATCAAGAGAACCTCTTCAATCTAAGGCTTGAAATCCAAAGTAGTAGACAAGTCTACACCCTTAGTTCTTCATGCATTTTCATCTCACTAAGTATTTTAGATAAACAAAATGGATCATGCATGAGTATTTTCAAGCCTTTCTCTCACTTATATTTTTTTCCATAGGCCTTGCATGCAAGGTTCGGCCACTATAAAGAGAAAATATGAGCATAAGAAAGATATGTTCATAAGGAGTGCATTTAAGAGGCTTACATGTAAAGAAATGGCATATGCATGAATAGATTAGACCCTTCCACGTGGAAAAAGGAGCATGACTATAGTAGTTAAGGGGTTAATAAAGTAGATGAATGAAGAAGATGTGAAAAAGTAAGTAAATATTGTAGAGAAAAAGGGTTTGAGTGATTTTCAAATACATGATTTAAATGTGCACAAAAACGAGCATAACATAAATGTGCATGATATTGCTTATTACTTGCCTTATATAGTTCATATATTATGTTGCCGTACTAACGAGCCATGAAGCTACAAAGCTTACATCAAATGACAAACATTTGTTGTGTTTATACTATTTTCAGGTGCCATCATTAATGAACTAAACTAGTTCATTAAGTGAAGTACTTAGTTAATTAAACTAAGTAGTTCATTAAAGGAAGCTACATTTGAAAAGGCACAAAGGCAACAAGGCTAAGGAAGGAAAGTCTTCTCCTCCTCCCCTCAATTTAATATACACGCCATATACATATATAAATACATATATTTTCAGATTTTTTGAAAAAGGCACACACACATGTATTCCAACGCACTACCAACACGTTATATATTTTACATACGTACGTTAACGTCACACCACTATACTTAACTCATATGTATGAGTATATTCAGGTCTTATGTCATATGATATAAGTCATGGTGATGACAAATTAAATACGACACGTTAAAAGGTTCTAAACCGAAAATTGTCGTATCGGGGGAATACTGAAACTTCGTCAACGTGTCACGTACTTGCCATAAATAGATGGCCAGCCCCTACACCTCAAAAATCATCATAAATTTCGTGCATATGGCAATGTTTTCAGCCAAAAATACTTTCCATGTTGGCACACACAAATCACCCCACATTAAGGCCAAAATGTGAAGATTCCAATTTTAATTTTGACACATGCTAATGGCGTCACTTTAGACCAGCCAAGTGCTGAGATTTAAAGTATATATTATATATATTATGTGTAACATAATATATATAACATGTACAAGAAGTTGGAATTTAATTAGAGAAAAATCGGGTAATCGATAAATAACGAAAATTCGGTTTTCTACGCACACAACACATGGAACGTTTTTGGTACATCAAATGACACGTATCTAGACACTTTTTACATATGTTATACATCTTAAAGCGTTCTAGAAAATTAAATTAAGGGCTGATTGGAATATAACATGTGTGTATTATTAAATGTGCACTATTTTACAAAATTAGCAAAAATAATTTTCAGCACATGTATATACACTAACACGCATATCACAACTGAGATGGAGCTTATTTGGAGCCTTATTGACATATTGATTGGTCAATAATCAACCATGCAATGTTGGTGAATTAAAGAGAGAAGCTACAAATGGTAAGATTTCAAACTTTGTCTCACTTATAACACATGCTGAAAACTTCAGCATGTTTAAGTATGGTGGCCGAAATTTTCACATTAAAAGGCTATATTTTATCATCTTGAATTATGTGATTGATTGGGAGAAGAAATGAAAGTAATTTGAATATTTTTTAAATTCATAAATTGTGATATTTTATATATCACACATGCTGAAAATTTTTCAGCATGTGTGAAAGGTATCATGACGAATTCATGGGCATAAAGTTGTCCAAATTCATTTCTAATGTGATAAGGATATTTGCCATCAATTGGTGATTCATTTTAATTAGAAAAATCAAAGAAAAATGGAATTATTTTGAATTGTACAACCATGTAACACATGCTGAAAATTCAGCATGGCAAACTCTCATTATGGCCGATTTTCATACCTAGTGTGGGAGAAATTTTGTCTTGCAACATTTATGTGACAATCTTGTGTATTAGTGAATTAATTTTATGATTGATTTTGGCACATGTTTGAGTGATATATTCAGATTTTTCCAAGTCATCAATGATGACAACATTCAACCTATCATGAAGTGCCAAGTAACCAAAGCTTAAGTGATCATCCAATGAGAAGGTGACAAGTATGCAAGACCATGTCACAATGATGTCTTACATTCTCCCAAGTACTTAGAAGATAATTTTCAAGAGGGAGAGGACATAAGGAGGGACGGCCATGATGATTAAAAAGGAAGGAAGAAGAGCAAAACAAGAACAAGAACAAGAGTTGCAAATTCAAAGATCAAAAGTGTTCTAGCCTTCTTCTTCTACATTCTCTTTCTTTTTTTCTTTTTCCGAAGAAGGATCTTTTTATTAACATTATAATGTCTCAAAATTTACATCTGCAACAAAAGAAATGCAGTCATCCAAACTCGTCATGTATTACATTCCTAAAGAATCTTGCAATCATGTATTCTATATTATGAGCCCGTCGTGTGATTTCGTTAGCAACCGCTGTAGGAGGTGGGAGTTGCATGACATTGCCATGTATGATTTGATTACGCCAAAACCATATGTTGTACAGTGCTGTACGAAAAATGTATCGCCATTCTCCTTGGTAACGGCTGTCGTGCCAAGAGGTACTCAAATTTATTTGCACCCATTCATCAATCCTAGATGGTTGATGGAAGTCGGACCATGCCTCTGGCTGGAGAAGTTGTCGCCAAATACCACGCACCCAAAGACATCCTCTTAACGCATGCAAACTATCCTCTTCCCCTTGTCGACATACACCACACATCCCATTTTCATGCATCCGCCGCCTATATAAAAAAGATGCTGTTGGCAGCAGGCCTCGACATACTTGCCATAAGAAAACATTGAGACGTCCCGGACCTTTCATTGCCCATATAGTTTCCCATGCTCGGGTGTGTGAAGTAGCTTTTTGCGATATTAAATATTCGTAAGCGCTAGCCACGCTAAACGATCCTGACGCCGTATGTTTCCACTTGAGTGTTCCGCTGTGTAAAGCACTTGCATCAGAGGACTGTAAGCACTCTTCGAGTATCGGGGCAATGGATGAAATGTGTTTCCATTGAAGCGATGTGTTACTTCTACATTGGAATAACGAGCCGTACTTTCCCGTTAGCACACGGACCCAAAGAGCTTCCGGTGTTGTCAAGATTTTCCAGCCGACTTTAAGAAGCATTGCTATATTCATAACTCGCAACTGTTTGATATTTAAACCTCCGCGGTCTTTGGGTAGGCATATTGAGTCCCATGCACACCAATGCAACTTATGTTGGCCTTCAACTTCTCCCCAAAAGAACCTTCGCGATAGTTTCTCAATTTCGTCCAACAACAAAACGGGCAGTCGCACAGTTTGCATAGCGTATATAGGCATTAAAGATAGTACACTTTGGACCAACACATACCTGGAAGCTAATGAGAGAGTTCTAGCTTGCCATGCACTTAGTCTCGCGCGTACTTTATCCACAATGAAGTTATAATCTTTCCTACCTCCTCTACCCGAAAGTAGCGGCATGCCGAGGTAACTGTCAAAAGCTTGGGTGGTGCTGAGTCCTAAGCGGGATAGTGAATGTTCTTACATTCTCTTTCTTTCTTTCTTCTTGAAAGCCTATTGTATTCATATTTTTCAATCTTGAATAGGCTTGATATAGACCACAACATATTCCATATCTTTGTAAAAGATTGATCAAGGTGTGATCAATCTTCATTCTTGCGAGGTGGTGGTGTTCGTGCGAATTGTATTCATCGTACAAGGTTTGTAAAGGGTTGGAGTTAGTGTGTAACTCTATCAACCCTGTGGTAAGGTTTATTGCGTGTGTGTGACTAGTGTGAACCAAGGAAGGTGTTCTTTGAAGACTGGAGTATGTTGTTTATAACCGAACCAGTGTAAAATTCTTGGTGCCATTTACTTTCAACATTTAATTTCTGTTACTGCACAGTTTACTCTTTTTGTTTGCGTTCGTAAAAATAGTAAACAACTTTCAAAAATCACGATAATTTCCAGAAACATAGACACACGTTCTAGGGTTAATTTGGCACAAGTTTCAACCCTTTTGGATAAGTATAAGTCGATCAAACATCAATAGTTGTGAGACTAGTGCAATCTGATTTTCAGACTTGCAAAGGTTGAGACTTTGATTGTAATTGACCTACTTTCCAAAAGAATTTTGCAAAACTGTTTCAACCCACTTAAATATAGTATACAAGGAGTTAGTGGTTAAATTTTCAGAGCATTTGGACTTACGCACAAATAGGAATAAATTTTTCAAAACCGCCTACCGTTTCTGGCAGATTCGCGCAATCTGATCACCAACGGTTTTTGAAGGGGTTAAAGGTTGAATTTTAATTTGAAATTTTTAGGGGACCCTCATAACATCTGAGGCTAAGTTTTCTCAAAATTGCAGAATTTTTTGAGACCTATAACCTAGTTTTAAAAACGTTTTAAAACTGGACTTGAAAACAGAATCTGTTTTCAGAAGTTGAGTTGTTTAGTTTTAAACAAATTTTAAAAACCACACTTTCCGCACCACCTATTCAACCCCCTCCCCCCTTCTAGTGGTGCCTTGCAGATCCTATAATTGGTATCAGAGCGCAGGAACACTCACTATAAAGGATCCAACGATTCAGTGAGATGGCATCCACTAGCTATAACACCGTGCAAGAAGGAATGTCAACCATAAGGCCTCCTCTCTTTGACGGTGAGTCTTTCGTTCAATGGAAGGTAAGAATGAAACTTTTCTTTATGGCAATTGATATTGATCTTTGGTCAATTATAGAAGATGGTCCATTTGTTCCATCAAAGTTGTCCACTGTAGATGGAGTCACATTAGAGGTCGTTAAGCCTAGGCAAGAGTACACTAGTGATGATAAAAAGAGACTAAGCATGAATGCTAGGGCTATGCAGTTACTTTTAAATGGACTAAGTAAAAGTGAATCAAGCTATGTTTCAAATTGTTCTAGTGCACAAGAAATGTGGAGAATACTTGAAATGAAACACGAAGGCACTAGTCAAGTAAAAGAGTCCAAGATCAACATGCTTATGTCCACACTCGAGTCATTTAAATTATTGCCTAATGAATCTATCGTTGATATGGATCTTCGCTTGAAGAACATCCACAATTCTCTTGAGTCTCTTGGCAAAGCCTTTACTATGCAGGAAAAGGTACAAAAGGTCTTGTGAAGCCTTCCATCCGAGTGGGACTCTAAAGTAACTGCCATAGAAGAAAGCAAAGAGACTAAATCGATTAAGATGGAAGAACTAATTGGATCACTTAAGGTATATGAAAACAAACTCGCTTTAAGACATTCTGAGTCTATTTCTAATAATGATAGGGCTATAGCATTTAAATCAAATGAATACGTCGTAGATGATAGTGACATAGATTCCGATGATGAGGACTTAATCACGATGGCTAGAAGATTAAGAAAAATATTGAGAAAATCGATTAAACATAAGTCTACCTCATCTAAGGATCATAAAAATAAAAATAAGGAAATAAAGTGCTATGAATGTGGCAAACTTGGACATCTATCATGTGACTGCCCTAATAAAGAAAAACAAACAAACAAATACCCAGACAAAGATCGGAACAAGAATAGACTCGTCTCAGAACCTAAGCAAAGGAGAAGAGCCTTCAAAGCCTCCACTTGGAGTGACACATCTGAATCTGAGACTGATGATACGGAAGAACAAAAGGCACAAGTATGCTTTACATCTAAGGCATCAAATGAGGTATCTTCTGACTCTGATTCTGATTCTGAATATTCTTATGATGATTTATTTAGACAATATTTAAAATTGCACAAGTTTTCAAATACTCTTGCAAAAGAAAAGAAGCGATTAATTGAAGACAAGAAATTGTTAGAATCTTCTAACAAAGATCTTGTGTCTCAATTAAACGATTCAAAAGAAGAGTCGTCATGCATTATAAATTCATTAAAGTCTGAGATTTCATCATTGACATCCGAGAAAACTGAATTGAAATCCGAGATTTCAAACTTGAAATCAAGGAATACGGATGTAGAGAAAAAGGTGAAACAATTTGACACGAGAACAAACATGCTAGATCACATCATTTCTTCTTAAAAGCATGACAGTGACAAAGCCGGTCTAGGATACGTTGAGAAAAGTAAGCCACAAAATAAACCAACCAAATTTATCCCATCTAAGAAAATAGATGCATCAAAGACATATGTAGCATCTAAGAAGACGCATAGGCCTTTTCTTATGACATCTCAACTTGCTTCTTCTTCACATCATGCAAAATATAATTACGTGCCATATAGATATGAGAAGAAACAAGTGATGCATACGCGACACTTGTATCACAAAAGTGCATCTAGATCACGTCCCGTGCATGCAAACCGAAATTCTTATCAAAAACAGAAACCATACTACATGCATGATGGGATTCTTGGCCAAAGGCCAAACGCATTTGTCCCTAACATATATAATGTTGCGTTCTTATCACCTTTCTCACCTTTTGGAAGACCTAGAAAGGTCACCCAAATCTGGGTACCAAAAGGGACATTTTCAAAGGGTTGAATAAATAACCCTTACGAACGCACGTTATATGAAATGCATGATTTTTTTTCTTCTTCATCTTTACAGGCATCTTTTGATTTACTTTTCAAAATAAAGGGGGAGAGATAGCATGATTTAAGGGAAAGAGAGATACTAATTGCATAAATTAAGGAGGAGCGACTCCGAATTTAAAATTCAAGTTTTGATTTTATGCATGATTGAAGGGGGAGCGATAGGATTTAAATCATGAGTATAGGTTATTTTGAAAATCATCAAAAGGGGGAGATTGTAGAGAAGGGGTTTGAGTGATTTTCAAATACATGATTTAAATGTGCACAAAAACGAGCATAAGATAAATGTGCATGATATTGCTTATTACTTGCCTTATATAGTTCATATATTATGTTGCCGTACTAACGAGCCATGAAGCTACAAAGCTTACATCAAATGGCAAACATTTATTGTTAGTTCATTAAAGGAAGCTACATTTGAAAAAGGCACAAAGGCAACAAGGCTAAGGAAGGAAAGTCTTCTCCTCCTCCCCTCAATTTAATATACACGCCATATACATATATAAATACATATATTTTCAGATTTTTTGAAAAAGGCACATACACATGTATTCCAACATACTACCGACACGTTATATATTTTACGTACGTATGTTAACGTCACACCACTATACTTAACTCATATTTATGAGTATATCAGGTCTTATATCATATGATATAAGTCATGGTGATGACAAATTAAATACGACACGTTAAAAGGTTCTAAACCGAAAATTGTCGTATCGGGGAATACTGAAACTTCGCCAACGTGTCACGTACTTGCCATAAATAGATGGCCAGACCCTACACCTCAAAAATCATCATAAATTTCGTGCATATGGAAATGTTTTCAGTCAAAAATACTTTCCATGTTGGCACACACAAATCACCCCCACATTAAGGCCAAAATGTGAAGATTCCAATTTTAATTTTGACACATGCTAATGGCATCACTTTAGACCAGCCAAGTGCTGAGATTTAAAGTATATATTATATATATTATGTGTAACATAATATATACAACATGTGCAAGAAGTTGGAATTTAATTAGAGAAAAATCGGGTAATCGATAAATATCAAAAATTCGGTTTTCTACGCACACAACACATGGAACGTTTTTGGTACATCATATGACACGTATCTAGACACTTTTTACATATGTTATACATCTTAAAGCGTTCTAGAAAATTAAATTAAGGGCTGATTGTAATATAACATGTGTGTATTATTAAATGTGCACTATTTTACAAAGTTAGCAAAAATAATTTTCAGCACATGTATATACACTATACACGCATATCACAGCTGAGATGGAGCTTATTTGGATCCTTGTTGACATATTGATTGGTCAAGAATCAACCATGCAATGTCGGTGAATTAAAGAGAGAAGCTACAAATGGTAAGATTTCAAACTTTGTCTCACTTATAACACATGCTGAAAACTTCAGCATGTTTAAGTATGGTGGCCGAAATTTTCACATTAAAAGGCTATATTTTATCATCTTGAATTATGTGATTGATTGGGAGAAGAAATGGAAGTAATTTGAATATTTTTTAAATTCATAAATTCTGATATTTTATATATCACACATGCTAAAAAGTTTTCAGCATGTGAGAAAGGTGACATGGCTGAATTCATTGGCATAAAGTTGTCCAAATTCATTTCTAATGTGATAAGGATATTTGCCATCAATTGGTGATTCATTTTAATTAGAAAAATCAAAGAAAAATGGAATTATTTTGAATTGTAGAACCATGTAACACATGCTGAAAATTCAGCATATCAAACTCTCATTATGGCCTATTTTCATACCTAGTGTGGGAGAAATTTTGTCTTGCAACATTTATGTGACAATCTTGTGTATTATGGAATTAATTTTATGATTGATTTTGGCACATGTTTGAGTGATATATTCAGATTTTTCCAAGTCATCAATGATGACAACATTCAACCTATCATGAAGTGCCAAGTAAGCAAAGCTTAAATGATCATCCAATGAGAAGGTGACAAGTAAGCAAGACCATGTCACAATGATGTCTTACATTCTCCCAAGTACTTAGAAGATAATTTTCAAGAGGGAGAGGACATAAGGAGGGACGGCCATGATGATTAAAAAGGAAGGAAGAAGAGCAAAACAAGAACAAGAACAAGAGTTGCAAATTCAAAGATCAAAAGTGTTCTAGCCTTCTTCTTCTACATTCTCTTTCTTTCTTTCTTCTTGAAAGCCTATTGTATTCATATTTTTCAATCTTGAATAGGCTTGATATAGACCACCACATATTCCATATCTTTGTAAAAGATTGATCAAGGTGTGATCAATCTTCATTCTTGCGAGGTGGTGGTGTTCGTGCGAATTGTATTCATCGTACAAGGTTTGTAAAGGGTTGGAGTTAGTGTGTAACTCTATCAACCATGTGGTAAGGTGTATTGTGTGTGTGTGACTAGTGTGAACCAAGGAAGGTGTTCCTTGAAGACTGGAGTAGGTTGTTTATAACCGAACCAGTATAAAATTATTAGTGCTATTTACTTTCAGCATTTAATTTCTGTTACTGCACAGTTTACTCTTTTTGTTTGCGTTCGTAAAAATAGTAAACGACTTTCAAAAATCATGAAAATTTCCAGAAACATAGCCACACGTTCTAGGGTTAATTTGGCACAAGTTTCAACCCTTTTGGATAAGTATAAGTCGAACAAACATCAACAGTTCTGAGACTAGTGCAGTCTGATTTTCAGACTTGCAAAGGTTGAGACTTTGATTGTAATTGAGCTACTTCCCAAACGAATTTTGCAAAACTGTTTCAACCCACTTAAATATAGTATATAAGGACTTAGTGGTTAAATTTTCAGAGCATTTGGACTTACACACATATAGGAATAAATTTTTCAAAACCGTCTACCGTTTCTGGCAGATTCGCGCAATCTGATCACCAACGGTTTTTGAAAGGGTTAAAGGTTGAATTTTAATTTGAAATTTTTAGGGGACCCTGATAACATCTGAGGCTAAGTTCTCTCAAAATTTCAGAATTTTTGGAGACCTATAACCTGGTTTTAAAAACGTTTTAAAACTGGTCCTGAAAACAGAATCTGTTTTCAGAAGTTGAGTTGTTTAGTTTTAAACAAATTTTAAAAACCACACTTTCCGCACCACCTATTCAACCCCCTCCCCTTCTAGTGGTGCCTTGCAGATCCTACAAATATGTCTTGCATGCACACTAAAACTAAGGTCAAGACTAGTTTTAGTAAGTTATAAATATGAAAAGGAAGAGGATATGGTGTAAGCAATAAAGCTATGCATGTAGAAGTTAGAATATGTTTAGAGACATGTTTAGGAGGCCATTCGACCATGATGATGGAAAATGAAGCACTCCTTTTTTTGTCAGGTTTAAGGGTAAATATGTATTTGCATGTATTCTTTGAGTCCTTGATTCCAAGAGTTGTGCTAATTTGCAAGAGGTATTCTTTTTGGTCCCATCTTGAACCTCTCGTGCAAGGGGGGTTTTCATCCCCTTGTTTAGCAACTATTATTTCATCAAGAATAATGTTAGTAAGGCGTGCAAAATGGTAAGTTGAAGACACTGGTAGGCCAAAACAACCTTGTGTTAAGAAAATATCTCCAAGTCCTTGACATTTAGCAAGGTAGAAAAAATTTGTTAGTTATCTTGTTGTAGAGGCAGAAATTATGGTAATTGAAAAGGCTAGTGTTGTCTTAACTTTTAGAAAAAGATAAAATGGGAAAAGTAGCAAACAAACTTGTGAGTGATGTAGAAAATTTTGTATGAGTGGCAAAGGTGATTGGGGCTAGAACTCCGACGTTCCGAGTTCGAGTCCGTGTGGAGACAATTCTTGTTGAAATATTATAAGGGTTGCCTCTGGGCTGGCTGAGTCTCGAGTGTCCTCTCCCTTTGCAGGGCTGCCGGTGGAGCACATCCCTCGATTTACATCCCACCTGGCTAAGGGACCTCTGGTACAGGTGGGGGGAGAACCCACTCCCTCATCAAAGAAAATTTTGTATGAGCATGAATGCATAACTTTCGGCCTCATGGCCATTTGAATGCAAGAAAAAGGTATGTTTGGACACTACAAGACATAATAGAGTCTTAGGATGAAGACATGATTTGCATGACTTTAGAAAATGGTAAAAGGAAAGAGAGTAAAATGCGAATATGTGTGGTGTAAAAATATGGAGGAGTCGGCATGTGCCTCATTCGGTCATAAGTCCATTTCCACATGAAAAATTCAAGTTTTGCCATTTTATACCATAATAGGGAAATAATAATGTATTACGGGCCATTCTCCTTGGTTTGTCAAAAAAATAGGCATATGAAGATGTATACCCATTTGGCCATGAAGGCCTTTTCATGTAATAATAAATTTTTGGACATAATGAGCCATAATATGGAATTGTCAAAGTATTTCGTGAAAGTTTTCTTGAAAATATGAAAGGAGAAATATGGAAATGTTATGTGTATACATTTGGCCAGAATATGTGAAAAAATAGAATTTCTATGAAAATACTAAGTTACTAAGTATACATTGATTGGGAATAAATGGTCCCTTAGAAATAAGGAAGATTATACTTGCTAAATATTAACGTACATTAGGTAGTGGAAAATTTTATGGTTAGCGTGTTAGATTATATGCCCATGGAACTTAAAGTATGAATAGTCGCGTTGGGCACTTAAGGATTGATGATTGTATCGGGTCCTTTATGCATATTGGTTCTTGGATGTATGTTATGGAAATTTAATTGTGAATTGTTAGAAATGGTCTTCATATGAATTGTTATATGGACTCATATACTGCATGGATCATGTTGCACGTTATTTTTGCAAAAGTTCATTGGTTTTAAAAAAATTGCATATTGCATTGTTTGCAAAATCACGAACCCTCCGCGGAAGGGATATGGATATGGACCGGCTCCGTTTGTATATGGATATGGACTGGTCTCCAACCAGATATGGATATGGACTGGCTTTGACTGGATATGGATATGAAGTGGTCTCCGGTCAGATATGGGTATAGACATGCATTGCATTTTTATAACCCTGCATCACTTGCATCATCAGCATTGATCATGAAAAGCTTACGGATATGGATATGGAATTTACATGGACATGGACAACGGTTTTACATTTCATGGATTATGGATTTCCGCTTTTCATGGCTATATATTGTGCCCTCGTGGACTACGGATATCGTTTATCATGAATTATGACCATTTTCATGGATTATGGAACTTAATTGACTGTATTCTTTCATGGATCATGAATTATCCCTGCATGGGTTATGACTCATTATGGAAATACAATGATGAACTTAAAACTGGAACTTATGACATTTGATGAACTCTATAGTTATCTGAATAAGAGTATCATTCTAGATACTGCTGAGCATCTGAAAGGTTTAAAAGCTTCCGGAGGAGGATATTGGGTTTTGATGGAAAAAGCTAAAACGGGGTTGCTTTGCTGTGTGCCCGCCAGGCCACATGGATCTAGTGCTGCTAGCCGAGATTGGCCCAGGGCCGCATGAACCTTACTGGCGGACCAACACCAGTTATTCTCCTCTGCCATCAAGGTGGGATTTCCGTCTGCAAACTGAAGCATTGTCTTTAGGCTCTGATAAACCATAACT
Source organism: Eustoma russellianum (assembly GCA_036186865.1). Lineage (NCBI taxonomy): Eukaryota > Viridiplantae > Streptophyta > Magnoliopsida > Gentianales > Gentianaceae > Eustoma > Eustoma russellianum. The sequence continues at coordinate 8,116,593 of AP025053.1, forward strand.
AAATCGTCTGTTAGTCAACAACAGTCAACGGTTCAACTCCGGTAGCTTAGCACTCAAGTACTGCAGTTCAGCAGTTCAGCGCTCAAGCATTGCTGTTCAGCCTTGGCTGCACTTCAGCGGGGCAGCATGACACCCTTTATAATATCGAAGAATATGACAAGGTTTGCACCTCGGCACCAACTTCATCTTATGTTCAAATGCTGCACTTCAGACTACTTCGGCTAGATTCGACCTTGCACTTTGGCAAGGCTTAGTTGGGCACTTCAGAAAGGAATTAAGCATAGCGCTACATCGAGGAACCATCAGGCAAAAATACAATTCGAATATAATGATTACAGCTGGTTATTTGGTCTGAACATGCCAAGGTCATTCCAGGAGGCCTATTAGTCACATCAGCCGGTCTATCAGTCACATCAGCAGACCTACAATGTCCTAGGCTTTCTGCCCCAAGCAAATATCTTATCCGCCATCAGAGACCAAAGGCGGGAAAAAAGTTAATAAAAGCAGACCAATCGAGCTGAAGAAGGGGATCCGGATTTCAAACAATCACATCCTAAAGCAAATTCATACACTTTGCTCCTCAGCTCATACTGTGAGAAACTCTGGACTCACTATCTAAATTATATTCTCAGTGAGAAATGGCCCAAACTGACTTGAGCATCGGAGGGTTTTTCCCTGGGCCAACCCCTAGGGACCTCTGATCTGTGCTTCATTGTGCAGGATATTTTTGAAGCTACTCCAGCTACAACCTTCAATCCAGTTAACAACTCTTCAAGTTATCAACGACGTTAATTTGAGGTCATCTTGACCCTTGGTGAAGATCCGGCTTCATCATTTGGCGCTAGAGGAAGGGCCTCCTTTGTCCCTTAACTCAGAAAACAGTTACTCAAAGCTTTTCTAATTACCTTAGCAAGCTATCGAGAGAAAGATGAATAAAAAAGACGGACAAGGGTCCAAGCGACCTACGACATCTAAGAGGAGCCAAAGGTCTTCTCAACAGCAAACTGAACAGTGTTCTACGGAGCCGGGAGAATCTTCAACTCCCACCATTGCCTTCACATATGAAGAGCATATTCGAGCCATACGCTATGTGGCTCAAAACCCAGGTGTGTTCCAAGCTGTAGTGAGGGAAATGAAGGGGAAGGTCTCAGCAGCAAAGTCCAGTGGGTCTCATTCCAGTAACTCTCACCCATAGGAACACTTGGAGTACTCTCCCACTCGGCCTGGCTATTACCCCAGGCATCAGGCCAAATTTATGGCCGAGGCGAGGCGTCCGGAACAAAAGTCTAGCCACCAGAGCTTAAAATGTACTCAAAAAGCTTCCTTGCCATTCAAACATGGCAGAAAAGTTGACAATAAAGGCAAAGCACCGTTGCAAGAAAAGTGCTCTGTCAAGATTTGATTAGGAGGCCGAGGAAAGGAAAGGAACTCTCTACTGGCTTCAAAAGCCCATATCCTTTCCCACATGAGGAAAAAGTCTCTGGCAAAGGAACCTCAGCCCCTGGCTGGACCGATCCACAAAAGAGACCGCCGACTGTACTGCCTTTATCATCATGATATTGGACATGATACAGAAGACTATAGGCAGCTCGGACAGGAAATTGGACTTCTTATCAAGCTTGGTCACCTACAGCGTTTTTACAATCCAAGGTCTAGGCTCCACAACAGGCTGGATTTTGGTAAACCCCCTCCAGATGAAAGTTGTAAATCTGAGCCTCGTCATGGGTTGCCAAGCAATGAGGATTCAGATTCTGATGAGAAAGGATTACGGGCTCCTGGACGTACAAGGCTGACTTAACAGCAAAAGTCCGTGATTCAAATGAATCAGGATTTATTTCTTCTTATGTTCTTCCGGTCTCTTTCGGTTCAGCCTTATATTATCAAAGGATCAATCTTTTGCTAAAGGTTCCCGCCTGTTTCTATTCAGCTAAGTATCCATATTTGGCATTCAGCAAGGAAAGTTAAGTCACCATACGGTGCATGAAGCAATAATTTATGCCTATCTATAACCCGCAATGAAAGTGGGGGCATACCTCAGCAGGTCTGAGAGGTTGAGCAGGTCTCAACAATGGGACAGGTTTCCCTATATCTTTTACCTAAGCAGGACTGAGAGGTTGAGCAGGTCTCAACAATAGGACAGGTTTCCTTATATCTTTTACCTCAGCAGGCCTGAGAGGTTGAGAAGGTCTCAACAATGGGACAAGTTTCCCTATATCTTTTACCTCAGCAGGACTGAGAGGTTGAGCAGGTCTCAACAATGGGACATGTTTCCCTATATATTTTACCTCAGCAGGTCTGAGAGGTTGAGCAGGTCTCAACAATGGGACAGGTTTCCCTATACATTTTACCTCAGCAAGTCGGTCTCAACAATGGGACAGGTTTCCCTATATCTTTTACCTCAGCAAGTCTGAGAGGTTGAGCAAGTCTCAACAATGGGACAGGTTTCCCTAATATTTTACCTCAGCAGGTCTGAGAGGTTGAGCATGTCTCAACAATGGGACAGGTTTCCCTATATATTTTACCTCAGCAGGTGTTAGAGGTTGAGCAGGTATCAACAATGGGACAGGTTTCCCTATATCTTTTACCTCAGCAGGACTGAGAGGTTGAGCAGGTCTCAACAATGGGACAGGTTTCCCTATATATTTTACCTCAGCAGGACTGAGAGGTTGAGCAGGTCTCAACAATGGGACAGGTTTCCCTATATATTTTACCTCAACAGGACTGAGAGGTTGAGCAGGTCTCAACAATGGGACAGGTTTCCCTATATATTTTACCTCAGCAGGACTGAGAGGTCAAGAGGAAATCATCTGGAATTCTCATGTTTCATTCTGATGATAGAAAATACTCATTTATTAGAAGATAGAAAATACTCATTTACAATCTAATTTGATGATCTTTAGAGGTAGGTATCCATTCTCATGTTTCATTCTGAAGGAGTGCTTCCATCTCCTTATAATCAGCAGCCTTTCGGTGGGGCATACTAAATGCTTCTTGGATATATTTTGGTATACTTTGATTGTCTAAAGAAATTGTAGAAGCTTTGAATTGCAAACTAATTTTTTCATATGCCACGAAAATTGTACAGCGATTGTTCAATGCATTCTCTCACATTCTTTCTGTTCAATGCATTCTCTCACATTCTTTCTAAGTGTTATAGGCATACTATCTGGAGAAGGCTCTAGTTCAGAGTAACTTTATTTTCCTATGGTTAGTTGAACTGTATCTATCTGTGTGTGTCTTATAGTATAAACTCTAGTACCATTAGTTTCCTAGCCCTAGCCAAGGAAAGCATTCAAATTCAAAAAGCTAACCTCGAAATCTCATAAGAGAAGAAGCTTTAACTGAATCTACTGAATCATCTGAAATATACGTAGATAGAGGTAGATGAGAAAGGATGTGGGGTATAAAGCAGTGAATAATGGAATAGACTTTCGAACTATGCCAACAACCCTTCTCGCAAAATGTACCACAACTAGACCAACTTCAACTGTAAGACATAAAGAGACAATTAAAGGAACTCGCAAGAGTAGCCCCTTTCTTTTCTGATTACTTTTGATAGTACTCCGTAAAGGAATCAATTGTGTTTCGTCCTTTGTTCCCCGTAGCAACTAGGGATCAAAAAGAACCAAATTTGATGACTTATTAAAGGAAAGACGAAGTAAGAGCACGCTATTGAAGACATTGCAACATATGTCGAGAAGGCCTCCGTTGATTGTATACGAACAAAATATGAGTCCAAAGACAAAGAGATGTCAAAGGGGCTTCTTACTTCCCAAACATATCCTCCTACATATATATATAAAGGTTGGTTTATCGACAATCTCCACTTTCCCCTTTCTCACCTATCTCACTGATTAAAGTTGTTTCCACTTGCTCTTTTCTCATCTAGCTCACTTATTGAAGTTGATGAAGTAGATTAGGCTGCGAACACGCTATGCTGTGAGCTAAGCCCTTAACGGATTTATATACGGATGAAATATATAAAGTGTGCCGTGCGTGATTCATAATCATAATAAAGTAAAGTAAAAGCACCTGTATGTTATTTCACTTAGCCTGCCTCTCCCATGACTTTCCGGACCAACCAACCCGGATCTGCCCTCGCAAGTCTCTCTGCATTTTGGGAGCAGAGCATACAGCAAAATCGAGCAATGGATCTTAGA
>AP025053.1:8120762-8139124 GCA_036186865.1 Eustoma russellianum
ATATGGAGCGTTCTAATCGAAGAGTTATACCTCTCGAACTTCTTACGGTAAGGCCAATGTACCAGCCAGAGCCAGCGTGGTGGCGAACACGCTGTGCTGTAAGCTAAGCCCTTAACGGCTTTATAGACGGAGGAAATATATAAAGTGTGCCGTGCGTGATTCATAATCATAATAAAGTAAAGTAAAAAAAAGCACATGTATGTTATTTCACTTAGTCTGCCTCTCCCATGAATTTTTGGACCAACTAACCCGAAACTGCCCTCGCAAGTCTCTCTGCATTTTGGGAGCAGAGCATATAGCAAAATTGAGCAATGGATCTTAAAATAATTCCACTTTGAAGAACAACTCTTTTTATTTCTACGTTGGCATGGCATTTGGGTTGTTTCCTTTCCCGAAAGATTCATCACAGATAGCTTTGGTGCCCCTGCTTTTGCCTCTATCAGCGGGTCCCATGACAAAAGAACATCCAATATAAAGATACACAATCCTCCATATGAAAAATGGCTCTTCATTGGAGCTTGTTGGCAGTAGTCGCGACCAACATCCATCAGTTGTCGGCTCATTGGTAAGGTGAGAGCTTTAAGCCTGATTTCTAGTTGCGCACCCCCACACATAAGCACCGCCAGATGAATGGGGGACGGGGAAAGCTACACTCCCATTCGCTCGCTCCAAAGCGCGCTCTTTCGGCTCGCTTTAGGAGACTCACATTCTTTGTCATCTGGCTCTATCTACGTATCTTTCAGTTGATTCAGCAGATTCGGTTAAAACTTCTTCTCTTATGAGATTTTGAGGCTAGCTTTTTGAATTAGAATGCTTTCCTCGGCTAGAACTAAGAAACTAATGGTAATGGCCCTTTCAGTGGCGTCCTTGAAACCAAAGGACCCAAGCTAAAAGGAGCTCCTTTACTCGAACAGACATATCTCGACAGCCGAGAAACTCACTGATTGAAGTTGATCAAGTAGATTTGGTTAAACCTTTTCATCTTAAACCTACGTATCTTGATGTTACTCCACACATTTCCTTTCTTACTCTCTTAAATCTACGTATCTTAATGTTGATTCAGTCTCTTTTCCACTTGATCCTTTCTCATCTAGCTATTTCTGTTACTCCACACATTTCCTTTCTTACTCCCTTAAACCTACGTATTTTAATGTTGATTCAGTCTCTTTTCCACTTACTCCTTTCTCATCTAGCTTATTTGATTGAAGTTGATGAAATAGATTCAGTTTAACTATCTATGTATCTTTCATTTGATTCAATATCCACTTGATCCTTTCTTATCTAGCTCAGAGATTGAATCAACTTTAAGTTACGTAGGTTTAAGAGAGTGAGAAAGGAAATGTGCGGAGTAACAGAAAGATTTGTAGAAAAGAGAGAGCTAACGAGGTTTAGCCTAATCTACTTTATCAACTTCAATGAGTGAGTTAGATGAGAAAGGAGGAAGTGGAAACAACTTCAGTCAGTGATTTAGGTATAGAAAGATTTATTCTTGGTAGGGTTCAGATTCCTCAGTTTTCCATATCCATCTTTTGCCACTATTTCCCTATTCTCTTGTGATTGGGTATCAGTCTCTAGTGATGTTGATCTTACAACATCAATAATACTCCAAAAACTCTCTTGATCACGTATAACATTATATAAACTAGGAGTCTTTAAATAATATGCATGCTCTTCATCAAATACGATTTTTTAGATTATAAACATCTTCTTAGTAATAGGACAATAGCATTTGTATCCTCCCTGGTTACCAAAATGCCCAAGGAAGATGCAACTAGTTGATCTATAACCTAATTTGCTTTTCAAGTGGGACTGTATATGGACATATGTATTACATCCAAACAATTTAAATGGCGGAACTGATAGCATATTAGTATTAGGAAAGTATTCTATCAAGGCCTGCTTAGTTATTCTATAAGACAACACTTTTAAAGACATTTTGTTCATCAAATAAGTGGAAGTAAGAACTGCTTCTCTCCAATAAAACTTAGGAACATTCATTGAAAACATCATTGTTCTATTACTTTTATGAAATGTATATTATTTCTCTCAGCTACTCTATTCTGTTATGTAGTACATATACAAGAAGTATAGCGATATATTCTCGTTTCATTTATAAAATTTCTTACTGTTTTGTCTAATTATATAGCCATATTGTCTGATTTTAAAGTCTTGATAATAACCTTAAACTCGATCCTGATTAAGTTGACAAATTTTTTGAAGATTTGTCCTAATTCTGACTTATGTTCTAGTAGGTATATCCAGGTCATTCTTGTGTGGTCGTCAACGAAATGTAATAAACTATATGGTTCCATTACTGTTAGCAATCTTAGAGGATCCCTATATATCAGAATGTACCAAGTTGAAGGGTTGAGTTGGTTTATACACTTTGCTAGGATAGCTGGTTTTATTATGTTTAGCAAGTTGACAAACTTCACAACAGATATCCTTCAAATTAACCTTTATAAACATTTCTTTTACAAAGTTAGGATGTCACTCATGCCACAACAAAATATGATCACTACTTGTTCCTACACTAGGACAAAAGAAGTTCGGATAAGCTATCTTGTCTTTTCTCTTTAGCTTGTAATATGAAGAGACGATGTAGTTTTTTTAGCACTGCCAATCATCTTCTTCATAGTTTTTTCCTCAGAACAACACTCAAAGGGTGAGAACCATGCAAAGCAATCATTATCCTGTGTGATTTTTTCCATTGAAATTGGATCAAAATCTAAACAAGGAACATGCAGTACATCATGTAAAAGAAGTTTGTTAGTTAACGTAACTCTTCATTTGCCAATGACCAGTAAACATACTCCATTTGCTATTTTACAAAAATCTAGGATTAATGAAAGATTCATAAGATGACAAGATTTTGTTATTATATGTTATGTGATCAGAAGCTCCTGAATCAATGATATAAGAGTAATCCTTACTGTTTTGACTGTTACATGTACTAGCCATAGTTGTCTTGATTAGTGTGGAGTGTGAGGCAGCCTGTTGTTTGCTTCAGTTAGTAAAGCCTCAGTCTGACTTTGTTCAGGTAATGATGAGTTTCAATGAGCTGGTCCATTATTTCCAATGCTACTTACTGAGTTGGCAGCACGAGCCTCGGTGGATTTTAAAGGATTGTTTGTTGGATTAGGTGGCCTAACCTCTCCATGTTTTCCAGACATCTTGCAGCACTCATCTATTAGGTGTTCAAATATTTTTGCAATATCTGCATAATGGCCTGTTATTATCTTATTGTCCAGGAATATCTGTTCTTCTAGACACAATATTTGAATTTCATTTAGTGAAGTTATCTGAGACACTCATTAGCCTCTAGAATTCTATCAACCACAAGTGCTGAGCCCTGAGTTGCTAGGGTGGACAAGGTCCCATCACCAGTTTTATTCTGTTTTCTTCATGTCTTGTTTTAGAGAAAGCAGTGTTTAGACATGGCAGATGTTTAGTGTCAAGTATTCTATTTCTCACACATCAAAAAATTTATGAAGTCCTGTTAGAAATCTAGAAACTCTTTTAGTTTCAGTAATGTTTTCGCAAAACGGATCATTAGCCTAACAGTTCTACTTATGTGTCTCAAAGCTATTAATCTGATGCCGAATTGTTGTCAACGAATTGTAATATTTGTTTTAGGTAGGTCTATATGCTTATTTCTTGAAGCTTCATATAACTCAGATGTGTTATCTTTCTTTGAGTACATTTCTCTTGTAACTGACCAAATCTTGGCTACATTAGCATAAAGTATGAAATTTTCACTGCTACAATGGTCATTGACTCTATAATCCAAGACATTATCATGGAGTTTTTAGATTTCTAGAATCTAAACTTTGAGCCTGTAGGGTCATGAATGATCAAATCTCCAAAGTGGCAGTCTTCCTTACCTCTTATAGTAATAAACATTTCAACTGCACTACTTCATGACAAGTAGTTTTCAGTGAGTATGATTTGTAATCATATGGAAGCTCCATCAAAGGTAGATGAGGCATTAGAACCTGCCTCTGAAGGTTGTTCAAAGATCGAAGTTGCCTCAGTTTCACTAACTTTAGTAGGATGTGAAGCCATTGTCTAAATGCAGATTTGTTTAAGAAGAAGAGATGAAAGAGTAGGCTCTGATACTGAAGCGCCCCGGCCCGATACTGGCATCGGAACTAGTGCACCCGCCGTAGTCTACTACGAGGACTACGAAGCGTCAAAGCAGATCCAGCGCACGTCATTCATGACGTAAGATAAATCAGCGGAGGCGTCGTAAAATTTAAAACTTCACCAACATCAAAGTAACCAAAGAAATACATCAGAAATAAAATATGCTCGGTTAACAGTCTAACATATCCTCCAGTAGAACATAATAATCATCGAGTCTTCCAACTTAAAAGAGAATGATCAAACATCTATCTACTTCCATGAACATCATCACATTGAGCCCACTCGCCATCGTCTTCGACAAATATCATTTCGTACTCTGGCTCACTTGAAAAGAAGATGGAGTATCTATTCTTAGCAAAAACATCGCCAGCAAGTAACCCGTCTATACACCATACGGGATCTCACACGATGAGTCACCAGTGTATAAGTCATTGCCCAAAATAAGGTGCTCGGGTTATCAAATAGCATCTTTATAACAAATCCCCGAAACAAATAAATCACATAAATGATACGCGGATACGAGAACAAACAGATAACTGAAATAACATACCACATAAACATAACATAAACTAGTCACATTTCTTGCATGTTAAATCTTATGCTTCGTGTATCATGATGCATGTACTTCTTCAAAACCACATACAGAACCCATGCACATGACTTCTTTCGTAAACATGCTGTGCGTGTCATTTGACAAAACTTTTCATAGTCTTTGCGTAGCAGAACTTTATACCATGTAGGTGATTAGTCCACAGCAAACAGAACTTTATACCTCGTGCTGAAAGGTCCACGACCCCATCATATATAACTTTATACCCCGTGCTGAAAAGGTCCACGGCCCCATTACATATATCATATATCCGTGCTGATAGGTCCACGGCTCCATAAAATACTTTATACCCTGCTATTGATTCACAGGTCACACTTTTATACCCTGCTTTCGCAGGCATGACTTTTATACCCTGCGATCAACCAGCAGCCATAGTTTGCTTTTCGAAAACTTTAATCTTCTCTTGTAAACACATGTTCTTTTGCAAAGCAATTCTCATGTCAAAATGCAAAGTGTTCATGTCATGATGCAGGATGCTCATGCAACTTCATATCAAACATGTAAACATACAAACACATCTTACTTATCAAGTACATGGTCATGTATCTCAGACACTCCACGCTCGTACCTTTCTAAGTCCGTGTGTATCACCAACTCATTTGGGGTCCAATCTTATCCTTACTTAATCACACTTAACCTCTTTTCCTCACGTTCACCTCAAATACCCTTGTATTTTACGATTAAAGGAAGAGAATAAGGTTATCATACATACATGGGGCGCTTAATGGGTCAAAAAGACTTCTAGTACACTTGGAACGCCTACTTGAGGCACCTAAAGTGACATAAGGCGCCTATACTAGGCATTCGAAGTGTTCTGGAATGTGCTGGTATACATCGAAAGCCTACATGAAGCGCCTTATGTGACATCGAACGCATTTGGAAGTGTTCGAAGTATTCTGGAATGTGCTGTGACACATCGAACGCCTACATGATGCGCCTAATGTGACATGAAGCGCCTAAAGTAGGTGTTCAAAGTGTTCTGACGGTTCCAGAACTGCAATTTTCTGCAGTAACTTCTCTCCATCACCTTCCTCCTTCACCCCTTCCATGTTAAACTCTTCAAGATCAATCCAACCATCTAGAGTCATCATGCTTAACACCCAACTAACATGAATTGATTCTCAAACATGTAAAATAATATCCACTCTAAACCTTCTACTACCCACAACTTTGAATATATATCTTCAAACTTTCCAACGCAACAAGTCTACAACAATGCCCTCATTCATCCTTCAACTTCCTGCAAACACTCTCAAAACATCTAAGGTGTAGTTAATAAACTTAAGAACTTATTGTTGAAAAATATGTTTGGATAATTTTCAAAGTCATGATTTTAAGTGTTACATGTCACATATGGTGTTATAAATGAAAAAGATGAATAAGTGAAGAAAAATGATATTGATGTTTAGTTTTTTTTTGAAATAATTTTCTAAAATGTGATGAATTGGTTGTTTTCATTTGTGTATGATTTATACATGTTCATTATGTGAATATTATGTGTTTTTGGTGATTATTATTGTCCTGTGACTAACATGCCTTGGAAGTTTCTACAACTTACCAAAAAGGGCAAAATTGGTATTTTGAGTTTTGTAGGAACATGATATGGTGGAAATATTTCAAGAGCATATTCTTATACTATTTATCATGACAAAGTTGATATCATGATTATTTATGACCATCCGGGTCATTTCTTGAGTTTTCTTACACCAGGGGTATTTTGGTCATTTTACCCCCAAGGGTATTTTTGGTATTTTCACTCAAGGAATCTCTTGAGTATATTATTATCTTCATTCTGGAGCTGTGTTATTATTATTTTGAAGATAATATGGTGATCTTATATCTTATTCTCTCAACCGATGATATTATTGACTATAGCTGGATATGTGACGATTTGAGATGTCACATTCTATTTTTTCTCAAAGACCCTCTTATATATGTTATAAGAGAACATTTATCATCATTATTCAGAGATATTAAAGGTGTCAAAGGTGTGGAAATGATCTCAACATATAAGAAGAAATATTGGGGAATTTCGGTATTACACGTTGACATAATATTGTCAACTGTTATCTATTTATTTCTTCTTCAAAAATCTGAGTTGCTACACTTATATATATGTGGAAAAACGTGAATATGCTGGTGGATATGATGTGGAGTTCATTTTATGAGTTGGAGACAAGTGGACCAACCAAAAAGGAGCTAGTTGGCAAAATTGCCAACTTGGAGTTTACTAAAAATAGCCAACGGCTATATTGTTTTTCTTGGGTATTTTCAGCAGATTTTTAAAGTCAAATGGAGCTCTCACATGTCCTATTATGATGCTTGAAGTTGGGGATAATTTGGTGGTATTATCCTTTCTTATTTGATTAAGAAAAATCAAAAGGAATTTTTGTAAAATTCTTGGAAAACCAACGGCTAGTTTGAAGTCTTGAAGCTGAATTTTAAAGTTTGAAGTTGTCAAGTCTCACATGCCTATTCTTGTGCCAAAAAGTTGAGAAGATGATGGAGTTGTTGTGGTGCTATTATCTTCACATTTTCAAGATAATTCCAAGTCACTTTTTAGGTGGAATTTTCGACAACAAGGTGATGTCAAGGTGGACCAATCATTGTGTTTTATTTTGCCAAGTGTACAAAGCCAACCAATGATGAGAAGACATTTGGAGTTGATGATGAAGATGATGACACATTGGCATTCTTATCTTCAAGGCTCAAATCACACTATAAATAGAGGCATTGGTGAAGAAGATGAAACACACTTGAAGCTCACAAGCATTCTATAGCTTTCATATTCATCTTCTTGTTCTTGTTGTTGTATTTTGTTGTAGCAAAGTTGTTCTTAATATTTTGGTGAGCTACAAGCCTCTTGAGATTCATTTGTAAGATTGATTAGCCATCTTTATAAGGCTACATCAATAGGTGTTGGAGGTATTGCAACTAAGTGTTGCTTAGAAGGTGATTATCCAAGTCTTGAGTAGGGTTGGTGTATAACCCAAGGATCAAGCTTGGCTCTTGTTGTAAGGTGTTCATATCATAGTGAAATCCAAGGAAAGGTGTTCCTTGGGACTGGAGTAGGTCACATTGACCGAACCAGGATAAATCCTCGGTGTTCTTCTCTTGTTTCTTTATTTCTGTTTTCTGCCCGTTTTTGACTGCAGTTTTCACCCAACTTCACACAATTTGAAAAAATAGCTAAACATTTTCGAAATTCGTGATTTTTGGTGGAGTTATACTTCAGACTGTTAGCTTTCATTTGCAATAAGAATCACTTGATTTGAGCAAGTAAAAGTTAGTCTTTCAGTCTTTGCAAGATAACTGCTCCAATCTGGCTGCAATCTGACCAGTTTTGAGAAAAGTTAAATTCTGTATTTTTCAAGAATTGTTTGAGGTCAGGGCCTTTTGGAAACTTCATCTACACATCCTAAGGAGTGTTTTGATATAAAGATCGACCTTTTTGGTTGAGTATTCAAAGAGAAACACTATTTTCAAAATCAGCAACATTCTGTCCAATTCTGTCCAGATTGACCATCTAAATCTTTTAATTTGTTTGAAGGGTCAAACGATCTTATTTTTGTCTGATTTTTGGACAGAGTCTTGTTAACTCATTGAAGTTTAATTCTGGAAAGTTTCATAATTTTTGGAGTTGTGTACAATTATTTGTGAATTTTTGAAAAACGGGTTCTGAATCTGAGTTGGTCTCAGATTCTGTTTTCAAGGGGATTTTAACAAAGGGTTGTAGTGTAATTTCCGCTAACCACTATTCACCCCCCCTCTAGTGGTGTTCATTGCAGGTGCACAGTCCAACATTTGGTATCAGAGCCAGACCAACACCACTCAAAAGAAGCAAGATTCAACACCGTACGAACAATACAAGGTCAAGAAACAACAATTCATAATATACTGCTTGTCTCAAATCAAAGGTACATACTATGGCTATTGTTTCTCACAAAGGTGAGTTGGAAGGTATGTCCACACAACGCCCTCCTCTTTTTGATGGCAATAATTTTGTTCATTGGAAACTAAGAATGAGGCTATTCTTAATGGCTATAGACATCGATTTATGGTCTATAGTTGAAGATGGGCCGTATATTCCAATGAAAGTTGTACAAGTTAGTGGAGTAACTCAAGAGGTTGAAAAATACAAAAGTGAATGGTCATCAGATGATAAAAAGAAAATGTCCATGAATGCTAAAGCTATGCAATTACTTTTGAATGGACTTACAACTTCTGAAGCAGGATATGTGTCAAATTGCACAAGTGCACACGACATGTGGAAATCACTTGTATTAAAGCATGAAGGTACTAGTGGTGTTAAAGAGTCAAAAATAAACATGCTTATGACTGAATTAGAGACTTTCAAAATGTTGCCAAACGAATCCATAACATCTATGGATTTGAGGATTACTAATATTTTCAATGCCCTTGAAGCTTTAGGGAAGTCATTTTCGAACAATGAAAAGGTTCAAAAGGTGCTACGAAGTCTCCCTGCTGAATGGGATCCAAAGGTGACTGCAATCGAGGAGACAAAGTCAATCACCAAGATGGATGAATTGATCGGGTCTCTTAAAGTCTATGAGGTAAAACTGAACCAACGAAAGTCTGAATCGTCTAAGTCATCCAGTAAGTCAATAGCCTTCAAAACAACTGAAACACATGCTAATAACGATGATAGTAATAGTGATACTGAATTAGACGATGACTTGATATTGATTGCTAGAAAACTTAGAAAGTTTTTCAAACGCCCAAATAGGAATAGACAACATAATTCTTCTTCTTCTTCTTTTTCTCAATCTAAGAAAAATAACACAAACAAATGGTATAATAAAGAATTAAAGTGTTATGAATGCGGTCAAAAAGAACATATTTCATACGATTGTCCAACAAAGAAAAATAATAATAAAAACAACAATAATAAACAAGCCAAGGACAAGGAAGCTCAAACGTCAAAGACAAAGGAGTCTAAGGCAAGAAAAGGGAAACGAGCAATGAAGGTGAGCACATGGAGCGACTCATCCGACTCAGAATCCGAAACTGAGGAAGCTCAAGTGTGCTTCGTATCCAACGAGGTATGTTCTTCTTCTGATAGTGATTCTGATAGTGACATGACATTTGATGAAATGTATGAAGAATTCCTACGAATGCATGCTCACTGTAAGAGGCTCTCTAAAGAAAAGAAGAAACTAGTTGAAGAAAATGACAAGTTGAAGACGTCCAACTTGGAATTTTCCGATCAACTAGAATCTCTGAAACAAGAGTCTACTAATACTCTTGATTCTTTAGAGAATAAAATTGAATCATATAGGAAAGATGAACAAAAGTTACAAATGGAAAATAAAATGTTAAAATCTAAGTTAGAAAGTTGTGAAAATGAAATAGTGCAACTTAAGTCTTCTAAATTTACCTTAGAAAAAATGATAGAACAATTTAAATCTGGTGCAAATATGTTAGATACACTTATATCATCACAAAAGTATGGTAATGATAAAACCGGCTTAGGCTATAAAGAAGAAAATGAAAAAGTGAATAAAAAGACTAAGTTTGTTTCATCTAGTACAAAGTTGCCATATAATACAATAAAATCAACTTTGCCTGCTGCATCTTCTTCTACACCTTCTTCTACTTATATCAAGGAAAAAATACAACACACACCCACCTATATACACACGCCTAAACATACATCTAGGCCAAACTTTGCATCTAGACAACCTAGAAATTATGCCTACATGTATACAAATGCAACGAGACATAATAAAATGCATTCAACATATTATGAACCTAAGTATAGGCAACACTCTTATAAGTCTTATAGAAATGCATATGAACATACATATAGAGCACCATATAAGAAACAAAGTCACATGTCTTATACACATTATAAAATTCGGCCATCATATAACAATTATAAACCAAGGTACAACATGTATAATAATACATCATCTTTTTGGAATGGACAAGCATATGTTAATCCATTATATTCAACAAATGTTAAAAATGTGCCTAGAAGATATATTCAAGTTTGGATACCTAAGGGTTATCTAAACAAGAATAATGCCCCTAACATTCAAGGACCCAAATAAAGGGTACCTAAAACTTTGTCTCCATTGTAGGAAAAATGCAAGGAATGCAAGAAAGAGGCAAAGTCAAAGAATCTAAAAACCAAATGGTTTTTAGATAGTGGATGTTCGAGGCATATGACGGGCAACCCCAATCTATTCACCGAACTTGAACATATTGATGGTGGAAAGGTAACATTCGGTGACAACAACAAAGGAAAAGTTGTTGGAAAAGGAACAATCGGGGACCCAAACACATTTCAAATACGAAATGTGTTGCTAGTAAGCAATCTCTCTTATAATTTACTTAGTATTTCTCAACTTATAGATTGTGGTTATAATGTCTCCTTTCTTCCCAATTCTTGTGATATAATAAATGAAAAAGGAGAAACGGTTTTAAAAGGAAATAGAGATGGAAATATTTATACCCTTACCTTAGATAACATGTTAAATGCTAAGGTTAAGTGTCTAATATCACATGACTTAGATGTGAATTTATGGCATAGAAGATTAGGCCATATAGGAATTTCAACCATTAGGAAATTATCTAAAAAGAATTTAATTAGAGGTATGCCTAAGTTAGACTTAGATAATTTTCAAATGTGTGAAACATGTATTAAGGGAAAACACATTAAAGAAACCTTAAAACCGAAACATGAAGTGAGTACTAGTCATGTACTAGAATTGCTTCACTTAGACTTATTTGGTCCAAGTAGGACAAGAAGTCTAGGTGGACACTACTATGTGTGTGTCATAGTAGACGATTACTCACGCTACACATGGACATTGTTCTTAACACACAAAGACGATGCTCTATTAGCAATCGAAACCCTTATCAAGCAACTTGAAAACATTTACGAAGAAAATGTCAAAAGAATTAGAAGTGATAGAGGTGGAGAATTTAAAAATAAAAACGTAATCAAATTTTGTGAACTTTATGGAATAAAACATGAATTCTCACCACCTAGAATACCACAACTCAATGGAGTTGTTGAACGTAAAAATAGAACGATTCAAGAAGTTGCAAGGACAATGCTGTGTGAAAATAAATTACCTAAGTATTTATGGGCTGAAGCTGTTAACTGTGCATGTTATATTATAAATAGGCTCACTATTAGAAAGAAATTAAATAAAACGCCTTATGAATTGCTAAACAATAGACAACCTAAAATAGATTATCTTAAAGTATTTGGATGTAAATGTTTTGTGCTAAACACTAAGGATAATCTAGATAAATTTGAACAAAAGTCTATTGAATGTATATTTGTTGGATATTCAACTAACTCAAGAGCATATAGGTGTTATAATCCTGCATCTAGAAAAATAATTGAATCCATACATGTGAAATTCAATGAAAATGCATGCTTTGAAGTTAGTGATAAACATCAACATAAACAAGAAACAAATGTTGAAAATATGTTTGATGATGAAGTATTACTTGAGCCTGTACTTGATCATCTAGAACCAACTCCCCCTGAACAAGACATGCATGAACCCTTAGATGAAATGAATCAAGAAAATTTGCAATTGGAAGATGATACAACTAATGATCCAATTACATATGATAACATTCACACTAATGAAACTTTTGAACAATATGAGGGTGAACCTAGTCAATCTAGGAATTGGTGGCACCCTAGAGAATTAATCATTGGGGATCCAAGTGTTGGGGTTAGAACACGTAGAAACATAAGTCAACTTGAAGGACATAGCTTAGTCTCACACATAGAACCAAAGAATGTTAAGGAAGCCTTAGGTGACATATCATGGATAAATGCTATGCATGAGGAATTAAATCAATTCACAAGGAACAACGTATGGGACTTAGTACCTAAACCTGAAGACAAGTCTATCATAGGAACTAAATGGGTCTTTAGGAATAAAATGGATGAACAAGGAAATATTACAAGAAATAAGGCTAGACTAGTCGCACAAGGTTATAATCAACAAGAAGGAATAGATTATGAGGAAACCTTTGCACCCGTTGCACGACTAGAAGCAATTAGATTGTTACTTGCGATTGCAAGTCTAAGTAACATTAAACTCTTCCAAATGGATGTCAAGAGTGCATTCTTAAATGGATACATCCAAGAAGAAGTGTTTGTCAAACAACCCCCTGGATTTGAAGATCCAAAGAATCCTAACCATGTTTACAAGCTTAAGAAAGCTTTATATGGTTTGAAACAAGCTCCAAGAGCTTGGTATGATAGATTTGCAAACTTTCTTATTGCGAATAATTATGAAAGGGGAACCATAGACAACACATTATTCCTAAGAAGAAAAGGTAATGATTTGTTAATAGTTCAAATATACGTAGACGATATTATCTTTGGTTCAACTAACCCTACCTTAGTAAAAGACTTCGAAGAATGTATGAAGTCAGAGTTTGAAATGTCAATGGTAGGAGAGTTGAATTATTTCTTAGGACTCCAAATCAAACAAACCCCTCAAGGAATTCACATTAGCCAACTTAAGTATGTCAATGATATGATTAAGAAGTTTGGCTTTGAAGATTTGAAACCTACAACTACCCCCATGAGTGTTAGTACCAACTCGATAAGGATGAAAATGGTAAACATTTTGATGACACACTCTATAGGTCTATGATTGGCTCATTGTTATACTTAAATGCATCAAGACCTGATATCATGTTTAGTGTGTGTATGTGTGCTAGGTTTCAATCTTGTCCTAAGGTATCACATTACAATGCAGTGAAAAAGATATTTAGATATCTTAAGCATACACCTCACTTAGGACTATGGTATGATAAAAATGCTAAGTTGGAATTACACGCATATAGTGATGCTGATTATGGTGGTTGCAAGTTAGATAGAAAATCCACTAGCGGCACATGTCAATTCATAGGAACCAATTTGATCTCTTGGTTTTCTAAAAAGCAAGCTAGTGTAGCTCTTTCTACCACTGAAGCCGAGTATATTGCTTTGAGTTTATGTACTACCCAAATACTTTGGCTTAAACAGCAACTTAGTGATTTTGGCATTAAAATGAAAAAGATTCCAATTTTCTGCGATAGCACAAGTGCAATCAATCTTTCCCGGAATCCGGTGCTTCATTCTAAGGCCAAACACATTGAGGTGCGATACCACTTTCTTCGCGATCATGTTCAAACTGAGGACATAGTGATAAACCATATAAGAACTGATCACCAAATCGCTGATATCTTTACCAAACCCCTTAATCAAGCCACGTTTGAAAACTTACGAGCCAAGTTAGGTATGATGACTTACGATACCATTGTATAGTTCTATCTTTTGCATGATTTGCAAAATAAAGGGGGAGATAGCATAAGTACATGATTTTAGATTTTAGTTGCTAAGTCATCATTTGGTATGAAATGATAAGTTTCAAATATAAGTTAAGAGTTAAGTATAGGTTAAGGGGGGAGAGTATGAGTTGAGGGGGAGCAACATACTATTTAAAAGTTGAAAACATTTGGTTAAACTTTTTAAATTTTTGGTTATAAGTTGTGACATTAAATCATGTTAGGTTATTTTGAAAATCATCCAAAAGGGGGAGAATGTTGAAAAATATGTTTGGATAATTTTCAAAGTCATGATTTTAAGTGTTACATGTCACATATGGTGTTATAAATGAAAAAGATGAATAAGTGAAGAAAAATGATATTGATGTTTAGTTTTTTTTTGAAATAATTTTCTAAAATGTGATGAATTGGTTGTTTTCATTTGTGTATTATTTATACATGTTCATTATGTGAATATTATGTGTTTTTGGTGATTATTATTGTCCTGTGACTAACATGCCTTGGAAGTTTCTACAACTTACCAAAAAGGGCAAAATTGGTATTTTGAGTTTTGTAGGAACATGATATGGTGGAAATATTTCAAGAGCATATTCTTATACTATTTATCATGACAAAGTTGATATCATGATTATTTATGACCATCCGGGTCATTTCTTGAGTTTTCTTACACTAGAGGTATTTTGGTCATTTTACCCCCAAGGGTATTTTTGGTATTTTCACTCAAGGAATCTCTTGAGTATATTATTATCTTCATTCTGGAGCTGTGTTATTATTATTTTGAAGATAATATGGTGATCTTATATCTTATTCTCTCAACCGATGATATTATTGACTATAGCTGGATATGTGACGATTTGAGATGTCACATTCTATTTTTTCTCGAAGACCCTCTATATATGTTATAAGAGAACATTTATCATCATTATTCAGAGATATTAAAGGTGTCAAAGGTGTGGAAATGATCTCAACATATAAGAAGAAATATTGGGGAATTTCGGTATTACACGTTGACATAATATTGTCAACTGTTATCTATTTATTTCTTCTTCAAAAATCTGAGTTGCTACACTTATATATATGTGGAAAAACGTGAATATGCTGGTGGATATGATGTGGAGTTCATTTTATGAGTTGGAGACAAGTGGACCAACCAAAAAGGAGCTAGTTGGCAAAATTGCCAACTTGGAGTTTACTAAAAATAGCCAACGGCTATATTGTTTTTCTTGGGTATTTTCAGCAGATTTTTAAAGTCAAATGGAGCTCCCACATGTCCTATTATGATGCTTGAAGTTGGGGATAATTTGGTGGTATTATCCTTTCTTATTTTATTAAGAAAAATCAAAAGGAATTTTTGTAAAATTCTTGGAAAACCAACGGCTAGTTTGAAGTCTTGAAGCTGAATTTTAAAGTTTGAAGTTGTCAAGTCTCACATGCCTATTCTTGTGCCAAAAAGTTGAGAAGATGATGGAGTTGTTGTGGTGCTATTATCTTCACATTTTCAAGATAATTCCAAGTCACTTTTTAGGTGGAATTTTCGACAACAAGGTGATGTCAAGGTGGACCAATCATTGTGTTTTATTTTGCCAAGTGTACAAAGCCAACCAATGATGAGAAGACATTTGGAGTTGATGATGAAGATGATGACACATTGGCATTCTTATCTTCAAGGCTCAAATCACACTATAAATAGAGGCATTGGTGAAGAAGATGAAACACACTTGAAGCTCACAAGCATTCTATAGCTTTCATATTCATCTTCTTGTTCTTGTTGTTGTATTTTGTTGTAGCAAAGTTGTTCTTAATATTTTGGTGAGCTACAAGCCTCTTGAGCTTCATTTGTAAGATTGATTAGCCATCTTTATAAGGCTACATCAATAGGTGTTGGAGGTATTGCAACTAAGTGTTGCTTAGAAGGTGATTATCCAAGTCTTGAGTAGGGTTGGTGTATAACCCAAGGATCAAGCTTGGCTCTTGTTGTAAGGTGTTCATATCATAGTGAAATCCAAGGAAAGGTGTTCCTTGGGACTGGAGTAGGTCACATTGACCGAACCAGGATAAATCCTCGGTGTTATTCTCTTGTTTCTTTATTTCTGTTTTCTGCCCGTTTTTGACTGCAGTTTTCACCCAATTTCACACAATTTGAAAAAATAGCTAAACATTTTCAAAATTCGTGATTTTTGGTGGAGTTATACTTCAGACTGTTAGCTTTCATTTGCAACAAGAATCACTTGATTTGAGCAAGTAAAAGTTAGTCTTTCAGTCTTTGCAAGATAACTGCTCCAATCTGCCTGCAATCTGACCAGTTTTGAGAAAAGTTAAATTCTGTATTTTTCAAGAATGTTTGAGGTCAGGGCCTTTGGAAACTTCATCTACACATCCTAAGGAGTGTTTTGATATAAAGATCAACCTTTTTGGTTGAGTATTCAAAGAGAAACACTATTTTCAAAATCAGCAACATTCTGTGCAATTCTGTCCAGATTGACCATCTAAATCTTTTAATTTGTTTGAAGGGTCAAACGATCTTATTTTTGTCTGATTTTTGGAAAGAGTCTTGTTAACTCATTGAAGTTTAATTCTGGAAAGTTTCATAATTTTGGAGTTGTGTACAATTATTTGTGAATTTTTGAAAAACGGGTTCTGAATCTGAGTTGGTCTCAGATTCTGTTTTCAAGGGATTTTAACAAAGGGTTGTAGTGTAATTTCCGCTAACCACTATTCACCCCCCCTCTAGTGGTGTTCATTGCAGGTGCACGGTCCAACACTTATACCAAGACAAGAAACACATCACGGATAACACTTTTATGGGCATATTTAACAACAAAGATCACGACATAATCATTTTCAGAAAACTGGCCCAAAGAGCATGACTTTACTCAATCAACAACAACAATTACATATAGTAAAACATTTAACATAACAAATCAAAGTTACTAATGTGTGATCAGGATTTTCTGTTTATAAGAACATAGGGCCTATCGAATCAAAATTTGCGTAAAGCATATAGAAAGATTACTTTGCTTGGAATTTAGATAAGCTTACGAGTGTGTGATAGAATTTCGGGACGAATTGGACCTACGTTAGCCTTCTTCTTCTTCTTCTTTTCTTCTTCTTCCTATTTTCTTCTTCTCCTCTCTCTCTAGACGTTTTCTCCTCTTTTCTGCTTGTAACAACCGATTCCCCCCTCTCTTTTGGGGAGTTATACTAAATGTGTAACTCCCCCATCATTTAAGTGGGGAGGGCATTTTGGTAATTTTGCCTAATTTCCTTATTTCTCACTTTTAACCCTTTCTTTTCTTTTCCTATATCTTATTTAATCTAGCCTCCTAACCTATACCATTAATTAAATTGTATTTAAAGTTGCTTTCTAACTATTTAAAAGCCGAACATAAAGTTACAGGGTATGACATTCCACCCCTCTAACAAAAAGTTTCGTCTTCGAAACTTACGTACCTTAGTCAAAGAGTTGAGGATAATTCTCCCGCATCTGTTCTTCGAGTTCCCAAGTGGCCTCACGTTCTGTGTGATTGCTCCACTGAACCTTCACATAAGGGATCACCATTTTTCACAACACTTGGTCCTTCCGGTCTACGATCTTCACTGGTATCTCTTTATAAGTAACATCATCATTGAGTTCCAAAGGTTGTGCTTCAAGCACATGACTTGGATCCGTTACGCACTTCCTTAGTTGTGATACATGAAATACATTGCGCACTTGTGCCAATACCGGAGGTAATGCCAACCTATATGTCAAATCTCCCACCTTCTCAAGTATCTCATAGGGACCAATGAAACGGAGACTTAGCTTACCTTTCACTCCAAATCTCATAATGCCCTTCGTACGTGTTACCCTCAAGTAAACCTTTTCCCCAACGTTAAACTCTAATGGCCGCTGCTTGGAATCCGCCCAACTTTTGTTGCGGTCTTGAGCCGTTTTGAGTCTATCTCGAATGATTTCCACCTTTTTTAGCATCTTCTCCAATAGCTCAGCTCCCGGTGATGATCCTCACACCGACTTCATCCCAGTAAACCGGAGACCTACACTTTCTTCCATATAACGCTTCGAAAGGAGCCGTATCAATTGCACTATGGTAACTGTTATTATATGAGAATTCCATTAGCTTCACCATTCCATCCCAACTACCTTTGAAATCTAAGACGCAAGTCCTTAGCATATCTTCCAAGGTCTGAATAGTCTGCTCAGACTGTCTATCGGTTTGGGGATGATATGCTGTACTCAACCTTAATTCTATACCCATGGCTTTCTGAAATGCTG
>AP025053.1:8140659-8252510 GCA_036186865.1 Eustoma russellianum
GATGCCCTCAGCCTTCCCTCGTAGCTGGGGGTATCCTGATCTGAGATCAATTTTAGAGAAGATCTTAGCGCCCTTGAGCTGGTCAAACAAATCCTCAATTCGTGGAAGGGGGTACTTATTCTTGATGGTAATTTTATTCAACTCTCGATAGTCGATACAAAGTCTCATGCTACCATCTTTCTTCTTCACAAACAAAACGGGTGCTCCCCAAGGTGATACACTAGGGCAAATAAACTTCTTATCCAATAATTCCTGCAGTTGTTCTTTCAACTCTCTCAACTCTGCCGGAGCCATTCTATAAGGGGCTTTAGAGATGGGTTCAGCTCCCGGAATCAAATTTATCTCGAACTCGACTTCTCTTGGAGGTGGCACTCCTGGCAATTCCTCCGGAAACACATCAAGAAACTCATTAACCACTGGAATTTGTTCAATAGATGGTACTTCCGAAGTAACATCCATCGCATACACTAGGAATCCCTCAGCACATTTCCTTAAGCTTTGCAAGCTTGAGCAACCGACATATACACCTTCTTGGGAACTTTCTTTCGTTCCGCATCTCCTTGAAACATTACCTCTTCCATCTTAGCACTTGTGACTGTCACTTGCTTCAATCGACAATCAATGTTGGCGTGATACTTAGCCAACCAGTCCATTCCTAATATAACATCAAAGTCATACATCTGAATAGGGATCAGTGTGGCAGTGTGCGGAGAACGTTTGTCCTTCAAACTCTAACTCGCAATCCCGGTACTGCTGGTACAAAATCATAATTTGATCTCCAGCCGCTTGAACACGTTACGGAGTTTCTAACCACTCGGGCAGATTACCAAGGTGCTTAGTGAATCTCTTTGCTACAAAGGAGTGGTTTTGCGCCGCTATCGAAAAGCACGTTGGCAGGTATCTTATTCACTAAAACCGCACCTAAGACCATATCAAGTTTTACAAATAGAGTTAAACATATAGAGGCTTAATTCACTCAAAGTTCAAACTTAATTTAAATTGTACCTGCTACCACATCAGTGGCTTCTTGTATGTCGGTATCGGTCATGATATGGACACAGGCATTTGTTCTCGGCTTTGCCCTAGGCTGATGGGCCGCTTCACTTGGAGCGCTTTTCTTCATCTCGGGACAATCTTTAATCATATGGCCCACCTGTCCACATCTGTAACACGCTCCAGCCAACTTTCTACATTCTCCAACATGGCTCCTATTGCAGTGTGGGCAAATTCCCACAGCTGGCGGGGCTACTAGATTCTACACCGAAAGTCTCGGATAAGTCCCGACTGGACCCCTCTTCGGAATCTTGACCCAACGTCCGGGTCTGCCACCAACTCTAACCTCCTCTCTTGACCTCTTGCCTCTATCAAACGACCACTCACTAGCTGCTCGTGCTGCCACCCTACGAAAGTCACTCTCGACGCAAAAACACGCATTCAATATGTCCTCGTAAGTTTTCATTCCCGCGTTCACTATTGCCGACTGTATCCTTGAGTCCAACCCCTCTCGAACTTCGTCATCTTAAGGCGATTATCAAACATAATCGCTGGGGCAAACTTACCCAAAGCATGGAAACGATCCGCATACTCCGACACCATCATCCTTCCCTGTTCCGATCTGTCAAACGCCCTTATCTTGTCCTATATCGCAGTCTCTAGCATGTAGCACTTCAGGAAAACATCACAGAACTGTGCCCATGAGATAGACGGGGACATTCTCAACACCATTCTGGCCCATCATTCGCCAGCTTTGCCACATAGAAAGGGTGTGGCCACATCTACCTTTATCTCTTCAGGCACTTGCACTAAACGGAAATATTTCTCCACCTCAGCCAACCAGTGCTGAGCCTCCTCAGGATCAGTACATCCTCCAAACTCCAGAACTCTCATCTTCCTCATCTCTCCGTAGAAGAACCGGATATTATGTTGCGGTGGTGGTAGAGGCGGAGGCTGCTGCTACTGAGCAAACCCTTGTGCGATCATTGTTAGTGCATCAGTGAGCACCTTGGGTAAAACCACTTGTGGTGGCTGGTTCTCTTCTCGTTGTCGTTTCCTGTGTTATCTCTTCTTGGAGGCATTTTCTCTGAAAGGTCAGCGTTCCATTAGCAATAAGTTGATACAAGATGTTACTAAAAGCTTGAATGCATAAGGATGGGTGGGGTATGAAATAAAATATTAATACGAAATTAGATGATAAACGCGCTCGCACACACCCAACCATGTTCATACTTAAACTCTAGAGAAATCAGCACTTATAAATAAGGATCAAACTTAAGGAAAAATCATATCTTAAATTGCTAAAAGATCATGAACCTAAGTTTCCGAGATAGATCTGAAGCCTAGGCTCTGATACCACCTGTAGCGCCCCAGCCCGATACTGGCATCGGAACTAGTGCACCTGCCGTAGTCTACTACGAGGACTACGAAGCGTCAAAGCAGATCAAGCGCACGTCATTCATGACATAAGATAAATCAACAGAGACATCGTAAAATTTAAAACTTCACCAACATCAAAGTAACCAAAGAAATACAGCGGAAATAAAATATGTTCGGTTAACAGTCTAACATATCCTCCAGTACAACATAATACCATCGAGTCTTCCAACTTAAAAAAGAATGATCAAGCATCTGTCTACTTCCATGACCATCATCCCATTGAGCCCACTCACCATCGTCTTTGACAAATATCATTTCGTACTCTGGCTCACCTGAAAAGAGATGGTATCTATTCTTAGCGAAAACATCGCTACCAAGTAACACATCTATAGACCTTACGGGCACACACACGAGTCACCAGTGTATAAGTCATTGCCCAAAATAAGGTGCTCGGGTTAGCAAATAGCATCTTTATAACAAATCCTCGAAATAAATAAATCACATAAATGATACGCGGATACGAGAAAAACAGATAACTGAAACAACATACCACAAAACATAACATAAGCTAGTCATATTTCTTGCATGTCAAATCTTATGCTTCGTGTATCATGATGCATATACTTCTTCAAAACCACACACAGAACCCATGCACATGACTTCTTACGTAACATGCTATGCGTGTCATTCACAAAACTTTTCATATTCTACGCGTAGCAGAACTTTATACCTTGTGGGTGATCAGTCCACAACAAACAGAACTTTATACCCGGTGCTGAAAGGTCCACGGCCCCATCACATATAACTTTATACCTAGTGCTGAAATGGTCCACGGCCCCAATACATATATCATATTCCGTGCTGATAGGTCCACGGCCCCATAAAATACTTTATACCTTGCTGTTGATTCACAGGTCATGCTTTTATACCCTGCTTACGCAGGCGTGACTTTTATACACTGCGATCAACCAGCAGCCATAGTTTGCTTTTTGAAAACTTTAATCTTCTCTTGTAAACACATGTTCTTTTGCAAAGCAATTCTCATGTCAAAATGCAAAATGTTCATCTCATGATGCCAATGCTCATGCAACTTCATATCAAACATGTAAACAACACACACATCTTACCTATCAAGTACATGGTCTTGTATCTCAGACACTCCACGCTCGTACCTTTCTAAGTCCGTTTGTATCACCAACTCATTTGGGATCCAATCTTATCCTTACTTAATCACACTTAACCTCTATTCCTCAAGTTCACCTCAAATACCCTTGTATTTTATGATTAAAGGTAGATAATAAGGTTGTCATACATACATGGGGCGCCTAATGGGTCAAAAAGACTTCCAGTACACTTGGAACGCCTACTTGAGGCACCTAAAGTGACATAAGGCGCCTATACTAGGCGCTTGAAGTGTTCTAGAATGTGCTAGTATACATCAAACGCCTACATGAAGCGTCGTATGTGACATCGAACGCCTTTGGAGGTGTTCGAAGTATTCTGGAATGTTCTGTGACACATCGAACGCCTACATGAAGCGTATTATGTGACATGAAGTGCCTATGTAGGTGTTCGAAGTGTTCTGGAATGCACTGGGACACGTTGAACGCCTACTTTAGGCGCCTAATGTGACATGAAGCGCCTGAAGTAGGTGTTCGAAGTGTTTGACGGTTCTAGAACTGCAATTTTCTGCGGTAACTTCTCTCCATCACCTTCCTCCTCTCACCCCTTCCATGTTAAACTCTTCAAGATCAATCCAACCATCTAGATTCATCATGCTTAACACCCAACTAACATGAATTGATTCTCAAACATGTAAAATAATATCCACTCTAAGCCTTCTACCACCCACAACTTTGAATATATATTTTCAAACTTTCCAACACAACAGTCTACACAATGGCCCTCATTCATCCTTCAACTTCCTGCAAACACTCTCAAAACATCTAAGGTGTAGTCAATAAACTTAAGAACTTATACCAAGACAAGGAACACATCACGGATAACACTTTTATGGGCATATTTAACAACAAAGATCACAACATAATCATTTTCAGAAACTGGCCCAAAGAGCATGACTTTACTCAATCAACAACAACAATTACATATAGTAAAACATTTAACATAACAAATCAAAGTTACTAATGTGTGATCAGGATTTTCTGTTTATAAGAACATAGGGCCTATCGAATCAAAATTTGCGTAAAGCATATAGAAAGATTACTTTGCTTGGAATTTAGATAAGCTTACGAGTGTGTGATAGAATTTCGGGACGAATTGGACCTACGTTAGCCTTCTTCTTCTTCTTTTCTTCTTCTTCCTCTTTTCTTCTTCTCCTCTCTCTCTAGACGTTTTCTCCTCTTTTCTGCTTGTAACAACTGATTCCCCCCTCTCTTTTGGGGAGTTATACTAAATGTGTAGCTCTCCCATCATTTAAGTGGGGAGGGCATTTTGGTAATTTTGCCTAATTTCCTTAATTCTCACTTTTAACCTTTTTCTTTTCCTATATCTTATTTAACCAGCCTCCTAACCTATAACATTAATTAAATTGTATTTAAAGTTGCTTTTTAACTATTTAAAAGCCGAACGTAAAGTTACGGGGTATGGCAGATACTCTATAGAAAGTTGCAAATTTATTGTTCAAAAAATCAAAGTTGAAATGTGCAAATGATTTTTTTTTGCAGGGACCGCAAGAAGCAGCTAACTGGGGCCTACTTTCAAGAGGTAGAATGCTACTCCCGGCACTTCTATTGTTTAGTCATCAAACAGATTACTTATACAAGAATATATTACCTATACATGTTTGTATTCTCTATGTATGTATGTGTTTATGTGTATAAATTATGTATACAGAGCATGTGTATATGTATATGTACAATAGGATTTTAATATTTCTGTACCTTATAGTGTCTCCGCCCTGTCCATTATGCAGAGTTCAAAGGAAGGAGGAGTCCTTGTAACTCTAAGAAACCAATAGAACAATTGGAACGTTATAAAAAACTTGATTACTATTTTCGGTTTGGAAACTGGGAAGATGATGATAGATAACAAAGATTGACAGTTTTCCGTGAGTTCAATGAGCCCCTCTCGTTTAACCTCTATTTATTAGGGGATGAGAAAACTCGTCCTTTTTAGCCATATCAGCCCTTGAAATCGAGTTTTTAACTTATTAGCGGATTCTGTATTCATGGGTATCCTGCTATTCATGGTTATTGTGAATTTAACTTCAGTAGTCTCTCTCCCCCTCCAAGATTACAAAAAGCACATACGTGCCTACCTGTATGTATGTATCTATATGTGTGAGTATTTATAGGAGCAATATGAAGCAAAATATCTTTGATTTGAACGATGTTCATGAGATTTGCTATCATTGCTTATTTGAGATTTATAGGTTCTGTTTTTTGTGTCTATTATCTGGGAGCAATGTCAAGTAAAATACTTAGACTATGTCCATTATATCTTCGTTTTATTATTTGCTTGCTTCGCATTTATAGATCCACAGTTTTTGTTCCTCTGAAAATGGGTCATGTTCCATTGTTTCCTTAAATGCTAGACCGCTATAAAGCGCAAGGACACGACCTCTTTCTGAATATTTAAGAAAGACGATGTTCTGCCATTCTGCGTCGAACTCTATTGCAAGGGACCTAATTGTCCTGCACCATCATTATCCTTTGGATATTCTGCTGTGTTGTTATTATGTGCTTCATTGTTTGAATCAGCACAACCAACAAGTTTTGGTTGGATTCGCAATAGTTCCACCAACCTCATCTTTGTACCCTACTAGAGGTTTCGAGCCCATGCCAGCATGCTAGCAGCACTAATATGGTTTGCCTAGGTATCAGAACATTGCAGCGGCAACAAAAGGCCCATTCTGTTCCAACTAGTTTCCACCAAAACGCTTCTAATCCTTTTTCAGTCTGACATTATTCAAAAGAACTTAATTTTGGACATCTGGGCTGGAAGCAATGCAAATTACCTTGTCTGGTTAATTGATCCTTTTGCTGCAAATAGTCAGGAGCATGGTCTATGACTATGAGGTATTGAGCAATCCATGGGAACTGTCAAAATTCAACAAACAACGGAATAAACCAAATGAGACAGAAGATACTCGAAGCTAAGGAAGGAAAGCGAATCAATAGCAGGAGGAATCTGCTGAAAATTTGTAACCGTCTGTCTCCGAGTTACAACTGTAACCCGGTTTATATACCGCATCAAGAAGAAGAAACACGTAAAATTACTAAACTACCCTTACTTAACCAACTACATATTACAAACAAAAGGGCAAAATAGTAATTTCACTCTCTTTTTGAATCTCCCGCGTGCCGGCTCTTCTTCAACCTCTGCCTCCTGCGCGTTCTAACCAACCCAACCAACTCAACACCTCGACTCCACATGCCTCTTTATTCAATCACACAAACTGAACCTTTGATCTTGATATTAAACCCATGTAGTTTCATCCTGCTGCATCAATTCAACTAAGCACTGTTCATATCAACACAATGCTGCTCATCCCCGTAATCTTCTCCATGCCAATCAGGACCTCCTTCAACACCCCCCCTCAATCCTGACTGAGCAAATATGTTACAGACTCTCAAAGCCTCATCAGGATGCACAACCTACGAGAATCAACTGCTTTTGTAAAGATATCAGCAAGCTGTAAATGAGTGTTAATGGCCACAGGTCTAACAATGCCTTCTTGATATTTGTCTCTTACAATGTGACAATTGATTTCAATATGTTTGGTTCTCTCGTGAAACACCGGATTTTCAATAATATAAATGGCACTTCTATTGTCAAAAAAGATATCGACTGGTTTACCATGTTCAACTTTCAATTCTTTCAGCATATAGAGAATCCATTGTACCTCACATGTAGTTGAGGTAAGAGCTCTACACTCAGCTTCTGATAATGACCTAGAGACTGTTGCTTGCTTCTTTGCCTTCCATAAAATCAGAGAGCTTCCAAGTAATACACAGTATTCGGTTACAGACCTCCTGCTTTCAGAACAACCTGCCCAGTCTGAATCTGAAAAACCTGTAAGCTTCAAATCACATGTGCTAGGATACAACAAAACTTGCCCTGGCTTGCCTTTCAAATATCTCAATACTCTCTGAGCTGCTTTGAAGTGTATAGTAGTGGGAACATCAAGAAACTGGCTAAGCTATTGTGCTGCATAGGTGATGTCTGGTCTAGTAATAGTCAAATACAATAGCTTCCTAATCATCCTCTTGTATCCTGATACATCATCTATGAGCTTTGAATCATTCATTATGTGCCAACTTCAAATTTTGCTCCATAGGGCTCTTGGAAGGCTTAGAAGCCAGGGTTCTAGTCTCTTGAAGCAACTCCAATGTGTATTTTCTCTTTCACAGTACAATCCCCCCTTGAGATATGGCAACTTCTAAGCCTAGAAAGTACATAAGTGGCCCTAATTCTTTAATTTTGAAGGCCTGATGCAATGTGGTTTTGAGATTCTGAATTGCAGGGAGAGAATCACTAGCTACAAGAATGTCACCAACATACACTAGGAGAACAAGAAACACATTTGTGGTCTCCTTAATGAACATGGTATAGTTATTTTAGGTTGAGTGTACCCATTCGATATCAGAAACTGAGTGAGTTTCTCATTCCATTGCCTACTGGCCTGTTTCAAACCATAAAGTGACTTAGTAAGCTTACAAACTGTGCCAGGGGCAGGAGATGGTAGACCTTCAGTCAATGTCATAAATCTCTTGACGCAAATCTACATGTAAGAAGGCATTGTTTACATCAAGTTGGTGAATGCCATTTTCTGATGGATGCTAAAGCCAATATTAGTCTAACAGTGGACATCTTAGCCACTGGAGAAAATGTTTCACCATAATCAACACCTGCCGGCTGTGTATACCCCTTTGCAACTAGCCTGGCTTTATATCTCTCAATACTTCCATTAGCATTCCTCTTGATTTTATATACCCACTTGCAGCCAATTAGCTTCTTACCTTAAGGTAATTGCATCAGGCACCACGTATTGTTTGGTTCTAGTGCTGCCAACTCCATATGCATAGCCTGCTGCCAATGAGCTGACTGTGCTGCTTGGTGATAAGATGTAGTTTCTTGCTGCACACTGATGTTAAGCACATAGTTTTTATAACTTGGTGTCAACTGATGCAATGAATAATGAGACTGCAAAGGATGTTTAGGAAGGTGGCTGACAGAGGAAGCTAGTTGATTACAATGATAGTCATGAAGATAAGCTGGTGGATGCCTTTGTCTAAAGGGTCTTGAAGGAATTTCATGTGATGAAACGTGTAGAGGATTAGGATCATGAAGTTGTTGAGAAAAAGGGTTTGAGTGATTCACAAAATGTATGATTTAAATAACGCGTGCTAAAGAAATGCATGACATATTTCATGACTTAACACGTTTTTGCAACAAACTTGCCTTATATAGTTTATATATAATGTTGCCGTACTAACAAGACATGAAGATTTAAAGCTTACGTCAAATGACAAACATTTGTTGTGTTTGAACTATTTTCAGGTGCCACCATTAATGGTTTAAACTAGTTGATTAAGTGAAGTACTTAGTTAAATGAACTAAGTAGTTCATTAACTGGAGCTATATTTGGAAAAGGTATAAAGGAGTCTTCTCCAACCTCTTATCATAAGTTTATATATTATATGTATATATATATGTATATATATATATGTATATGTATATATATATATATGTATATATATGTGTGTGTATATAATATATGTATATATATTCAATTTTTTTTTAAAAGGCACTATACACATATATTTCAACGTACTATCGACACGTTATATATTTTACGAACGTATGTTAACGTCACACCACTATACTTACCTCATATTTATTCAGGTCTTATATCATTGATATAAGTCTTGGTGATGACAAAATTATTACGACATGTTACAAGGTTCTAAACCAAAAATTGTTGTATCGGGTGACAACCGAAACTTCGCCAACGTGTCACGTACTTGCCATATATATAGCCAGCCCCTACGCCTCAAAAATGGCCACAAATTTTGTGGCTTACATGGTATATTCAGTCATAAAATCGTTCCATGTTGGCACACACAAATCACTCCCAATTAAGGCCAAATTGTGGAGAATTCAAATTCAAAGTTTAAACCACATGGGGCACTACTTACTTCAGCCTTTAGAGCTGAATGTTCAAGTTATTCTATGTATATTATGTGTGACATAATATATATAACATGTGCAAAAAGTTTGACTTTAATCGGAAAAAAATCGCGTAATCGACAAAAGTCGAAAATTCGGTTTTCTACGAACACAACACATGGAACGTTTTTGGCATGACATGTAACATGTATCTAGACACTTTTTTACATATTCAATACATATTAAAGTGTTATAGAAAATTCAAATTAGGGCTGATTATAATTTACCATATATGTGTGAATATTGTGCATTATTTGACAAAGTTTACCAAAAGAAAATTCAGCACATGTGCAGGAATTTCACACACCACTTTCAGCTTTGTTGGAGCCTATATGGAGCTTATTTGGCACTTTAATTGGTGGAAAATAAGCCACACATGATGGATGACTTTGAAGAGGGCAACACACAAGGAAAGATTTCAAAAATGCTACACATGCTGAAAATTTTCAGCACATGTGAATAGTGGCCGAATTTACTATTCATTTGTCCTTAATTTGCATCCCAAAATTGAAGGGATTGAATGGTGATTATTTGGTAGTATTTTGAATTCTTTTTGGCACATGTTTTTCAAGTTAATCTCAGATTTTTACAGCACACTAAATGGTGACAAGATTGGACCAATCATGAAGTACCAAGTAAGCAAAGCCAAGACATTCATCCAATCATGTTGTGCCAAGTGAGCAAGTTGATGTCACATTTACACAAGGCATTCTTCCAAGGACTTAAAAGGGAATTCTCAAGATGGAAAAGAGCCCTAAGGGGGCGGCCAAGGCTGATTAAAAGAAGAAGAGATGTAGCAAACAAAAGCAAGACAAGTCTCATAATTTCCAAGTGCAAAAGAAGTCTTCCAATTTCTTCTTCCACATTTCTTTCTTCTTCTTCTCTTTCAAGCCTATTGTTCTAATATTTAAATATATTTAATATTCTTTGTATAGACCACCATACACGTTTCAATTGTAAAAGGTTGATCAAGGTGTGATCAAACCTTCATCCGTTCGGTGGTGGTGTCCGTGAAAGGTGTTATTGCTTGTATCGTTTGTAAAAGGTTGGAGTTGGTGTGTAACTCCAGCAACCCTTTGTGGTAAGGTGTTATTTTGTTTAGTGATAACCGATGAAGGTGTCCTCGAAGACTGGAGTAGGTTGTGTTAACCGAACCAGTATAAAATTCTCGGTGTTATTACTTTGAGCACTTTACTTTCAGTTTCCAGCACTTTGCATCGTTTTTATTGCATTAATAAAAATATCAAACGACTTTCGAAAATTACCATAATTTGCAGAAACATAGCCACACCTCTTAAATTTCATTTGGCGCAAGTTTCAACCATTTTAGACAAGTATAAGTCATTCAAACGTCAAAAGTTCTGAGACTAGTGCCGTCTGATTTTCAGGCTTGCAAAGGTTGAGACTTTGAACGTATTTGGCTAACTTCCCAAAGAGTTTTTCAAAACTGTTTCAACCCAATTAAATATACCTAATAAGGGGTTAGTCATTAAATTTTCAAAGCATTTGGAGTCACGGTTTAATTGGAATTAAATTTTCAAATCAGACTACCGTTTCTGGAAGATTTGTGCAATCTGACCACCAACGATTTTTAAAGGGGTTAAAGTTTGAATTTTAATTTGAAATTTTTAGGAGATACTCAGAATATCTGAGACTAAGATCTCTCCAAATTTCAGAATTTTTGAAGACCTGTAACCTAGTTTTTAAAACGTTTCAAAACAGGTCCTGAAAACAGAAACTGTTTTCAGAAGTTGGGTTTTTGGTTTAAAACAATTTTAAAAATCACATTTTTCGCACCCACTATCCAACCCTCCCTTCTAGTGGTGCCTTGCAGATCCTACACTTCATTACTTGACTAAGCGATAATAACTTCGAGGATAATGACGTGACATAAACGCAAATTATCGAACTTTAAGAATGAAGAAATAGCAATAGGCATAGTTATCTGTATTTCAGCCATCTCACCACTAGCGTTCTCATTGGATGAGACATGTTTAGAAAGACTTTTGGGTCACAGTTCATAGTGTTTGTAGCACCACAATCGAAAATCTATTTAGATGATTTTTCTGAATGTGTGTCAGATTTGGTTTGGTAGGCTTTACATGTATTCATTTTTTTGGATGTTTAGGTTTGTTCTGAACATTTTGTTCTATAGTTGGGAAAATTGGTAATTTCATAAACTTATTATCGTAAATTTGCATTTTAATGAAATATTTGGGGCATTTCTGTATTTTCATGAAAACATTCAGGGGATTTTGTAATTCATGTGAACTTTTGTGACGGTTTTGAACTTTCAAAAACAATCCAAGGTAAAATAAGAATTTCTAAAAATTCAAGGGCTAAATTGTAATTTTAAAAGAGGGGTTTGGGGTCCATTTCACCTTCATGTTTGTCTTTCTTCTTCGCTGGCTCAGTCCATTTCTCTATCGCCTTCTGTCTTCAAGCTGTGACTGTGGTTCCTATGGGATGCCGCCACCGATGCTGGCGGCCTACGGGATGCCCAATGTTTTAGCTCTCTCTCCCTTCTCCATTCGGCCTACGTCAGTAGTTCTCCTTCTCTAACAACCTTCTCAAACAAATATGGAAACTCAATCAATTGGAAGCAATTGTGACATGTGACAAAAAATGTGATGTGACAAATAACTACCTCGGACAAAAATGTATGAATTTTGCAGAGATTCGTCTTTACAAGGACAGTTGAATACAACCTGTTTTGCTAGATTATGCTGTAAACACTTTTTCTTGTCAAGTGTTTAAAAAAAGAGCTTGCTACCCCTCCCCGCTCCCCCGCTCCCTTTAATATCATTAATTTTATATTTTTGCATTAAAATTGGTACATGAGTCTGACAATCTTTGAGAATTTAAATTTAAAAAGCTAACTAACTATTTTATTCATACTAATGAAAGAACGGCACAAAAAAGTAGTGGAATATTCCAGTATTCATTTTAAACATTATGAACATATATTATTCAAAGCTTTTCCTTTATCTAACCTAAGTGTTTAAATTGCGTAAACACTTTCGTTTAGAGGTTGCAGTGATACAGATTTAGTTTCGAAATGTCAACTTTTATTGATCAACAGTGACAATGAAGATTTGTACTCTTTGGAAATAGATAATACAGAACACGAGTATGTTAAAAATCTAATGATGACAGGAAAAACTGAAAATATAAACTCAAACATTGTACTTGTGAAGTGATAAACCATAACCGGATCGTCAGTTAGTTAATAACAGTCAGCGGTTTAATCCTAAAAGCCCAGTATGCAAAGTACTGTAGTTCAGCGGTTTAGTGCTTAAGAATGGCTGTCCGGCCTCAGCAGCACCTCAGCAGGGCAACACGACGCCCTTATAACATCTAAGAATCTATTATGGTTTGTACCTCGGCATCAACTTCAGTATACGTTAAAATGCTGCACTTCAAATTATTTCATTTAGGCAATGCCAAGTCACGCACTTCGACAAGGTTCAGCTGTGTACCACAGCAGAATGAACCCATTACGATAATACTTCGTGGGACCCTCAAACGGAGATACTTCTCCAATATATCGACTACAGCTGTTTGGTCTTCCTAAACACGCCAAGGTCACAACAGCCGGTCTATCAGTTACATCAACCAGACCGGCCTATTGATCACATCAGTCGGCCTATTGATCACCTCAGTTGACCTACTGATCACATCAGCAGACCTATTACGCCTTAGGCTCTCTGCCCTAAACAAAGCGTCTTCTCCAAGCTATCAGCAGAGTTTCAGATTGGGAAAAAGATCTATAAAGGTAAGGAGACCAAGACAAAGAAAGGGAGGAGACTTTACAACATATACATACACCCTGCTCTTCGGCAAATACTGTGAGAAATTCTGAACTCACCCTTTACATTATAATCTCATTGAGATATGGCCCAAACTGACTTGAGCGTCAGAGGATCCTTCCCGGGGCCAACCCCCCGGGACCTTTGACCTGTGCTACATTGTGCAGGATATTTGGCTCTATTCCAGCTACACATTATCAATTCCGGTTGACAGATTCTTTGTGTTAGCTGATGAAGTTAAATCGAGGTCATCTTGACCCTTGGTGAAGATCCGGCTTCATCATTTGGCGCTAGAAGGAGGGCTTTAAGTCCTATAACCCAGAAAACAGCCACTCAAAGTTTCTCTAACGATTGTTCCGAGGCTTTTCTAACCATCTTAGGAAGCTATTGAGAGTAAGATGAGTAACAGAAATAGTCAGGGGACCAAAC
The DNA here is from genome assembly GCA_036186865.1 of Eustoma russellianum. NCBI lineage: Eukaryota > Viridiplantae > Streptophyta > Magnoliopsida > Gentianales > Gentianaceae > Eustoma > Eustoma russellianum. Next base: position 8,154,462 of record AP025053.1, read on the forward strand.
AACCCATGACATCTGGGAGGAGTCAAAAATCTTCTCAACAACAAACTGATCAATACTCTACAGAGCCGGGAGAATCCGCAACCCCGTCGCTTTCACATATGGAGAGCACATGCGAGCCATTCGCTATGTGGCTCAAAACCCGGAGGTCTTCCAAGCAGTAGTAAGGGAGATGAAGGGGAAGGCGCCTGCAGAAAAGTCCAGCGGACCCCGTTTCGATAACTCCCATCCACTAGATCAAATAGAGTATTCTCCTACTCGGCCTGGTTATTATCCCAGGCGTCAGGAAAGGCCTATGGCCAAAAGGAAGTGGCCAGAACAAAAGCCTGGCCACCAAACCTCGAGATATAATCAAAAAGTTTCCCTACATGGCAGGAAAGCTGAAAACAAGGGCAAAGCATCATTGCAGGAAAGGTGCTCTGTTAAGATTCGGCTGGGAGGTCGAGGGGAGGAAAGGAATTCTCTGCTGGCCACTAAGACTTATATCCTTTCTTATATGAGGAAAAAATCTCTGGCAAAAGAACCCCAGCCCCTCGCTGGACCAATCCGTAAAAGAAACCATCAACTGTACTGCCTCTATCACCATGATTTGGGCACGATACGGAAGAATGTAGACAGCTTGGGCAAGAGATTGGACGCCTTATTGAGCTGGGTCACCTGCAACGCTTCTATAATCCCAGGTTTAGGCTTCACAACAGGCTAGACTTTGGTGAACCCCCTCCAGTGGAGAGTTGTAGACCCGGATATCACCAGGGTTATCTAGGAGACACAGATTCGAATTTCGATGAGGGAGGAACCCGGATTTCTGAGCATATAAGGCTGATATAATGACCGTTTTGAATAACGGTCTATTTCTTCTTGTCTTCATCCGGAGTCTCCCGGTCCTATATTATCAGAGGATCAGTCTCTTATATTTAACTGGGCCTTTTTAAGTCACCATATGGTGCATAATTCATGGCTGTCTATCACCCACGATAGACGTGGGGGCATATCCAGCAGGTCTGGAAGGCTGAGCAGGTCTCAACAGGATGGGACAGGTTTCCCGATATCTTTACCCAGCAGGTCTGGAAGGCTGAGCAGGTCTCAGCAGGATGGGACAGGTTTCCCGATATCTTTACCCAGCAGGTCTGGAAGACTGAGCGGGTCTCAGCAGGATGGGACAGGTTTCCCGATATCTTTACCCAGCAGGTCTGGAAGGCTGAGCAGGTCTCAGCAGGATGGGACAGGTTATTATATTATTATTATTATTATTATTATTATTATTATTATTATTATTATTATTATTATTATTATTATATTATTATTATTATTATTATTATTATTACTATTTTCAGTTTTTAAAATATATATATATATATATATATATATATATATATGTTATTGAATAATAACAATGGAATCCATATCTAATATGGATTTTGATTGGCCTTAACTAATTCTATTTCAAACCGGATTTAAGGTCTATATATATGTATATAGCGCTCTCTCGCATACAGAGAACAGAAGAGGAAAAAACAAAAATCCCTAACTTAGTTTTGGAGAAAAACGAGTTTCAGTCGCGCCATTCTAGAGAGCCAGCACTCCAGCGGAAGCATTCGTGTGGATATCGACAAAGGGTGATCGTGTCATCGCACCTCCTTCGTCTGCAGATTTCGAATGTATAGAGGTTAGTTTTTGAATTTCTTTCATCGAATTAAACAAACGAAATGGATCCTTGGTAGGAAATCAAAGATCGAGTTTTTTCGCTGTGCGTTTTGATAGGAGTGATCTCGTTGATTTTCTAATAGTTTTCACTGTAACAAGGTAGGAATTAGAGCCCCAGATCTAAGTTAGAGAGTGAATTCTCTCTAGCTTCTCTCTACAGGAAGCTTCTTGTTCTCGGCCCAATGCAAGGTTTCTCTATCTCATACACACGATTTTCATGCACAATATCATCTCTACTTAAGTATACTGATCTCCCACCTGCTGTTTCCCCCAATAAGTTCTTCCATTATTGGCTGAAACGACACGCTCTCAAGCTGCCAAGGAAGCTATCTTGAGGAAGAAAAAGGCTACCAAAACCAGCAGCCTAGATTCCTCCAACTCCAACAAGAACCATCTTCCCTCAGTCACTTGTGGGAAGAAGAGAACTAAGGACTTAGTACGCCAGCTCCATGATGAAGAAGACAATGAAGCTCTTTCTTTGAGTGAAGAAGAAGTTGCTGATGGAAAAGTCTCATTCCATGGCAGCACAGAAGGAGAAGATAATGAAAAAAGCTGGCCAACTTGGAACTTGATGATGGAGCTGTGTCTTCCATGCCTCATATGGCAGATATGTGCCATGAAGACCCTTCCTGGAGTGATGGCCTAAAACTTGTCGGAGTAGATGCTGAAAACCTGGACAATTCAAACTCCTGCTCAAACCATGGACGAGCGGGCAAAGATTGACAGGCAGTCACGTGCCAGCATAGTCTGCCAGCTGCCACCCTAGCAGACTAGTCACGTCAACGTCTCGGTGCTGCCCCACGTGCCGACCCCCAACCAGAGAATTCTTCTTTGCCAGTTGATTTGTTATCCCCCCCTCAAGTCAGTCCTTTTGGCAAGTCAATTTCAGTCCAATCCTTGGGCTGTGCGCCATGCGCCCATGAACCCCTTGGTACGTTTAGCACACAGCATGCCTTGCCTCGCATGTCAAGAGCACCACGCTCCAACCCGCCCAACCAACCTGCCAATTTCCAATCTCCCTACAACCAATCAAACCTTCACCCTTTTATACCTTCTAATGACACAAATAGGCCTTGGAAAACATTATTTTCCAATAACCATAAACCTGAGCAGTGTATGAAGTCAGAAAAAATTGTGCATAGCCAAGAAAGAAAAGTCCACGTGGATGTAGACAAGCTGAACCATGATGATGAATGCGAAAGGTGCCTTATGGGGTGTTTTGTTGGTAAATTCTCAGGAAGACAGGCAGTATATACCTTAACTAAGTGATGAAAACCCAAGCACCGTTTGATTTCCATGCCTCAGGATGGATCAAATTTAGGTTTGACGTAGTTTAAGACCTAAAGGACATCCTACATGCAGGATCTTGCTTCATGTTTGGGAGGTCCGTGATACTCAAAAAAGCCAAGATTCTTTAGATTTGGAGGAGCGGAGATAGCTCAAGTGCCAGTTTGGGTCAATTATCCTTGCCTGCGTATGAACCTATGGAAGGCACAAGTCCTCTCTAACTTGTGCTCTAAGATTGGCAACCCTTTGATGGCAGACCATTTGACTACTACCAGAGGAACATGGAAGAATGCACGTGTGCTGGTGGAAATAGACTTGGGTCAAGAACTATTAAGGGAGGTGTAGTTTGAATTGGGTCCGGATTCCCTGACCGCCCACTCTCTCACCCCCTTGTGACCGCCCGCCATGTGGTAGTAGAGGAGTGGTGAGGCTGGATGGGGGTCACCCCCATCCAGCCTCACCACCCTGCTGCCACATGGCAGGGGGTCCTTTATTACCGCCCATATGAGGGGTCAAAAGATCCCGCTCCGTTTGAACTATCCAATGGGGAAGGCTGCTCCCAGAAGATATAGTATGAAAAACTACCCCTAGGTCAAAAATGCAAGCAGTTAGGTCATGGCAGCTCAACACACAAGGATCAGGAAGGTCAAATAGTTGCTGATGGGGCAGCAGAAAGAAGTGAGGAGAGGAGGTAAAGAAAGGGTGGTGATCATACCACAAAAACCACTAAGTAAGAGTTTAGGTCCGAAATACACTCTAGAGGGGGGTGAATAGAGTGTTTGGCTCTTTTGCGGAATTTTCTCGTTTGCTCAACTCAAAAAGGATATTCAAAATCAGAGCAAGAATGGGAGATGAGAAGTAGTGAATGAGTACACCGGATATAGAGTGGTTCGAATCGTAAATGATTCTACTCCACTACCACTTTGTTTCCAAAGTGGATTTTCAACAACTACTCTTCTTATTATGAACAATAAGAACAACCACAGCAATACTTACACTAACACTTTAGTGTAAGCAACAACAACAGCAACTTCTTGCAAAAACCACTTGTGCAACTACAGCAACTACAGCTCTTAGCAAGAACAACTTCTTGCTTCCTCACAACTTCAACAAAAAGTTCCCTCAAGAACTTCTCACAGTGGGTTGAAGAAATATAGTAAGGTTCACACTTTCTCACAAGTCTAAGCACAAGCAAGAGATCAAATATTTATGGTTCCTCTTGTGCTTGACTCACTTTCTCTCAATATACAACAATGAATAACAAAGAAAAGCTAAACAAGCTTTAAGCAAATTTACAAGTATGAGAGAACTATACAACAATGGAAAATGAAACTAGATGATGTTGAAAGTGTGTAATTGCTCCATCCAAGCCTCTTCTATTTATAGATAAAGTTGACCACGTTTTTGAGGTCACCACCAAGTCTTCATCTTCAAAAATGTCAAGATAGTGTCCAAATAGTCTTTAGCCATCCTATGGAATGATTTGATCTTGAATAGCCACCCTAGAGAATCTTAGACATGGTTAAAATAGTCAAGGAAGCATGTAGTATGTTGGGTTAAAGTCCACAAGAAATTTGAACAAGATTGGAGAGAGAAAATATCATAGATCTCCCTTGGATTTTGTTCCAACGTTCGAAAATTTTTGAATCCTGGAGACGTCGATCGATCTACGTGCCAGAGCTGAGAGATCGACGTCTCTCAGAATGACGTCGATCAATCGACGTCAGCCTGGCTGAGAGATCGACGTCTCTCACATGACGTCGATCGATCGACGTTATCTGAGAGATCGACGTCTTCAGATGTAGGCTGAGAGATCGACGTCTTCAGATGTGAGATCGACGTCTCTCAGATGTATGTCGATCGATCGACATACCTTAAGCTGAGAGATCGATGTCTCTCAGTTATACGTCGATCGATCCACGTCTCTTGGTTGAGAGTATGACGTGGATCTGAGAGCTCAAACATTTACCAAGCTTCACACGAAACGAACCATGTGCCTCTTGAGGGGCTGATGTATACTTCAACCGATCCATGAGAGATTTACATCTCGCACATGTTTTTCTCAATTTGCTTCAATCTTAAGGTGTGAAATTCCATTTTATATCATCAAAACATTTTATAATCTAACAATCTCCCCCTTTTTGATGATTTGAAAACCAAGATTCTAAAAGATGTTTTTGCTTCATTTTAACTATTTGAATGTTTCAAACTTGAAACATATCAATCTCCCCCTAAGTGTATGCACTTTATACCTTCCGTAGTGGTCAATGTGAACAAGATTTTGCAGTTTCAACCAAAATACTTTTCTTTGAAGAAATTTGCTCCCCCTCAACCAAACATGTATCAACAACCCAGCTTTCTCAAAATGCATCAATAACTCTTCATGGTCATTTTCATTTTACCAACAATTAACAGAGATTCCAATTCCAAACTTACCTCATTTTGCCAGCTATCAAACAATCTCATTATGCAATAAACCATTTTAACAAATAAGCCAATAAGCCACTTAGTCAACAAATAAACCACGTAAGTAGCAAATAAGCCAGCAAATAAGCCACTTAATCTACTTAAGCGACAATAGCCATTTTCTCCCCCTTTTTGAAAACATCAAAAAATAAGCAACAATACTTCATTAAATTCAAAGACACATCCAAGTTTTACAACCAACACCAAATACTAAGCTAGAACAAGAAACATGCTAAAAAAACACCCTAGTCTTCGTCTGAAGAGAATGTGATGCCAGGAATGCAAGCTTTCATCTTTGCCTTGAGCTTTGCAAACCTTGACTCATGCATGGACACTTTGCCCTTTAGCTCACCAACCTCCTGCTGAAGACTAGTAACTTGAGCTTGAAGTTCTGGGACATTGGAGCTCAAGCTACTTGGTGCTTGTTGAGTATCCGGTTCAGGAATGGGTGCCTCATCCGGAAAGTCTTCTTCTTCCCTTGCTTCCTCCTCGTGTTTCTCTCCTCATCGCTTCTTTTCTAGATTCAGTATTTGTTGGATGTTGACTTTATCATAGAAGTCTTGTGCGTTATGTTGTCAACATCCGTGTCATCCACATAAATACCCGACTTCACAAGCATCCTATAGATAAGGTTACTATAGGGAAGGGCTTTGTTTTGTTTGGTTGCGGCTTCGACAACATTTGTCATAAAATCCCAAAGTTAACCTTCTCACGGTTAGCTATTCGGTATGCTATGTAGAAGTCAAGGTTACTTGGCAATTTTGCAGATTTACCATTGATGCAGAATGTAACAATGGCAAGAAGGGTACGATAAACTAAAGGCATGTCATTTGTGTTTTTACTTGGATGGAAGCCTAAGAAAGTTTTCACTTCATCTTCAGAGACTTTCCACCTAGCCGTATCCCATTTCCATGCATCAAACTCATAGTACCCTTCGTTGGGTACACCAATCAAGCTACAAATTTTTTCAACTTTCCATTTCACATGGTGTCCATCAATAACTGAATGTAGAGCTAAGGGAAGGCCATTTATGTATTCAATCCATAAATTCGCATAAAAAAGCCTAGTATATTTAGTGGATTTTGAGCATCTCATTCTCATTCCAAATATTTCTCCACTCTTGAACATCTAACCATTCAATGATGGGACTTAGTTCATCATTGCTTAGAATATCATTTATTCTAAGCAATTTGAGTGGGATAGTGGGTCTATCATCATCTTCCCATTTATCAAATAACTTTTGAGCATGTCTAGAGATGTAACTTACGTGCCCGGGGATTAGGGTTCCTCCAAAGCATCCTTTGCATCTTTGGCTTTGACCCAAGGGAAATTTGAGAGAGTCAAATTACTCCTAATTGTGGCTAGCACTTGTGCTTGACTCTCATCCATAGATTGTTTCTTCGAGGTTGAGATGTTTGTCCTTGAGAGGGCTTGAACCTTCTCCTCCACCCCTAGAAGATCTTGGCCTCTTGGTTGTATTTTTGCTCCTTGAAGACATTTTAGAGATTTTAGGGCTTGAGAGATTGAATTTGGTTGAAATGAGGAATTCAAGAGGAACTCAAGAATCAAGAGTAGATGATTAATCTTGATTTAGAGATGAAATTGAGAGAATGGATTTTTGGAGAAGGAGGCGCGCTTTTGTAGGGTTTCACTGATGGAAATGGTTGAAATGAAGAGGGATTCGCGTTTTGCAGAGTTTTTAAAGGTTGCAGATTCGACGACGTCGATCGATCGACGTCTGAGTTCGACGTACGTCGATCGATCGATGTCAGAGATCGACGTACGTCGATCTCTTGTTTTGATACGTCGATCGTCGACGTATACCTATTTTGAGATTTTCAATTTTATCCCTTTAACTGATGTTTATCATCCCTAATCTTGTTCTAATTGATTCGAATGTCTCAGTGGGAAGGGATTTGGTAAAGATCCGCCAGTTGGTCATTTGTTGGAACAAACTCAATGCATACCAATCCTTTTTGAATGCAATCTCTTATGAAGTGATGCCTCACTTCAATGTGTTTTGTTCTACTATGATGAACCGGGTTTTGTGCTATACTTATGGCTGAGTGTTTCACATAGGATGGGAACTTTATCAAACTTAACATTGTAATCGTTCAAGTGTTGATCATCCAAAGTAGTTGTGCACAACGAAGCGGCCGATACATATTCGGATTCCGCCGTTGAAAGTGACACACTATTTTGTTTCTTGGAGAACCAAGAAAAAGCAATCTCCAAGGAATTGACATGTCCCGGAGGTGCTTTTCCTATCAACAAGATTTCCGGCATAGTCGGAGTCACTATATCCTCTTAATCAAAACAACCATTTTTGGGATAAAACAACCCAAAGTTCAAAGTTCCTTTTAAATACCTAAAGATACGTTTAATGCAACTAAATGTGATTCCTTAGGCATACTTTGAAATCTAGCACATAAGCACACAGCATGCAAAATATCCGGCCTACTAGCGTTAAATAAAGTAAACTACCAATCATACCCCTATATTTGTTACCTCAACCGGCTTTCCTTTTTCGTCTTTGTCAAGCTTTGTACTTGTGCTCATCGGAGTGCTCACACTTCTTCCATCCTCGAATTTGTACTTCTTGAGCAAATCCTTTGTATACTTTGTTTGAGATATACACTCCATCTTGAGTTTGCTTGATTTGAACCAAGAAAGTAGTTGAGTTCACCCATCATGCTCATTTCAAATTCTCCTTCCATCAATTTTGCAAAATGCTCACAAAAGAATCGTTAGTAGCACCAAATATAATATCATCCACATAAATTTGAACAAGCAATTGATGATTTCCTTGTTCTTTAATAAAAAGAGTAGTGTCGACTTTTCCTCTTGAAAACTCATTCTCAAGTAGGAAGTTACTTAATCTATCATACCAAGCCCTAGGAGCTTGTTTAAGTCCATAAAGGGCCTTTTTGAGTTAAAAACATGATTTGGATAATCATGATTTTCAAACCCCGGGTTGAGCTACATAGACCTCTTCTTGAATTATTCCATTCAAGAATGCGGATTTCACATCCATTTGATATAGTTTGAAATCCTTATAGCATGCATATGCTAATAGCATCCTAATAGCTTCTAACCTAGCTACGGGGGCAAAGTCTCATCATAGTCTATGCCTTCCTCTTGCCTATAGCCTTGGGCTACTAACCTAGCTTTGTTTCTAGTGATGTTTCCTTTATCATCCATTTTGTTTCTAAATACCCATTTAGTGCCAATTACGGGATGATCACTAGGTTTAGCAACTAATTCCCAAACATCACTTCTTTCAAATTGATTTAATTCTTCTTGCATAGCTAATACCCAATCTTCATCATTTATTGCCTCCTTTATATTTTTAGGCTCAACTTGTGAAATGAAGGCATTTTCATTGAATTTTCTCCTAGTCATTATGCCTTGGCTAGTTTCACCTAATATCAACTCTTTAGGGTGATCTTTCCTATACTTATATGAATCCGGTAAATTTGAGGTATCTCCTCCTACTTCTTCATCTTCAACCTTAGGTTCAAGTGGATCAATCCTAAGGTCAATAACAATATTACCTTTTGGATTCTCAAATTTCTCTATATGGCTTACTTCAATTATTTCATCATCATCATCATCATTAATGTTTGATTTATCCTCATTGAGTTCACTAAACTGACATGAATTGATTCTTCAACTTTCATGATTCTTTTATTATATACTCTAAATGCCTTGCTATTTTGAGCATAACCCATAAAGATTCCTTCATCCGCTTTGAAGTCGAGTTTATCCAAGTTATCTTTGGTGTTACACAATACCTTGAAATAACCAATATTTGGTACTCTACCTTTCCAAAGCTCATAAGGAGTCTTTTTGAGAAATGGTCTCAAATAAACTCTATTGATCACATGACAAGCGGTATTTACCGCTTCGGCCCAAAAATATTTGTGTAGCTCAAATTCGTTTAGCATGGCTCTACTCATTTCTTGAAGTGTTCTATTTTCCTTTCCGCAACACCATTTTGTTGAGGAGTTCTTGGAGCTGAAAATTGTGTCCATACCCTTTGGATACACAAAATTCTTGAAATTCTCCATCAAACTCACCACCTCTATCACTTCTAATTTCCTTAATTGTGTCTTCTTTGATTTTCTAATCTCTTACAAAGCTTTATAAATTCTTGACATGCATCATTCTTTTTAGCTAAGAACATTACCCAAGTGTACCTAGAGAAGTCATCTACCACCACAAAGGTGTAATGTTTTCCACTTAGACTTGCTGTACCAATATCCCCATACAAATCCAAATGAAGCAATTGTAGAGGTTTGGTGGTGGAGATTTCACTTTTGGGCTTGAAGCTTGTTTTAACTTGCCTTTTGACAAGTGTCACATAAGCCATGGTTTTCGAAATTTAATTTTGGAAGACCTTGGACTTTTTCATTTTTGCAAATCTTTGAAATTTTTAAAACTAATATGTCCAAGTCGTCTATGCCATAGTTGAGTCAAATCATTTTTGGCAACTAGGCAAGAAACATTTTGTGATATCAAATCATGTGTGCTAAATTTGTAAACATCATTTTTACGTATAGCTCAAAAACAATCTTATCGTTCTTTTTCACAACACATTTTCTTTTCACAAATTCAATTTGAAAATTAGCATCACATAGTTGGCTAACACTTATCAAATTATACTTAAGCCCTTCTACATATAATACATTATTAATAGTAAAAGAAGAGTTACCAATTTCTCCATGTCCAAGGATTTTGGCTTCCCATTGCCAAAATGCACCGTTCCACCATCTTGGAGCTTGAGCTTGGTGAACAACGTTTTCTCCGGTCATGTGTTGAACATCCGCTGTCCATAAGCCATTTGGTTCCTTCTTCTTTGGCTACTCCATTTATCTTGAGAGCCTACAAAACCAAAAGATGTATGCATTGGTACCCTTTGATGGTTGGGTCCTTTAGGTTAGTTTGTCGACCCTTAGGCTTCCAAACATATGTGCTTCCAAATCTAGCTCTACATGCTTTCTTCACATGTCCTAGTTTGTTGCAATAAAACAAGTGGGTACATGCTTTGGTTTAGAAGGTGATGAATTTTGTTGTTTTTTTCTATTATTTGCCTTTTTTTAAGGACTTAGGTTTAATAGAAGAAGATGATGAATTAAATCCTAAACCGGATTTATCATTTCCAATTCTTTGATTTCCAAGTAGTATGTCTAAATTGTTTTTACCATTTGTTAGTCTTTGTAAGTCTAACTTTAGTTTCTCACATTCTTTTCTAATTTCTACATTTTCAAGAGCTACGGTTTTATGCATGGTGAGTATGATGTCATGCTCTTGAAACATCAAAATATTCTTGTCATGCAAGCTCTTATTTCTAAGATGCATTTCTTGAACTCTTTCTTCAAAAGCTTATATTTTAAGATTCAGTTTTTCAAAGTCATCTTGCAATCTCCTATTTCATCATGAAAATTGAGGGTTATAATTCACCTCAAGATCATCTTCAATTGTCATAAGACAAGTATGTTGAATCTTGAATTGTCAACCATTGCAACAAGTCCAACACCTTGATCTTCCACTTTCTTCTCCTCTCTGATTCCGAAAGAAGATCATCCCACGTGGTTACCTCCGCATTGAGGGCTTTATTCTTTTGAGGAAAGACCTTCTTCTCTTGCTTTGCGGCTCTTTTACGTGGCAGTCGGCAATGAAATGACCGGTCGACCACATCTATAGAAATTTCACTTGCTTCCTTTTCTTAGATGGTCTTTGAAGAACTTTCTTGCTTGAGCTTTATTTCTAGTTGCCATTCTTGTAAATTTTCTTACTAGAAGGGCAACTTCCTCAATCCGATTCATCGGACTCTACCACCAATCCTTTGTGTGATGTTTGTGTGGCTTGATAGGGTTCATCCTATTTTGTTCATCAATAAGAAATTTCATGAGTAAGAAGATTACCGGATAGCTTCATCAAGGGTAAGAGTCTTGAGATTCTTTGATTCGGTGATGGCGGTGACTTTGGGTGTCCATTCTCTTGGCAAAGAGTTGAGGAGTTTTGAGACAAGGTCTTCATTTGAGATTTTCTTGTCCACCATGGAGAGTTGATTCACTATTCGTGTGAATCGATCGATTGTCTCCTCAATCTTTCACCGCTTTTCATTCCGAACATCTCATACTCCTTCATGAGCATAAGTCGTTTGGCCATTCTTACTTGCTCAGTTCCTTCATGTATCATTTCAAGCCTTTTCCATGCCTCATGGGCTGTTTCAAGACCTTGAAGTCTTATAAGCTCGGTGGTGGTGAGAGCACTTGAGAGAATATCAAATGCTTTGCCATTAATGGCAAATCTTATCTTTTCTTCATCGGTGTAGTCATCCTCATCTTTGAATATTGATTCTCCTTTTGAGTTGGTAATCATAGGAACTTCAATTCTTCCTTTGACAACGGCTCTCCATATATCAAATCCACAGCCTTTCAAGTGATTGATCATTCGAAATTTCCACAAAGAATAATTTTGGGCATCAAACATAGGTGCTTTAGTGTTTGATCCGGAAAATAGTGCAGTAGGCTTAGGAGATGAAGAGGTTGAGGTTGAGGTTGTCATTGCCATGATCTTTAACCTTGCTACTTGCAAAGATAGGCCAAGCAATCAAGGTTAGGCTCTGATACCAATTGTTAGGTCCGAAATACACTCTAGAGGGGGGTGAATAGAGTGTTTGGCTCTTTTGCGGAATTTTCTCGTTTGCTCAACTCAAAAAGATATTCAAAATCAGAGCAAGAATGGGAGATGAGAAGTAGTGAATGAGTACACCGGATATAGAGTGGTTCGAATCGTAAATGATTCTACTCCACTACCACTTTGTTTCCAAAGTGGATTTTCAACAACTACTCTTCTTATTATGAACAATAAGAACAACCACAACAACTTACACTAACACTTTAGTGTAAGCAACAACAACAGCAACTTCTTGCACAACACACTTGTGCAACTACAGCAACTACAGCTCTTAGCAAGAACAACTTCTTGCTTCCTCACAACTTCAACAAAAATTCCCTCAAGAACTTCTCACAGTGGGTTGAAGAATATAGTAAGGTTCACACTTTCTCACAAGTCTAAGCACAAGCAAAGATCAAATATTTATGGTTCCTCTTGTGCTTGACTCACTTTCTCTCAATATACACAATGAAGACAAAGAAAAGCTAAACAAGCTTTAAACAAATTTACAAGTATGAGAGAAATACAACATGGAAAATGAAGCTAGATGATGTTGAAAGTGTGTAATTGCTTCATCCAAGCCTCTTCTATTTATAGATAAAGTTGACCACGTTTTTGAGGCTCACCACCAAGTCTTCATCTTCAAAAATGTCAAGATAGTGCCCAAATAGTCTTTAGCCACCCTATGGAATGATTTGATCTTGAATAGCCACCCTAGAGAATCTTAGACATGGTTAAAATAGTCAAGGAAGCATGTAGTATGTTGGGTTAAAGTCCACAAGAAATTTGAGCAAGATTGGAGAGAGAAAATATAGATCTCCCTTGGATTTTGTTCCAACGTTTGAAAATTTTTGAATCCTGGAGACGTCGATCGATCTACGTGCCAGAGCTGAGAGATCGACGTCTCTCAGAATGACGTCGATCGATCGACGTCAGCCTGGCTGAGAGATCGACGTCTCTCAGAATGACGTCGATCGATCGACGTTATTAGGCTGAGAGATCGACGTCTCTCAGATGTACGTCGATCGATCGACGTACTCTTAGCTGAGAGATCGACGTCTCTCAGATGTATGTCGATCGATCGACATACCTTAAGCTGAGAGATCGACGTCTCTCAGTTATACGTCGATCGATCCACGTCTCTTGGTTGAGAGTATGACGTGGATCTGAGAGCTCAAACATTTACCAAGCTTCACACGAAACGAACCATGTGCCTCCTGAGGGGCTGATGTATACTTCAACCGATCCATGAGAGATTTACATCTCGCACATGTTTTTCTCAATTTGCTTCAATCTTAAGGTGTGAAATTCCATCTTAGTTCTTTTAAAAACACCTTTTATATCATCAATACATTTTATAATCTAACAAAGAGTGGGCTCAAAAAAGAAAGCAAGCCTTGGCCAGACAGCGGGCCAGCCAAGGACTGCCAATCCTGCCCAAGAGGAAGGAACGAGCCATGACAACATACAACTGGCACGCCAAGTCAACATTTCCCCTCCAGACCAAACGAATCCGAATCCACGTGAGCATGCCAAAGAAAGCCACTATGCCAATCATGAGGAGCATCAACCCCCTTTGTCTTGGCACTTGCCCAGCCAGCCTTTGTCTAAAAAATGGAACTGAACCAAGAGGAGGTGAGGTGCACTGCACCCAAATCCTTGCATTCTCAACAAGCTTTTGAGGCCTTAGTATACCAAGAACATCATGTAGAATAAATCAAAGAGCTAGCGCACCCTGATGGTATCAAGGAGGTCATCACAAGGACCAAATCTTTAGCACTGAAAAAGGATGCCAAAGCACAAAAACCTAAGGCCATGGCAAGGTGTGCTGGCACGTCCAACCCCCCTATAAACATTGCTTCTTGGAACATAAATGGCAGTAACAAGCCCCTCAAGCAACAAGGTTTGCTAAATCTTCTTCATAAACACAAACTATATGTCTTATAAATTCTAGAAACTAAGCTAAACCGCTCAATGCTAGCAAATAATGTACAGACTAGGCTCAAACATTGGGATCATGTTCATAATTTTTACTTGCATCATAGTAAAATGATTCTCCTTACTTGGATCTTGCTTTTGTAAATCTTACAGCCCTTCGCTTAGATACTCAGGCTATATTTTGTGTAGTGGAAAGCGTTATCACAAAATAAATCCTTCAAATTACTTTCATATATGCTTTGAATGCGATAGTGCAGAGGAGGCCACTTCGGGACCTGTTGATTAGCCATAGTCATGACCTAAATGATCCTTGGGTCGTGCTTGGTGTCTTACAACTGTTTCCTAAATGATGAAGAAAGGCAAGGTGGCAGGCCAATAATGTTTTATGAGCTAAGGGATCAATTAAGTTGTTTCTTGCAATGTGGTTTTCTTGAACTGCCCTACACATGTCAGCACTACACTTGGGGCAACAGAAACATTAGAAGCAGACTTGACCGTTCCATGTCCTATGACCAATTTGTTGAGGCATTCCCCGGAGCAAAGGCACAATTCCCTGCCCCAAGGCATATGTCACACCATGCTCCCTGTCTCCTAACTCTATTAGGGGGTGCCCCCTCACATGTTGTCCCATTCAGGTTCTACAACATGTAGATGGACCATGAAGAGTCCCTTTCCGTAGTGGTTTAAGGGTGGGAGACCAGTGTCCAGGGCACAACCATGTTCCAGCTCTGTAGAAAACAAAAAGCGCTGAAGGGTCTTCTCAAAGAGCTCAACAAGAAAGGATACACACACATCTATACTAGGACTGATAAGGCAGAGTCTGAGCTGGTGAGCTTACACAATGCCCCTAGCCAGCTTTGGGGTCCCCTCATTAGAAGTCACAGCTCCAGGCGAAGAGGCAAGAGGTGTTCAACCTAAATGAAGTAGAAAGAAAGTATTTTGTCTAGTTAGCCAAGGGCAACTACATCCTTCTAAGTGACAGGAACTTCAAGTTCTTTCACTCCACCTCAGAAGAAACAGGGGCAGGAACTCTATCACAAGTGTTCTCCTGGAAGATGGCATGATGTCTACTACTTTGGAGGAGGCTTCCCAGCAGTTTGTCTTCTACTATACCAAACTGTTGGGCACACATCAAAAATCCCAAAAGGTGGAGGCTAGCATCATTGACCTTGGGCCCAAAGTTCCCTCAGGCAAAACAACCCTTTTGACACATCCTGTTCTTGATTAGGAGATTAAGCAAGCCATCTTCAGCATTGGCCATTATAAGACACCAGAACCTGATGCATATACCTCCTAGTTCTTTACCAAGTCTTGGCATATGGTTGGAACACTAGTCGCTCAGGTTATCAAGGTGTTCTTCAACAAAGGCAGGCCGCTCAGACAGCTGAACCATGCTTTGATTGCCTTGCTCCCCAAAGCCAAGAATGTTACCAAAGTGGAAGCTACATGCCCATCTCGTGTTGTAATGTAATCTATAAGGCCATATCAATGATTTTGGTCAATAGGCTAGCCCCAGCCCTGGTGGAGGTAATGGATCCTGCCCAGGCAGGCTTTCTGAAAGGCAGATCTATGATGGACAATATATTTCTTATCCAAAAGCTAGCTACAGAGTATGGAAAGAAGCACAACTCACGCAAATGCATGTTAAAGGTAGGCATCAGAAAGGCATTTGACTCCTTGAGCTAGGACTTCCTCAAATACATGCTGTTGGGCTTAGACTATCCTATAAATTTGTTGGTTGGATCATGGAATGTGTAATCACTCCCTCCTATTCAGCAGCATACAATGGGACACCCTATGGTCTCTTTCCTGGCAGAAGAGGTCTAAGGCAAGGGACTCCTTGTCTCCTTTCCTTTTTGTCATTGGCATGGAATACTTGTCAAGGCTGCTAAGGAAACTACACTGGGATCCAGGTTTTGAGTTCCTCGCTAGATGTGAGGAGCACTAAATCACTCACCTTTGTTTTATAGATGATCTCATTCTATTTGCACGTGGACACGCCCCTTCTGTGCAAAATATCATGGGAGCCTTGAGACTTTTGGAGCTTGTTCTGGCCTCAAGGCAAATATGGCTAAGTCACGTATACACCTGGCTGGCATGGGTGAAGAAGGTGAGCATGTGAGGCATTGACCAGGTTCCCCCCTTCGTGGAATGCCCTTTAGCTACCTTGGCATTCTTATTGCAGGACACAAACTCCAGCCAGCTCATTACTCGGACTATCTGGGCAAATTAATGGACAAAGTGAACCTTTGGTGTGCCCCAACTATCTCACATGTGGCAGGTTGGAGCTCATCAAGTCAGTTCTGCAAGGACTCAACTGTTTCTGGCCGAGTGCACTTCCCATCCCAGCCTCAGTTCTGGCACAAGTGGACCAGATCTGCATGCACTTCATAATGGGGTGACAGTCTGGCAAGCAAGAGGAAGGCTTGGGTGTCATGGAAGTAAATTTGCCTATCCAAGATAGAAGGCTGACTCGGAATCGTCCGCCTGAAGGCCTAGAACACTTCGCTGCTGGCTAAGTATCTTAGGACATATATCACAAAAAAGATACCTTGTGGGTGCAATGGGTGGCACACTGGTACAAGCTATATGTTGGCTTGTGGACCAGGATGCCCAGGAAGTATTACTCCCCATTAATCAAGAAACTCCTGGGGTCAGAGACTTGATTACACAACATGAAGGATCTATGGAGTTGGCCAAGAAAGCATTGACCAGTTGGATGCCTGATGGGGTGGAGCTAAGACCTAGGTTGGCATAGGACTACTTTAGGCCTAGGGGAACGCTCATGCCTTGGCATGGTCTGGTATAGGACCATGCCATTACACCTAAGCTTGCCTTCACATTATGGATGGCAGCCTTGGCCAAGCTTCCGACGAGGGACAAGTTGACAAACTTACAGGAGAAGACCTGCCCTCCTTGCCTACGCAGGATGAAGAAGTGAACATTTATTCTTCCAATGTGCCAAGGTTAGGGAAATTTTGAGCTATATCACCACTTGGCTTGGCATGCCAAACCTTGGCACACTAAGACAAGTAATGCGCTAGGGACACAGTTGACTCAAAGGGAAGGCTCTGCTTGCCAAGGCTACCAAGATTGCCTTGGCTAGCACCATCTACTTTACCTGGCAGAGCAGGAACAAAGTAATATTTGTAGGCACTAATTTTTCATCTAGGGATGTAACATATAGAATTTTTACTCATGTCTATAGAGTCATGTACAAAATTTACCATCACTTGATTGCTATGTTATAGTTTACGCTATCTAATAGCCTAGTTAGGGTAAGGCTCAGTCTATGCACTTGACTGAATAGATAGAGACTTTTGTATAGGATACATTCCATTGATGTTTTTGATATTTCGGATGTCACAATTTTTATTTTCACCAAAACAAAAACAATGTATGACATATAAAAAGTGCACGTGGAGCTAGATTTTCTAACATGTATCTTTGGAAGCCTTATGTTTGACAAGCTAACCGATAGGACCGAACCATCAAAGGGTACCAATGCATAAGCCTCTTTGTTTTGTAAGCTCTCAAGATAAATGGAGTAGCCAAAGAAGAAAGAACCAAATGGCTTATAGACAACGGATGTTCCGCGCACATGACTAGAGACAAGACTTTGTTCACCAAGATCAAACTCCAAAATAGTGGAACAGTGTATTTTGGAAATGGGAGAGCCAAAATCCTTGGACATAGAGAAATTGGCAACTCTTCTTTCACGATTAATAATGTATTACATGTAAAAAGGGGCTAAAGTATAATTGATAAGTGTTAGCCAACTATTGTGATGCAAATTTTCAAGTTGAATTTGAAAAAAGAAAATGCATAGTGAAAAAGAATTGTAGAATTGTTTTTGAGGCTTTAAGGAAAAATGATGTCTATAAATTTAACACACATGATTTGATATCACAAAACGTTTCATGTCTAGTTGCAAAAAATGATTTGACACAATGATGCCATAGACGACCTGGATATATAGTTTCAAAAACTTCAAAGAAATTTGAAAACAATGAAAAGATCCAAGGTCTTCCAAAGTTAAATTTCAAAAATCATGGCTTATGTGACACTTGTCAAAAGGCAAAGCTTGTTATAGCAAACTTCAAGCCCAAAAATGAAATCTCCACTACCAAACCTCTACAATTGCTTCATATGGATTTGGTATAGGGATATTGGTACAACAAGTCTAGGTGGAAAAAATTACAGTTTTATAGTGGTACACTTGGTTCATGTTCTTGGCTAAAAAGAATGATGCATGCCAAGAGTTTACAAAACATTGTAGAGGATTAGAAAACCAAAAAGAAGTTACCATCAAGAAAATTAAAAGTGATAGAGGTGGTTAGTTTGATGGTGAGTTCTAATAATTTTGTGTATCCAAAGGGTATAGACACAACTTTTCAGCTCCTAAAACTCTTCAACAAAATTGTATTGCAGGAAGGAAGAAAAGAACACTTCAACAAATGAGTAAATCGATGCAAGATGAATTTGACCTGCCTAAGTATTTGTGGGCTGAAGCGGCAAATACTGCTTGTCATGTGATAAATAGAGTTTATTTGAGATCATCTCTCAAAAAGAGTCCTTATGAGCTTCGAAAAGGAAGGGCACCCAATATTGGATATTTCAAGGTATTTGGGTGTAAGTGTTTTATACTTAACACCAAAGATAACTTGTATAAACTCGATTTCAAAGCAAATGAAGGAATCTTTATAGGTTATGTTCAAAATAGCAAGGCATTTGGGTATACAATAAAAGAGATATGAAAGTTGAAGAGTCAATTTCATGTCATGTTTGGTGAATTCCTTGATGATGAACCAAGTCTTAATGATGATGAAGAAATGAAAGAATTGAAGTAAGTCATATATAAAAGTTTGAGAATCCAACATGAAATATCATTATTAATCTTAGGATTGACCCACTTGAAAGTGGACCCAAGATAGAAGAAGAGGAAGAAGTGAGAGGTGATAGTTCAAACTTACTGAAATCATATAAATATAGGAAAGACCATCCTAATGAGTTGATATTATGAGAAACAAGTCAAAACATACTAACAAGAATAAAATTTCATGAAATGCCTTTATTTCCCATGTGGAGTCTAAAAATATAAAAGTGACTATAATTGATGAAGATGGGATAGTATCCATGCAAGAAAAGCTAAACCAATTTGAGAGAAGTGATGTTTGAGAGTTAGTGGCTAAACCTGGTGATCACCCTGTAATTGACACTAAATGGGTATTTAAAATAAAATAGATGATCAATGAAACATAACAACAAACAAAGCTAGGTTAGAAGCTGAAGGATATAGACAAGAAGAAGGTATAGATTATGATGAAACGTTTACCCCAGTAGCTAGATTAGAATCCATTAGGATGCTACTAACATATGCATGCTATAAGGAATTCAAGTTATATCAAGTGGATGCAAAATCAGCCTTCCTGGATGGAATAATTCAAGAAGAAATGTAGCTCAACCACCGGATCATAATTACCCAAATCAGTATTCAAACTTAAATAGGCTCTTTATGGACTTAAACAAGATCTTAGGGCATGGTAGAGAGATTAAGTAATTTTCTTCTTTTAAATGGTTTTTCAAGAGGAAAAGTTAACATTACATTATTTATTAAAGAACAAGGAAATGATCAACTACTTGTTCAAATATATATTGATGATATTATATTTAGTGATACTAATGACTCTCTTTGTGAGCATTTTGCTAAGTTAATGGAAGGAAATTTTGAAATGAGCATGATGGGTGAATCAACTACTTTCTTGGACTTCAAATCAAGCAAACTCAAGATGAAGTATACATATCTCAAACAAAGCATACCAAGGAGCTCGTCAAGAAATAAAAGTTTGAGGATGAAAAGAGTGTGAGCACACCAATGAGGACAAGTATAAAGCTCCACAAGGATGAAAAAACAAAGCCGGTTAAGGTCACTAAATGGAGGAGTATGATTGGTAGTCTACTTTATTTAACCGCTATTAGACCGGATATTTTACATGATGTGTGTTTATGTGTTGGATTTCAAAGTATGCCTAAGGAATCGCATCTGGTTTCCATAAAACTTATTGTCAGGTATTTGGAAGGTACTTTGAACTTTGAGCCATTTTATCCCAAAAACGGGTGTTTTGACTTAAGAGGGTATAGTGACTCCAACTATGCCGGAAATCCAGTCGACAGAAAAAACACCTCTGGGACATGTCCATTTTTTGGGGATTGCTTAGTTTTTTGTTTTTCCAAGAAATAAAATAGCATGTCACTTTCAACGAAGGAATTCAAATGTGTGTCGGCCTCCCCATGTTGTGTCCAACTACTTTGATAAACACCTTGAATGACTATAATGTAAAGTTTAATAAAGTACCTATCTTATGTAACAACATTAAGCCATAAGTATAGCCCAAATGTTGTACCCCGCTCCAAACTAACATAGCAACTAAGGTAAGAAGAGAAGCACGATAGGATAAGGAGACCTCGAAAGGAAGACAACACCGGCTTATCTATGATTGTATAGAATTTAAGGCAATTAGCATACCCTAAGTGCAAAACATGAAGCAAGAGGGTGGATTGAAACTACATATGGATGTAAGTGAGAGTCTGAGAATGGAGAAATAATGGAAGAATTATTTTAGGCAACCTTAATGGGAAGTTGGATTATGTGATATGCCCGAACATATATGGTATGGACATACATCTAGAAATATGTATACACCATAAAATGAGCCTAAATACGAAGTTAGGAACCCCCTTCATCCAATATGGCCGATGAGTAACATTGGGGGTAAGATCAGCAGAACCTTGATACAAACCCTTAAAGTGCAGTAAATGTGATTTGACAAAGAACAAGTGGCATTACACGTGGTATAAGTATTACAACACGGTGAAACTTACACCTAAGGGGCCATATAGAAAAACATGCAACCTTAAGAATTTCCTGCTACTTAGTGAATTTCAGAAACCTAAGCTTACATCTATGTTCAGGTATTAAGATTGCAATGATAAGGTCCAGGTCATGGGCAGATTAGGAATAGTACGTGAGTATGCATATTGGTGTATGTGTATAATATTCTATATTAATATATTCATTGAGTTAAGGTAGAAGCACTTCCCTGAATAATGTGTGAGGCACTACGTGTCAAGATGGTTGAAGGTGGCAAAGGAGGAAGATCCTTGCGGGATCTACGCCTGCGGCGCGGTACCACTGGAATAAACGGCCTGTCCTGAGTCGGGTCCTGAAGCCGTGAGAGCAGCAACTCATCATCCGGCGATGGCTGCATGAGCTGCATGCGATGGGCCACGTCATCAGGAACCATAGAGATATCTTCAACAATTGGGTCAGCAGGCAAATCATTGTCAGACACATGCCCGATATCAAGCTGGGCGGCGTCAGCGTCTAAATATGAATTACATTTCTGGCAACAGAAGGCAAGGGTTAAATGGTTAAAAGACGGCGATGCAAATACTAAATATTTTCATTCGCTTGTCAAAAGTAAACGCACGCAGCTGCGTATACAGCAAGTCCGAAATTCTGAGGGACTTCTGCTTACTAATCAGGATGATATCATGGCTTCTGCTGTTGAGTTTTATACTGCACTATTTGCCCGGGAGGCAACACACAATCATTCGGAGATTCTTTCGCACATTCCTTGTTTATTAACTGAACAGGACAATCTTATGTTAACTCAGCTTCCGACAGAATCAGAGGTAAAAGCAGCAGTGTGGAGTTTAGACCCTCAAAGTGCTGCCGGACCAGACGGTTTCTATGGTAATTTTTATCGCTCATGCTGGACTGTTATACATTCGGATGTCCTTAAAGCTGTACAAGAATTTTTTCTGGGCGTTCCGCAGCCATCCGTCATGGCTAGTGCATTGATCACATTGATCCCAAAGATAAACTCTCCACAAACATTTGGTGACTTTCGGCCCATTTGTCTTACGAACTTCTTGAGTGAAGTATGTACGCGCATTATTGCCACGCGACTAGGGACACTGTTGCCGCGATTAATCTCATCGGAGCAAACAGAATTTTTGCCGGGGCATGATATCTCGTCAAGAGTATTATTGGCACAGAGAATGATACATATGTTGGATAAAGGAGGATCTCAGTTGTGCTTGAAGTTGGATATGATGAAGGCTTTTGACAGGGTGAGCTGGGAATACTTGGAGCTCTTATTGCGTAAATTTGGTTTTTCGGATTTCTTCATACGCGTGATTATTAATCATCTTAGTACCACTCGAGTATCAGTTTTAATCAATGGCCAACCATCTTCTTCATTTCGTCCATTCCGAGGTGTCAAGCAGGGGGACCCACTGTCTCCGCTATTATTTATATTATCGTCTGAAGGTTTTAGCAGGGGCTTAAAATCCCTTACTGCGGCCGGACAAATACAATCATTTCGGCTAGGGCGTATTCCATTTACTATCACTCACTTGGCATATGCGGATGATTTGCTTATTTTTCTTCGAGGCACACATCGCAATCTTGCACATTTCCGAGCTTTCTTAACTCAGTATGAAATGGCTTCAGGACAAAAGGTTAATTATCACCAAAGTAATTTCATACCATCTGCAAGTGTGACTGCGTCTCAGCACCGAATTTTTAAAGATATACTTGGTATGCGACTAGCTTCTCTTCCTTTTCGATATTTGGGTTCATATCTTCACAAAGGCATCAATCGAGCAGTGTATTGTACCTCCTTTTTGCAACATGTAGAGGACCGTTTGCAGGGTTGGCATACCCGACTCATTTCACAAGCTGGCCGTTTAGTCCTCCTCCGATCAGTGATTGCTGCTCTTCCGTTACATGTTTTAGCAGCTGGTGGTTTACCAAAATCTGTCATCTGAATAATCAATCGCAAAATGGCTTCTTTCTTTTGGGGTAACCGTCGTCATTGGGTATCATGGTCTCGGATTACACAGCCTTTTGATGAAGGCGGTTTGGGCCTTCGGGATTTCAGTCAGTTACAACGAGCATATCATTGCCGAATATGGTGGACATACCATAAAAAAGACACTTTGTGGAGTAGCTACATGCATATGAAATATGGCAGACAAGGTGATTTTAGGCCGAGGCTTCATGACTCTGCGACATGGAAATTAATATGTCGTATCCATCCTCATTGTATATCCCACACAGTTGGCACAAATACCTCCCTTTCATGGATACCGTCGTCAACGGGTGAGTTCACGCTTAACGCAATTTATTTGGTCAAAACATCACTCATCATACACGAAACTTTTACTATGGCGTGTATTCCATTCTGCTTTGCCATTTGAGGACTGCATTGGCCGATACTCAGTGGTTCGCCCAACGCAATGTCCTTTTTGTAAGCAAGATTCAGCCTCGATTGTCCACGTCTTTCTCCACTGTAATTATATACTTCCGATTTGGATGTTTTTTGCTACAGAGCCACATGGTTTGCTTCCGACTCGGACTACACTTCGGCAATACTTGTTATCGTGGTGGTATCGTGCCTCCACATCATCATTATATGGAGTTTTAAAAATTGTTGTCCCAGCTATCATAGTCACGAACATCTGGAAACACTATGCTCAACTTACTTATGGGGATACAACATCTTTTTCGGCTGCTAGGCTGCGAAATGCAATACATTTTGACATTAATGCCTGGACTCAGAAAATCCAGGGTTCCAAACTTGCAGCATGACCAACTCTTTCCCTTTCCTGGATTCCACGCCTTCGGCCACCCCGACTCCGACTTATTAAATGGCAATGTCCGCCATCTGGAAGACATAAGTTGAATGTTGACGCAGCGGTTGGTGCTCACTATGCGGCGGGAGGAGCAATCTTGCGCAATCATACTGGTGCTTGTGTGGGTGCTATATCCTTTAGACTGCCACCGTGCACACCATTGATGGCAGAAATCCAGGCAACATTATTTGGTCTCTTGTATTTCCTGCCATTCTTTCGCTCACTGGTGATAGAAACCGATTGTGAACAATTGGGCATGCGACTTCGAGGCACGCAGCGCATTTTTGGCAATTATCATCTGCACCTTCTACATTCGTTCCTTCATTCGGATGGATTGGATATCACTCATACGTATCGCGAAGCTAATATGGCAGCCCATTATCTAGCTCAGCATGCAATGCTTTGCCCGGAGACAGGATATTTTGGCAGTCATAATCTCCCATCATTAGTGCGTGCCACAATACTTCTTGATCTCACATCAGCTAATCTGCGCGTAGGCTGACAATCAGGTCTTCCTAATGAATTGGCGTATTCTGATTTTAACTACCCGTATTACTACAGTTACGGGCAGGCGCGGTACGATTTCTATCCCATTGCTATACTGCTATGCTTTACTCACTTTCGGCACTTACACCTTTTTCTTATTATTCACACGCTTTGCTTGGTGGATACATTACACTGCATCTCTGGGTTGCTGCCATCACGCTTACTCTGCACAAGCCTTCCATCAGGATTGGCGATCTTTTATGCTCTCTGCCTATGCTCGGTTGAGTACAGGCAGACTCGGTATGATTTCCATTCTCTTATGCGGTTGGATACTGGAACAAGCCCTTTTGCCTTCACACGTTTCTCATGTTTCTTTGACATATGGTTTATGCCACCATGATGCTGAATCCTTATGGCTCCTGAACATTCACGCTATACTATTTTACATGCTCAATGGAGTGGATCTTTTGCCAACATGCTGGTCTACCATTGCCACATTCCTGCAGGGCAGCGCATTTAATTCACTTGCTGCCGGCGCATTCGTTTGTGCTGGCAGACACGGTATGATCTTAATCTGCTTCTATTACAGCATTCCTTTCACTACAATATCCCTGCTTTACTCAGCACCTCATTTCTCTTCTGCATGGTTGCGATCTCGGCTTGGCTCGGAGACACCACTTGCTTGCATGACAGCGGCGCAGTCAACGGCTCAGTTTTGGACATACTTGCTATGCGCGTTCCTCATTCTTGCGCATTGGTGCTACCGGCAGACTTAATTTCTATTTCTTTTATTCGATGATGTCTATCAACCATCCATAGATATAAATATGTACGCTTTTTCCTTCGCCAAGGTTTTATCCACAAGGGTGGTTTTACTTGGCAAGGTTTTAATGCGGCATATCATATATCTTATGGATGTTGATAATCGCAACCTGTTTTGTTTTTGGCCATCTTTTTTGTAATAAGGTTTTCCTCCGCCAAAAGTGAGGGTTTTTCTCAATAAAATTTCGTTCTAAAAAAAATACGAAATAATATATATACAGCCACACGTCTATAAATAAGGATTATGAGGAATTAGATGGAATATACTTAGGAGTATGTATATATATATCGGTTATACCTACAAAACAAAAAGGTACAACCTAGAGGATTTATGGAAAAGTGATTGAATAGATAAGATAGGGACTAAATACATATGGATGCATCATTGAAGGAAACACATACATGGAATGTATGTGTGCATATTCGGCTATAAGGCTTTAGAAGTAAGTGATTCCAACCTACAACTTATCAGGAAGTTGAAGTGGAAATTATGGTTGGAGGTAAAAAGTCTATTTTTCTTTTATTAGCAAAGGGTCCTTCCCTCTCCCCCATGAGCAGCCGCCGGCTGCCTTTTTCCAAGAAAAGAACAACACCCTTCCATTAATCAAAAGCCTCCTTAACTCCCCCACCAACAAGTCTCCTTCAAGAAGAAAATTTCAATTTTTCCTCCTTCCAAAAGAATTCGGTTGAAGCAAGAAGGCCAAGGACCCTCCCCTCTCAAGGCTTGTCTAGGTAAGGTTACTCTCCATAAGCTGTAACAAGATACATCTTAAAGGATTGAAGCTCACAAAGTTCTCTTTTCTTTGATAAAAACCGTGATCCTCACGGCACTAGGAGGAGACCGTAAGGTGAAAGGAGAAAGAGAGTGTCTTAGCAAAAGAGGATCATTCTCAAACCCTTCAAGATGAAAATGGTAAAAACCCTTCATCCTTCCTATAAAACATATTACATAATCTAAGGAATGGCTAATGAAAGCCTTATGCCGTGTGTGGTAGGAAAAGAAAGGGGGAAGTGCTTCTTGTGACAACCAACCCGAGCAAAATCCAAGGGCTTCGAAGGCAAGTACACTATACTCTTTATGGTTTGGATGTGAAAGTGTGTGCATGAATGGCTAGATGTACTTAAGATCCAATCTTAGTTGTGAAATAGCAAGTTGAATGCCAAAACTTTCGGCCTAAGCCATTTGGGTGTGTAGGAGTGAGACTTTGTTCCAAAGATGTGTTCTTTGTGGATTACATGCATTATTATGAGCTAATCTAGGTTAGATGTGTTAAAGATTCTTTGTTTTCATGATGAAAGGCTCACGGTGGAAGGGTTAAGGGAGGCATGTGTGATTTTACATGAAAAATGTCAACTTAGTAAGGAAGTGGAGACAAGCTTTGTTCTTGTTGTGTGTTAAGTTTGATATGCTCTTGGTTATATCATTTTCTTGCATGCACCAAAGAATGAGACTGTTGATGAAGGGTGCGTTTGTTCATTCCAAAATTGTTGCTAAGTGTTGGTGACCAAAATGTAAGCTAAGGACATTTAGGAAGAACATATGATCACTAGAAAATTTCTGGAGCTGGACCGAAATTTGGGCTGTATTGTGAGACCAGAAAAGGGACCTTAAGAACCTTCAATTCTATTGATTTTTGGTATGCTATTAGTTTTATGTGTTTGTTAGATGTGAGAGTTGGAATCACATTAAAAGGAGCCACGGTTTATTTTTAATGAATTTTCTACTGAGAATGGTCCTGCTGAAAATGTTGTACTGGACAGAATTTAAGCAACGTGTTTGGTAGCCTAAAAATGGACCTTAGAGGTATGAAAATTCACTAGTTTTCGGTATGATACTAACCCCATGAATAAAGCAAAGGTGGCAGTTGGAATTTTGTCAAAATAAGTTGTGGTTTATTTTTAATAAATTTTCTAGTAAAACGGGTCAAACTGAAATGTGCTGGATGGACAGAATTTGTACAACAAGTTACATGATCTGGAATAGGGCCTTCGAAAATTGTATTTGGGCTAAATTTTGACAGGGTGCTAGCTCAATGAGTTTATTAAGATGGAGAGTTGGAATTTCCGGAAAAAGATTAAAGGATTGGTCATAATAAATTTTATAATAGAATATGGTCATTTCAGAATTCAGGTTACACCATTTCATGAAAAATAGCAAACGAGTCCCCTATCGACATCGTAACTTCATAACATATGCATGGCAATCACTTACGACATTTACGGAGTAGTATATGCGAACCAATGGGTCTAAAATGTGTATTTTAATAGGAAATTCCTAAGGAGAAGTAGACGCTACTAAGCTGGAAATTTCCAGCATGGCGACGAACATGTCTATTCGTTTATGTCATGCACTATGCCGTCGTTTGCACATTACATGTCATGCATCGCATCATCGTCATGTACATGATTTCCAGCATGTCTTTTTATGTGAAAGAAAGATGAAAAGCGTTTTCAAAAGATGATTTTGTTTTGCAAAGAATGATTCCCCACCGGTACCGTGTGTGAGTATGAACTTGGCCAGTATGAACCCGCTCAGATCCGGGTTAAGCGATCTGACAGTATGACCGTGCAGGCCCGAAAATAATAGGCCTGATGATGATGATGATGATGACCGTGCGGGTCCGGAAAAGAATAGACCCGGCAAGTATGATGACGTTACCATTCCAAATCCAGGAATAATAGATTCGAAGGGGAGAAGTTACCGCCTCAGATCCGGGAAGATAGATCTGAACACTCTATTGTTTTACGATGATG
Organism: Eustoma russellianum; assembly: GCA_036186865.1. Taxonomy (NCBI): domain Eukaryota; kingdom Viridiplantae; phylum Streptophyta; class Magnoliopsida; order Gentianales; family Gentianaceae; genus Eustoma; species Eustoma russellianum. The sequence continues at coordinate 8,182,302 of AP025053.1, forward strand.
ATGATTTTAAAGAAAAGCATGAAAGATCATATTCCATTTTATCTCGATGCATCACACGTACATATGCATGCATATTATATTCATGTAGCGACACATGAGATTTAAGTTGTGATGACTTCGTAGACCCTAATTGATGATTCACATTGTGTTGTTCATCAATACGAGTTACAGTTTCTTAATGTTATATTCCGCTTCGAGTGGTGATTTTAATTAAGTTATGATCTTGTTACATTAAGTGATGATCCCTATCGAATATTGGTCGGAGGACAGGCATGCTTCTAAACAAAAATTTTGGGATTCGGTTCTTGTTCGTGCTTTCCATTTAACCCATGATTATTATAGTATACTTGCTGGTGACATTGTCACTCACCCTATTTTTCTCTCCAGAGGTGGCAGGAGACAAAGTAGAGTGGATCGATGACGAACCTAGGTTTCCCTACCCGTGAGTGCACTGAAGGATGGCCAGATTTAGGAGACCGAACTTGCCAGCTTTAAGGGATGACTGAGTTATGTAATTGAGATGGAAAAACAATTGGCTTTTGTCACTTTCTGCTACAATTTACGTGGGTTGTAAACTTTAAATAGTTGTGATGATGCTTTTAATTTGAAGTTTTAAATTCTGCCACGGTTTCTCTTACTTGTTTGCGCGTAAGCACGAAAATCCATGCAATTCTATCATGGATCACGACGCGTATGGATGACGCCTAGTACTCTCCTTAGTGAAGTACGGCGGGTGCACCGACTTCGGCGGGGCCGGGGTGCGGGGCGCCACACCAAAACCCTGTACATCATATTAGAACTAAGCATATTGAAGCTCTCCCTCAATAGATAATCCTCCCAAAGAAATAGATATGATAGGAAATTTTTCAAACTCCCCCTCAACCAAATCATGGCATCTTCTCCCATTTACCTTAACCATTCAACATACATGCTAATTTTTCATTTCCACATCAAGCCTATTGAGTCTTGGATATCATGCATATCCAAAACAACCAATTATACCAAAGACTAAACTAACACATGTATCAACGTATTTAGTTTTCATATCAAGCAAGCAAGCAAGCTGAGTTTCATCACGTTAAAGATGCACATATCAAGCCTCCATGTCAAGTACCAACAACCACCGACATATCAAGCCTTCATGTCAAGCAAGAAAGCAAGCGAAATAAGTTTTAGTACGTCAAACAAGCATACAAGCATGCAAGCATTGCCAAACACACTCTCCTTCTTTTTGTAATCATCAAAATTAACAATGAAAGATAAACAAAGATTTCATTAATTTACTAAAATTTTACAAGTTCAATCAAATACATCACTAGCCCTAGTCCTTATCTGAAGAGAAAGCCAAACCGAAAGGGCATGCCTCATCTTCACTTTGAATTTTTCATATTTTTACTCGTGCACTGTCACCTTGCTTTTCAGCTCATCCACCTCTTGTTGAAGGGCAATGACTTTAGATTGGAGCTTGGAGACATTTGAGCTCAAGCGACTGGATCCTTCTTGGGTATCGAGCATATGAACCTACGGATCTTCCGGAGGTGCCTCCTCTTCGATCGCTTTCAGCACTTGTTGGATGTTGACCTTATCATAAAAATCCATATGAGTGATTTGGTCTATATCCATGGCATCCATATCCAGTCCCGATTTTAATAGCATCCGATTGGTAAGATTGTTATACGTGAGATCTTTACTTGGCTTGGTTGTAGCCTCAATCATATTAGCATGAAAAGTCCTCGAAATTGATTTTCTCTCGGTTAGCTAGACGGAAATAATGTAGAAGTCCAAATTGCTTGGACCATTTGCGGACTTGCCGTTAATACAGAAAGTGACTATGGCAAGTAAGATTTGATAGACTAAGGGCATGTCATTGGTATTTTTTGTTGGATGAAATCTTAAGAACGTCTTCACCTCATCCTCACTGACCTTCCAACAAGCTGTATCTTACTTCCAAACATCAAATTCATAATGTCCTTTGTTTCGTACCCCAATTAACTCACAAATAGTACCAACATCTCATTCAAGGTGTGTATCATCTATCGCAGTATGCACTGCCAATGAGAGAACATTTATGTATTGTATATGAAGATTAGCATAAAAAAGTCTAGTATACCTAGTAGACATTTTGTCCATCTCTTTCCAGCCAAATATTTCTCCATTGTTGGACATTCAACTAGTCAGTGATCGGTCTTAATTCACTATTACTCATAATGTCATTGATCTTAAGAAACTTAAGGGGAATGTTAGCCCTCTCATCTCTCTCACATATATCATGTAGAATTTGGGCATGTCTAATGATGTGTCTAATGATACCTAGGGGAATCGGTTCATCCAAAGCTTCCTTATCCTGCTTAGTCTTTATCCAAGGAACGTTGGCGAACGTCAATCCACTCTGCAGATCGGCCAACACGTTGGCTTGGCTAAAATCCATTGGTTGTTTTCTTCTTGGATGGGTACTTGCTTGGGGCTGTGATCCTTGTTCTTGGGGAGGGTTGCTTGGCCTTCTTTCTTCACATTGAGATGTTCTTTCCCATTTTGAAGTGTTCTTGCTCCTGGTGGAAATCTTGAAGAAAGTTAGGGCATGAGAAGGTAGTATTTCTAGGGTAGGATGAAGAAATTCAGAAGTAGAAGGCAAGAATCATCTTTGGTGAAGATGAAATCCTGATTATTTAGTGAAATTGAAGAGTGGAATGAACTTTGGAGAAGAGGGCACTATGGTTTGGAGGGTTTTGATCGATTTTGTAAAATAGAAACTGAAGAAACCACATTTTTTCGGACAGAATTTATACTACTTTAATCGACCATGTCGATGGATCAATGTCATCGATCGACATACGTGGATCGATCGATGTCAAAGATCTACATATACACAGATCTCTCATTTTAATTGATGGATCGATCCATGTACCCATTTCCTAAGATTTTAATTTCAACCTTGCAAGCATTGTGTATCATTCCTACTCTTGTTCTAATTGACTCGAATGTCTTGTAGGAAGGGATTTGGTAAAGATATCTGCTAGTTAGTCATTTGTTGGAACAAATTCAACACATGCCAATCCTTTTTGAACACAATCCCTTATGAAGTGATGTCTCAACTGACCGATGTCAACCAGGATTCAAATTGTTATGACCGTCGGAACAAAATCCAAGGGAGATTTATTGTGTTTTCTCTTTCCAATCTTGCTCAAATTTCTTGTGGGCTTTTTCCTGACATTAATCATGTTTCCTTGACAATTGTATCCATCCTTAAGATTTTCTAGGTTGGCTTTGAAGGATCATACCAATCCATAGGATGGATAAGGACTATTTGGACATTGCCAAGACTAATGATTGTGTTAAAGACTTAGGAGAGGTTGAAAAAACATGCTCACGCCCTTTATAAATTGGAGAAGCTCAGATGAGGGAAATATACACTTTTATCATCTTCAAGGTTCATATTTCATTGCTGTAAAAATCTCTCATTTCTGCAAAAGTGCTTAAATCTTGTTAAGCTCTTATTGCTTGTTCTTCATTGTTCTAATTTAAGAGAGTGTAAGTCTAACACAAGCAGAACCATACACTTTTGATCTCTTGATTGTGCTTAGACTAGTTAGAAAGTGTAATCCCCACTACTTTCCAAAACCCACTGTGAGAAAGTTCTTTGAGAGGACTTAGTTGAATTTGTGAGGAAGCAAGAACTTGTTCTTGATTATGGATGGAGTTGTTGTTGCACAAAGTTGTTTTGTGCAATAATTTGTTGTTGTGATTGCTTACACTAAGTTGTTGATCTAAGTATTGCTGTTGTTGTTCTTATTAAGAGTAATAAGAAGAGTAGTTGTTGAAAAATCCATTTTTGAAACAAAATGGTAGTTTAATAGAATCATTTAAGATTCAAACCACTATATATCGGGTGTACTCAGTCATTATCTCTCATCTTCTTTTTTTTATTTCAAGTTCATTTGAGTTGGCCAAATGAGAAAGTTCTGCATAATTGCCCAACACTCTATTCATCCCCCCTCTGGAATGATTGTCATGGACCTAACAGCTAACTCTGAATAGACAAAGGAGATTCAAGGTCAAGTTGACGATCATTTGAAGCAAGGACTTATTAGGGAGAGCATGAATTCTTGTGCTATGCCAGTCATTATTGTGGCAAAGAAGTATGGATCTTGGAGGATGTGCACTTATTGTCATTCCATCAACAAGATAATGGCAACATATAGGTATCATATCCCTCATCTGGATGATGTGATTGATGAATTATTTGGTGCCAAATACTTTACTAAGATTGATTTGAAAAAGTGGATACCACAAGGTTCGAATGAAAGAAGGAGATCAATGGAAAACTGCATTAAAGACTAAAGTTGGATTGTATAAGTGTATGGTCATGCCATTCGGCCTAACCAATGGCCTTTGTACATTCATGAGACTAATAAAAAAATTCCTCTGTGCATTCATTAGTAAATTTGTGGTTGTCTACTTTGACGATGTCTTGATCTAATATAATGCATTGGAAGAGCATGTTGATCATATAGGAGCTGTTTTAGAAGCATTGCAAAAAGAGTCATTATATGCTAACTTTAGGAAGTGTTTATTTTGTGTTGATAAAAATAACTTCTTGGGTTATGGTGTTAGTACAAATTGCATCACAATGGATCAAGAAAAGTTAAGTCTATCATAGGTGGCCTACACTTAAAAACGCTAGTCAAGTTGGAAGTTTTCATGGGCTTGCTAGTTTTTATATGCGATTTGTGAAAGAATTCTCCTCCATTGCTGCCCCTCTAAATGAAATTGTGAAAAACAAAGTTGGTTTTCAATGCGAGTAGGCGCAGCAAAGAGCTTTTGACATGCTTAACGAGAAACTTACTACTGCGCACCTATTGTTAATTTGCCTAATTTTGATGAAACATTTGAATTTGAATGTGATGCATCAGGGATAGGCGTTAGGGTGGTTTTGGCACAATCTAAACAACAAGCTGCATATTTTAGTGAAAAACTAAAGGGAGCTCAAATGAATTATTCCACATATGACAAAGAACTATATGCATTGGCTAGAGCATTGTAAACTTTGCAGCATTATTTGCAACTCAAGGAATTTGTGATATACATTAATCATGAATCTCATAAGTATCTTAAGGGCAAAGGAAAATAAGACATGCTAAATGGGTGGAATTTGTAGCACAATTTCCTTATGTCATTAAGTATAAGCAAGGAAAGGATAAAATAGTAGCTGATGCATTAGGAGATATTCTTTGGTTACCACATTATCTTCTAACGTTTTTTTGGATTTGATTCTATGAAGGAGTTGCATATTGATGATCATGATTTTCATTTCTACCTATGATGCATGTGTTGAATCTGCGTTTGGGAAGTTTTACAAGCACTATGGTTTCTTGTTTAAAGAGAATAAGTTATGCAGTCCTCGAAGTTCAATACGTGAGTTGTTATTAAAGAAGGCCCATGGAGGAGGCCTTATAGGTTGTTTTGGTGTTCTTAAAACATTGAAAAACTTGTGTGAGTATTTCTTTTGGCCACATATGTGCATTGATGTTGAAAGAATATATGATGGTTGCATTGTATGTAAACAAGCAAAATCTGAAGTACATCTGCATGGAATATATCATCTCCTTCCTCTTCCTTCCCGTCCTTGGGTTAATATTTCTATGGACTTTGTTATCGTTTTGTTGAGGTTTAGGAGTGGTAAGGATAGTATTTAGTGGTTGTTGATAGAGGTTTAAGATGGCTAAATTTATTGCTTGTAAGAAAGTTGATGATGCTTCTCATGCTGCTGGATTGTTCTTTATAAAAATGGTATGCATGGTATGCCTAGGGTCATTGTGAGTTATAAGGATACTAAGTTTTTGAGTCATTTTTGGCGAGTCTTGTGGGGATAAATTGGATACTTAACTCTTGTTTTCTACTACTGCACACCGACAAATTGATGGACAAACCGAAGTTGTTAATAGAACTTATATCACAATTATTGCGGGCCATTATTCAGAGGAACTTAAAAAAGTTGGGAGGATTGTTTGCCATACATAGAGTTTACATATAACAGAAATATTTAAACTTCATATTCTCCATTTGAAGTTGTATATGGGTTCAATACCCATCCCCACTTAGATTTGTTGCCTTTGATTGTTGATGAACATGCTAGCATAGATGGAAAGACTAAGACTGAAGATGTTAAGAAATTACATGAAAAAGTTAAATTGCAGTTTGAAAAAAAAATAATGAACAATATGCAAAGCAAGCAAACGAAAGAAGGAAATGAGTGATCTTTGAGCCTGCAGATTTGATATAGTTACATTTGGACAAGGAAAGTTTCGAAATAGAGGAAATCAAAATTGTAGCCTAGAGGTGATGGACTATTCAGAGTGCTTGCAAGAGTCAATGATAATGCCTATGTTCTTGATCTTCCCTAAGGTAATTATGGCAATGTTTCTAATACTTCCAATGTTACTGACCTATCTCTATTTTGTGCATCTTTTGGTTTGAGGTCGAATCATTTCGAGTGGAAAGAGAATGATAAGGACATGGATGGCCAGGAACAAGATGAGGATATGCAGGGGGACAGAGTGTAAGATAGCATGTCTAAAGAAGATGTAAAAGGTCCGATCACGAAGTTGAAGGCTCTGAAGCAAGGCATGAAGTAAAGCGTTTCTTGTGAAACATCTGTATGACAAAGAAAAATACGTTATTGAGCATTGGATATAACTTTTGGAGCCTAACACTATGAGCTGAATTCATAAAAAAGAGCATGGCATGGAGTGAGGGTTGGACTAAAACGTCGAAGGCATGCTCGAGAAGCTTTGTGCGTGTATAGTCATGCGCGACCTTATGTTCGGTCTAATGGACCTGTAGATATTGTTATTCAGTTTTTAGGGTCTTCTAGATTTTTGGGAACATTTTCTTATGTTTAAAACCATGTAGAGTTCGATTTTCTAGGCATGAATCCATTGGAAGGAACTTTTCTTTTAGAAAAAACTAACGTTTTGACTGCATGAACAACTATTGGTGTTTTTAACATATCTCGGCCTGCATATATCGCATGGATGGGGTTCCAAATCCTACAGAAACCTAACCGTATCTACAGCTTTCAAGAGGGGCGCAACATCAGATTCGGCTTCTAGAAGGTCAAACATCTATACTTGTGAAACCGGAGTTTACGTGATTTGAAAATGCATGATGTAAATCTTATGTGTTTTCGAAATGCTTGATTTAAGTGTTACATGACAGCGTACATGCTAAATATGCTTTAAATGCTTATATATATCATTGGTGTACTAACGTGCCATGAAGCGTTAAGGCTTAAATTATATGGCAATCATTTGTTGTGTTTATACTATTTTCAGGTGCCATGTTAAATGAACTAAACTAGTTTATTTAATGAAGTGCATAAAGAGATGAACTAAACTAGTTTATTAAAGGAAATGCTTAAGGAGACATACTTGAAAATTCCTATTTGATAACAAATTTGAAATGGAAAGTTCTACTCCACATTGCATATACACACAGACACGGCTGCACACACACGCACACACACACACACACACACACATATATATATATATACTATATTTATAACAACGAGCTATATATTTCTATCTCGATATCTCACCGACACGTCATCAACGTATGTCAACATCAATCCACTATATACACATCAACTTTTTGAGTATATACATATTCCAAGTCATATTTTCCATGCCGTCAAGCTTCCAAAAATATACCGACATGTCACAAGTTCGTAAACTGAAAATTGCCACATCAAATGGTTACTGAACCGTCATCGACATGTCATATACTTACCATACAGAGATGGCTAGACAGTATACACTTCAAATACACAAAATTTTTGTACACCACATGTCTAATACAGCCCCGAGGTCATACATAATTAAATAAATCAATTACCTATCATTTGCATTGATTTGTTGAAAATTCAAATTCAAAAATTACACCACATAGGCCGAAATTCTTTTCAGCTTTTGGATCTGAAATTATAGATTATATTGAGTATATTATATTTTACATAACACATTTTACATGTCTAAGGGCTGGAGATTAATTGGAGAAAATCGCGTAATCGACAGAAGTCGAAAATTCAGCTTTCTGCATTTTGAAGAAGATTTTTTTTGCTACACCTTGTGACTTGTATCTAGACTTGTCTTACACATCTAAGACGCATCTTGGAGTATTCTAGAGAACCTAGTTAAATGGTGACTAAAATTTACCTTATATGTGAAGATACTACATCATTATTTGTCAAAGTTCAAAAGTTATTTTTTACCACGTGCGAGCTGTGATAGGGGCAACTGTTATGAGCTTATTTGGAGCCTAGGTGGATCTTATATTGCACTATGATTGGTGGAGAATGATCCACAAATAGATGGTAGTATTGATGAAGACCAAGACACACAAAGAAAGCATTCAAAATTCAAACAAATGCTGAAGGTTTTAGCACATGTCGTGGCCAATTTTTGCATGTGATTTATCAGAAAATTCATTCCAAAAATAAGGGGCAATCACACTTATAATTGATTGACAATCAAGACATATGAAATTTGAATTGTTTTCAGATTTTTATTGTTAATTTGTAGGTCATATTTGATGTGCCAAGGTGGATAAATGAAGACCCTATCACAAAGTGACAAGAAGACGAAGACACATCTCTTGTCCAATCACATTTCGCCATGTAAGCAAAGGTATGTCACAAGGCTATACAAGGTATCTTCCAAGGGCATTCAAGACATTCTTTAAGGAAGAATTCAGCCAAGGGGTGGCCACACACATTACAAAAGCAAGGAAGAAGTGCAAAGAAAAAACAAGACTCATTTTCATATCCTATCAAGTGCAAAGAAGGACTTCTCTTCTTCTCCTATCTTCTTCTCTTGCACATAGCTTCAAGCCTGTCAAATGTACATTCTATACTCCTTATAGGCTTCATATATACCAACCACACACGTTCCATTCTTGTAGAAGGTTGATCAAGGTGTGATCAAGCCTTCATTAGTGAGGTGGTGGCGCTCTTGTTGATTGTTTGTGTTGTTCATTGTAAAAGGGATGGACATTAAAGGAGTTGGTATATAACTCCAGCCACCATTGTCCTAATGTATTTTTGGTGATTAGTGAATATTGAGGAAGGTGTCCTCGAAGACTAGAGTAGGTCAATTTGACTGAACCAGTATAAAAATCTTGGTGTTCTTATTTTCATCACTTTTACTCTCAGTTTCTATTTTTACATCATTTTTAACGCCTCTAAAAAATATCAAACGTTTTCTAAAAATCATCACATTTTGTAGATTCACAATGTTCGAGAACATCAATGTGGTTAATATAATTCCCAAAGGAATTTTGAAAAACTGCTTCAACCCATTAAATTAGACATCTTAAGGGACATTTCCTAAAATTTTCAGATCATTTGGAGTTGTCATTAAATAGAAATTTATTTTTCATTCTAAGGAAAAGTTTTCCACAGATCGACAGAGTCCAAGTATAAACGTCTGTTCAGGACCTTACACTTTGAATTTTAATCTAAAATTTTTTATGACAAATTGATTACATCTGAGAGTGCATTGTCACTAAATTTCACAAAATTTGGAGATCTATAACCTAGTCATTCAGTCAATCAAAAATATTATCTGAAAACAGATTTTAGGAGTAATTGGTCACTAAGAGTTTTTGAAAACAAGTTTTTCCGCACTCACTATTCAAAACCCCCTTCTACTGGTGCTATACAGGTCCGACAAGTGGTATCGGAGCGAGGTTCACTCATAACAAGATGATATAACAATCTTTATGAGATGACATCCACTGGCCATAAAACCGAGCAAGAAGGTTTTTCAAGCCAAAGGCCTCCCCCTTTCGATGGTGAGTCATTTATTCAATAGAAACTTCGCATGAAACTTTTTCTTATGCCTATTAATATAGATTTATGGTCTATCGTAAAAGATGGTCTGTTTGTTCCATCTAAGATATCCACAGTTGATGGTATTACTTTAGAAGTCATCAAATCGAAGCAAGAACTAGTCTTAATAAAAAGAAATTGAGTATGAATGCTAAAGCCATGCAACTTCTCTTAAATGGGTTGAGTAAAAGTGAATCTAGTTACGTGTCTAATTGTTCTAGTGCACAAAAGATGTTGAGGTGTTTAGAAATGAAGCATGAAGGAACTACTCAAGTAAAAGAGTCCAAGATCAATTTGTTTATGTCTACTCTTGAATCCTTTATATTATTGCCGAATGAATCTATTGTTCATAAGGATTTGAGATTGAGTAATATATACGATTCTCTTGAGTCTCTTGTGAAGGTTTTTTCTTCAAATGAAAAAGTACAAAATGTATTAAGAAGCCTCCCATCCGAATGGGATCTGAAAGTTACCCGAATGAAGGAGGTAAAGAAACCAAGTCAATAAAAATGGATGAATTGATCGGATCGCTAAAGGTATATGAAAACAAACTCACTGTAAGGAAATCGGAATCAACTTCTAAACAATGTAAGACTATAGCATTTAAATCAAATGAATATGTCTCTACCTCTTCTGATTGCGTAGATGATAGTGACTCGGATTCGGATAATGAAGATCTAAATCTATTGGCTAAAGGCTTAAGAAAGGTTATGAAAATTTCGTTTAAAAACAAACCTAAGGCTACTTCATCTAAGAAAAATAAAAATAAGAATAATGATAAAGATATCAAAGGTTATGACTATGGAAGACTTGGACACATATCATATGACTGTCTGAACAAGGACAAAACTATGAACAAAAACTGTGACAAAGATTGGACAAAAAGTAGGACTGTCTCAGAACCTAAGTAAGGGAATACAAGAAGAGTCCTCAAAGCCTTTACATGGAGTGATTCATCTGATTCTGATAGTGAAGAAACCGAGGAGGAAATGGCCCAAGTATGCTTTACATCCAAAAAATCTAGTGACGTACATTCTGACTCCGATTCTGATTCTGAACTTTCTTATGATGATTTGCTTAGTCAATATCTTGAATTGCATAAATTTAGTAAGACTCTTGCAAAATAAAAGAAGCGTTTAATTGAAGACAAGAAATTGTTAGAAACTTTAACACCAATCTTGTATCTCAATTAAATGATTCAAAAGAGGAGTCGTCAAGCATGATTAAATCGTTAAAATCTGAAATTGCATATTTGACATCTGAAAATACTTTAATGAAAGACGAGATTTCAAATTTGAGATCAAGAAATGCAGACCTAGAAAAGACGGTAAAACAACTAGATATAGGAACTTGCATGTTAGATTGTCTTATTTCTTCTCAAAAGCATGACCCTCACAAAACCGGATTAGGGTATATTGAAGATAATCAGGTACAAAACAAGTCTACATATTTTTTTTTATCTTTATCTAAGGAACCACATATATTTAAGACAATTGTCAAGTCTAAGAAGGCGACAATACAATCTAGCAAGTCACCCGTTGTATCTCATCGCACTACTTCCTTTTCATCACATGGAAAGTATAATCATGTACCACATAGATATCAAAAAAAATCATCGATGTATATACGACATTCATATCATACTAATGCATTTAAATCACGCATTTTGCATGCAAATAGAAATGCATATCAAAATCAAAAATCATCTTATGCTTACAATGACAGATTCGGCTATAGGCCAAATAAAAATAATCACAACATATATTATATTGCTTCTTCATCTTTTGTCTCACCTTTTGAAAGACCAAGAAAGGTCACCCAAGTTTGGGTACCAAATGTACTCTTTTAAAGGGTTGAATCACTAACCCTTTAAGGAACAAGAAATAAAGTACCTAAATGATTGTTACATATTGCAGGGACCACATAAACAGAAATATGTAGCAAATAAGTGGTTCCTTGACAGTGATTGCTTAAGGCACATGACGGGTGATCCGAGCTTATTCTCAAAATTGAAAAGGTTACAAAAGGTGGACCCATAACCATTGATGACAACAATGAAGGCAGGATAATTTGAAAGGGAACAATCGGAAATCCAAGCACCCTTCAGATCTCCAACGTATTCTTGGTAAGCAACTTAACCTATAATTTGCTTAGCATTTCACAATTTCTTGAAAGTAGTTTTGATGTGTGCTTTGCTCATCCATATTGCAACATTGTTAATAAAAATGGAGAGACAATATTAAAAGAAAGAAGTGAAGGAAATATTTTTACTTTATCTATGGATGACATGTTAGATGCAAAAGTAAAGTGTTTTATGTTAAATGAACCAAACGTGAATTTATGGCAAAGACGTTTAGGACACATTGGAATATCCACCCTTGAAAAACTTCAACGTAAAAATCTAGTCGAGGAATGCCTAAACTTGATTTGGAACACTTTAAGTTGAGTGAATCTTATATAAAGGGCAAACAAACAAGTGAATCACTTAAGTCTAAGAATGAGATTAGCACATTTAGAGTCTTAGAATTATTACATATTGATTTGTTTGGTCCTAGTCGTACTAGCAGCTTTGGAGGGCAACACTATGTACGCGTTATTGTTGATGATTTTTCTCGTCATACATGGACTTTGTTTCTTGGAAATGAAGATTATGTGCCATTGAAATTGCTAAATTAATAAAACATTTGAAAATGAATATGTTGTAAATGTGAAAAAGATTAGGAGCGATAGAGGCGGCGAATTTAAAAATAAAGATTTTATTGCGTGTTTTGAACAAAAAGGTATTAAGCATGAGTTTTCACCACCTAGAACGCCACAATTAAATGGTGTAGTTGAAAGAAAGAATAGGACATTACAAGAAATTGCAAGAACCATGCTTTGCGAAAATCAAATGCCTAGAATTTCGTGTGCGGAAGCCGTAAATTGTGCATGCTATATAATTAACCATTTATCAATTAGAAAAAAAATTAACAAAACAACATATGAGATTTTAAATGATCGCAAGCCAAAGATGGATTATTTTCGTGTTTTGGATGTAAATGTTTTGCATTAAATACAAAAGATAATTTAGATAAATTTGAGCCTAAATCTATTGAATGCATCTTTGTTAGATATTTTGTGAATTCTAAAGCGTATAGATGCTATGATCTCGCCACTAGACAAAATTTAGAGTCTATTCATGTGAAATTTAATAAGTTTGGTGAAGTTGAAATACATAAAGAATATGATGATGATTTTGAATTGAAACTCGTGATGGACGATATAGAAAAAATATCATACTTGATGAGCACGACACACTAGAAATGCATTATCACTTAGAACCGGATAAGAACCTAGAAAATAATCAACCAAGATGGCACAGAGATCACCCACATGACCTCATGATAGGTGACATATCTCAAGGTGTACAACCACGTAGAAGAATAGATCAAGATGAAATAAATCAATTCCATGCTATGATTTCTGAAATAGGACCGAAGAATGTGCTTGATGCTTTGAATGATTCTTCTTGGATTGATGCTATGCATGATGAATTAAATAAATTCACAAGGAACGATGTATGGGATTTAGTACCCTGACCACAAGACAAAACAATAATCGGCACAAAATGAATGTTTAGAAATAAAATGAATGAGGATGGGAAAGTCTTTAAAAATAAAGCTAAGCTTGTAGCACAAGGGTATAAGAAAGAAGAGGGAATAGATTATGACGAGACATTCGCACCCGTAGCACGTTTAGAAGCTATACGATTATTACTTGCTATTGCTTGCATAAAGAATTTTAAACTTTATCAAATGGACGCACAAAGTGCATTTTTAAATGATTTTATACAAGAAGAGGTTTATATAAAACAACCACCCGGATTTGAGGATATAAAATATCCTAATCATGTTTATAAGTTAAAGAAAGCATTATATGGTTTAACACAAGCACCTAGAGCTTGGTACAATCGCTTTGGTACTTTTCTTTAAGAAAATGGATTTAAAAGAGGAACCATCAATAGTACTTCATTCTTAAAACAAAAAAAAATAGGATTTGCTGATTATTCAAATTTATGTTGATGACCATGTTTTTGGATCTACATGTCATAAGTTAGTAGAAGAATTTGAAACTTGCATGAAATTTGAGTTTGAGATGTCTATGGTAGGCGAACTAAATTATTTTCTTAGCTTGCAAGTAAAGCAAACTAGTAAAGGAATACACATAAGTGAAGTAAAATATGTAAATGACATGATTAAGAAGTTTAACTTTGAAAACTTGAAACCATCTATCATCCATATGAGTATAGCCATTAAACTTGATAAAGATGAAAATTGAAAAGATTTTGATAATGGATTGTATAGATCAATGATTGGTTTTTTGCTTTATCTTACTGCAGGTAGACCCAATATCATGTTTATTGTTTGTATGTATGCTCATTTTCAAAGTAATCCTAAAGCCTCACACTTTAATGCTGTAAAAAGGATATTTCGATGCATTAAGCATACTCCCACATTAGGACTTTGGTACGATAAAAATTGTGAATTTAACTTGCATGCTTATATTAATGCCGATTATGGAGGATGTAAAATAGATAGAAAAAGGACAAATGGTACATGTTAATTCATTGGTAGTTCATTAATATCATGGTTTTCGAAAAAGCAAGCTAGTGTTGCATTATCCACCACTGAAGTGGAATACGTGGCACTTAGTCTTTGTAGCACACAATTACTATGGCTAAAACAACAGATCTCATATTTTGGTGTAGTTGTAAATCGAATTTCCATATATTGTGACAGCACGAGTGCCATTAACTTATTTAAGAATCATGTCTTACATTCTAAGGCAAAACATGTAGACGTAAGATATCATTTTCTTTATGATCATGTAAATAGTGGTGATATCATTATAGAACACGTTCGTACTGAAGAACAAGTAGCCGATATATTCACAAAAGCACTTAATCAAGCCACGTATAAAAATCTATGATGTAAATTAGGCATGATTTCTGTTGATATGCAATAAATTGCTCTTTATTGCCATTGCTACTAATGACATCTTCATTTGATGTGATTTACAAAATAAAGGGGAAGAAAAGCATGAATTAAGGAGGAGAGATTGTTTAAGGGAGAGCACAAAACAAAATTCAAATTTTAAAATTACAAATTTATGAATGCATGATTGTAGGGGGAGCGATTATGACATATTTAGATCATGAGTAGAGGTTATT
This sequence comes from Eustoma russellianum, assembly GCA_036186865.1. NCBI lineage: Eukaryota > Viridiplantae > Streptophyta > Magnoliopsida > Gentianales > Gentianaceae > Eustoma > Eustoma russellianum. The sequence goes on from AP025053.1 coordinate 8,197,397, forward strand.
TCAAAAATTATGAAAAGGGAGAGAATGTTGAGAAACCGCAGTTTGAGTTATTTGAAAATGCACTATTTAAATGTTACGTGTTTTCGAAATGCATGATTTAAGTGTTACATGACATGCGTATATGATAAATATGCTTTATATGCCTATATATATTATTGTTGTACTAACATGCCATAAAGCGTTAAAGCATAAATCATATGGCAAAAATTTGTTGTTTTACTATTTTCAAGTGCCATTTTGAAGGAACTAAACTAGTTCATTTAATGAAATGCTTAAGGATATGAACTAAACTAGTTCATTAAATGAAGTGCTTAAGGAGATATACTTGAAAATGCCTATTTGACAACAAATTTGAAATGGAAAGTTCTACTCCACATCACATGTACACACACATAGCTGCATATATACATATATATATATATATATATACATATATATATATATATATATACATATACATATACATATATACATATGTATATACATATATATATATATATATATATATATACATATACATATACATATATACATATGTATATACATATATATATATACATATATATATACACATATATATATATGATATGTAGAATGCGGCGCTCTGGCGAAGAAGGCCAGCAGCAGTAGCCGCCGTCGCTCTATACTCGTTCGCTTCATACCATCGCCGGCGATCCCTTCCCCATCTGCCTCAACAACCCCCAAGCTAATCTCTTTTCCTTTTTTTTCCGCAAACACTATGACGGCTGCACCTACTTTTGCTGCAGTCGTTGCCGGACAAACAGTCCAGCCGATCTCCATCTCGCCGAAGACAGCGACTCGTTACAAAGGTATTCCATTGGTATCCTTCCTTGATTCAGAAATTGACGCGCTTGGTGCTCCTTTTCGCTATTCCTTGGTTGGTACTTTTTGGTATGGTCGTCCCCCATTAAAGGTCATACGTGAGGTTTTTGAGAAGATTGGGTTTCATCACGATCTTCGTATAACTTTGATTGATCAAACACATATTCTGCTGAATTTTCACAATAAGACAGACTATTTGCGTTGTTTTTATCGTCGGTCTTGGCATATTTCTGGTTGCCACATGAGGGTTACGAAATGGACAGTTGATTTTGATCCATCCTCCGATGCCCCCATAGTACCGGTTTGGGTTGCCCTCCCTGCGCTTCCCGTCCATCTTCATCAACAGGAGGCTTTATTTGAAATTGTTCGCACCATTGGTTTGCCAATCAAACTTGATGTCGCCACCTCTAAGGGCCTTCGGCCATCGGTAGCTCGAGTGTGCGTAGAGCTTCATGTCTCTCAGGACTTACCGCAAAAGATATACCTACAAGCAAAAGGTCGTTTAATCTTGCAGACAATTGTTTATGAAGATTTGCCCTTGTTCTGCACTGACTGCCGCCGGTTGGGACATGCACTCGGTGATTGCTCTTCTAAAGGCGCCTCTAATATTCCACCGCCGCCTCCTCCGCCTCCTCCTGCTCGTCCGTCCAAGACACGTTGGACTCCTGTCAAGCGCAATCCATCTGAGCATCATTCGGTACCTGAAGGAATCATTAATGTCGAAAACCTTATGGATCCAACTACAAATGCAGAAATCCCTACAGATCAAAATGCACAGCAGCCCCCTTTACCTACAGTTGATCCAGTACATGACCTAGATGATTTATGCGACTCTGGTCACGGCCCAGACAATGCCACTTCGTTGCCTGCTGCTCCTCCTCCTGAACCTCCGTCGCAAGATGAATTCTGTGATGCGGCGGATTACCCTATGCCCGCTGATGCCGCGCAGCTTGATATCGGGCATGTGTCTGACAATGATTTGCCTGCTGACCCAATTGTTGAAGATATCTCTACGGTTTCTGCTGACGTGGCCCGTCGCATGCAGCTCATGCAGCCATCACTGGATGATGAGTTACTACTCTCATGGCTGCAGGACCCGGCTCCAGACGGTGTGTTTATTCCAGTGGTACCGCGCCGCAAGCGTAGATCCCGCAAGGATCTTCCTCCTTTGCCGCCTTCAACCATCTTGACACGAAGTGCATCGCACATTATTCAGGGAAGTTCTTCCACCCTAACTCAATGAATATATTAATATGGAATATTCGATGCATGCGTGCCTCTTTGCCCCGGTTACATAATTTGATTCGAGAACATAAATTGCATCTCCTTGCTTTGATTGAACCTAAGCATGCTCTATCACAGATAATGAGATATGGCTTACGTCTAGGTTTCTCGCAGACTTTTGTTTCACAGTCGGAACATATTTGGTTTTTTGGGCGGGATCATGAATTCCATTTGCTTGCCATGCAGGACAAGGAACAGGTGGTCCATCTTACATTGCAGTCGATATCGTTGCAATATATTTTTGTCCTTTCATTGGTCTATGCGAACCATACACCTTCTCAGCGTCGAATACTTTGGCAATCTATGTGTGAATTCCATACCACATTGCAATTGCCCTGGCTGGTGGGGGGTGATTTCAATACTTTCAGATCTCTGGATGACCACAGTGGACGATCCTCTCCGTCTCTGACAGCCTTACAGGATTTTAATGAGTGTATTGAAGACTGTTCTCTTATGGCCCCCCTACCACGGTACTAGATTTACATGGGCGGATGGCAGGGGTCTTGGCTGCGTTCGACGACGCTTAGACTGGATTTTTGTCAACTCTGCGTTTCAAGATCGGTTTGAAGATTAGCAGTTAACCCATTTGCCTCGAGCAACTTCTGATCATACTCCGCTCCTATTGCTATGTAGAATGGGTACCCACCGTCTCGTCGTTCCTTTCGTTTTTTGGATGCATGGCTCTTTCATTCGGACTTTCCAGCCTATGTGCAAAATGCATGGCAATCATACCCAACAACGGGTGGAATGCGTGGTTTTTATCAAAAATTATTTGCTCTAAAGAAAGATATACAACGATGGAATAAAGATGTCTTTGGAAATATTTTTAGCAATCTGAGGCATGCAGAAGACCTACTGAATCATGCAGAAACTCGATGGGATGCAACACCCTCGGAGGAGGCGCGACAAGCCTACTATAAGGCGAAAGCGGATTACTTGCTTGCCTCTAAATATGAATTGCATTTCTGGCAACAGAAGGCAAGAGTTAAATGATTAAATGACGGCGATGCTAATACTAGATATTTTCACTCACTTGTCAAAAGTAAACACACCCAGCTGCGTCTACAGCAAATCCGAAATTCTGAGGGATTACTGCTTACTAATCAGGATGATATCATGGCTTCTGCTGTTCAGTTCTATACTGCTTTATTTGCACGGGAGGCAACACACAATCATTCGGAGATTCTTTCGCACATTCCTTGTTTATTAGATGAGCATGACAATCTCATGTTAACTCAGCTTCCGTCGGAGTCAGAGGTAAAAGCAGCTGTGTGGAGTTTAGATCCTCAAAGTGCTGCCGGGCCAGACGGTTTTCATGGTAATTTTTATCGCTCATGCTGGACTGTTATACATTCGGATGTTCTTAAAGCTGTGCAGGAATTGTTTCTTGGCGTTCCGCAACCATCAGTCATGGCTAGTGCATTGATCACTTTGATCCCGAAGATACACTCTCCACACACATTTGGTGACTTTCGCCCCATTTGTCTTATGAACTTCTTGAGTAAAATATGTACGCGCATTATTGCCACGCGCCTAGGGACACTCTTGCCGCGATTAATATCACCAGAGCAAACAGGATTTTTACCAGGGCATGATATCTCGGTACAAGTATTATTGGCACAGGAAATGATACATATGTTGGATAAAGGGGGATCTCAGTTGTGCTTGAAGTTGGATATGATGAAGGCTTTTGACAGGGTAAGCTGAGAATACCTGGAGCTCTTATTGCGTAAATTTGGTTTTTCGTATTTTTCATACGCGTGGTTATTAATCATCTTAGTGCCACTCGATTATCAGTTTTGATCAATGGACAACCATCACCATCATTTCGTCCATTTCGAGGTGTAAAGCAGGGAGACCCACTGTCTCCGCTGTTATTTATATTATCATCTGAAGGTTTTAGCAGGGGCTTAAAATCCCTTGCTGCAGCAGGACAAATACAATCATTTCGGCTGGGGCGTATTCCCTTTACTATCACTCACTTGGCATATGCGGATGATTTGCTTATTTTTCTTCGAGGCACACAGCGCAATCGTACACATTTCCGAGCATTCTTAACTCAGTATGAAACAGCTTCGGGACAAAAGGTTAATTATCACAAAAGTAATTTCATACCATCCGCAAATGTGGCCGCACATCAGCAACGCATCTTTAAAGATATACTTGGTATGCGACTAGCTTCTCTTCCTTTTCGCTACTTGGGTTCTTATCTTCACAAAGGTATTAATAGGGCAGTGTATTGTACCTCCTTGTTACAACATATAGAGGACCGTTTGCAAGGGTGGCATACCCGACTCCTTTCACACGCTGGCCGTTTAATCCTCCTCCGATCAGTGATTGCGGCTCTTCCATTACATATTTTAGCAGCAGGTGGCTTACCAAAATCTGTCATCTGAATAATCAATCGAAAAATGGCTTCTTTCTTTTGGGGCAACCGTCGTCATTGGGTATCATGGTCTCGGATTACACAGCCTATTGACGAAGGCGGTCTGGGCCTTGGGAATCTCAGCCAGTTACAACAAGCATATCATTGCCGAATATGGTGGACATACCATAAGAAGGACACTTTGTGGAGTAGCTATATGCATCTGAAATATGGCAGAAGAGGTGATTTTAGGCCTAGGCTTCCAGACTCGGCGACATGGAAATTAATCTGTCGCATACATCCTCACTGTATATCCCAGACAGCTGGCTCCGATGCTTTCCTTTCATGGATACCGTCCTCAACAGGTGAGTTCACGCTTAAATCAGCATATGCGGTTTGTCGGACATCCATCTCCACACAGCTATCAGCAAAATTTATTTGGTCCAAACATCACTCATCATACACGAAAATTTTGTTATGGCGTATATTCAATTCTGCTTTACCATTTGAGGACTGCATTGGCCGATACTCAGTGGTTCGCCCAACGCGATGTCCTTTTTGCAAGCAAGATTCAGCCTCGGTTGCCCACATCTTTCTCCACTGTAATAGCATCCTCCCGATTTGGGTCTTTTTTGCTTCGGAGCTTCAGGGTTTGCTTCCGACTCGGACTACCCTTCGGCAATACTTATTATCGTGGTGGTATCGTTCCTCAACATCATCATTATCTGGAGTTTTAAAAATTGTTGTACCAGCTATCACAGTCACGAACATCTGGAAACACTATGCTCAACTTACTTATGGGGATTCAACATCCTTTTCGGCTGCCATGCTACGAAATGCTATTCATTTTGACATTAATGTATGGGCTCAGAAAATCCAGGGTTCCAAGCTCGCAGCAGGACCAAATCTTTCCCTTTCCTGGATCCCACGCATTCGGCCACCCCGCCTCAGGCTTGTTAAATGGCAATGTCCGCCATCTGGTAGACACAAGTTGAATATTGACGCAGCAGTTGGTGCTCGCTATGCGGTGGGAGGAGCAATCTTGCGCAATCATACTGGTGCTTGTGTGGGTGCTATATCCTTTCGGCTGCCACCGTGCACACCATTGATGGCAGAAATCCAGGCAACATTATTTGGTCTCTTGTACTTTCTTCCATTCTTCCGCTCACTTGTGATAGAATCCGATTGTGAGCAATTGGTGTTGCGACTTCGAGGCACGCAGCGCATTTTTGGCAATTATCATCTGCACCTCGTACATTCGTTCCTTCACTCATATGGATTGGAGATCACACACACGTATCGAGAAGCCAATATGGCAGCCCATTATCTAGCTCACCACGCAATGCTTTGTCCAGAGACAGGATATTTTGGCAGTGATAATCTCCCAGCAATGGTGCATGCCTCACTACTTCTTGACCTCACATCAGCTAACCTGCGCGTAGGCTGACAATCATGTCTTCCTAATGGATTGGCGAATCTTGGTTTTTTCTGCCCGTATCACTACAGTTACGGACAGGCGCGGTATGATTTCTATACCATTGCTATACTGCTACGTTTTATTCATTCGCGGCACTTACACCGTTCTCTTTTTATTCACACGCTTTGTTTGGCGGATGCATTACACTACACCTCTGAGTTGCTGCCACCATGATCACTCTGCACAAGCCTTCCATCAGGATTGGCGGATTTATAAACTCTCTGCCTGTGCTAGGTTGAGTACAGGCAGGCTCGGTATGATTTCCATTCTCTTACACTGTTGGATGATGGAACAAGTTTTTCGCCCCTCTCACATTTTCCATGCTTATTTGACATATGTTTTATGCCAACACGATGCTGGGTTCTTCTTGCTCCGGAGCATTCACACGGTAATATTTTGCTTTCTCAATGGAGTGGCTTATTTGCCGACATGCTTGCCTTCCGTTGCAACTTTCCTGAAGGGTTTGACAATTATTGCAATTGCTGCCGGCGCATTCGTTTGTGCTGGCAGGCGCGGTATGATCTTAATCTGCTTCTATTACATCATTCCATACACTACAATATCCCTGCTTTACTCAGCACCTCATTTTTCTTCTGCACGGTTGCGATCTTGGCTTGGCTCGGAGACACCCCTTGCTTGCATGACAGTTGCGCAGTCAACGGCTCAGTTTCGGGCACACCTACTACGCACGTTACTCATTCTCGCGCATTGGTGCTACTGGCAGAATTATTTTCTTTTTATTTTATTCGATGGTGTATGTCAACCATCCATATATATAAATATGTACGCTTTTTCCTTCGCCAAGGTTTGATCCACAAGGGTGGTTTTACTTGGCAAGGCTTTAATGCAGCATATCATATATAATATGGATGTTGATAATCGCATGCTGTTTATTTCTTGCCATTTTCTTTTTTGTAATAAGGTTTTCCTCCGCCATAAGTGAGGGCTTATTTCAATAAAATTTCGCTTTCAAAATATATATATATATATATATATATATTAGGTGAAGTGGATTGAGTTGTTGCCTCCTGTAGTTCTTCCCTATCATCAACGTCCTCTGCCCCAACAGTCTGTGTCAGACACGAATGTACAGCATGCTCAAGAGATGAACCCACCGTCTGAAGTGGCACCGGAAGTCCAAATTCAATCCGTTCAAATTGAATTGCCAGTTCCACTAGAGATAATACCAGCCAGTGGCCAGCCTGATTATGATCCCTTAATTGAACAATTCTATCAAGACCACTTTCAGGAAGAGGAAGAGGAAGTTGATCTTGCACTAGGTTCGGACAATGAAGCTTCTCGCTCATATATTCGGCGTAAAGGGAATGACTATGATGATATCCGCGAGAGTTTGCTCATGGCAGCGGATGATATGGATTGTTGCATGGCATCGACTGGTGGCAGGACTCTTCTTGGCGGACTATCTCGGAAAAAGCGCAGAGCTCGGAAGGATCTTCCACCACCTCCACCCTCCTCAATGGTTACTAGACGGGGAAGTCATCGTTCTTTTGAACTATAGATAGATTCGCAGTCCCACGACTTATCATTTGATTTCGTTTTCTTTTATTTTAGTTTGTAGTAACGGCTACCCTCGGCCATTTAACGCGGGATATTTGATGCATAAATAAAGTCCGGAAGGTATCCTTCCGTTTAAATAAAAAAATATATTAGGTGAAGAACGGGTGGTAACGTCCTTGCATTTTATTAATTATATACACTCACTTGTGGCGGAGGAATACCGTGGTTACATGAAGCAGATATCTAAGGTGGGAGACTCTCCCAAACTAAGCAAAACAATATAATAAATACAAATAAAAATTGAGAAAGCGATACAATCAAATATGTATATATATATATTATAATGATGAGCTATATATTTATATCCCGATATCTCACCGACACGTCATCAACGTACGTCAACATCAAGCCAACATATACGCATCATCTTTTTGAGTGTATACATATTCCAAGTCATATATTCCATATCTTCAAGCTTCCAAAAATATACCGACATGTCACAAGTTCGTAAACCAAAAATTGCCACATCAAATGACTACCGAACCGTCACCGATATGTCACATACTTGCCATACAAAGATGCCCAGCCAATATACACTTCATATACACAACTATTTTGTGCACCACATGTCTAATACATCCCCAAATTTATACCCTAATTATACAAAAACAATTAGCTATCATTTTCTTTGATTTGTTGAAAATTCAAATTCAAAAATTACACCACATGGGCCAAAATTATTTTCAGATTTTGGAGCTGAAATTATACATTATATTATGTATATTATATGGTACATAACACATTTTACATGTCTAAGGGGTTTGAGATTAATTGGAGAAAAATCGCGTAATCGACGGAAGTCGAAAATTCGGTTTTCTACACTTTCAAGAAGACGTTCTTTTGCTACACTTTGTGTCATGTATCTAGACACGTCTTACACATCCATGAAAAATATTTGAGTATTCTAGAAAACCAAGTTAAATGGTGATTAAATTTACCTTATATGTGAAGATCATACATCATTATTTGTCAAAATTCAAAAGTTATTTTCAGCACATATGAACTGAGATAGGGGAGGTTGTTATAAGCTTATATGGAGCCTAGGTGGAGCTTGTTTTACACTATGATTAGTGGAGAATGATCCGCAAATGAATGGTAGTTTTGATGAAGACCAAGACACACAAGGAAAGCATTCAAAATTCAAGCAAATGATAAACTTTTCAGCACGTCTTTGTCGATTTTTTCATGTGGTTTATCATCAAATTCATTCCAAAAATGAGAGACAATCACACTTATGATTGATTGGCAATCAAGACATATGAAATTTGAATTGTTTCCAGATTTTTATTGTTAATTTCCAGGTCATATTTGATGTGCCAAGGTGGATAAATGAAGAACCTATCATAAAGTGACAACAAAGCGAAGACACATCTCTTGTCCAATATTATTTCGCCAAGTAAGCAAATATATATCACAAGGCTATAAAAGGTATCTTCCAAGGGCACTCAAGACATTCTTCAAGGAAGAATTCGGCCAAGAGGGTGGCCACACACATTATGAAAGCATGGAAGAAGTGCAAAGCAAAAAGAAGACTCATTTTCATATCATATCAAGTGCAAAGCATGACTTCTCTTATTCTCCTATCTTCATCTCTTGCACATATCTGCATGTGTTGAGAAATCGGAGCTTGAGTGATTTGAAAATGCATGATTTGAATGTTACGTGTTTACGAAATGCGTGAAATAAGTGTTACTTGATATATGCACGTGATAAAAATGCTTTACATGTTTATATATAATGTTGTCGTGCTAACGTGCCATGAAGCTTTAAGGCTTACATCATATGGCAAACATTTGTTGTCTTTATACTATTTTCAGGTGCCATAATTAATGAACTAAACTAGTTCATTAAAAGAAGCGCTTAAGGATGTGAACTAACTAGTTCATTAAATGAACACATATTTGGAGAAAGCTATTTGGCAACAAATTTTGGAATGGAAAGTTCCCTTTCCACACCTATATACACGCCACATACATATACATATTATATATCCATATGTTTTTACGACAAACTATATACTTATATTTTGATGTTCCACTGACATGTCATATATATTATCGATGTACGTCAACGTCACACCACTATATACACCTTATATTTATGAGTATATACAGGTCTCATATCATATATTATAAGTCATATTGCCATCAAAATTATAACAACATGTCACGAGGTCATAAACCAAAAATTGTCGTATTGGGTGACTACCGAACCTTCACCGACGTGTCACGTACTTTCCATTTAAAGATGACCAGTCTATATACTCTAAAAATGATAAAAAAATTTCGTGCTTCACATGTCAAATTCAGAAATAAAGTCATATCATGTTTACACACATCAATCACCAATATTTTGGCTTGAATTGTGGAGAATTCAAACTCAAATTCCTTTTAGCACATGTCGTTTTTTTATTCAGCCATAGTAGCCGAAAATAAACTTTATTTTATATATATTATATTTGACATAATATATATTACATGTGTAATAATTTTGAGATTAATCGGGGAAAAATCGTGTAATCAACGAAAGTAGAAAATTCGGTTTCCTGCACCTCTACATACATGGGATGGTTTTGGTGTGTATGTAACATGTATCTAGAAACTTTCACACATTCAAGACATATTATAGTGTTCTAGAAAAATCAATTTAGGGTTGATTGCAATTTACCATGTGTGTGAAGATTATGCAATATTATTTGACAAAGTTTACCAAAAGAGAATTCAGCACATGTGCAGGTGGTATACACGCCTATTTCAACTTATTTGGAGCCTAAGTGAAGCTTGTTTGGCACTTTAACTGGTGGAAGATAAGTCACACATGATTGGTGACATTGAAAAGGGCAAGACACACAAGGAAACAATTCAAAATAAAAACAATTGCTGAAATTTCAGCACTTGGATTATCTTTGGCCAATTTTTACCTTGATTATTGTTCCAATTTTCTTCCAAAATTGTGGGAGAACTATATCATGATTGATTGGAAATTGAAAACCTTGATTTTAAGCATGTGTTTCAGATTTTTGATTGAATTTCCAGCTATTTTATGGAGTGCCAAGGTGGATAAGCAATGGCCTATTAAGAAGTGACAACTAGGCGAAGACAAGTCATTCGTCCAATCGTATTGCGCCAAGTAAGCCAGGGTGTGTTGCCATTTATACAAAGCAATCTTCCAAGGGTATTAAAGACAATTTTCAAGGAAGACTACAACGCTAGGGGCCAGCCATTCAACTATAAAAAGAGGAAGAGTATTCAAGCGAGGCTAAGAAAAAGTTCATATTCTTACAAGTTCAAGCAAGACTATTCTCTTCTTCTCTTGTTCTTTTCTCTTGATCTTAGCCTCAAGCCTATCATTCTTACATTCCATATACTATATAGACTTTGTTCGTACCACCCATATACGTTCATCTCTTGTACAAGGTTGATCAAGGTGTGATCGAACCTTCATTTGTTCAGTGGTGGTGTTCGTGTTGTTGTGTTTGTTTGTTTGATTGTAAAAGGGAGGAGTTGGTGTTTAACTCCAATCACCCTTGTGTCAAGGTGCTATTTGCGGTTAATGAATACCGAGGAAAGTGTCCTCGAAGACTGGAGTAGGTTGATTTAATGGAACCAGTATAAACATCTCAGTATTACTTACTTTCAATTTTCAGTTTTCTACATCGTATTCATACTCACGGGAAAAATAGCAAACATTTTCCAAAAATCACAAAATTTTGCAGAAACATAGCTAGGCATCTTATCTTGATTAGGGACAAGTTTCATCACACTTGGATAAGTATAAAACAGTCAAACATTCATAGTTCTAAGACTAGTGCAATCTGATTCTCAGAACTGCAAAGATTGAGAACATCAACGTGGTTGACATACATACCAAGAGAATTTAACCTATTAAGGTACACATCTTGAGGGTCCTACAATAAAATTTTCAGGTCATTTAGAGTTGTCAATTAATAGAAATAATTTTTTCATTTTGTAGCACAGTTTTTGGCAGATTGACACAATCTGTGCAAAAACAGGTTTTTAAGGGTTAGACTTAGAGTTTTAATCTTAAATTTTAGTGACTCATAACATCTAAGAGCACATTTTCACCAAATTTTTATAATTTTTGGAGGTCTACAACAAGGTCATTCAGATTATTCAAATCAAGATTTGAAAACAGAAATTGTTTTAAGAAGTGAGTTATTTGGTCTAAAATGTTTTAAAAGATGAATTTTCCGCACTCACTATTTAACCTCCTCCCCCTTCTAGTGATGCTATACAGGTCCTATATCAAGCCTATCAAATATGCATTCTGTACTCTTTATAGGCTTCCTTTCCATTTCCAATGGAGTCAAGGACATACTTTTCCTTGACTTTGGAATATGATGGAATAAAGCAAAATGACTCACTAAATTGGTTGCGCTTCTTATATTGTGAAGCATCAGTTGATCAACACGCAATTTTCATTCTGGGTCATCAGGAAACAACCTCCACGTGTTTCTAACACATGGGTATAGTTGCGTACATCCGACCCCTCATACCCCGTCATAGATGGAAGCCATTAAGGCAATGGGGTAATGATGACTCTTTATAGGCCTCATATATACCACCCACACACGTTCCATTCTTGTACAAGGTTGATTAAGGTGTGATCAAACCTTCATTAGTGAGGTGGTGGTGTTCTTGTTGATTATTTGTGTTGTTCATTGTAAAAAGGGTGGACATTAAAGGAGTTGGTGTATGACTCCAGCCACCATTGTCCTAAGGTGTTTTTAGAGATTAGTGAATATGCAGGAAGGTGTCTTTGAAGACTAGAGTAGGTCGATTTCACTGTATTAGTATAAAAATCTTGTTGTTCTTACTTTTAGCACTTTTAGTCTCAGTTTCTGTTTTTATAGCATTTTTAACGCCTTTGAATAATAGCAAACGTTTTCTAAAAATCACCACATTCTGCAGAGACATAGATAAAGGTCATAGGTTTCATTTAAGACAAGTTTCATCAAATTTGGATAAGTATAAATCATCCAAACGTTTATAGTTCTGAGACTAGTGTAATCTGATTTTTTTATTCGCAAAGGTTGAGAGCATCAACATGGTTGATATACTTGATGGGACATGACAAGAGAATAAAGAAGAAAAAAGCAAAGGAGTTGAAGAAATAGAGCAAGGACGTGGTTGTGGTCGGCAAAACAAGCAATAAAGTAGGGCCATCTGAATCAGTTGAAGATGACCCTAGTGATTCTTTTTCCTTTCAAGGGGACACTGAAAATAAAGGTGAATCAGCTGCTACATGCTGTTCTGGAGCAGTGAGTGTGGAAGTTGCAGATGCCTGTAACATTGGTGGATTACATATAGTTCTTCCAGTGCATGTTGCAGATCTTGATGTGGAGAAGGTTGCATGTTCTGATCTTGATGGTAAGGAGCCTCTTCTGGATGAATTTCTTCGACATGTAGGGAGGAAGGAGCAGGTTAGTGATTCTCCTGGATATGGTCAAGTTTCACCTTCCTCTTCCTTGTTTCCTCGGGAGCAGTGTAGATTAGGTAAAGATGGGACAACAAAAGAGAAACAGGATGGGTCACATGAGAGAGAGAAACTTCCCAGCAAAGACGTTTCTTTTACAGATGTTAGACAAGAAACTCCTCTTGTCTTTGATACTATGCCTGGACTAACCAGCAGGCAAAGGAGTCTTTCCCAGCTCGACAAGGATCTGTCCTGGAGAATTTGCAGAATAAGTCCTTCCAAAATAAGGAGTTCTCTCAATTCAAATCATGCAACTCATTATTTCCAACAATAGGAAGGACGCTTGCTGCATGAAGTTGAAAGAGCATGAGGATGATAGATCTGGAGAGGTGCATCTGAATGTGGATGATCTTGTCCTGGATGAAGACCTCTAGACAAGTCTCATAGGGTGCTTTACTGGTCGCTTCTCAGGGAAACAAGCAGTGTTCTCCTAGGGAAAGGCTTGGAAAGTTAAATACATAATCGAATTTCACCCTTCTGCTGGACTATATTCAAATTTCAGAATGTGTAGGATCTGGAGCAAGTACTCTCATCTAGGCCTTATTTTATTTATTGTAGGGTGCTGATCCTTAAAAAGATGCCTCTACTGTTTGACTTTGGTCCTAAGGAAATGGCCATAGTGCCAGTGTGGGTTAAGTTCCCAAATCTTCCAGTAAGCCTCCTGAAGGAGGAATACCTCTCTAAGATCAGTCATCAGTTGGGTAAACCGCTTATAGCTGATTTGCTAACAACAAGGAGGGAAATCTGGAGTTATGCCAGGGTGTTTATTGGAGTAGATTTGAGTAAGGCACTCCTAAAAACCATTGACATTTATCTCTCAAATGGAAATTTCATTAAGCAAGTTGTGGAGTATGAAAGACTGCCTTTGTTTTGAGGGACGTGTATGCAGATTAGACATTATGAACATGTTCACACTACTAAGGTCTCAGAGAATGAGCTATACGATAGGGAGGAAATGAAACATAAGAAGTAGTCAGCGGACATGCAACATCCTAAGTGGCCTGCTGAAAAGGCAAACACTAAATCTAAGCAAAACAAGGAACTACTGCAGTTATGGAGCAACTGCAATCTGGTGACTTGGTTCTCTTGAATGGGGGCGAGTCACAGGACACATTGGAACTGGACGAAAGACAAGCTTATCATACAACGGTGGAGAGGGACACTTTCTCTGCTGCCTTTGATCCACCTCTTCCAATAAATTGCAATCCCATTGTCCATGGTCCCTCTTAGGTGTATAACCAATTTCATGTACAAAGAGTTAAGGAGATGGAAAACAACAATGAATTTACCACAGTGCTCCCCAAAAAGAAACTCAGGCAACAAAGGAAACTGGAAATGGATAGAAGGAAGCAGGATTGAGATGATCCATTTGGGGCTCTTATGACTCAAAACCATCAATGATTCTCAGCTGTTTGAATGTGAGGGGCTATATCAAGCCTACCAAGCAAAGAGGCTTGGTTAATTTTGTAAAGAAACATAGATTACACATATTTGCTCTACTAGAAACAAAGCTTAATCTCAGGATATTTTCTTAGTTAATGTTTTAGTTTAAGGGCTGACATCACACTGAAAATTTTGGCCACCATCCCTGGAAAATGATCTTAATAGTATGGGATCCCTCTTTTGTAACTATTAATACCATTTCTACCTCAGCTCAAGCTATATTTTGCCAAGTCAAGTGTTTTGTTTCCTCAAGGATGTTGTTTCTCACCTTTGTGTATGCTTACAATTTTGTGGTTGACAGAAGGCCTCTTTGGTTGGAACTGGAATCTCACTATCAGATGGCAGGCTCCTCCTGGCTAGTTCAGGGAGATTTCAACTGCATCCTTAGTGATGATGAAAAGATTGGATGCAGAATGGTTACTACTAGTCAGTTACAAGATCAGCTCAACTGCTTCATGAATTGTGACTTGATGGAGTCAGGTTATTCAGGGTGTAAATACACATGGGACAATGGTTCAGTAAAGTCCAGGCTAGACAGGGTGATGGTAAATCCCGCATTTCTGGAGAACTTTCCCAATGCAGATGCAACTTTCCTAAATTCTGGATGTTTTTCAGATCATTCTCCATGTGTCATTCACTTTTTCCCTAAAGTGCAAGGAACATTCACATTCATGTTTTACAACATGTGGACTGGAGATGATTTGTTCTTCCCCATTGTGTACCAGGTTTGGCAGGAAAATCTAAATGGCACGGCAATGTTTGAAATTTGCAAAAAACTCAAGAGGCTAAAACAGCCACTTAAGAAGCTCAACAAAAAAATATTCTCATATCTCTTCAAGAGTGGAAAGGGCAGAAAAAGAGTTAGACTTCTTGCAGGAACTAGGTAAACTAGTCAATGCTCCTGTTGGAATTGAGGAGAGAATTAGGATGCAAAAGAAAAAGACAAATGCGCTGCTCAATGCAGAAAGGCTGTACTTCTCACAGTTGGCCAAAGGAGTGTTTCTCAACCTCTCAGATAGGAACTCAAAATATCATCATGCATTGATTAAACGAAACATTGCAAGAAGGAGCATTACCTCCATACAAATCTCAGATAGTTCCCTTACTACATCTCTTGATCGGGTAAAGGATCAATTTATGTCGTTTTATTCTAATCTTCTGGGTACTACTGGCCAGGTTCTTCCCATACAAAGCTCAATCATTCAGCAAGGGAACCTCCTCTCTGATGTGAGTGCTGCTTCCTTGGTTGCCCCAATTTAAGATAATTACATTAAGGATTCACTTTTTTCCATCCCTAAAGACAAGGCACCTGGGCCTGACGGGTATTCTTCAATCTTCTTTACAAAAGCATGGAATTGTTGGTGATGATGTCCTCATGGCTATATATGAATTCTTTTGAAATGGTAAGATCCTCAAGCAGCGGAATCACACAATTATTTCGCTCATCCCAAAATCTTCTGTGGTAACCAAAGTATAGGATTTTTGTCCAATATCTTGTTGCAATGTCATCTACAAGACAATTGTGAAGATATTGGCCAAAAGACTTGCTGCTGTCATGGGAGACTTCATGGACCAGTCTCAGTCAGGTTTTTTAAAAAGAAGAACCATGATGCATAATGTATTCATGGTCCAAGAGCTTCTGAGAGATTATGGAAAAGCAAATGCTTCTCCTAGGTGCATGTTTCAAGAAGACATGCACAAGGCTTTTGATCGCATTAGCTGGGCATTTATAGGACAGGTTCTTCGGAGACTCAAATTCCCTCCTCTCTTCATCAAATGGATTATGCAATGTATCAGTACCACTTCTTTTTCTATTGCCATCAATGGTTCCTTAACTGGACATTTTCAAGGGTTGAAAGGTCTGAGACAAGGGTGCCCTTTGTCTCCTTTTCTTTTTGTCATTGGAATTGAATATCTCTCAAGATCCTTGAACCAGCTCGGGAGCAATCCAGATTTTAATTATCATCCCAAATGCTTGGGAAAAAAGATCACTCATCTGACTTTTGAAGACGATCTTATGCTTTTCTGCAGAGGGGACAACATATCTACTAATCGGATTATACAAAAACTAATTCATTTTAGTGTTGTTTCTGGTCTTAGACTCAATCAGGCCAAATCCAAGATCTTCATTGCTGATGCATCAATATTATGCAAAACCCCATGCTATCTTCCTTTTTTCTGGTGGACTTGCCATTCAGGTACTTAGGGGTACCTGTAGCTGGGTATAGATTGTTGTTAGCACATTTTTCTCCTCTTCTGAGCAAAATTCTGCATCTAGTGAATAGCTAGAAGAACGCTAATTTTTCCTATGCTGGAACGCTAATTCTCATCAGTTTTGTCCTGCAAGGAATACTTTGCTTCTGGCTCAGTGGTCTCCCTGTCCCTGCCACAGTGTTGGACCAGGTGAATAGAATCAGTTTACACTTCCTTTGCGGTTGCAGCAGTAATGGTAATAAGAGAGATTTGGTTTCTTGGAAACAAGTGTGTTTGCCAAAAAGAGAAGGGTGCCTTGGAGTGATCCAACTCAAAGAGTGGAACAAGGTGCTTCTCGTTAGATACTTATGGGATCTTCACTTACAAAAAGATCTTCTTCGGGTTAAATGGATCCATTCCAGGTATAAAATGCACTCTCTTTGGACTATGGATGTAAAGAAATTTCACTCTCCTTTGATGAAGGCGTTACTTAACTTACGGGATTCACTGGTTTCATGCCAAGGGGACATCACTGGTGCCAGAACTTTAATGGATACTTGGGTGAAATATTATAAGATTATGCCAGGTCTTAGCTATTATTTCTTTAGGGACAAACGAGATTATGTTCTCTGGTGTTCCATGGTATGGGATCCATGTATTACTCCAAAGCAAGGATTTATTTATGGTTTGTGGCTTCTAACAAAATCAGTACTAAGGACAACATGCCATTCATTTCAGAGACTACTTGCCTCCTTTGCAATGAACAAGAGTCTGTCAGACATTTATTCTTTCGTTGTGAGGTAGCCAAAGTCATTTGGAAAGGGATCACAGACTGGTTAAACATTCCCTCTTCTCTTCGGTGCATTCCCAGGATTCTAGCCTGGGGGCAGAGACGATTAAAAAAGAAGAACAAGAGAAACATAGCATGTAAGATCAGCTTGGCTGCGGCGGTATATTATGTTTGGCAATGTAGGAACAAGACACTTCATGAGGCAAGGAACCCAATGCAGGGGATGTGATTCATAGGCTAAAAACACATGTATATAGGGTATTAAAACATTGGTAGGAACTAGGAGCAAGGCATACACTGTTTGTTTCTGTTTTGACAAGGTTTTATTTTGTATGGGTTGCATCCTCTTGATGCTATGATCTTGGTTAATGCAATTCACATTTTAACCAAAAAAAAAGAATTAATTTTTCATTCTAAGAAAAAGTTTTTCACAGATTGACAGAGTCCAAGTAGAAACATTTGTTCAGGGCCTTACACTTTGATTTTTAACTTGAAATTTTTGTGACATATTGATAACATCTGAGAGTACATTGTCACAAAATTTTACAAATTTTGGAGGTCTATAACTTGGTCATTCAGTCAATCAAAAAATAGGATTTGAAAATAGAATCTGTTTTCAGAAGTGAGTAATTGATCACTAAAAGTTTTTAAAAACCAATTTTTCTGCAGTCACTATTCAACCCCCTTCTAGTGGTGCTATACAGGTCCGACATCTACGTGCAAAATCAGTCCACATTTCAGAAGCCTAGTTTGATTAGAAATCTTTTGTTTTTTCTTTTCCTAGTTTAAATTTTTCCTGTTTAAACCCTATTTAAGCGTCTCCTTTAATACATGATTGAATAAAAAAATGTTTATGTTTGGCCTAAGGCTTTCTCTGCAAGAGGATTATTGTGTTTCTTAATCTTTGATGATGGTTTAGAATCCATAACAATGTCTTGAGAAAACGTCGTGGGAAATTCGAATTCATCTAAATTCGGTCACTTTTCAAGGATGTTTTCAGCCTTGCAAACGCACAAACAAAATTTGTACGAATCACACTCAAATCCTTTAAGAGAGCCCATAGCTTCAAGGGAAGAACGCCTTTTGAAGACTCGCTAAAGTTTTTTAGAGGGGAGACGATAGAAAGGGAAAGATCAAAATTTGTACGTCAAACATCATAATCTATAAAAGACATTGCCGGGGAAGTTTAGGTGGGGGTGGGGGGTGGGGGAAGAGAGAGGATGTCCATAAATCGTAACTTTTATCTTATAATGCCCCGAGAACGGTTACATCGTTAAAGTAACTTTGGTAATATTTTATTGATTAAAGAAATACAAAGCCATACATTGAGACCTACTTCAGTAAACCAGCGTACATCCTGTTAATGCTATGAAAATATCACAAAAAGGAAAAAGTAAATAGAAAATCATACTTAAACTCAATGCTTGGGATAAGGCCTCATGTATCATTTATAATCACTGAAGTCACAATCAAGTTCTTTAAAGTATTGATTGATTGTTGAATCTTGTGTTATCCCTCTTATTTCGAGAAGCCCGATAACTGAATAGAACTTAAGTTCATAAGTCTATTGAGGTATTGATAGTTTCCTAGGTCATATTGGTGGCTTAGAGTATTTGAAATGGAATGAGACAAGAGAAAGAGAGGAAAAAAATCAAGAAAATTCGCAGCAGGGCAGCACTGTCCATATCTGGTAAATCAGACTT
This sequence comes from Eustoma russellianum, assembly GCA_036186865.1. Classification (NCBI taxonomy): domain Eukaryota; kingdom Viridiplantae; phylum Streptophyta; class Magnoliopsida; order Gentianales; family Gentianaceae; genus Eustoma; species Eustoma russellianum. The sequence continues at coordinate 8,216,569 of AP025053.1, forward strand.
TTCCAATTCATCCACTGTTGTATTCTCACCATACTTTGACAGCGACTTTCCTAAACACATAGGTATGCTTTGAACGGTAAAAATGTGTTTTGGAGACCTCTAAATCTTTCCAAATATTGGATTTCGTAGACTGATGTTTTCTGCAGAAAATTCAGCTTTTTAATTTTTTCTCTCTTGATTCTTTTGTGTTCCAAGATTGATTATCTGACCTTAATGATATTGTATGCATCTAGTTTGCTCTATAGGGAACTTTTTGTAGTCATCATTGATTATAGTGGAGATTTAAGTATCCTATAGGTTCCGTGGTTTTTTACTCCTAATTTAAGAGGTTTTTCCGTGCTAAAAATTGTCTTGTGTTATGGATGGTTTTACTTTGTCTCTAAGTTCCTGAAATTTTGGGAGAGATTATTTGAATTTTTGTTACGTTATTGGTTTCCTCTCAATAAAGTGGTATCAGAACGAGGTTTTGATTTCGTGTGACTATGGAGGCGAACACATCTAAAATGGTGAGTTTGAATAGCTCAAACTATAATGTTTGGAAAGGAAACATAGAAAACTTGCTTTATGTCAAAGGTTTTCATACTCTGGTTTCCGCTACCGAAAAGCCCAATGGTTGAAGTGATGAAGAGTAAAATTTATTCTATAGAAAAGTTTACTGGTATACTCGTCAATGGGCGGATGACAATGTTGTCAATCATGTGAGCACGATAATTCATGCAAGATCTCTTTATACCACACTTGAAGAGTTATATGCAAAGAAATCGGAGAATAATAAATTTTTCCTAATCATGCAAATGATGTCTTTGAAATATCATGGTGATTCATCAGTAACCGATCACTTGAATGCTTTCCAGGAGATTGTCAACCAATTGGCGGCAATGGACATTAACTTTGACGATGAGTAACAAGATTTATGGCTTCTTGGTACTTTGCCAAACTCTTCAGAGACGTTTAGGACGTCATTGTCTAACTCCACTCCAAAATAGTGCTCTCACAATGGAATTGGTTAAGAATTCCGTTCTGAGTGAAGAAATGAGACACAAATCTCTAGACTCCTATTCACATTCTGAGATGCTGGTTACTGAATCAAAGGAGACAAGTCAAAGTCGAACTTTGAATAACTATTGTGCATCTCATGGTAAATCTCGTGGATGTTCCGGCATATGGTGTAATGTTGGATTGAAAGGCCATATAAGAATATTGCAAAAAATTAAAAAGACAAAATAGAGAGAAGAACAACCACAACGATGTCAAGGAAGAAGGTACCAATAATGATGATGTTGTCGTTGTTGATGATTTATTTATTGTTTGTGATGGTTGTGCAGAAAATGTTAATATATCATATGATGAGATGAAGTAGGTGGCTGATAGTGGCGCTTCTACTCATGATACCTCTGGGCATGATCTTTTCTCCAGTTATAAATCCGGTGTTTTGGTGCTGCACGCATGAGAATTATTTGAAAAGCAAGTGTCAACGGAATGGGAAATGATTGTGTTGAGACTGGTAACAGAATTACTCAATTTCTCAAGGATGTGAAACATATTCATAATCCTTGGTACATCAACATTTGTCAGAATTACACTATTGTAATTCCTTTTCTAGCAATGAATGGAAACTAAAAAAGGACTCAATGGTGTTTACAAGAGGAATGAGGTGTTCAAATTTATATGTTATCAAAATTAGGATTTCCAATTGTTACATCAACATTTTTCAGAATGATAGCTCCTCCGAATTATTGCAACAACGTTCGGGTCAGATGAGTGAAAAGTTTTGAGTATCTTGGTTTGGAAAAATGTATTACCTGGTGTTTCCGATGCACAATGAGACGTTTGCATTGTTTGGCTATAAAGCAAAGACGTATATCCTTTAAGTCTTCCGAACAAAAAAGGAAGCAAGCGGTATTAGACTTGGTGTATTCTGATGTATGTGGACCGATGAAGACCCGGTCACTTTGTGGTGCATATTAGTTTGTGATATTTAATAATGATTATTCGTTGAAAATTGGCTTTTTACCTCGACGAAGAAAGATCAAGTGCTTGAGACCATCCTTTCAATTATTGGTTGAAAGAGAAACAGGGAAGAAGCTCAAGACTCAAGTTTACCAAACGGATAACTTGGAAGAAGCTCAAGTGTATCGGAATGGATAACAAGGAAGAAGCTCAAGTGCATACCTTCACGTCCTTTCAGGACATGTTATGACTTTTGCGGGAGGAGCAGTGGCTTGACAATCAAAATTACGAAGGTGTGTTGTACTTTATACTACCGAAGCCGAGCCTATAGCCCTATGGAGGCGGCATAAGGTTTACTGTGGTTGAGGAGATTCTTGATGGAAATTGGAGTGAAAGAAGCAAAATATGCCTTGTTTTGTGATAATCACAGTGTCATTCATTTATTGAAGATTTCCTCACTTCATTTGAGGTATATCCATATTGATGTTCGTTATCATTGGATTCGTGATGTTTTGGATTCAAAATTGTGGAAACGTGAGAAGATTCATACAGATAAAAATGGTTCTGACATGTTGACAAAAGTTTTGTCAAGAGGAACCAAAAAGACATTTGATTTTAGGATCTCGACCATGCTTTGGAGCTCAAGCCTTTGTTATCACTATACACCATTGTTGGAGAAATTGAGGTAAATTGGAAAGTTAGGCAAATGGGTTTGTCAAAAGTTGACAACCACCATACTTTGAGCTTAATTATGATTAGTGTTCGTTAATCAAAAACGAAAACTAATAATTTCTAAATTATCTACGTGACAAGTAGATGACTTTAGGCTTTTGAATCACTCGATTCCGATACCGGGTGAATGAGAAATTAATGCTCAAAGTTGGAGTAAAATTGAAAGGAAAATGGAAAAGTGGTGATGTGGCCTCATGAGGAGTGAACACATCACCCTTTAAGTGGAATACCACATTGGTCACTTGGGATGAAATAGCCACCATATAAGTTACAAGTTGGAGCTTTCTAAAATGTGCCCTTGGGCATGAGAAGTTTTCTGACGGAGTCAGGACGCAGCTCAGGCAAGGTTCACCACACATGCGCGTGCTCGGGCTCGTGCTCGGGCTCGTGGCTCGTGGCTCGTGGCTCGCCCGCCCGGTTCTTATCTTTTTGGAGAAATTTTCTTTTACATTTTTCCAGAAAAATAAATTAAGTGATCCAACGGTTGAAAAATTTTCCTCATAACCGTAGCAAGATCTAACGGTGTAGATCGTAGTCTACGCGGATCATGATCTAACGGATGAGATCATACTTGCTGGTGGTTTCACCATAGATCTAACGGCTGTAGATCATCCACGGTTTATCAACGGTTTTGGATAAAACCGCTGCGGTTTATGATCTAACAGCCGAGATTCAACGGTTTATGATCTAACGGCTGTAGATGAAAACCGCTACGGTTTATCATCTAACGGTCGAGATCGAAAACCGTCAGATCAGACGGTCTACGTTTAAAACCGTCGATCTAACGGTTGTAGATGAAAACCGTTTGATCCGATGGCTGCGGTTTAATCTGGAGATCAACCGCCGTTTTCTTCCCGCCTATAAATTGCCTCCTTCTCCAGGCTTTCTACAACACAACATACGTTCACTCTGCGTTTCCATTGTCTTCGTTTTTCCTCCAGACGTTTTCATTTCTGCATACTGTACTGTTGCCTTTCCTTTTTGAGAAATCAGAGCATTCCACAGGTTCGCCGAGTTCTTTACGTTGGTGTGCCACTTCGTATGAACTGTAGCCGTTGTATCATGGGAGACGTTTGCTGTGTATTCTGGTTGGGCACTTTGTACCGGAGCAAATCGTCTTAAGGACAGAGTCGTTAGACTCGCCTCGGTTTTGCTTACATTTCGTCAGTTTACACAAACGCACACTGTACACTTTTATGATTACAGTATCTAACATTCTTAAGACGATTTGATTTATATACTGTAATCTGTTTCATTTGCGATCACAGTTTCTATTGTACGAAACTAATCGGCTTTGTGTTCTGTTTCTGTATTGCTTTCACAGAATCTGAAATGGAGAACGAAAGTTCGAACTCCTTCAATGGCGTGCACCTTGGTCCGTCCGAGGAAGTGAACACTGCTGTTCCAGTTGCACCCACTGCCATTCCTGTTCCTGTTCCGGTTGTTGGACAGGTTGAGAAACCGGAGAAGTTTGGAGGCAGTTATTTTAAACGTTGGCAGCAGAAGATGCTGTTCTTTTTGACAACTCTGGGGCTGGCCAAAATGCTGACCGAGGATCCTCCAGTGGTGATACCAGTCGAGGATCAAAACATCAATATGCAGAATAGCTTGATGGCTGAAGCATGGAAATATAGTGATTATGTCTGTTTGAGTCACATTTTAAGTTGTCTTGATAATACTCTGTATGGACTGTATAGTACCTTTAAGACTGCAAAATCTTTATGGCAGGCTTTAGACAAAAAATACAGGACAGAGGATGCTGGTGCGAAGAAATTTATCATTGGTAAATTTCTTGATTTTAAGATGACTGATTCTAAAACTGTTGTTTCTCAGATTGAGGAACTTCAGATGTTAGTGGCTGAAATGGAGGAAGAGGGTATGTCCCTTAGTGAATCTTTCCTTGTTGCTGCTGTTATTGAGAAGCTACCTCTTTCGTGGAGGGAATTCAGGAGCTATCTCAAACATAAGCGAAAGGAGATGTCCTTGGAAGATCTGATTGTTCGATTGCGTATCGAAGAAGACAATCGCAGATCTGAGAAGAAGTTTGCTCAATTTTCTGGTCAGGCAAAGGCGCATGTCGCAGAGGCGACGAAGAAAAAGAAAGGCAAGTTGGGAGTGAACAACAATGGCAAAGAGATTGCCAAAAAGTTCACAGGAAAATGCTATAATTGTGGCATTCAGGGGCACCGGAGCAGTGATTGTCGCAAGCCAAAGAAGAGGCAAGAGAAAGCGAAGGCGAACCTGGTTGGCGCAATGGAAGATCTGGATCTTTGTGCTGTTGTGAGTGAATGCAACATTGTGGGAAATCCGCACGCATGGTGGCTTGACACTGGAGCTACGAGACATGTTTGTGCAAACAAGGCAATGTTCACAGAATACAAGCCCGTTGATGGTGCACAGCTTTACATGGGAAATGATGCTTCGTCAAAGATTGAAGGTGAAGGAAATGTTGTTTTGAAGTTGACTTCTGGAAAGTTTCTGACTCTGCAGAATGTTCTGCATGTTCCTGATATTAGGAAGAATTTGATTTCTGGCGCTTTGATGGTGATGCATGGGTTTAGACTTGTGTTAGAGTCTAACAAAGTTATCATTACTAAGAATGGGTTGTACTTGGGAAAGGGGTACTTGGTAGACAGAATGTTTAAGTTAAACGTTATGACCATTGTACCTAAGAAAGAAAAAGTTGTGCCCGTAGTGGCTAATGAAAATGCATCTACTTCTGCTTATATGCTTGAGTCATCTTGTTTATGGCATTTACGTTTGGGACACGTTAATTACAAATCAATTCAAAGAATGATTAATCTTGATTTGTTGCCTAAACTGAATATGACTAAGGAAAAATGTCAAGTTTGCGTTGAAGCGAAAATGACTAAGGCTCCTTTTTCTTCGATTGAAAGAAACACTGAAATGTTAGATTTAATTCATACAGATGTGTGTGATTTAAAGTTTGTGCAAACAAGAGGTGGTAAAAAATACTTTGTAACTTTTATTGACGATTGCACTAGATACTGTTATGTTTATTTGCTAAGTAGCAAAGATGAGGCCGTTAATGCTTTTAAGGATTATAAGAATGAAGTTGAAAATCAACTTAGCAAACGAATTAAGATAATTCGTAGTGATAGAGGTGGCGAATATGATGCACCGTTTAATGAATTCTGTTCAGAACATGGCATTATTCATCAAACGACTGCGCCATACTCACCTCAATCCAATGGTATTGCTGAACGCAAGAATCGAACTCTTAAAGAGATGATGAATGCTATGTTGATAAGTTCGGGTTTACCTCAGAACTTGTGGGGGGAAGCAATCCTCTCTGCCAATGTCATTCTAAATAGAATTCCATCTAAAAAGATGGTTAAGACCCCTTATGAACTTTGGAAAGGTTATAAACCTAGTTTCAAATACTTAAAAGTGTGGGGGTGTCTGGCTAAGGTAGCAGTACCTAAACCAAGACAAGTCAGAATAGGGCCCAAAACAATTGATTGTATATTTATAGGATATGCAACAAACAGTAGTGCATATCGATTCTTGGTGCACAAGTCTGACATCCCTGACATACATGAAAATGTTGTCATGGAGTCAAGAAATGCAGTGTTTTTTGAAGACGTCTTTCCAAAGAAAGATAGAAATGATAAAGAAGCCAGTACGAGTAAGCGAACTCGGGATACAACGACTCAAGAAATTGACGAACCCCGTCAAAGCAAACGAGCCAAAATACTGACATCATTTGGACCAGATTTTCTAACCTACATGGTAGAGAATGAGCCAAGGACCTTTTCAGAGGCGATGTCAACACCAGAAGCTTCATTCTGGAAAGAGGCAATCAACAGTGAGATAGAATCTATTCTTCAAAATCACACTTGGGAGCTGGTCAATTTTCCACCAGGAAGTAAACCACTCGGATGCAAGTGGATTTTCAAGAAGAAGTTAAAAGAAGATGGATCTGTCGACAAATACAAAGCGCGTTTGGTAGCCAAAGGTTATCGGCAAAAAGAAGGGTTTGATTTCTTTGACACTTACTCACCAGTGACAAGGATTACATCAATCAGAGTGCTAGTCGCGATTGCATCAGTCTATAACTTAGAAATCCATCAGATGGATGTTAAAACAGCTTTTCTGAACGGTGATTTGGAGGAGGAGATATACATGGAACAACCAGAAAGGTTTGTTGTGCCTGGACAAGAGAAGAAAGTTTGTAAACTTGTTAAGCCTTTGTACGGACTTAAACAAGCACCAAAACAATGGCACTTGAAGTTTGATCAAGTAATGATGACAAACGGCTTCAGGATCAACGAGTGTGACAAGTGTGTTTACATCAAAAACACACTTAATGCCTATGTGATAGTATGTCTCTATGTAGATGACATGTTAATCATGGGTAGTACTCATGACATCATCTTGAATACCAAGAAGATGTTAACACGGAATTTTGACATGAAAGACATGGGGGTTGCCAATGTTATTCTAGGAATCAAGATTTCTAGGGTAACTGAAGGATTGATCATGTCACAAAGTCATTATATTGAGTCCGTTCTCAAACGATTCAATATGTTTGATGCAAAACCAGTAAAAACCCCACTTGACTTAAGTATGCACTTAAGGAAGAACCGAGGTGAACCAGTAGCTCAATTGAAGTACTCACAAGTGATTGGAAGTCTAATGTACATAACGAACTGTACAAGACCAGACTTAGCTTGTTCAGTAAACAAATTAAGCAGGTTTACCAGTAATCCAAGTGAAGATCATTGGAAAGCTCTAAATAGAGTAATGAGGTACCTCAAGTACACAATGAACCATGGATTACACTATACAAGATATCCAGCAGTATTGGAAGGATACTGTGATGCAAACTGGATATCAGATTGTAAAGATTCTAAATCCACCAGTGGATATTTATTCACTGTTGGTGGTGGTGCTGTGTCATGGAAATCCACTAAGCAAACATGCATAGCTCGATCCACAATGGAAGCTGAGTTTATAGCATTAGACAAAGCTGGAGAAGAGGCTGAATGGCTTCGAAATTTTTTATAGGACATTCCATGTTGGCCTAAGCCAATTGCTCCTATTAGCATACACTGTGATAGTCAGTCAGCTATAGGACGAGCTCAAAGCAGCATCTACAATGGTAAGTCACGACACATACGTCGGAGACATAATACCATTAAGCAACTGATCTCTAATGGCGTGATCTCCATTGATTACATAAAATCAAAGGAGAATCTTGCGGATCCGCTTACAAAAGCTTTGCCTAGAGATCAAATGTCAAAATTGACAAACGTAATGGGACTTAAGCCTACAAAGCATGAATCTTTGTAACGGTAACCCAACCTTGTTGACTGGAGATCCCAGAATCTAGGTTCAATGGGAAAACTAAGTTATAAGGATTCAGTTAGCACTTACTCATTCTGTTAAATAAAAGTGTTGTCTGCAGAGAAATGAGGGTAAGCTGATGCTTTTAATGATGTCCTATATCTTGATAAATCAAGTGGGGTATGGCAGAATACTCTTGATAGGAATCACCTATGTAAGTGTGAAGTGGGGCCGCTTCTATGGGAATTCAGAGAGGCAAGAATTCTCTAATACACTTTCTGAAACCAGGTTGTTCATGGCCAAAATGAACACAACCATGAGAACCAATAAGGGGTGTCAAAGGAAATGTTGTGTGAGTATCGTTGTCTAGGTTCACAATAAAGGCTGATAGTTCAAGACATCAGGTCACTAACCAGCTGAGTGGATCCGATGGTACATCACTAAGAAAGGTTCAAAGCCAGAAGCTACCTCTTCTGATGCAACATATTCTTGTCTGATTTCTCGATAGAGTCTGCATCTGCATCTGCATTAATTTTCATTCATGTGGGGGTTGTTGGAGAAATTGAGGTAAATTGGAAAGTTAGGCAAATGGGTTTGTCAAAAGTTGACAACCACCATACTTTGAGCTTAATTATGATTAGTGTTCGTTAATCAAAAACAAAAACTAATAATTTCTAAATTATCTACGTGACAAGTAGATGACTTTAGGCTTTTGAATCACTCGATTCCGATACCGGGTGAATGAGAAATTAATGCTCAAAGTTGGAGTAAAATTGAAAGGAAAATAGAAAAGTGGTGATGTGGCCTCATGAGGAGTGAACACATCACCCTTTAAGTGGAATACCACATTGGTCACTTGGGATGAAATAGCCACCATATAAGTTACAAGTTGGAGCTTTCTAAAATGTGCCCTTGGGCATGAGAAGTTTTCTGACGGAGTCAGGACGCAGCTCAGGCAAGGTTCACCACACACGCGCGCGCCGCCGCCGCCCGCCCGCCCGTCCGGCCAGCCCGGCCCGGCCCGGCTCGTGGCTCGCCCGCCCGGTTCTTATCTTTTTGGAGAAATTTTCTTTTGCATTTTTCCAGAAAAATAAATTAAGTGATCCAACGGTTGAAAAATTTTCCTCATAACCGTAGCAAGATCTAACGGTGTAGATCGTAGTCTACGCAGATCATGATCTAACGGATGAGATCATACTTGCTGGCGGTTTCACCATAGATCTAACGGCTGTAGATCATCCACGGTTTATCAACGGTTTTGGATAAAACCGCTGCGGTTTATGATCTAACAGCCGAGATTCAACGGTTTATGATCTAACGGCTGTAGATGAAAACCGCTACGGTTTATCATCTAACGGTCGAGATCGAAAACCGTCAGATCAGACGGTCTACGTTTAAAACCGTCAATCTAACGGTTGTGGATGAAAACCGTTTGATCCGACGGCTGCGGTTTAATCTGGAGATCAACCGCCGTTTTCTTCCCGCCTATAAATTGCCTCCTTCTCCAGGCTTTCTACAACACAACATACGTTCACTCTGCGTTTCCATTGTCTTCGTTTTTCCTCCAGACGTTTTCGTTTCTGCATACTGTACTGTTGCCTTTCCTTTTTGAGAAATCAGAGCATTCCACAGGTTCGCCGAGTTCTTTACGTTGGTGTGCCACTTCGTATGAACTGTAGCCGTTGTATCCTGGGAGACGTTTGCTGTGTATTCTGGTTGGGCACTTTGTACCGGAGCAAATCGTCTTAAGGACAGAGTCGTTAGACTCGCCTCGGTTTTGCTTACATTTCGTCAGTTTACACAAACGCACACTGTACACTTTTATGATTACAGTATCTAACAACCATCACTCTTAGTAGCAAATTTTTCATCAATTGAGTTAATTAAATCTTAATTCTTAAATTTCAAAGGATACGACAACCAAAGGATGAATATCACAATCAACTATTATTATTAGTTAAAAAACAAAATGGGAGACTCGCACACGAGTATTACTAATAGAAAACATGATACTCAGCCAGTGTGCCCAAACGTTCTTCACATAATTAACTATTATTCTTGATAAAAATAAACCAGCACAGGATATACCTGCATCGTTCCCACTGTATCCATGTCTGAGTTGAAGTCGTAGTATAAACTTGCTGCAGATAGCTTCATGGATAGGAACTGGAAGAAACCAAAATCGAAAACGCATACAAAACACATCTTAAGAATTCATTGAAAAATAGTACTACAGATATATACATATATGTAGTACTATAAACAATTCTAGGAGTAAGGAAAAGAGAATTAGTAGTATTGTATAACTCACATCAATCTGATTTTGCAGTGAACGAACATAATTGATAATCACATCCAACATCACTGCCATTCCATTTGTCTACAAAGCAACATGTTGATCGTGTTAAACAGTATAAATTGCATGAACGAGGGTACGTAAACACAACTGTAAAGCATATTGTTAAAGTATATGAAGATTAAGTTCTCCTCCTTTATCATATAATTACTCTTCTCACTAAAATTTATTTAACTGAAAAAAAAGCCAAAAACAAAGGATTTGGACACAAAAAAAAAAATTAACTGCTTACCTTGTAGCAACCAGGAACCAGATCTTGCAAGCATCTGAGCTTCTCGTTTATTTTCTCCCTCCTCGACTAGTATATAAAGTTTAAGAGAATCATTAGCAACCCTATACTTTTGTTTCAAGTGTTTAGATTAGAGATTCTTGTGGGTATTACTAAAAGATGAACATTAATAACCCCCACTAAACTAGGATCGTTCTGGAAACCCACATGTAATTTCATCTATGCTATCTTACGGGTGAGAAAAAGAAGTATGTCACAAATAATCGATACAAAATCTAATGATATAAGTCTCACCGATATCTTAAATCCCAGATGAACCTTTGATGATAAAAACTATGTTTAATTTCAGTATAGATTTTACTAGCATTTTGGTTGAATGTCGAATAATAAAAATCCTTACCCTTTCAGCACGGCTGTTGAAGGCAGCACAAACGTGGCAGAAGCATAATCCGAAGTTTGTGGCATAATTTGAATAGAAACCGTTGGATTGAATTCATAAATTGAGGCTCACGATTGCAAGATAGAAGGTTGGACAATACTGTGGGAGTCTTGGATGGTGATCACGTGGTATATCCAGAATTTGCGGATTAAAGTCACGCAGAGAATGTGCAGGAGGTAGAGGGAGATCGATGGAGAAGATGACTGGATGGCGGGAATGATTTAAATATGGGAAATGACGTTTATGCCCTTTATGTTTCAGTTAGAAGAGTTATTTTAGTAAGGGTAGTTTTGTCTTTTCACCATGTTTTTTCTTCTTCTTCATTGTACGAAGGCTATATATACCTCAGAGCCTTCTTGGATAAAGAATAAGGAGAATAACCGTTTTTTTCTTCTCCATTCCATAGCAATTTCTCTCTTTTTGTTTCCTGAGTTCAGAATTGCCAAATTTGTCATGGTATCAAAGCATTGGAGATAGCAATTCTATTTTTCATCGATGTTTTGATTGTTGATGCAATTCTTTGTTATGTGAGTTGAGAATTCATAACTTGCTTGTTTTTATGGCTTCATCATCAAATACTCAGAGGACGAGTGGATCTCATCCTTTTGAGAGTCCAGTTAGCAATCCTTATTACCTTCATCCAAATGATAGTCCTGCTATCATTCTAGCGCAACCTCCATTGAATCCTCATAATTACCACTCTTGGAGCCGGATGTTTCAGATGGCGCTTATTGTCAAGAACAAAATTGGATTCATAGATGGATCAATTCAGCAGCCAACTCATACTGATCCACAATATCCAGTGTGGAGGCAGGTAAATTCTATGATACACTCCTGGATCATGAATAGCGTAATTCCTTCAATTGCGCAGTGGTATGATAATGACGTGGATGCTTGGAATGACCTTAAGCGAAGGTATGGTACTGGAGATGCATTTAGATTGTCGGATTTGTTGGAAAATTTTTACGTAGTTAAGCAGGAAAACGATTCTGTAAATGATTATTTCACAAAAGTTAAATTGATTTGGGAGAAGATGATGGCATTAAGACCTGTTCCTACTTGTACATGTCGTGGTTGTAGATGTGATCTAGGAGGTAAAATGCATGAGTTCATTGAAACTGATTATGTTATAAAATTTCTGAAAAGATTAAATGAAGAATTTGATGCGGTGAAATCACAAGTGTTTGTGATGACACCATTACCTAAAATTGATGTAGTATTTGCTATGGCTTTGAAATATGAAAGGAAGATAAATGGCTTAGTGTCTGAAGGAAGCTTCATTAACAATCCTACTACGCTTGTGGTTGAGAATTCTGAAGCTGTAATTGCTAATGCTAGTGCATATGGAAGTAGAGGAGGAGGTAATAGCTTCAGAAGGGGGAGTGGTAGGTTCTTCCCTGATAATTCTAAGAGACCAATCTGTACACATTGTGGAATAATAGAACATGTGGAGCAAATGTGCTATAACAAGCACGGATATCCACAGGGCTTCAAGTTTAAAAATCAAGCTAATCAGATTGAGGTTGTAAATGGAGACATTGAGGATGTTTCTGTGAATCAAGGTGAGAAGTCATATCAGGCTCCTATGCTTACTCTTGAGCAGACTCAGAGATTGATGGCTATGTTAAGCACAGAGGATAAGAAGAAGTCTCAGGGGATACCTAGTGTTGGAAGCCAGGGAGCAGTGATGTCTGCTCTTTTGAATAATGATGGAGGTAAATGTCACTCTAATATTATGAATATATGGATTCTAGACTCAGGAGCTACTAATCACATTGCTTGTAGTCTCAGTTTATTTCATTCCTTCAAACCTATTAATTGTGTCTCTATAAAGCTACCTAATAATCTCTCAGTTTCCACCAGCCATATTGGCTCTGTCATTATAAACTCTTGTCTGACCATACACAATGTACTCTATGTTCCATCGTTTTCTTACAATCTTATGTCATTTAGCAAGCTGCTGTCTGTTCCTTCTTTATTTGTTCAGTTCTTTGGTAATTGTTGTGTGCTTCAGGAACGTATATCCCTGAAGACGATTAGTTCAGCTTAATTACATAATGGATTGTATTACCTTCATGGAGTTTCTCAGAAAGAAGCTGCTTCTCCCAGCTATATGTTTGTTGCTGATCAGTTTTCAGATAGCTCTCTTATATGGCATTATAGATTAGGCCATGCTTCGTTTCCTGGAATAAAAGAATTGCAGAAACTTGATGATTCTGTATGTGCTAATGATGTATCAAACAAATGTATTGTATGCCCTTTGGCCAAAATGAAAAGAGCTCCATTTCCTGTTTCCAAGTCTTTCTCTAAATCTTCCTTTGATATTGTTCACATTGATATCTGGGGTCCTCATAAACATCCTACTATACATGGTCACCGTTATTTCCTTACTCTTGTTGATGACCATACTAGATACACATGGTTGTATCTTATGAAACAAAAATCAGAAGTCAGAAGCATTGTTCAAAGTTTCTATCAGTATGTAGCAACTCGGTTTGATAAGGATATCAAGTGTATACGGACATACAATGGTCCAGAATTTCAAATGACCTCATTCTTTATGGCCAAGGGCATTATACATCGAACTAGTTGTGTCTACATTCCTCAACAGAATGGTATTGTTGAACGTAAACACCAAAACATCCTTAATGTTGCAAGGTCACTTAAGTTTTAGTCCAATCTCCCTTTGGGCTACTGGGGATTCTGTGTCCAGTATGCTGTTTATGTGATTAATATTCTGCCTACACCACTGCTTCAGCATCAGTCACCTCATCAGATCATGTTCCAAGATGTACCCTCATATATTGTCCTTAGATTTTTTGGTTGTTTGGCATTTGTTAACAACACTTCTGTACATAAAACCAAATTTGAGCCCAGAGCCATTCCTGCTGTATTTCTTGGTTTACCACATCGTACTAAAGGGTATCTGCTGTTGAGCCTTGAGACAAAGAAATTCTTCATTTCCAGAGATGTTCAGTTTCATGAACATACTTTTCCTTTTGCTTCTAACAGGTCATTAGACATGGCTACATATCCTCTGTCACACTCTAGTGGGTCTGATGCTTCAGCTCAGACATCTGATACACATTCTTGTCCTTCTTCAGGTTCATTTCTTCATATTCCTTTGCCATCTTGAGACACCACTGGTGTGTCACCAGTTGATCTCAATGAATCTAGTTCTACTTCACCTCCCTCACATCAGTCTGAATTCCAACCATGCGTTTCTCCTATGTCTGCCTCACCTCAGCCTGCATCTACACCTTCTACTTCTTCTCAACAAGAATTCCACCCGTGTACTGGAATAGAAACACATTTACCTCCTCTTCCCATGAGTGCACCTGAATGTTCCAGATCCACACGAACTAAACATCCTCCCAGCTATTTACAAGATTACTACTGTGGCCTGATCTCTAGTTCAACCTCTCAGTCTATATCTACTTCTGCATATCCAATTGAACATTACATGTCATTTGATGCATTAGCTCCCGAGTATAGGTCATATGCTCTTAATATTAGTTTGCATCAGGAGCCAACATCTTATCAAGAGGCAGTCACTTCTGTTCACTGGCAGAAGGCTATGCAACATGAGTTGGCTGTGCTAGATGCTAATCATACTTGGTCCATTGTCCCATTGCCCCCCGGGAAAAGGCCTATTGGTTGCAAGTGAGTGTATAAGGTTAAGTATAATCCTGATGGTAGTGTAGAAAGATACAAGGCCAGACTTGTAGCCAAAGGGTTTACTCAGCAGCTTGGCATTGATTATACTGACATCTTCTCTCCTGTTGCCAAACTGACCACAGTCAGACTACTCCTAGCTGTATCTTCCATGCAACATTGGCATGTGCAACATTTGAACGTGAATAATGTCTTTTTACATGGTGACCTTAGCCAAGATATTTATATGATGTTACCTGAGGGTGTCACTGCTCCTAGTGATAACATGGTGTGTAAGTTGCATAAATCATTGTATGGCTTGAAACAAGCCAGTCGTGAATGGAATATCAAGTTAACCAGTTTCTTGCTTAGTCAGAGCTGTGTGCAGTTGAAAAATGATCACTTCATGTTTATACAGCAGACATCCACATCTTTTTTGGTTCTCCTTGTTTATGTTACAAGCATATTGTTGGCTAAATTCTCTTCTCCGTTTAGCGTAAATTTTTATTCGAGGATGAATCCCTTCCACCGGAAGGGAGCGATGAAGACACAAAGCACAACCGACAAGAAGGTGACATGCAGAGGGTTAGAGAGGGAGGAAGTATGTCGGAGGAAGCTTCAAAGGGACCAATCACGATAAGTAAAGCGAGTGAATTGAAGAGGGACATGATCGCGATACTAGCGGAGATTGTATGGCAACAAGAGGACAATGTATCTAGGCATTGGTTCTATCTTTTAGAGCCTTAAAATAAGTTTTGAAGAAGGAAGTAAGAGCATGGGATAGAGGGAGGTCTGGACGCAACCTCTAGGCATGCTCATGTATGAATCATGCGTAAAAGGCCTTGTATGGCATAGTTTTCGCCTATCGTGGCTTGTACTCTTTTGTAATACATTTAGGGTCATTTTACAGTTTTTTAGATTTTTTTTGAACATCAAAAAGGTCAGTTAAAAGATATGAAAATAGGCTTTCCAGATTTGAGAAAAAGCCAAAAAAGTAGGGTTTTTCACAGGATGACCAGTCCTCGGCATTTTGGCCATAACTTGCTCATACAATGTTGTTTTGAGGTTATTCAAGATGATGTGGAAACTAGACATCCGACGCTACAACTTGCTAGAAGACATCATTGACACATTTGTCCCCGAGGTAACCAAGATGCTGAGGAGTTAAAACTCCAATAGAAGACCTATCATATCTCTTGTAAACTAAGTTTATCACTTGTAGGGTTATATGTAAACGTGGTCAATAGCCTTTAGACTCAGAATATTGATTGAAAAAGTATAATTTTAGGCCAAACGCTGTCGCAAGGTTCTTCCTTGTGTTTTCCTTGATCATTCATCAAAACTAGGTTCTATATCAACATCTTGAGAAACGTTGTGGGGAATAATCTTATCGTCTTGAAGACACATACCAGGAGTGAATTTCCATTCTTACATCACAAAAAAGCTTCAAATAGATAGATATTGCTCAGTTCAAACCAGAAACACATGGTCAAAGGTTGTTTTCGTGAACCGTTCTTGTCACCGCACAAGGTTTCTTGTGGAAGACTCGTTAAAACTAAGAAAAGATCCATTCTTTTGCAATGGACCTAGGAAAACAAATGGATATTTTCTCACTCTGATACCAAATTCATGCATGCTCCACGTAAAACAAGGGACCTTTCCTTCGATCTAACGTATCTTCCATAAGAAACCGTCTGAGGTGGCAAGAGTGGTTCATAAAAACCACTCTTTGCCGTGTGCTTGAACCTAGTTTTGATGAATGATCAAAGAAAACACAGGGAAGAATATTTCTAACAGCCTTTGGCCGGAAATTATACTTTTTCAATCAATATTCTAAGTTTACAGGCTGCTGAACACATTTACATATAAACTTACAAGTGATAAACTTAGTTTACAAGAGATAGTATAGGTATTCAATTGAATTTTTATCTCCTCACCATCTCAGCAACATTGCATGCAATATACCGGTTATCTAGGAGATGAATCTATCAATAAAATCTTCTAAAACGTTGTACCCCCGGATGTCTTGTTTACATAGCATCTTGAATCACCTCAAACCGAGACATGGTCATCCCATAAAAAGCCCTACTTTTTAGGCGTTTTTCCTAAATTTGGAAAGCCTATTTTATTATTTTTTAACTAACGCTTTTAATGTTTAGAAACAATCTAAAAACCTATAAAATGACCATAAAATATATTACAGAAGAGCACAAGACACGACGGCCGAAAACTAAGCCATGCAAAGCCTTCTACGCACGGTTGATACACGAGCATACCTAGACATTGCCTCCAGTGCTCCCTCAATCCCATGCTCCTTCTTCTCTCTTCAAAAATGATTTTGGGACTCCAAAAGATAGCACCAATGCTCAGATACATTGTCCTCTAGGTGTTGCACAATTTTTTCAAGTATCACGATCACATCCCGCTTGAATTCTCTCGCTTTACTTCTCGTGATTGGTCTTTTTGAAGCTTCATCGGACATGATTCCTCCCTCTCTAACCCTCTATATGTCTCCTACTTGAGGGTTGTGCTCCACGTCTTCATCACAAGACTAGCTCCACCTCATTTCCAAGGTTTTTGCTTAAGTCCACCTCAACCAAAGCTATGGCATATTTTCAGGTATTCCTGCTGGCCGTAAGCTAATCAGCATAGAGAGGGGTGCCCAGCTGGGAACAAATGAAGAAAGGACATGATCAATCCATAGAGACAGGAAGGTTAGGGAACTTGACCCGGACTAGTACATGTGTCATCTCTCTGGCTCCAAACGTGAAGAACCTAGACATCTCTTTAAGAATCAAGGACCTATCATATATAAATTAGGGTCTTGCGAAAAGCACCTCTCCTATTTCCTTGATTGAATCAAATTTTAAAATGATCTAGTCTGAGGCATAGAAGTCAGTCTTGTGTTTCACCTTCCAAAGACTTAGACAGATTGTACATTGTCCGCCTTCAAGGAAATCTTCCAATAAAGCAGCCTACCAGGGTCCTTTCAATCTCATCATCACCTGGTAGATCATCCACATTGATATGCACCTTCCCTAGTGATTTTGCCTCAACCTCCTTAAGCTTAAGTGTTCAGGTTTCTTATTATTTGCAAATAGGAAATTCCAAGCATTGCCATGTGTAGGAAGGGTCTGCGAAGGAGCAAGGCAGAGGGTTTGGACTTTTGAAAATTGGCCACCAGGGAGCCGCACCTGGGGCTAAGGCATCTTTGTCAACTGACAAGTTGGTGAAGGCAGTGCTAGTTGGCCTCTGATGATTGGAGGGAGTGTGCAGGAGTTTTCACATGGGGCAGATGGTTGTCTCACGTGAGGGGCAGGAGTGAGGGAGACAGATTAGGTTACGACAAATGGCAAGGGAGTTGGATTTCACTTATATGTTTAGACAAGGGTACCGAGAAGCAAAGAACAAACAATCAGAAAAACAAATTTTTCTGTGTGTATTTTTCATTGATCAATCCTCATTCTTATAGTACAATTGGTATCCTTATACAAGGCAACTACTAATTACAAATTGATTACAAATCAATCACTACCGTAACTATAGCAAATATTAATTACAAATCAATTAGGCCCTATCTATAATCCCTAATTTTCAGTGATTTCCTCACACTCCCCCTCAAGTTGAGTGGTGGGGTCTACAACACTTAACTTGCACAGAATGTCTTCAAAGATCCTCCCGTTAACAGCCTTGGTCAATATATCAGCTAGCTGATCCTCTGACCGGACAAACGGTAGTGATATCACCCCTCCTTCTATCTTTTCTTTAATGAAGTGCCGATCAATTTCTATGTGTTTAGTCCGGTCATGCTGTACTGGGTTTTCAGAAATACTTATCGAGGCCTTGTTATCACACATCAGGGGTATTGGTAAGTTTACTCGTACGCCGATATCCTTGAGTAGCTTCTGGATCCATAACACTTCAGTAACTCCCTTTGCTATCCCTCTGAATTCAGCTTCAGCACTAGACAACGCCACAACTTTCTGCTTCTTACTTTTCCAAGTCACAAGATTACCTCCTACTAAGGCAAAGTACCCTGAAGTAGACTTTCGATCAATTAAACTCCCTGCCCAATCTGTATCTGTGTACGCCTGAACCTGCAAATGTCCATTATTTCGGAATACAATGCCTCTTCCAGGGGTCCGCTTTCGATACTGTAGAATTCGCCCAACCGCGCTCATGTGATGTTCTTGAGGGCTATGCATGAATTGACTCACCACGCTGACAGCAAAGGCTATATCTGGTCGTGTATGAGATAAGTAGATCAACTTGCCAACTAACCGCTGGTACTGTCCCTTGTCTGCTAGCCCTGCTCCTTCAATGGTCTGCAGCTTGTGATTGGCCACCATGGGTGTGTCACACGGTTTACATTCCAGCATTCCCACTTCAGCCAAGAGATCAAGAATATACTTCCGCTGTGATATATATATGCCTGTTCTTGACCTCAACACTTCTATCCCTAGAAAATATTTCAATCCTCCAAGGTCTTTCATCTCGAACTTTGTAAATAAATGTTCTTGGAGTCGGGCAATTTCTTCACGATCATCTCCTGTTATTACCATGTCATCCACATAAATAATTAAACAAGTTATTAGATTACCTCTCTTCTTGGTGAACAAAGTGTGGTCTGCATTGCTCTGTGTGTATCCATCTTGCTTCATGACTTCAGTAAACCTCCCAAACCATGCTCTTGGAGACTGCTTCAGCCCATACAATGCCTTTTTCAACTTGCAAACTTCTCCTGGCCTAAAGTCAGATGAGAAACCGGGCGGTGGTTCCATATACACTTCTTCCCTTAGGTCGCCATGTAGGAATGCATTCTTAACATCGAATTGATGGAGGGGCCAGTCTTGATTTGCTGCCACTGAAAATAATACTCTGATTGTGTCAATGCGAGCCACAGGTGAGAAAGTTTCTGAATAATCTATCCCATAAGTCTGAGTGTATCCTTTTGCTACCAGTCTGGCCTTGTACCGTTCAACACTCCCATCAGCTTTATATTTAACTGTAAATACCCATCGGCACCCAACTGGTTTCTTTTCTGGAGGTAGTGAACACTTTTCCCATGTCAGATTTTTTTCCAGAGCCTCCATTTCTACTTCCATTGCCTTCCTCCATGCAGGGTGGGCATGAGCCTCCTCGACATTCCGCGGAACCTGTTCTAAGCACAAAGATACAAACAACCTTTAGCTGTCTCAGATACCCCTTTCATAGAAGTGTTTACCGGATATTTGGAGGTTTTTGACACTTGCTCTGGAGAGTACCGTTTAGGTGGTACTCCACGCTTACCTCGAGGTGGTAATACTCGGACCACCTGTCTTTCAGGAGAAATATTAGTGTCCCTGCATATTTCTGATGTGTTGATAGTGGGAGTGTCATAGATTTCTTGTGGTGGTGTAGTGTTGTGGTCAGGTACATAATCAGTATTAGATTGCTCAACAAATGTATCTAAATTTATTACCTCATCCATGTCATTCACTTGGGAAGAATCATCAGGTGGTAGTACTGGTTCATCAGACGGTACTTTGTCGGGAGCCATCTTGCAGTCGGCATCATCTACTTGCCGTGTTGGAACAAGCGTCGAGCAGATGGGCGGTGGAATCAACCGATCGAGGGTTCCATCGATTAGTGACTCCCCCTGAACCGAAGATTGGGTGGTGTAGTAGTATTCTGTTTCAAGAAAAGTGCAATCGAGGGTAATATATATGCGTCGAGTGCGAGGATTATAGCACCGGTAACCTTTTTGGGTGGCTGCGTACCCAACAAAGACACACTTTTCGGCACAGGGGTCAAGTTTTGTTCTTTCATTTTTGGGTGTATGGACGAAAACTGTGCAGCCAAAGACTCGTGGGGCAAAGTGAAGGCACTCGGAATATCATGTTGAGTTGAGAGAGTCTGAAGTGGAGTATGATACTCAAGTATTTTTGAGGGTAGGCGATTAAGGAGGTAGGCAGCTGTGGATACGGCCTCCGGCCAAAAACTTTTCGGGGCATGTGACTCTATTAGCATGGCTCGGGTCATCTCCAATAGAATGCGGTTTTTTCGCTCAGCAACCCCATTTTGTTCTGGAGTATTTGGACAAGATGTTTGATGGATAATGCCATTGTCTTGTAAAAAGTTGCTGAGTTCGGTACTCATGTATTCCCCCCATTGTCTGACCGGAGGATTTGGATTTTTGTATCGAATTGTGTGTTAATCATGTTATAGAACTGGACAAATTTTGTGTGGACCTCGGATTTGTGTTTCATAATGTATAGCCACGTCATGCGAGAAAAATCGTCAACAAAGATTACATAATAATGAAAGCCCAATGGAGTATTATACGGAGAAGGACCCCAAACATCAGAGTGAACCAAGCCAAACATTTTATTAACACGAGTATTAGTTGCACTATAAGACGCCCGAGTTTGTTTTGCCCGGAGGCACGTATCACAGGAGAAATTTTTTATTGGTGAAGAAAATAAAGTAGGAAATAAACGGTGTAAGTAACTAAACGAAGGATGACCTAATCGGCGATGCCACAACCACACCTGTCGATTGCTCGTCCCGGTGGCAAGATTAGACTGTCCCTGTTGCGTGACAGCATCGACAAAGTACAATCCGTGACGCTCAGTACCACGCCCAATGATCACCCCCGTATGAATGTCCTGCAGGAGACAAAAATTTGGATACATTAGTACGAGACAATCTAATTCCTTGGTAACATGGCTTATGGATAATAATTTGCTAGATAGGGAAGGTACATAAAGACAATTTTTAAGAGTCAGAGTGGGTGTGACTGAGACCGTGCCACTACCAACAACAGGAACAGTAGCCCCATTGGCGGTTTCGATAACCTTCTTTGTAGTAGGGGTATGACTAGTGATGTCGGATAAATCATTGGTCATTGTGTCAGTGGCCCCACAATCAAAAATCCATTGTGAGGGTTGATACGCATCTTTGGAAGGAAGTGGTGGTAATTTTGTAGTTCGGGTAATATATGAGGCTGAAGTTGTTATTTCTGGAGAGTCTGGGGGCTTTAGTGGATAAGTGTAAGAGTTCAGGGGCTTGGCTGGCGTTTTGGAAGATTGAGAGGCTAACTGTCCTGCATCAGAAAAATCTAGGGTTGCATTAATATTTCTCGAAAAAACAGGGGTATCGGAATAATTTACGAGAGGGGCCTGGGAGTTAATAAAATGGGTAGGGTTGGGAATAAAATCCCCAACCCTAACCCCGCTACCTGAACTGTTGCGGCTGGTTCCTGATGGTTCTGGAGCCTTCGTTCCTCCAGATACTTCCATGGCCACCCCCTTCGCTGCCTTGCCTTGTTCTTCGTTGTGGTTGCAGAAACTCCCTGGGTTCTCTGTGATGCCACCTTCGTCTGCAGCTTGGGCTATGGAGGCCTTCCCTTTCTTCTTGAAGTCTTCCCACCAGTCTGGGAATCCATGGATCTGAAAGCATTTTTCGCGTGTGTGTCCCTTCTTTTTGCAGAAATTGCATTCTAGTTGGGATTTATCTTCTCCATGCCGTGAGGGTTTTCCTGAGCGTGGAGGTGGTCTGTCGGTTGACCCCCTCTGTTTGTTCTGTTCTCCGGGTGCTTGCACCATCAGTCCCTGACCCAACCCCTGTGATGATTTTAGATCTGAGGGGTGACTTACAAGAACACCCCTCTGCACCTCCGCCCGTTTTAACTCATTGTATGCTGCCTCCACTGTAGGTCTTGGGTCTCGCTTCAACAGTTCTTTCTTCACATCTGAAAATTGTTCATCAACTGCTAGCAAGAGTTGATAAAGCCGTTGTTCTTGCACCTTCTTTGTATAAGTTGCAATGTCATTTGGGGATTCCATTGGATTTGGATCCAACGAGTCAATACTCATCCACAAGCCTTGAAGCTGATCCCAGAGAGCCTCTAGGGATCGGTTTCCTTGTCTTGCTGTGTAGCACTGTTTATGCAGATCAAATATCTGCAATGGATCACTTCCAGAGCCGTATGTGATTGCTAGCCCATCCCAGAGGGCCTTGGCAGTCGTATACTTGGACACGTTATTTACTAAACTGTCTTCAATATTGTCAATCAGCCAAGTGAAGACTAACTGGTCATTTTGTTCCCAGTTTGGGTATGATGGATCAGTTGGTGGGGGGGTGGAGGAACCCCAGTTATGTGGGAGCTCCTCCCCCTACCTCCGATGGCAATCCGCATCAGCCTTCCCCATAACGTATAATTGGTGCTGTTGAGTTTTACTTTCAGTACTAGATTTGCAGGAGACTGTACGGGTTGAATGTTCAAACTTTGTTGCAAGAATTTGGCAAATTGTTCAGAGATGTCAAAGTTACCAGGGAGATTGTTCTTGTTTTCGGTATTTTCTGGCTTGGTTCCGGTTGTTTCTGATAGCTGAGACATGGTTATTGATATTTTTGCAGGGGAAAAACTGGTATGGACAGAACTGGCTTGGTCGTGTAAGGGAAGGGAAGGGTAAACGGGCAATGATGAAATTGATTCTGAGCCTGGCAATCTTTCACACAGTACGTGTTGAAAGTTTAAGGATTAAGGATGAATTAAGGGTAAGAATATGGCAATGAAGAGACTCAAAACTCTGAGCCACTCCTGATTCAACTCTTGTTTGATTAGGACAATTTTTGCTCTGATACCATGTTTAGACAAGGGTACCGAGAAGCAAAGAACAAACAATCAGAAAAACAAATTTTTCTGTGTGTATTTTTCATTGATCAATCCTCATTCTTATAGTACAATTGGTATCCTTATACAAGGCAACTACTAATTACAAATTGATTACAAATCAATCACTACCGTAACTATAGCAAATATTAATTACAAATCAATTAGGCCCTATCTATAATCCCTAATTTTCAGTGATTTCCTCACATTATCTGGCGGTCATTAACCGTTAGACAAAGGTTTGGGCGAGATGTTCCTTTTCCAGCCGGTTCTTCCTCTTCCCACCGGAAGAACCTCCATCCTCTTCATCTAAGTCATCTTCAACAAGGTCACTTGGGACACCTAGTGCATCATGCTGCGTCCGCTCCTTGCTAGTCTTATTTGGCTTGGTGGTTTATCGTTCATCTTCGGGGCCTCCCTGAAATTAGAAGGAGGAACTGGAATCTGAGCTGGACTCTACATGCAAATGCGTAGAATCAGTATGCATCCTGGCATCACAAGAGCTTTGCACCGAGGTCCTTCTTTCTGCAGCAGCCTCCTCCTTTGAGCACACCATCTTCTTCTCTGCTGCCCTTGGGGATATGTAGCTCACAATTGAGCTAAAGGCTATGTTATTGTTCTTTTTTCAAGCTTGCTTCAGCTTTAGAGCTATCTTGGCTGCCTTGGACTTATTCATGGCTCTACCAAGCAGAAGCAACCAACAGAATGCAGCAAAAAAAAAACAGAAGAACACACAGAATAAGACAAGTATGTATTTGAGAAACAGAAGGAATGGATAAGGTTGAATCCTTGTGTGATGAAGAGGTGCAAGTGAGGGAGGAGTGGTTGTCTTCCTAGAGAGAAGGTAGAGCGTTTTTCACTCTACACCACCCATTTTCTTCTTTTACTATGATATATTTCATTTTTATGGTTTGTGTTATCATTTGGTAGGAAATATATTCTACTACCTGGTTAACATATAAGAAAGGAAATTGTTTAGTCAAAGGATATGTTAAAACATGAGCGGTTAACGGTTCATAGTGCTTAGCAGAAAAATAAAGTAGAAAACAAATGCAGATAAGACGAATTGGCTAAGTTTTGAATGTTAGATCCATGACAATCACTTTAGAAGGGATGAATAGAATGTTGTGCAATTTTCAGAATTTTCTCAGTTTGGCTCACGCAAACTCTTAATGTATCAAAAATAGGAAAAAGAAGATCAAAGGTAATGAGCTTATGACACACAATTTAAAGTGGTTCGAATCTCATTGATTCTACTCCGCTGCCATTTTGTTTCTAAAGCACATTTGCAACAGCAACTTTCTTATTACATTCAACAAAGAACAAGAGCAACAACAACAACATTTGCGCTGACAATTTTTGCAAAAGCAACTACATCTATAGTAGCCTATTGAACAACTAACTTGTGCAATATCAAGAACAGCAGCACAAGCTTATTGCAGAAATACCTTGTGCAACATCAACAATGGAAGATACAAGCATTAAACACTTTTTGCTCCTTCATAGCTTCAACAAAGTTCTACCGAAGAACTTTCACTGTTTTGGAGAAAAAGAAAAATTATAATTTCTAATTAGTTTAAATCACAAGCAAGCGATCAAATATGATTAGTTTATCTTGCATCAAACTTTCACTCGCATAATACAATAATGAAAACAATGCAACAAGAGCTTAATGGGCTTTAAGCATGTATGCACCTTTGAGAGCTTTTTACACAATAGTGGATGAAGCTTACAGAGGATAAATGTGTGTAAATGGCTCCTCTGAACTTCTTCAATATATAGAGGAGTGAATCCCATTTTGTTAGCCTCCATAGAAGTCTTCTACTCCATTAATTGCCTTGAAGGTGTCTAATTTGTCTTCAAGCAGTCTATAGTTGAATTTAATGATCCATAATAACACTAGAGAATCTTAGATAAGTGTACAATCAAAATAGCTTTGTGAACACTAGGGGAAAAGGCACAATCAGGGGAAGACTGGAGGATGAAAACACTTTAAATCAACCTTGGATCTATTTGCATCGACTATAAAAACTTGAATTTAGGATGACATCGATCGATCTATGTCTGAATTTTAGAGACTAAAGTAACATCGATCGTGTAGGACATGTATAGCACCACTAGAAGGGGGGCTGAATAGTGAGTGCGGAAAGTTAGGTTTTTAAAACTTTTTAGACCAAATAACTCACTTCTGAAAAGAGCTTCTGTTTTCAGATCCTGATTTGAATTAACTAGTTGACCAGGTTGTAGACCTCCAAAAATTATAAAATTTGGTGACGATGTGCTCTCAGATGTTATAAGTGTCTCATAGGAATTTTAGACTGAAATTCAAAGTCTAACCCCTTAAGAAAACGTTTTTCCTCAGATTGCGTTAATCAGCCAGAAACTGATCTTCGAAAAGAAAAATTTATTCCTATTAATTGGCAACTCTAAATGACCTGAAAATTTTATGTTATGACCCTTAAGATGTATACTTTAATGGGTTAAAACAGGTTTTCAAAATTCTCTTGGTAGATATGTCAACCACGTTGATTTCTCAACCTTTGCAAATCCGAGAATCATATTACACTAGTATAAGAACTATGAATGTTTGACTGTCTTATACTTATCCAAATTCGAGAAAATTTGTCCCAAATGAAAGTTATGATGTGTGGCTCTATTTTTGCAAAATTTTTCAATTTTTGGAAAACGTTTGATATTTTTCCGTGAGTATGAAAACGATACAGAAAACTGAAACCTTATAGTAAAAGTGCTGAAAGTAAATAACACAGAGATTTCTATATTGGTTCGGCTAAATCAACCTACTCCTGTCTTCGAGGACACCTTTCTCGGTATTCACTAATCACAAATAGCACACACGAGGGTGACTGGAGTTAAACACCAACTCCACCCTTTTACAATCAAACAAACCAACACAACAACACGAACACCACCACCGAATAAATGAATGTATGATCACACCTTGATCAACCTTGTGCAAGTGATGAACGTATGTGGGAGGTATATACAAAGCCTGTATAGTATATTGAAGATATGTATGGTAGGCTTGAGGCTAAGAGCAAGAGAGAAGAATAAGAGAATAAGAGAATAGTCTTTCTTGATCTTGTAAGAATATGAACTTTGACTTAGCTTTGCTTGAACACTTTGCCTCCTTTTATAGGTGTGTGACCACCCCCTAGGCTGAGTTCTTCCCTTGAAAATTTGTCTTGAATTCTTTGAAAGATTGTCTTGTATAATATGGTGACACACCCTTGCTTACTTGGCAACGAACGACTTATCTTCGCCTAGTTGTCACTTCATGATTGACCATCGTTTATCTATCTTGGCACTCCATAAAATGATCTGGAAATTCAACCAAAAATCTGAAACACATGATCAAATACACATAAGTTAAGTATCAATCGATGAAGATGTGATTTTCCCACAATTTTGGAAGAAAATTGGAGCAAAATGAGCTACAAAAATCAGCCATCAATAACCATGTGCTGAAATTTCAGCACTTGTTTGATTTTGAAACATTTCCATGTGTGTCTTGCCTTCTTCAATGTCACCAATCATATGTGGTTTATCCTCCACCAATCAAAGTGTCAAACAAGCTCCACCTAGGCTCCAAATGAGGTGTAATAAGCGTGTATACCACCTGCACCATGTGCTGAATTCTCTTTTAGTAATGTTTGTTAAATAATGATGAATAATCTTCACACACATGGTAAATTTCAATCAATCCTCAATTGATTTTTCTAGAATACTCTAATATGTCTTGGATGTGTAAAAAATGTATAGATACATGTTACGTCAAGACAAAAGAATTCCAAGCATAGTAAGTGCAGAAAACCGAATTTTTGACTTTCGTTGATTACGCGATTCTTCTCCGATTAATCTACAACTTCTTAGACATGTAATATATATTATTTCGCACATAATATACATAAAATAAAGTGTATTTTCAGCTCATATGGATGAGGTCAAAAACGGTCATGTGCTTGAAAAAGTTTGACTTTGAATTTTTCACAACTCAAGTCAAATTGTGGGTGATTGATGTACGTAAACATGGTATGAATTTGGTTTATGGATCCATGATATGTCGATATAATGTGTGTATGATGGTGTGATGTCGACGTATGTTTATGATGTGTATGACGTGTCGGTGGAACGTCAAAATAGAAACGTATAATTCGACGTTATAAAGAAAATATGCATATATGATTTATAAATATATATGTATGGCGTGTGTAGTATAAGACTTTCCATTCCAAATATGTTGATAAGTACTTGTTTCCAAATATATGTCCTTGAGTACTTTATTTAATAAACTAGTAAGTTCATCTCCTTAAGCACTTCATTAAATGAACTACTTTAGTTCATTTATCATGACACCTGAAATTAGTATGAAGACAACAAATGTTTATCATATGATGTAATCTTTAACGCTTCATGGTATTTTAGTACGGAAATGATACATATAAGCCTGCAAAGCATGTTTATCACATAAGCATGTCAAGTAACAATTTATTCATGCATTTCGTAAACACGTAACATTTAAATCATGCATTTTCAAATCACTCAAACCCTGATTCCTCAACATATTGATCTATGTCGACAGTATTATGTTGGACTCTGTGGTTTCAGTTTTTCACCTTATCCTTCCTTAGAGACTGACTTATACATAAATCGCTCTACATTGAGGGTATGACTTTGGACAGCATACTTTCAAAATTGCATAGTTTATACATGGATCCATTGACATAATTCTTATTGATCTATGCATGCATATATCGATCTATGTATGGTATGATGTATACATGGATCTCTGTTCTTAGATTTCTATATAGAGATCAAAGTCACTTATTTATTTCTTCAATCTTTTTTTTTCCAAAATATAAAATGACTTTTCATTCAATTTTTCAAACATCTTCTAAAATTTATCAAAACATTTCATATTCCATCAATCTCCCTCTTTTTGATGATTCTAAGGCCATACACTTTTAAAAGGCATTTTGTTTGAAAAGGAAACAAAACTTAGACCATTCAAGGCTTTCAAGCTTAATCTTTATGCAAAAAATATATATCCTCCTTAGTCAATAAATGCATCAAACCAAAATGGACATCAAGTTCACCTCACATATCTCACACTCCTCTATTCATGCTCCTTCTCAACACATGCATTCTTCTATACTTCTATGCCAACATCATTTGTCTTTTTCACACATTTATCACATTTTCATGCTCCTCACATTCTGATATGCTTTGGTACCCACTCTACCTAGGTCATATCTTACGCTTTAATGTTTGTACTAAAACGCTTTACTTGTTTAATTTGAATGAATACAACGTATCATTTCTGTATTTACATAGATGTTTTGCTCTGTTTTATTGTCTTTGATGATTACAAAAAGGAGAGAATGATGTGGGTAGATACAGGTTTGGTGTATGATAAGTATGTAAAATGTAGTTATATTATGTAATGTGTATTGTTGGATTGTTTTGGTATATGATAAGTATGTCGCTCACTATTTTGGAAATTGATATTGATTGGCATACTTGTATGGTTTTGGATATGCATCTAAGGGGGGAGAATATGTGATTTATATTGCAAATGTAATTGAGTATGATGTGTGGAATGCATGAATTAAGGAGGAGATTGAAACAAACTTGACATATGTTTAGTTTGGCATATTCGTGTGTTGAGGGAGGGCATGAATGCATTGACTAAAGAGGAGATAAAGTTTTTTTATAAAATCTATGTTTGAAAACTTTAAATGGTTTGAATATCGTTTTACAAAGAAAATATCTTTTCAAAAGCGTATAATTTTAAAATTATCAAAAAATGGAAGATTGTTTTAATATGAATGGTTTTGATAAGATTCAAAAGATGTTTGAATTTGAAAGTCATTTTAAACTTTAGAAGTAACATAGGAATAAACAAATGAAGAAGTAACAATAATCTTTATGTAGATCTCTAGAACAGAGATAAATCTTTACATAGATCACTACAATCAATCTATGTATATATAGATCTTTCAGAAATGACTTCAACCGATCTATGTATCAGATATGCATTACATATGTGCAAGTCTGGAAGTACACTATTGATTATCAATCTCTCACGTTGAAGACATATATCGATGAACGTACACATCTGTAGCGCCCTGCTCCCGAATCCTATCATCGGGAACAGTGCACCCGCCGTATCTCACTGAGGAGGATACAAGGCGTCAAAACAATTTCTGACCTGTCTGAAAAGACGTAGAAATTTTTCGCGGAAACGAATTACCATAACATCAAATTACATAAACAAGGACATCCTCAATAAAGTACTACATCAGTGATGGCAATAAAGTCACCGTGCCAACCTCTAAATGCCATCAGTCTAAACAGGGTAGTGTCTGATGAAACCCCAATAAAATAACGATAGACAGCCGCATGGTCTCTTCGTATCCTAGGTGCGACCATCAGTCTGCCCATACTAATGTGTCAGCCCCGTCCTCAGCAAAGATATAGTCGTACGCTTCTTCGTTTTTACCTGGTGGGGGGGGGAGAGTAGGGGTGAGTGACTGGGAAATCACTCAGTAGGCACCTGCCTCCAAGTAGTACAAGACGAGCATCCAAAAATGATATAACACATAGCACATAGGACATGATATCACATAAGCATATGAAATAATGCGAAAAGGTAATTCACTCCAGATAAAGAATGCGCAACGTCGTGATGCATGTCCTACTATGCATGTCACATGCAACAAAGTCATGTCACACAAAATGCCGATATCTCCGCCATGCAATGCATGATCCCGGGACCTAACTGAGTGGCTGTGAGTCGTACCCACCCACAGTCACCATCCTGAGTGTACTTGGCCCCGCCACCGTACACCATCCTGAGCGCCCGTGACCCGTACGTCACGACCCACCATCATGCAATGCACGTGCCATGAATGCAAACAACACAATCGCCTGAGGCCCCTGGCCCATCCTCACCATCCTCCGGCACTCAAATCTAGGTTCATTTAATGATCGCCTGAGGCCCCTGGCCCATCCTCACCATCCTCCGGCACTCAAATCTAGGTTCATTTAATGGTCCGAGTAATGATTTAATGTTGTTTGATGGTAAACTTATTTTCCATGGCTTGTATATATTTATTATTCATTTTCTATATTTTTCCTCATTTATCCCTACTTTATTTCTATTTATTACCTAATTATTCAAATTAAATAAATTACCACAATTACTAAAATTTAATAAAAATAATTTAATTTCAGTATTTTATAATTTCTGGAATTTATATATAATTTCTAATTTTATTTATATTATCCCTGTAATTTTTGCTATTTAAAATTAATTAAATAACCTTTCTAGAATTTTCAGAAATTTCAGAATTATATCATTATTATTATTATTTTTCGTTTAATTGGGCCAGCCAACTGGGTCCGGTCCGTTGGCCATTCGGCCCGGCCCGCGGTCGGCTCAGTAGGTTATTTTATTTTATTTTATATATTAAATAATTGAGTCACTTGCGCACAATCGGCCCGCTATACAGAAATTTGATGAAAATAATTTAATTTCAGTATTTTACAATTTCTAGAATTTATTCATAATTTTCTGATATTTACTTATATTTTTCCTATATTTAATACTTTTTTTTTACCAATTAAATAACATTAATAAAATAAATCCTAGAAATTCTTTTGGTATCAAATTCATCCCTAACCTCAAATTAGGTAGACGCAGACGCAGAGCAGCATTGCGCATTCCACAGAGCACGCAGCATCTGCGTATTCCAAACAAAATTTATACTATTTTGATTATCAAATTTTTCCCTAAAATCAAATCCTTATTATTTTGATTATCAAATTTTTCCCTAAAATCAAATCCTTACTATTTTGATTATCAAATTTTTCCCTAAAATCAAATTCACAATCACAGCAACCATTCACACGCATTAGCGTTTAGACATTCTGACATATTCCAAATTTCATGCTTTTCACAGATTAAGCAACATAGTATAGATTTCAATAATCAAAACAACAAAAACACATAATATATCACCAAAGCATGCTTGAATTTGTACCATTTGGAGGGGGAAAAGAGAACCTACCTGGATTGCAGACAATTTCACAACTATGCAAAATAGCGAGTAGATTAGGACCCCAAGCTTCCCCTTTTTCCTTTTCTTCTTCCTTTCTCTTCTCTCTCTCTTCTCCTCCTTCACGCTGTGCTTCTCCTCTTTGTCCTTAATTTACTTCCCCCTGCTGTTTTCCCCAATCCTTCCTATTTACATTCAGTTGTGCAGATTTAGTGGGGGCAGTTACCCCCCACTCACGCCTCTTCTTTTTTTTTTTGTTTTTCAAACTAATTTATCTTTTATCCTCTCACCTTTAGTTGCTATCCTATTTTATAATATTTTTCCTTTTTTTTTTCTTTTTCTTCCTTATCCCCCACACGGTAAACCCTTTTTTTTTTTAGTATATCTTATTTATTTATGTTATTTCTTTTCCTTTTGATTTCATTGTCTTATTATTATTATTATTATTATTATTATTATTATTATTATTATTACTATTACTATTTTATTATTTCCTTTGTTTTTTTTTCCACCCCATACATATATGACAATTTCATACGATTATACCATTACCTGGATATGATCGACACGCTATAATTAATTCAATTTTGAATGGTCGTTACCCCATACGACTACCTAATTTCTTTACTAATGCATAATGGCTAGTTCAAAAAAATTCTCGGGTGTAACATCCTACCCACCTTACAAGAAGTTTCGTCCTCGAAACTTGTTGTACTTTATTAGAAGAGTTAGGAGTAACGTTCCGCATCTGATTTCCAGCTCCCGTGCCGCTTTATTTTCCTTGTGGTTGCTCCATTGCACCTTGCCATACGGAATGATTTTCCTGCTAAGCCTGTGGTCTTTGCGGTCTATGATCCGAACAGAAGTCTCTTCATATGACACATCCGCTTTGATCCCCAAAGGCTGGGCGTCCAATGCATGACTCGGATCATAAACATACTTTCTCATCTAAGAGACATGGAACACATGGTGTACTTGAGTTAGCGACGGAGGCAACACCAAGCGATAAACCCGCGAACCAATCCTTCTGAGTACCTCATGGGACCCTTATAACGAGGCCCTAGCTTACCTTTCATATCAAAACGTGACACACCCTTCATGATGACACCTTCCAGTAAACCTTGCCCTTGGCAGCAACCTCCAAAGGACGCCTCTTCAAACATGCCCAACTCTTGCTTCTATCTTGGGCAATCTTAAGCCTTTCTCGAATCAACTTTACCTTCTTCATAGTTTGCTTAATCAGTAGTGTACCAGTAACAGTACGTTCTCCAGCTCCGTTCCATTGGACTAGGGATTTGCCTTACGCCCGTAGATCGCCTCAAATGGCGTCATGCCGATGGCGTTATGGTAACTGTTGCTGTTAACAAACTCGATCAACTTGATCATACCATCCCTGTTTAATCTGAAGCCCAGTGCGCAAGCCCTCAGCATGTCCTCAATAGTCTGCATCTGCCTCTCCGATTACTCATCGAGTTACGGATGAAATGCAATGCTCAACGTGGCTCCGTCTACTATACATCAACATACGCGAGTTTTAACATGTGTTGTCGTTTTATTTGTTAAGTTGTTAAACATGTTTGGTATAGATATGTATATATAGTACGTTGTGTGTCCTTATGTCATACCCATGTATGACTTATGTATCGAATATAGCTAATGAATTTACAGCCGTTATACGTAACATGTCACATGTCTTATATTTATTTTGTATATTAGTTGAGGTTTAAGCGGTACATATGTTGTGCACGTTCATTTTATTTATTTGTTAATTGATTTGTGATCTCTCACTTCTTTTTTTTTTTGGTATTTATGTTAATCGTCGATACCTTTTTGTTACCTATACTCTATAATTTCCGTACTAGCTTATCTTATTATTGTACAAAAATCGTATAAATATCATTATATATTATTTTGAGGAAAACATATAAGTGCATAGGTTTTACTGACATTTAGATATATAATTTATTTGGGTGTTCCGGTATGATAATAATAATTCTCTTCTTTTTTTTTCATGTTATTAATATATTTACTCTTTAGTCTATTACTACGCTGTCATGCAATATTGTGTTGTTCTTATCTCTTAATTAGCATGCTTTACTTCAATTGTGTATGTTGATGATTTGTTTTGAAACTTGTAAATATTTATCTATATCGTAATCCATGTCTTGTATGAAAGTATTTGTGTTACTGCATTCTTTGTAATCGTGTTGTTTGTTATATATATTATGATGTTTATTCCTGTTTTGTTGTATTAGTTATATTGTGGGCTCATTGAAACAGTTGTGTATATACTTGTGCATATGTACTTAGTATCGTGCAGATACTTTTGTTTCGTGTATCTATTTGTATGTTTTTTTTACGTTATATCATTGCTGTTGTAACAATTTGTGTTTGTCTATTTGTTTCTTTATTGTTGCCAAAGATGGTTTTTTTTTAATTATGTATTACTCTGTGGTTTAGCAACCCACGATGTGGCTTAACGTTTATAAATTCTAAGATGGTTATCTGGCATGGGTTCATTTTTTTTTTGTTTTTTTTTGTAGTGATCATTTAGTACATATAATCCTGACTTATCGTATAGCTTTTACATATTTGTTATTCCTACGTTGCTATCATATTATTTGTATATATATATCTATTGTGAGCTTTTACC
This sequence comes from Eustoma russellianum, assembly GCA_036186865.1. NCBI lineage: Eukaryota > Viridiplantae > Streptophyta > Magnoliopsida > Gentianales > Gentianaceae > Eustoma > Eustoma russellianum. Next base: position 8,250,626 of record AP025053.1, read on the forward strand.
AATTACTTCGTGTTTTCATGTTGATCGCTTTGTATGTATATGTATATGTATATATATTTAGATATATGTGTAGATATGTTTATATGTATATATATATTGTTGACTTATGTTGATGTATATCCATAGTTCATTATATTATGTGATATTTCTCCCTTTTTTTTGTACAGTGTTATGTCTCTTTGCGTAGTTATGTTGGATTTTGTATGTTAATGTCCTAGTACATGTTTGATTTGTGGAAATATGTCGTTAAGATATGCTGTATTAATCAGTGCGTATATATATATATATATCTAATTAGCAAAATTTGTATTTTATGTTCTTGTGCTTAAGTTTTTTTTTTTTAAGTTTTTTTTTTTTTGACTCAGCGAAACTTTGTTGATATCTTTGTGGATATCAACTGTCCACTCGAACTTTGCTTTCTTATGCTTTTGTCTGCTCAGGGACACCAGTATCGACGAAAATCCTTAAACGAATTTCCATGTAGCAGCTGGCCACACCAAGAAAACTCCTTACTTCAGTCACCTTTTTCGGTCAGGGCTACTCAGCGATATCCTTAATCTTCTTAGGGTATACTGAGGTTCAGTCTTTTGAACTTACGTGGCTTAAGAAACCCACGTTTCCGCTCACAACGCTGATTATTTATCTCTGTTACATCATCTGTACTGATGATGAGTCACAAACGCCTGGTCGCCGGTAGTTGAACTCTGCTACGACGTTGTCAGCCTTTCCGATGTCCGCATCAGTCATCACGTGGATATGAACACTGATTCCTACTTCCCTTTATATTGTTCTTGATTCTGCTGTGATAGTGGTGTCGGACTCTACTCAGTGCCTTTACTCGTAAAAAAATCCTCGTTGTTGCACTCATGCTTGCATAATCCTCCCACACTAATCCAAAGTGGCATCAACAATGAGCACATGGTGGCCGCGGTGGCCATATACTCCTATACGGTTGTACTTCCATCGCGAGCGATCTTGTGCTCATTGGCGGTCATGTCGCATACTTATGCCTCCCTGGCGAATGGTCTTTCTACATATCAGATTCCGGAAGTCCTGCATTTCCATGTAGCAGGACATCAGGTCTGGTGGCGGCCATGGTGTCAACCAATGCATGGAGAATGGCCCCCTGATTCCGGTGCTCGTACCATAACCACCGTTGCCTCCTTTGCCAGATTTTTTTTTTACGACGCGACGGGGTTTTCTTGGATTTCGCGCGATCCTTGACGAGAATTTGGGTTGACGGAAATAATAGAGGGATTTGGTCATTTAGGGTGCTCATACGAAAAGCTCAGGGGTACATCGGTAATTAAATAGAGAAAGCTCACCAACGACACACACCTCCCTTAACCCGATCATAACTTAGGTCTACTTCATTTATTAGGGGTATAATCATTGTTCTTAGGTAGAGATCATAGCTTATGTCTAGATGATCTAGTTAATCCTGCGTTTCCGAGGCGGATCTGAAGCCTCGGCTCTGATACCACCTGTAGCGCCCTGCTCCCGAATCCTATCATCGGGAACAGTGCACCCGCCGTATCTCACTGAGGAGGATACAAGGCGTCAAAACAATTTCTGACCTGTCTGAAAAGACGTAGAAATTTTTCGCGGAAACGAATTACCATAACATCAAATTACATAAACAAGGACATCCTCAATAAAGTACTACATCAGTGATGGCAATAAAGTCACCGTGCCAACCTCTAAATGCCATCAGTCTAAACAGGGTAGTGTCTGATGAAACCCCAATAAAATAACGATAGACAGCCGCATGGTCTCTTCGTATCCTAGGTGCGACCATCAGTCTGCCCATACTAATGTGTCAGCCCCGTCCTCAGCAAAGATATAGTCGTACGCTTCTTCGTTTTTACCTGGTGGGGGGGGGGGG
>AP025053.1:8252520-8290816 GCA_036186865.1 Eustoma russellianum
CGCTTCTTCGTTTTTACCTGGTGGGGGGGGGGGAGAGTAGGGGTGAGTGACTGGGAAATCACTCAGTAGGCACCTGCCTCCAAGTAGTACAAGACGAGCATCCAAAAATGATATAACACATAGCACATAGGACATGATATCACATAAGCATATGAAATAATGCGAAAAGGTAATTCACTCCAGATAAAGAATGCGCAACGTCGTGATGCATGTCCTACTATGCATGTCACATGCAACAAAGTCATGTCACACAAAATGCCGATATCTCCGCCATGCAATGCATGATCCCGGGACCTAACTGAGTGGCTGTGAGTCGTACCCACCCACAGTCACCATCCTGAGTGTACTTGGCCCCGCCACCGTACACCATCCTGAGCGCCCGTGACCCGTACGTCACGACCCACCATCATGCAATGCACGTGCCATGAATGCAAACAACACAATCGCCTGAGGCCCCTGGCCCATCCTCACCATCCTCCGGCACTCAAATCTAGGTTCATTTAATGATCGCCTGAGGCCCCTGGCCCATCCTCACCATCCTCCGGCACTCAAATCTAGGTTCATTTAATGGTCCGAGTAATGATTTAATGTTGTTTGATGGTAAACTTATTTTCCATGGCTTGTATATATTTATTATTCATTTTCTATATTTTTCCTCATTTATCCCTACTTTATTTCTATTTATTACCTAATTATTCAAATTAAATAAATTACCACAATTACTAAAATTTAATAAAAATAATTTAATTTCAGTATTTTATAATTTCTGGAATTTATATATAATTTCTAATTTTATTTATATTATCCCTGTAATTTTTGCTATTTAAAATTAATTAAATAACCTTTCTAGAATTTTCAGAAATTTCAGAATTATATCATTATTATTATTATTTTTCGTTTAATTGGGCCAGCCAACTGGGTCCGGTCCGTTGGCCATTCGGCCCGGCCCGCGGTCGGCTCAGTAGGTTATTTTATTTTATTTTATATATTAAATAATTGAGTCACTTGCGCACAATCGGCCCGCTATACAGAAATTTGATGAAAATAATTTAATTTCAGTATTTTACAATTTCTAGAATTTATTCATAATTTTCTGATATTTACTTATATTTTTCCTATATTTAATACTTTTTTTTTACCAATTAAATAACATTAATAAAATAAATCCTAGAAATTCTTTTGGTATCAAATTCATCCCTAACCTCAAATTAGGTAGACGCAGACGCAGAGCAGCATTGCGCATTCCACAGAGCACGCAGCATCTGCGTATTCCAAACAAAATTTATACTATTTTGATTATCAAATTTTTCCCTAAAATCAAATCCTTATTATTTTGATTATCAAATTTTTCCCTAAAATCAAATCCTTACTATTTTGATTATCAAATTTTTCCCTAAAATCAAATTCACAATCACAGCAACCATTCACACGCATTAGCGTTTAGACATTCTGACATATTCCAAATTTCATGCTTTTCACAGATTAAGCAACATAGTATAGATTTCAATAATCAAAACAACAAAAACACATAATATATCACCAAAGCATGCTTGAATTTGTACCATTTGGAGGGGGAAAAGAGAACCTACCTGGATTGCAGACAATTTCACAACTATGCAAAATAGCGAGTAGATTAGGACCCCAAGCTTCCCCTTTTTCCTTTTCTTCTTCCTTTCTCTTCTCTCTCTCTTCTCCTCCTTCACGCTGTGCTTCTCCTCTTTGTCCTTAATTTACTTCCCCCTGCTGTTTTCCCCAATCCTTCCTATTTACATTCAGTTGTGCAGATTTAGTGGGGGCAGTTACCCCCCACTCACGCCTCTTCTTTTTTTTTTTTTGTTTTTCAAACTAATTTATCTTTTGTCCTCTCACCTTTAGTTGCTATCCTATTTTATAATATTTTTCCTTTTTTTTTTCTTTTTCTTCCTTATCCCCCACACGGTAACCCCTTTTTTTTTTAGTATATCTTATTTATTTATGTTATTTCTTTTCCTTTTGATTTCATTGTCTTATTATTATTATTATTATTATTATTATTATTATTATTATTATTATTATTATTACTATTACTATTTTATTATTTCCTTTGTTTTTTTTTCCACCCCATACATATATGACAATTTCATACGATTATACCATTACCTGGATATGATCGACACGCTATAATTAATTCAATTTTGAATGGTCGTTACCCCATACGACTACCTAATTTCTTTACTAATGCATAATGGCTAGTTCAAAAAAATTCTCGGGTGTAACAACATCGGTCCCTCATGAAGAGATATTGATCAATCTATGTAAGAAATGTGCAAAATTGAAACCACGTTGTAAGACATCGATCTTTGAGTCTGAACACATCGATTGATCTATGTGACATCTGTCTCTAGATAATCAGACATATAACGATGTAGCCTATAATTCAAATTTTTATAGCCATTGCAAATAAATGAAAGGAAGATTTAAATTGTTTTCTCTCTCCAATATTACTCAAATATGTTGTGGAATTTCCTCTAATATCTATAATGTTTTCTTAACTACTTTAAACATACCTAAGATTCTCTAGAGTATGGAGCATCAAAATCAATTATGAGGTAGTTGAAGACTACTTGGACATCTTCAAGATATTCGTAGAAGACTTCTACAGATGGTGCAAAAACGTGGTGCACACTTCTATACATTAAAAAAGCTCATATGAGGGAGTTACACCCTTGTAACCTCTTTAAACCTTCATCCTCTAGTGTTGTCAAGAACCCTCAAAGGTGCGAAAGTGCTCAAACCTTCTCAAGCTCCCGCTACTCGTGTTCATTTCTATATTATGAGAGTAGAAGTCTAACTCAAGAGAAACTATAAATACTCATTCTCTTGCTTGTGGGCTAGACATATTAAAAAATATAATTTCACTACTTCCTCAAAACCCATTTAGTCAAAGTTTTTCAGAGGTACATTTGTTGAAGTTGTGAAGAAGCAATAAGTGACTCTTGCTTGTAGCTGCTGTTGTTGATGTTGCACAAATTGTTTGTGCAATAAGTTGTTGTTGTTGTAGTTGTTGCTGCAGTAGTTGTTGTTGCAACTATTGTTGTTGTTCTTGTTCCTTATTAAAAGTAATAAGAAAAGTTCATGAAAATCCAGTTTTAAAACAAAGTGGTCGTAGAGTAGAATAGAAAATGAGATACCATGTATAAAGAAATAAAATGGTAAGTCCGATACCATGTATCACATATATTTGAATTTGAATGTGTTTAGGAATTAATTATTCTCACACGAAAGCACTTCATGTATGTCTTGAACCATTATTATAAGATGATTTGAATCTTCTGGGATGAATTGTGTTTTGATTAAGTTTCATTTTAATCATATTATTCAATAAATCTGATACAATATATTGCCAATATAAATTTTTTTTCTTTGCAAGAATCATTATGTACGGTCTAAAATATTCAACATGACACCCAATTTGATTTACAGAGCGCTCTTTAATATAAGTAAATTAGTATTTGAAAGTAACATAACCTTTTTCTTTTGCAAAATGATTTTTTTTTCATATCATGGAATGTATGTACCAGAAAATACCGAGTTAAAAATCTATTTCATACTAATTTGATTGGAACCAAGTTTGATTAAGTTTGACTATTTCGAACAAGTTAACTTCAGATTTTTTTTCTAATTGATAAAAAATGAGAAAACTAAGCGATGAGCAATTTTTATATCGATACATAAGCCAAATTCGACTGCGTGATTACAATTTTACAAAGAGCACTAATATTTTACTGTATTTTATTACGTCACCATATTACTTGATAAGTATCTAAAAAAATAAAAAAAAAATTATCCAAATCGAATGCAATATGGAAATAGTGGGGGATGATATCGGTTGTGTAAACCATTTCCGTAGTTTGTTAATATTATTAATTACTGTAATATCTGTGCTTCTAAAGACAATTACTCCAGAACTTCTAGTACGAGAGATTTGTCATTTTCCGATTGGGATAAAGTTAAAATTATCTAGTGCATAGTGGAAATTCATGTCAGCCATAAGAATATAATAACTTTTTGAACGGCATTTGTATTTTTACTCTTTTCTTAAAGATTTTTTTTTCGAAGGACGGACAGTACCGTCCGGAATTTTATTAATATAATTGACTTTCACTTGTTCCGGAGAAATACTGTGGTTACATGTATGACCCTAGGTCGACAGAAGACTCTCCGAAAATAAATGAAAAAAATACATGGGCCATAAGAAAATCAAAGAAAGCAAAATAAATACACGAGTCGTAAAGCAAACTAAAGAAAGTAACTAATAAAAAACTAGGTAGTGCGAAATACAATGGACTGTAGAATGATAACATATGAAGCATCCGATCTTGGCGTGGCCATGGCGATGTAGAAGTGGTCGAAGCAACCCCATTCATCTCAAGCAGGCAAAAAAATAGGTCAAAGGACAGCAAATGAAGAATAATAGAAGCGGAAAATAAGGCAACGAAGAGTGATATCACGTACCCACGTTGCTTGGGTCGAATGGCGACCAAGGCAACAATCCAAAAGTGTGCGCCAACCGAAATAGGAGACTTCACGGTGCAAGGGTCTAGTGCATGAAAATGTACCTCAGAGAGCAGACAAATCCAGAAAAAATCATCAGTTTAGGAACATGAAGGTAGGCATAATAGAAGCTGAAAATAGGTAAATAAACGCGTACCCAAGTTGACGTAGCCATGATGGCTGCAGGCAACAACTATCAAAAATTGCCAACGCAGTGGGAGACGGTTCTGTCGCAGGCAGAATGCAGTCACGATGGTTGTGTCCCATGATGTGTATCAAGACTGGGATGCCAGAAAGTCAGTAAAGAAATATCAGCAAGAATCAAGCCTCGAACATAAGGTGGCAAGGGGGCCAGCGTGGAATAGGTTGTGAAAAGCTGAGTTGGTATTGCCAACTGTGCTAACAGGTGAGCATGCATGTTTGTCTCTCGTGGTGTATATATAACTGGCAATGATGTCGAGTGCAACAGTTTGCGTAAGCGCAACAAATCTGGAGCCAACAGGGAAGAGGGTGAGGTAATAACGGCTACGAGCTCGGCACAATCCAGCTCTAGGATAAAGCAGCCATAGCCCGGGATGTAATACAAAGCAGCCAGAAGTGCAGGCTGGGCTTCCAGCCGCATTTGCATATCAATGCGGAGGGGGAAGTAATCGTATGCATAAATGCCCCTGCGGAGTCACAAATGGTGGCTCTACCGCTTGCTGTGAAACGTCCAACCACGGTGTCCATGTTTAGCTTTGGTCGACCAACCGGGGGTGGTTACTACCTTAGAATGCGGGGCCTAAAATAGTAAGGGTGGTGAAAGGCTGGCAGCAATAAGGTGCGGCACATTCACTGCTATTTTTGTACCAGACATCAATGACGCCCACATATAAAGATCTGTAGGAATAGATCGAATAACCAAGCGTGGAGACCAAAGAGAAGTGTCAAAGACAATGGAGGCATAAATTTTCCATACATTTCACAACAATACCCCAGGGAAGATGAGGTACATTGCCCCCAAAAGTGTGGGTGGATCCAAGCACTAAATGAGAATCAAATAAGATTTCCAGGAACCACCACTGTAAGGGAAAACATCAAGCAAAGCGGCAAAATACGACCCCATCATGCGTACCTCAGGGCAGAGGAAAAAAAGATAAAGTGTAGAGGCACTATGTGACAGACAGAATGGGCACCGAGAAGGCAAGGCCTGTGTAAACTTAAGCAGGTTATCCGGTAAGAGAAGGGCACCGTGATAGAGACGCCAAAATAATAGATTAATAGCCGGCCTTTGTATCCGACGCAAGATAAAGTCATGTGAAAGGAGTGTAGGCCGAGATGGGTGAACCATGGCATTGGCCGTCCGCAAAGCAAATGCTCCTGAAGGGGTAGGCCAGATTAGAGCGAGAGCCTATAAAGTAGTGATGTCGGAGCAGAGAGGATGGATTGCGCAAATACGCTTCCATCCAATAGAATCATAAATGCAAGGACAATAATCTTGGAGAGCCACATAGCGAGCTCGCATGTAGCAGCCTCATAAAGAATCGTTGCAGTGATATAGATGTCATACCTTGCATGCAAATGCGTCCTGAATTGTAGTCAAATCACGAATGACTAGGCCTCCTTCCTATGTTTGCAGACAGAGCTGCGGCCGAGACACCCAATGGTGACGGCAGGGTCCCCAAAAGAATCTGAAAAATCGGCTCTCTAGGGACCGAATAACTCCCCAAGGAAGATGAGCTCCAGCCATGATATGCAGGGGCATGGAAGATAATACAGACTGTATAAGTATAATGCGTCCTGCGACCCCTAAGAGTTTTAGCTACCAACTACGAAGGTGATTATCAACATGAGACAAAAGGTCCGTGCAATGAAGAGTACGGGTGATGCCCTTGTGCAGAGATTAACCCAAGTATTTTAATAGTAAAGAAGATTGATGCATAGCCAAGATGGTGATTAATTCCCGCCGACGTGTGTTGGAGATGCCGGAGGAGAATGACACACTTCTTTTATGACAGTTTATTGCCTATCCAGAAGTCTGTTCGTACATGGTTAGAAAATGTTTGATGCAACGTAAATTACGTCTATCCGCAGCAAGAAAAAGAAGGTGATCAACCGCATAGGACAAGTGTGAGATGGTAAGCGGGAGCCGGCTGAGTGGAAACAACAAATGAAGCCGCGGTGATGTGGGAATTAAGGGCCTGAATTAAAACTTCTGCCACCCTAATAAAGATCAAAGGAGAAAGGGGGTCACCTTGCTTCACCTCACGAGTAGGCTTGAAGAAACTGCTGGTAACGACATTGATCAAAACCGAGAAATAAGTGTTGTTGAGATGGTTGAGAACTAATGTGATGAAGAACTCAGAAAACCGAAAGCGAGCCAATACCAATCACAGGAAATGCCAACTCACTCTATCAAATGCTTTAGCAAGATCAAGTTTAATAATGCAATTGGAGGAACGGGGGTGTGATCAAGCTAGTGAATCATCTCATTTCCAAGTAAAACGTATTCAGCTATACCTTTATCTTTTTGAAAGCCAACTTGCTCCAAATAAATAATTTTGGGCAGTACAGTGTTCAGCCAAGTTGCAAGTATTTAGCTCTGTATCTTGCTCAAAAATGTGCACAAGGCGATAGGTCTATAGTCAGTAAAAGATGTCTGTGATGACCCTTTCGGAAGAAGTACAATCAATGTGTGAGCCACATGCTTAGGTAAAGGAAAGTCTAAGAAGAATTCTTATACGGCCTTGTATACATCGGAATGGATGATCTCCCAACATGTCCTGTAGAAGCACCCATTGTAGCATCTGGTCCCGCAGCACTTTGAACATCTAATGCCCAGACAGCATGGCGGAGCTCGTCCTTTGAGGGCATAGCGGAGCTCGTCCTCTAAGGGCATAGCGGTTAGGTGGTCATTATCTGAAGCCGTCAGGATGTGGGGGATGGCATTGAGAAAATCATGGTCATCTAGTGTAGGATGAGAAGTGAGCATGGTTGTATAAAAGTCAACTGCGACCTGCCAAAAATCTTGTTGAGTCTCACACGAGGTAATATCAGATTGTTGTATACAATGAATGTACTGTCGCCGTTGTCGATCGTGAACAAACAATAGCATGATAATATTTTGTATTTTCCTCACCTTCCTTCAACCACTTAACTCGTGCCTTCTGCTGCCAGTATTCGGTTTCCTAAGCGCAGGCTATTTTGGAAGTCCGCCTCCGCCGCATGATATGCTAAGCGTGTATCATCGGATGGTGCAATGTCATAGGCCAACTCAGCGCTATGTACGAGGCATTCATTATATTCAACGTTTTGGAATATATTACTGGAAACATCCTTATTACAAACCGAGAGGTCGCACTTCAATAATACTAATTTGGTGCGAAAGCCCCACATGCCTCCAGTGATGGGGTAGGATTCCCATTTATGGTGAATAAAAGAGAAAAATTGGGAGTGGGAGGTCCATACCGAAAGAAAGCGAAACTGCCTGGGGCTAGCAGTCACGGATGAACCACACTGAAGGAGTAATGGGCAGTGGTCGGATGTGACGCTGCTTAAGTGGATGAGCTTAATGGGAGGAAATAGATCGTAGAAAGCTGAATTGCAGAACACCCAGTCTAATCATCACCAGACACGACCCAAACCTCGGCCACCAAGCCAAGTAAAATGAGTGCCAATACGTGGTATGACATGCCATGCACAATGATCAACGATGGTGTTAAAATCCGCTATGGAGGATAAAACCGGCCGAGCAACCCCCTTGTGATCCTGGAGTGACAAAAAAGTGTTAAAGTATCCAGTTATTAGCCACAGGTCCTGAGTGGAGTCCCAAATGTTTTAAGTTCTTCACATAGTGATCGATGCTCTACAATAGTATGTCGTCCATATACACAAGAATGAAACTTGCTCTCCTATCCGTGATTCTTGCAAGTCCAATAACTCTCCATGCCAAAAACACCATATACGATCTTCACATAATGCCAGACAAGAACAAAACCCTAGCTGAATCTTAGCACGTTGCAAATGTGCTACAGGCTACTGAGGCTCAATGACGACCAAAAACATGACAGAATGTTGATGCAATAATAAACGTAAACGAGGCAAGGAGGTAGAAGACCTCGAATATTCCAAACTAAGAGATGCATTAAGAAGACTGGGATAGAGAGCGTGAGGTACGAGCCAAACTACGAGTGACCACCTGTCAAGGAGGACGGGATACCTGAGCCGCGGGTCGACGATGCCGTTTTTTACATACATAATGAATCCTAGATCATCCGATGTAGAAGGAGGGTGAAGGAGCTGTTGGAGCAAGGTCTCATCCGACAGTGGTTGAGCGAAATATGACATGCGACGCACAACATCCTCGGACACAGTCTTATAGGTACTACGAAGATCAGCAATAGTGAGGGGGAGTTAATCGTGAGTGCATAGGGAGATGCCATTGTGTCTGAATGTTCGTGGATTATATCTGTTGACATGCTGTATGACTACTGAGGATTGTCTGTAACACGTCCCAAAAGATCCAAATCTTGAGAGAATGATGGGAGTGGAGGTTCCACCGAGGGCTAAGGGGCACTTGGTTGCTGCAGCAAAGGTTCAGCCGGATCTATGTTGTGGGGCTCTGAGATAGGCAGGATGCTTTGTGACATAGCAGGCTGTCCTGCAGATGGTACCCTTTCTTTCCAAATTTTTCAGGGCATAGCAGACGGTTCAGTAACGACAGCAGGAGGGCAACTGCCAGCCTTATGACCCAACACACAGCAGGTAGAGCAAAACGGCAGACATCTTCGTATATAACTGGTTAGAAGAATTCATGATCACGGCTCTGGATGTGTGGTTTTGTAGGTAATTATTTTGAAACATCACCTCAATACATACACGTGCAACGGACGGCCTAAGAAGATTTTGTGTGGCGGTATCCAATCGGATTAGAGTACCTATCATGGAGGCGATTGCAAAGAGCGACGACTGAGAGTGCAGATAAACAGGTAGGGCGGCCATAGAAATCCATACCAGAACAATAGTCGCATCGTACGATTGATCAAAGTCGAATGTATTTTTGGTCACTCACATAGGGTAGCCGAGGATCGACCAAGTGCAACGGCAAAAACAGCAGCTGTAATCCTTTTTGAGATCAAAGCGCGTCAAAATATGCATCTTGTCAAGAAGTCCAAGATGTACAGCACCGGTGAATCCAATGCGATCGAATGATTTCTTTAATGCCGCCATTACTGGCCGCCATGCCAGAAGAATCCGACGAGAGTAAAGTAGAAGGGGGCATTCAAAGCATCTACCTCATCGTCGGCAAAGTGGATGGAGGGACAACCCTTGAAACGAGAGGGTGGTTTAGGGCGAACCAGCGGCAGAGAGTCACCACGGAGGATGGCATTGAAGGAGGCTGGGGCTGAAGGAGCCGGTGGCGATGTCATAGCAGAAGCGCATAGGTTGATTGCCGGGGGCCGAATATATATATATATATATTAAATAAACGGAAGGAAACCTTCCGGTCTTTATTTATTCGATAAATATCCCGCGTTAAATGGCCGAGGGTAGCCTTTACTACAAACTAAAAAAAAGAAAAAACGAAATCAAATGAGCATTCGCGGAACATGAGGCATGCTAATCACACTATAGTTCAAAAGATCGATGACTTCCCCGTCTAGTAACCATTGATGACGGTGGAGGTAGTGGAAGGTTCTTCCGAGCTCTGCGCTTTTTCCGAGATAGTCCGCCAAGAAGAGTCCCGCCACCAGTCGATATCATGGGACAATCCATATCATCCGCCACAATGAGCAAACTCTCCTGTATATCATCATAGTCATTCCCTTTACGCCGATTAGATGAGCGAGATGCTTCATTGTCCGAACCTACAACAAGATCAACATCATCTTCCTCCTCCCCAAAGTGGTCTTGATAAAATTGTTCAATTAAAGGATCATAATCGGGGAAGGAAGGATGGTCACTAGCTGGCAGTATTGCCAGTGGCACTGGCAATTCAATTTGAACGGATTGAATTTGGATTTCCGGAGCCACTTCAGAGGTTGGGTTCACCTCTTGAACATGCTGTACATTCGCGCCTGAAATCTCCAAGGGCGGAGGAGATATGTATACTGCTCCCTCTCCTATATTAGATTCATCTGTATGGATAGATAGTGTAGCAGAGTAGGATGTATCCATCTGCTGCTCATCCTGCTGCTCTTGAACATCCAATGTTGGCGGCACTAATAGTACGTGACTTAAATCTGCAGTCAACCGAGAGAAAATCTGCAATGTAGTTGTTTTCGCAGTACTCGCAAGGTTCTGTGATTCCTTGGCAAGAATGGGTTGAGCTGTTGCCTCCTGTAGTTCTTCCCTGTCATCATCGTCCCCTACCCCAACATCAAACAATTCCTGCTGTAGAGTCTCCTCAGAATCTGCATGTAATTCTTCAGTCTGGACCAGATGCTGATTAGGATTAGAATCTCCAATAGGTTGTTCTCCAGCCTCTTTCTGAATATTTCCTTTAGGAATCCAGACCTCACTCTTTCCTGCATTCTTCATCGGATGCGCTGGAGCATGAACCTTCCCTTCTCCACATGATCCCACTGAATGGCCAAACCGACGGCATTTGCTGCAGTACCTAGGGAGATCTTCATACACCACTACTTGAAAGAAAGAATGCTCTCCACAATCTATAAATATCTTAGTTGGTAAATCTATGGTGACATCCACTTCAACACAAAACCGCGCCACAGAGGGACGATGAAAACTTAAGGTAGCCGAGTCCATCTTCAACGGGGTACCAATCAACTTTGCAATCTCATATAACGTACGATAATCGTGGAGATGAATTGGAAGATCCTCAAGTGCCACCCACACCGAGACAATTGGGGTATCCAGACATGGATCAAAAGAAGGAGTCCATTTCGTGACCTTCATATCATATCCCTGGAAACGCCAATGACGACGATAAAAGAAACGCGTATAATCATCTTCGTTAACAAAGTTTAGCAGTACATGTCCCTCATCAAGGAGACCAATATTAACTAAACCTTTGAACCCAATTCTGTCAATCGAGGCGCGCAAGCCTGCCATAGATGGCCGGCCACGCCAAAAGGCTCCAACCAGGGCGTACTTGAAGCGATTTGCAAGAATGGCAATTACATCTTGCGTAAATGAAACAGCAGGGTATCCTTTATAGCGTCCCGTCTGACGCTATGGGAATCTGCCTGCAACTGCAGACGATACCATAGCCGCAAATGAGTTGGAGAGAGGTGGTGGTTCCATCTCAGACCAAATATGAATTCAGATGCAGCATTACAATTGAAAAGGTTGAAACTTTTGCAAAATATGTGGCCGTAAACAACCCGTAGAGTCGAAATGGACTTGTCGCAAAGAAACCGAAATGAAGAATCGATACAATTACCAGATCCGAAATGTGCAGAAATCGAACGGCGGTGCAAGAGTATATAGAACAGAGAAAAGGAAAATTGAAATGTAATACCCGATCGCTAGAGTGCATAAAGGAATAGATTTGCCGGTGGCATAGAAGCTAAGCATCGTCAGCGTTTATCGCCGCTGAAAAAGTCGGAGTCGCCGCCGCCAACAACATTTATATATATATATATATATATATATATATATATGTATATGTATATATATTTGGATTTTTTTATATATTTTTTTAAATAAAGTCAATTTTATTAAGAAAAAGCTCCCTTATGGCTGGAGAAAGCCATAGTACATGTGATGTCATCATACGAAAAAGCGAATGTAGTGAATTAAGGATTGTCAATCTCCAATCATATATGATATGCCGCATTAAAATCTTGCCAAGAAAAACCACCCTTGTGGATAAAACCTTGGTGAAGGAAAAAACGTACATATTTACATAATTAGAGTGTCGTGCAAATTCAGAACATAGTATTAAGCAATCTATGTAGCAGAAAAGAAACACATGATGTATAATATGCGCCAGAGGTGCCATGAAACGCTGGTGCTGCAGGTCTCCTTGATAAATGACGGCTGGAAAGTCGGCTTTTGTGACAGCGGAGAAGAAGCTTCCTGGGTGTACTTCGACAAACAAGAAATATGTCATGCCAACGAGATAAAGAATCAACGTAGGAATATAGAAGAAGATGATGAATAACATAGTACCCATGTTGCCCGTAACCAATGTAGGTACGGGCAACAATAAGCAAATCACATTCCACCAGTAAGCATAGCGTAAAAAGCAATCATAGTGTAAAGCATACCCGGTCGCCTGCATCAAAACGATGCATGCGAGACAATAGAGATGTGCCACCATTCACAAACTGCTACAATCAAATGTATGGTGTATGAAGATCTGTTGGTAGTGCACCATGGGCCAGTGAGGGTGACTCCGATTTTGTGCTGTAAACGGTCATGTGGTTTTGCATAAGTGTCTGCTGAGACAAAAAATGTGCCATTGTGTTTCCCTCACGTGGAATATAGGATATTGTGAGTCTTAAGAAGGGGAGTAAAGAATGCAGCCGTGCAAAATCGTTGCCTTAAGCATCCAGATAGCCCAGAAGGAGTATGTAGTAAGTGTAATAACTGTAGGTAATCTGTCTCAACCAAGATGCCTATGAACCCAGCTGTCGCGAAGAAAAGAAGTGAAAAAAAAGCATAGCTTGCATCTCTGCATGAAATGGAGGTAACACTTGAAGGACGAAACAAATGGCATGGACAAGATGGCCGTTCCCATTACGGAGAATAGCCCCGGCTGGTGCACCTCTGCGTCCAACAGCAGCATCAACATGCAGTTTGAATTTTCCTGAAGGCGGTAAGCACCATCTAACAATGCGTACTCGTCTTATGCGTAATATAGGCGTGTAATGTGCAAGTAAAAGATGTGGTACTGTCTAGGCAAATTTCCATCCCGAAATAGAAGAACACCATGAAAATATGCCAACTCGAATCGCTCCCGTAAACGAAATACTGAAAAAGAATCTTCCCCAAACTGAATAGCAGAGTATTCCTTCCAAATCGACCACATAGTAACCAAAGGTACAATCACAGATAAATGTCCCACCATAGACGAAGTACGACCCTGACTCCACCGTTGACGCAAATATTGTCGAAAATGCAGCAGTATAGGGGATGGACCACCGAAAAGTGTAGCTAGGTTCTGCCAAACTTATGTGATCACTGGACATTTATAAAATACGTGATTTTGGCCCAGTGAGTCATTGTAATAAAACACAGATTGCGTTGGCAAAGCCACCAACCAATGACATAAATGTTCCAGCATTGGAAGACTATTGAACCATAAGCGCCATAGAAATTCCTGCCCAGCCACTGGAGCGCTTTTCTACCAAATATAACATGCAGCATGGAAAGGTGCACCAGACAATCTACATGACCTATATGCAGCTTTAAGGGTAAACTGACCATGCGCCCCATCAAGCCAAATGTAGCCATCCTGTGTGTAATTTACCTGATTGGAAAAAAATGGACGAATACGACACAGATGCTTCCAATATAAAGAATCATAGATATAAATTTGCATAGAAGGCCGACTCCCATATTTTTGCCACATAAACCGTGCCCAAGTAGAGTCAGATGTTTGATAATTCCACCACATCTTGCACTCATATGCCTGCTGCAATGCCGCAAGACTATGAATGCCCAAACCGCCCTTTGTCTTTGGGAAATAAATAGTGCTCCAAGATCTCCATTGATGGCGATGATCCCATAAGAAATTTGACATTTTTTGATTTAACTCAGATATGACACTCTTTGGCAATTGGGTCATGGCCATAATGTGTAAAGGCATAGCAGATAGGACCGATTGGATCAATGTCACCCTGCCAGCCATACTTAGTAGCTTATGTGACCAACTTGTTAATCTTCTGTCAAAATGATCAAGCAGTGAAGTACAATATCCAAATCGGTTAATACCTTCAAATAGAAAAGAGCCCAAATATTTAAGAGGTAAAGATGACAGATGCATGCCTAAAATTGTATGATAATTTACTAGCTGGCTTGTGGCTCTTTGATATTGTTCCAAAAACTTTTTAAAAGCACACAGATTCCCTTGCGAACCATTCACAAAGACTAGAAGGTAATCAGCAAATCCTATA
Source organism: Eustoma russellianum (assembly GCA_036186865.1). Classification (NCBI taxonomy): domain Eukaryota; kingdom Viridiplantae; phylum Streptophyta; class Magnoliopsida; order Gentianales; family Gentianaceae; genus Eustoma; species Eustoma russellianum. The sequence continues at coordinate 8,267,118 of AP025053.1, forward strand.
TGTGAAACCACTGGTACTCAACCACTTTGAAAACCACGAAGAGCGCCAGACTGAAACAAATGAGTTAATCCTCTAGAGAATCTCTCCAAAGCAAGGATAAATAAAATTGATGACAAAGGTTCTCCTTGTTTGACACCTCTAGATGGCCAAAATAATCCATAGGGTTTACCATTAACTATAACTGAGCAACGTGTAGAATCTAAGTTATTCATGATAAGACGAACAAAACGTGAGCACAAACCAAATCTCAAAAGAAGATGCTCCAAATACTGCCAGGAGACTCGATCAAAAGCCTTGGCCATATCCAACTTGATTAGAACCTGTCCTCCTCTGCATTTACGATCTAAAATATGTACCTTTTCTTTTGCCATCAATATCTGCTTAGAAATGCTGCGTCCTGGCACAAAACCCGCTTTTTCTTGAGAAATCAAACGCGGTAAGACAGTAGAAATCCGTGAGGTAATAAGCCGTGTCACTACCTTTGACAGAAAATTTGTTAAACAAATGGGCCGAAAGTAAGCAAACGAGCTAGGATACTAGATCTTTGGAATTAAACAGATTAAAGATGACGCTATGGCTGCGGGCACCCGAATGCCTATATAGAACTCTTGTAATTCAAGAAGAATATCCAACTTCAAGACTTCCCAGAAATGTCGATAAAAAGAACCCGGGTATCCATCAGGTCCAAAAGAACTAGATGGACTTAAACATCACACTGCATGCTTCACCTCATCGAGCTGTGGCAAAGCTAACAAACTCTCATTATCCGCATCAGTCAATATCTGAGGGATGTAATGTAGAATGTCCTCATGATCAAGAGTTTGCTCTTCTTTAAACAGATGCGTAAAGAAATCCATTGCTTCCTCATGTAATGCCTGCGGCGTGGCACATTCAGAACCATCTTGTCTACAAAGAGTGATAATAGCCCGCTGTTTTCTTCTGGACTTAACTGTTTGATGAAAATAGGCCGTGTTTGCATCTCCCTCCTTTAGCCATTTAACATTGGCTTTTTGTTTCCAATATAGATAAGCATGATTCTATTGCTGTAAGGGTCGGGCCTTTGCAAGATTATAAGCATCACGGTTAATTACTGAAGGGTTGGCATCATAAACACGTTATGCACGGACAATATCTTCTTCTGCCACCATAAGACCACTGAAGATGTTACCAAATACCTCTTTATTCAAGATTTGTAAATCCTGCCTTAAACGACGTAGCTTGTCATATATTCCATACATTCCTCCAACTGTTGGATAAGTCTTACAATGTGTACTGACATAAGCATAAAAATCCTCATGCGTCATCCAAGCATCGAGGTAGCTAAAGGCGGACGGGCCAGGAGAGTCGTCTGAGGGACACTGTAGCAACAATGGCGCATGATCCGACGTAGCTCTATGAAGATGTCGGACTAGACTATGTGTAAACATATCAGAAAACCTCTGCAAATATAAAAACAATCTAATCTGCGCCACACCTTACCCAGTCCCCGCCTATCAGACCAAGTAAAGCGTGAACCCAGATACAGCAGATCCAATAATGCATGATTTTCAACAAACTGTTTGAAATCTGCTAGGGTCCATAAAGAGGGAGTTGAGACACCTTTATGCTCATCTAAACTAAGAAAAGTATTAAAGTCCCCACCAAGCAGCCAAGAAAGGTCTGTACCCGCAGAAAATGTACTCAAATCCTCTTAGAGTGGGCGTCGAGCCGCCACTGTATGTCTAACATAAACTACTATAAACCAAAACTCTTGCTGACTATATAGCCAACGCATATTCAAAGATATATTCCGTACACCCAGACGCATGTCCACCAGATCAAAAAAGGACGACCTCCAGAATATCCAAATATTATTATCACTATATGATCTTGCATGCGTGAAACCGGATTGTAGACAAAAATACTCTAACCTAGAAGAACGAAGTTTGGGTTCCAATAAAATCAACATATGTAAATTATACTGACGTGTAAGAGATATAATACGCGGAAGAGAAGTAGTAACTCCTCGAACATTCCATAATAAAATCTTCATTGAGACACAGCATTAGATAAGTGAGTGGAAGAGCGACGCAGCGCTCCTCGAGTAACAATCGATGATGGTGGTGCCGTCGGCATTTCGCCCTTTCGCCGTCGTGGCCTTCGAGTACTGATTTTTAAAATATGATCAACTGCCTGAGACATATTGGGATAGTAGATATTAAGAGATCCATCTTCCGCAGGGGGCGTATTAGAGACGGCTCGTGCTACATCCATGACCGCTGTATGCAATTCCTGAACATCAATCACCGAATCATCATGCAACTCCGAATCTGAAGCGCGCGTCAATATGTTGTCGTCTTCCTCTGCTCCATTGGATACTGCAGCCTCCACTGAAAAAAATGTAACCGATTCAAATCCTGAACATCTGAAACTTGAACAACCTAGATTGTTGGCGACAATTCTTCTGGATTATAGGAGGCAGCTTCGGGAATGTGTGGTTGATCCATCACCACATCTGATGGCGTCTCCGTTAAGTCTTCATTAGGTTTATCATGAAGGTGCAATCTCTTTCGGCACAGGTTCTATGATAATTTCTTGAACGTGTTTTTTGGGAGTCCAACGGTGTGCTACCTGTGATTGAACTGTGACTTTAGGCTTGGAAGGCTGCGTCGAAATCACTAAGGCCTGTGGCTTGGTGGACGAGTCTATAGGTTTATTACATTCCGCAACTACATATCCTATAACATGACAAGACGAACAATAAGCAGGGAGATTCTCATATTCCACCGATTGGAAGAAATGATAATCAGTGCTCTCAATATACAACTTCTGGGGCAACTCCTGGGAAACATCAATTTCAACAAAAAGTCGAGCCACAGATGGACGTGACAGCTGCATGGTGGCTGAATCGGCCTTTAGAGGCGTTCCAATCATTCTGCCTATCTCAAACAAAGCCTCTTGCTTATGTAAATATATAGGCAATCCCGGTAACAATATCCAAATTGGTACAACCGGCATATCAACTTTTGGATCATAAGTGTAGGACCATTTTGTAACCCTCATGTGATAACCGAGAACGGTCCATGTACGCCGTGCAAACCTTCTATAATAATCCTCTTCTGCATCAAAATTCATCGAAATGTGAATGGCATCCAATGACTGCAGCTTTAAATCCAATTCGATCAAAACAATTACGAATAGCATCAAGTTTGGGCTTGCCATACCAAAAAGTTCCCACCAAGCAATATTTGAAAGTATCAGCCAAAGAACTAACCTCCTCACGAGTGAAACGAATTGCGGGGACACCTTTAAAGCGAGTTATCTCACGAGGAGAAAGCTTGGGCTCCAGGTTTGCGACAACGGCAGCAAAGGAGCGTTTTTCCATCGCGCCGCCAGGTGCGATCGCAGTCAAGATAGCAGTAAAAGGAAAAGGTAAATAGCCCTCGGATCAGACAAACATAATGAACAAAATAAATGATCGAAGAAAGCATACAAATAGAATTGCGGCTGATATTCAACATTGCGCCGCCACCCTCATCCAGGACAACGATCGCTAGAGCATTTTTGTAGTGAACTATATATTATATATATATATATATATATATATATATATATATATATTATCTGTAGCAGCATATTTTATTAGATGTTGTCCTCACTTTTGGCGGAGGAATACCATTTTACAATTAGCATCGTAGTCAAAGAAGTAATGCAGCATTTGTAGAATCGTCAACCTTTAATCATACACGATATGCCGCATTAAAACCTTGTCAGGTAAAACCACCCTTATGGATAAAACCCTGACGAAGGAAAAAGCGCACATATTTGTATAATTGGGTATTATTGGCGCAGGAAACATATGTAAATGAGACAATAGCAGTAGCAGGAGCCACATTTGTAATATGGAGTAGTAATGTGCTTGTCCAAAATGCGCCAGCAGCGATGGTCTGTTTAAATGCTGAAGCCTTGTATTGCAGTATAGTCCCGGAATCCTCAATACAACAAATAAGAGTGTGTCACATAACCATTCAATGTGATGTAATAGCGTATAGAATTTAGCTGCGGATAAGAATGCACCCATGATGCCCGTAACCAGATGGTCACGGGCAACTTGCTTCACTGGAGGTTGGTATGAGTATGTATATGTGGTGTCCAGACCACCATCCATGTTGTGAATAGTCCTCAGCCATAAAAAGAAGCAGTGTAAGTTGACAATGATAACCTCAGTGACCAAAAGGGAGAGATAGTAAACATACCCAACCGCCTGTAGAGAAAAAGGGGGTTTGAGTGATTTCAAAATATATGATTTAAATGAGCTTAAAAACATGCATAAGATAAATGTGCATGATATATTGCATATTACTTGCCTTATATAGTTCATATATAATGTTGCTGTACTAACGAGCCATGAAGCTTTAAAGCTTACATCAAATGGCAAACATTTGTTGTGTTTATACTATTTTTAGGTGCCACCATTAATGAACTTAACTAGTTCATTAAGTGAAGTACTTAGTTAATTAAACTAAGTAGTTCATTAAAGGAAGCTACATTTGGACAAGGCACAAAGGCAACAAGACTAAGAAAGGAAAGTCTCCTCCTCCTCTCTTTATCTAATATACATGCCTACATACATATATAAATATATATTTTCAGATTTTTTTGAAAAAGGCACATACACATGTATTCCAACGTACTACCGACACGTTATATATTTTACGTACGTACGCTAACGTCACACCATCATACTTAACTCATATTTATGAGTATATTCAGGTCTTATATCATATGATATAAGTCATGGTGATGACAAATTAAATACGACACGTTAAAAGGTTCTAAACCGAAAATTGTCGTATCGGGCGAATACCGAAACTTCGCCAACGTGTCACGTACTTGCCATAAATAGATGGCCAGCCCCTACATCTCAAAAATCATTATTATTTTTATGGCTATGATGCTATTTCCATCCATAAAATCATTCCATGTTGGCACACACAAATCACCCCACATTAAGGCCAAAATTGTGGAGATTCCAATTTCAATTTTACACATGTAAATGGCGCCACTTTAATCAGCCTTATAAGCTGAATATTAAAGTTTATATTATGTATATTATGTGTAACATAATATATATAACATGTGCAAAAAGTTGGAATTTAATTAGAGAAAAATCGGGTAATCGATAAACATCGAAAATTCGGTTTTCTACGTACACAACACATGGAACATTTTTGGCACATCATACGACACGTTTCTAGACACTTTTTACATATGTCATACATCTTAAAGTGTTCTAGAAAATTAAATTAAGGGCTGATTGGAATATAACATGTGTGTATTATTAAATGTGCACTATTTTACAAAGTTTGCAAAAATAAAATTCAGCACATGCATATACATGTTGTACACGCCTATACAGCTGACATGGAGCATATGTGGATCCTTGTTGGCATATTGATTGGTCAAGAATAAATCGTACAATGTTGGTGATTTAAAGAAAGAAGCTAGAAAAGGTAATGTTTCAAATTTTATCTCATTTGAAACTGTTGTAACTCGATAAGAGAATCCTTCTTGTACCTAAGGTTGAGTTAGTGAACATGTGACAATATACGCTTGCAATTGTAATTGATTAAGTCAATGATCATTATTATAAAGTATATCACGAAGAGTACTATGTGCATTACAAGAAAGGAACCAATTTCCCCATGGCCTTTTAGGGTTTCGGCCAATAGCCAAGAAAGGCTATTTCTTAAATCACAATTTAAGAAATAAACAATGGAATGGATATGTATTTTTTTTAGAAAAAAAAGGGGGGGACAAAGGATTTACTAAGGCTTAGTTGGGGTCATTAAAGACCCCAACCGCCGGCTGGTTTAAAAGGGAAGGGGGAGGCTAATTAAGAGAATGGTTGCTAGAGTTAATGAACATGTAACCTAACTAGACCTAAAAGTAACTAGGGTTAGTCAAAAGTAACTATGATTAGCATGAAGTAACCGGAGTTAGTAGGAAAGTAACCTTGGTTAACTAAAAGTAACCAAGGTTAGGAACCTAATTTGAGTGGCTAAGGCAAAACCCTCACCCCACCCTTATACCCCAACGGCTAAACATAGCCAAAAGAACAAGAATTCCCTCCAAAACACACTTGAGAATTCTCTTGGCTTTTCAAACAACTTCAAGTGAGCTCTTCCTCTTCCTTTCTCTTCCAACCCCACGGCCAAGAGAGCAACCAAGAAGGATTAGGTTCTTCCAAAGCTAAGTGACATTAGGTAAGTGTTCTTAGCCTCTTGAGAAGATATTTACACTTTCATGAAGATGAAACTCATGGTGCTACCTCTCTTTTGCCCTAAACCGTGACCTTCAATGGTCACTAGGCTCATGAATCTCAAGCCTTCAAGGACTCTAGCTTAGAGAAGCTTGGATACCACTCAAGCTCCTTTTGGTAAGTCATTTAGCCTTTTTCTAAGTGAATATCGAGTTAAAGATGTAAACTAATCTTACTCCTTTTTCCTCTTCACCACCGTGGGGTATATGCAAAAGAAGGGAGAAAGATTTCAACTTTCCCTACACCTTTCCAAGAAGAGTAAGCAAAAAGGCAAGTACACTATACTCTTTATGGTTTGGATGTGAAAGTGTGTGCATGAATGGCTAGATGTACTTAAGGTCTAATCTTAGTTGTAATATACTAAGTTGAATGCCAAAACTTTCGGCTTAAGCCATTTGGGTGTGTAGGAGTGAGATTTTGTTCTAAAGATGTGTTCTTTGTGGATTACATGCATTATTATGTGCTAATATACGATGGATGTGTTAAAGATTCTCACTTTTCATGATGAGGGGCTCACGGTAGAAGGGTTAAAGGAGGCATGTGTGATTTTACATGAAAATGTCAACTTAGTAAAGAAGTGGAGACAAACTATGTTCTTGTTGTGTGTTAAGTTTAATATGCTCTTGGTTATATCATTTTCTTGCATGCACCGAAGAATGAGGCTGTTGGTGAAGGGTGCATGTGTTCATCCCAAAATTGTTGCTAAGTGTTGGTGACAAAAATGTAAGCTAAGGACACTTAGGAAGAATATATGATCACTAGAAAATTTCTGGAGCTGGACCGAAATTTTGACTGTATTGTGAGACCAGAAAAGGAACCTTAAGAACCTTCAAATCCATTGATTTTTGGTATGCTATTAGTTTTATGTGTATTTTAGATGTGAGAGTTGGAATCTCATTAAAAGGAGCCACGGTTTATTTTTAATGAATTTTCTACTGAGATTGGTCCTGCTGAAAATGTTGTACTGGACAGAATTTAAGTAACGTGTTTGGTAGCCTAGAAATGGACCTTAGAGGTATGAAAATTTACTAATTTTCGGTATGATACTAACCCCATGAATAAAGCAAAGGTGGAAGTTGGAATTTTGTCAAAATGAGTTGTGGTTTATTTTTAGTGAATTTTCTAGTAAAACGGGTCAAGCTGAAATGTGCTGGATGGACAGAATTTGTGTAGCAAGATTGCATGATCTGGAACGGGCCGTAGAAAATTGTATTCGGGCTAAATTTTGATAGGATGCTAGCTCAATGAGTTTATTAGGATGGAGAGTTGGAATTTTCGGAAAAAGATTAAAGGATTGGTCACAATAAATTTTATAATAGAATTTGGTCATTCCAGAATTCAGGTTGCACCGTTTCATGAAAAAGAACAAACGATTCCCTTATCGACATCGTAATTCCATAGCACTTGCATGGCAATCACTTATGACATTTACAGAGAAGTACATGTGAACCAATTGGACTAGAATTTGTATTTTAATAAGAAATCCCTAAGGAGAAGTAGACGCCACTAAACTGGAATTTTTCAGCATAGCGACGAGACGTATCTATTCGTTTATGTCACGCATTATGCCGTAGTTTGCATATTACATGTCATGCATCGCATCATCGTCACGTACATGATTTACAGCATGTCTTTTTATGTGAAAGAAAGATGAAAAACGTTTTCAAAAGATGATTTTGATTTGCAAGAATGATTCCCCACCGGTACCGTGTGTGAGTATGAACTTGGCCAGTAAGAACCCGCTCAGATCCGGGTTAAGTGATCTGACAGTATGACCATTCAGGCCCAGAGATAATAGGCCTGATGATGATGATAAGAATGACCGTGCGCATCCGGAAAGAATAGACCCGACAAGATGACGTTACCGTTCTGAATCCGGGAATAATAGATTCGAAGGGGAGAAGTTACCGCCTCAGATCCGGGAAGATAGATCTGAACACTCTACTGTTTTACGACGATGATGATTTTAAAGAAAAGCATGAAAGTTCATATTTCCATTCTCATCTCGATGCATCACACGTACATATGCATGCATATTACATTCATGAAGCGACACATGAGATTTTTGTTATGATGACCTCGTAGACCCTAAATGATGATTCTTATTGTGTTATTCATCGATACGAGTTACAGTCTTTCAATGTTATATTCTGCTTTGAGTGATGATTTTAATTAAGTTATGATCTTGCTACATTAAGTGATGATCCCTATCGAGTATTGGACGGAGGACAGGTATGCTTCTAAACCAAAATTTTTAGGGTTCGGTTCTTGTTCGCACTTCCCATTTAACCCATGATTATTATAGTATACTTGATGGTGACATTGTCACTCACCCTATTTTTTTCCCTCCCAGAGGTGGCAGGAGACAAAGTAGAGTGGGTCGATGACGAACCTATGGTTCCCTACCCGTGAGTGCAGTGAAGGATGGCCAGATTTAGGAGACCGGACTTGCCAGCTTTAAGGGATGACTGAGTTATGTAATTGAGATGGAAAAACAATCGGCTTTTGTCACTTTCTGATACATTTGATGTGGGTTGTAAACTTGGAATAGTTGTGATGATGTTTTTAATTTGAAGTTTTAAATTCTGCCACAGTTTCGCTTACTTATTTGCGCGTAAGCACGAAAATCCATGCATTTCTATCATGGATCACGACGCGTATGGATGACGCCTAGTACTCTCCTTAGTGAAGTACGGCGGGTGCACCGACTTCGGCGGGACCGGGGTGCGGGGCGCCACAGAAACACATGCTGAAAATTTCAGCATGTGTAGTTATAGCTGGCCGATTTTCATGATTAATGAGCATATAATTTGTGTCTTGAAACATGTGATCAATTGGAAGAAGAATTGGAAGTAATTTGAATAAGATATAAAGTCATAAAGTGGGATATCTTGAATATCACACATGCTGAAAAATTTCAGCATGTGTGTGTATGCACCTTGGCCGATTTTGTGGTCACATTAGTGTCCAATTTCATTTCCAAAAATGATGATAATATTTGCTACTAATTGGTGATTTGTTTAAAAATAAAAATCAATGAAAATTTGGAAGAAATTTGAATTATATTACCATGTATCACATGCTGAAATTTCAGCATGACAAGTCCCCATTATGGCCGAAATTTTTACCTTGTTTGGAGAAATTTTATCTTTCTTGATTTGGGTGATAATCTTATGAGTTATGGCAATTATTTTATGATGATTTTGGCACATGTTTTTAGTGGAATTCTCAGATTTTCCAAGTCATCAAATGATGACAACATTCAACCAATAAATGAGTGCCAAGTAAGCAAAGGTTAAATGATCATCCAATGAGAAGGTGCCAAGTAAGCAAGATCATGTCACAATGATGCTACACATTCTCCCAATGACTTAGAAGATAATTTTCAAGAAGGGAAGGACCAATAGGGGATGGCTATGATGCTTAAAAAGGAAATGAAGAAGAGCAAAATAAAGACAAGAACAAGCATTATACTCTTGAAGATAAAACCGCCTAAAGCCTTCTTCTCTCTACACTTCTTTCTTTCTTCTTTCTAAAAGCCTATTGTATTTACATTCATATTCTCGAATAGGCTTATCTTAGACCACCACACATTCTATATCTTTGTAAAAGATTGATCAAGGTATGATCAATCTTCAATCTTGCAAGGTGGTGGTGTTCGTGCGTATTGTATTCATCATACAAGGTTTATAAAGGGTTGGAGTTGGTGTGTAACTCCATCAACCCTGTGGTAAGGTGTATTTGTGTTGTGTGACTAGTGTGAACCGAGGAAGGTGTTCCTCAAAGACTGGAGTAGGTTGTTTATAACCGAACCAGTATAAAATTCTCGGTGTCATTTACTTTCAGCACTTATATTCTGTTTCAGCACTGTTTACTCTTTTTGATTACGTTCATAAAAATAGTAAACGTTTTTCAAAAATTACGAAACTTTCCAGAATCATAGTCACACGTCTTAGGGTTAATTTGGCATAAGTTTCAACCATTTTGGATAAGTATAAGTCAATCAAACATCAAAAGTTCTGAGACTAGTGCAGTTTGATTTTCAGGCTTGCAAAGGTTGAGACGTTTAGTGTATTTGACTAACTTTCCGAAAGAATTTTTCAAACCTGTTTCAACCCATTTAAATAAAACATATAAGGGGTTAGTGGTTAAAATTTCAGAGCAATTGGAGTTAAGTACAAATAGGAATAAATTTTTCAAAACAGTCTACCGTTTCTGACAGATTTGCGCAATCTGACCACCAATGATATTTGAAGGGGTTAAAGGTTGAATTTAAATCTGAAATTTTTAGGAGACACTCATAACATCTGAGGCTAAGTTCTCTCAAAATTTCAGAATTTTTGAAGACCTAAAACCTAGTTTTAAAAACGTTTTAAAACTGGTCCTGAAAACAGAATCTGTTTTCAGAAGTTGAGTTTTTGATCAAAACAATTTTAAAAACCACACTTTCCGCACCAACTATTCAATCCCCCCTTCTAGTGGTGCCTTGCAGATCCTACAAGTGGTATCAGAGCGGGAACACTCACTACAAAGGATCCAACGATTCAATGAGATGGCAACCACAAATCTCAAAACCGAGCAAGAAGGTATGTCGAGCCAAAGGCCTCCTCTATTTGACGGTGAGTCGTTTATTCAATGGAAACTAAGAATGAAGATTTTTCTTATGGCAATAGATATTGATCTTTGGTCGATTATAGAAGATGGTCCTTTTGTTCCATCTAAGTTATCCACCGTAGACGGAGTCACACTAGAAGTTGTTAAACCTAGACAAGAATATACAAGTGATGATAAAAAGAAACTTAGCATGAATGCTAGGGCTATGCAATTGCTCTTAAATGGATTAAGTTAGAGTGAGTCTAATTATGTCTCAAACTGTTCTAGTGCATAAGAAATGTGGAGGATACTCGAAATGAAACACGAAGGCACATGTCAAGTAAAAGAGTCAAAGATAAACATGCTTATGTCCACACTTGAGTCGTTTAAACTATTGCCTAATGAATCTATTGTTGATTTGGATCTTCGTTTGACTAACATCTACAATTCTCTTGAGTCTCTTGGTAAAGCTTTTACCATGCAGGAAAAAATACAGAAAGTCTTGTGAAGCCTTCCATCAGAGTGGGACCCTAAAGTAACCGCAATAGAAGAAATCAAAGAAACGAACTCAATAAAGATGGAAGAGTTAATTGGATCACTTAAAGTGTATGAAAATAAACTCACCATACGGAAATCGGATTCATCTAAACAAGGTAAAGCTATTGCTTTTAAATCAAATGAATACGTCTCTACTTTTTTCGATCACGTAGATGATAGTGATTATGAATCGGATAACGATGACCTAATTCTATTGTCTAAAGGTTTAAGAAAATTTATGAGAAGGTCATTTAGAAACAAAAATAAGGGCACTACGACTAAAAGAAATAAGAACAAGACAAATGATAAAGATGTTAAATGTTATGAATGTGGCAAACTTGGACATTTATCATATGACTGCCCCAATAAAGAAAAGCAAACAAATAAATACCCTGACAAGGAACGGAACAAGAATAGACTCGTCTCAGAACCAAAGCAAAGGAAACATGCTCTAAAGGCCTCCACTTGGAGTGATACATCGGATTCCGAGACTGAAACCGAAGAAGAGACTGCACAAGTATGTTTTGTGTCCAAAGCATCTAATGAGGTATCATCTGACTCTGATTCTGACTCTGAGCCTTCTTATGATGATCTTTTTAGTCAGTATTTAGAATTTCATAAATTCACTAAGACTCTCGCTAAGGAAAAGAAGTGATTAATTGAAGACAAGAAACTGTAAGAATCTTCTAACGAGAATCTTGTCGCTCAATTAAACGATTCAAAGAAAGAGTCATCATGCATCATTACTGCATTAAAGACAGAGATTTCATCATTAACCACTCAAAATAACAAAATGAAATCTGAGATTTCAAGTTTGAAATCAAGGAATATAGACTTAGAGAAAATGATGAAACAGTTTGATATGGGATCTAACATGCTGCATCGTATTATCTTATCACAAAAGCATGATAGTGATAAAACGGGTTTGGGATACGTTGATACTAATGAAGTATCCACCAAACCAACTAAGTTTGTTGTGTCTAAGAAAGTAGACACCCCAAAGCCACAAACGGCGTCTAAGATGACGCAAAGACCTCTCCCTTCCTCACGCCCCACTTCTTCTTCATATCATGCGAAATACAATTTTGTACCATATAGATATGAAAAGAAAAGAGTGATGCATACACGGCATTCATTTCATCCACGCACTACACACACAAACACAAGGACATATCAAAAATGTCCTACATACAATGAGTATAAGGGAGTCCTTGGCCAAAGGCCTAAAGTGCATTCACCATATGTTTACTACATTGCACCTTCATCTACATTCTTGCCATTTGATAGACCGAGAAGGATCGCCCAAGTATGGGTACCGAAAGGTACTTTTACCAAGAGGTGATTAACTAACTCGCAAGGACCCAAAGTTAAAAGGGTACCTAAATCATTCTTGAACATTGCAGGGATCCCACACATCAAAAGATACATCCATAAAGTGGTTCCTTGACAGTGGTTGCTCGAGGCACATGACGGGTGACCCGAGCTTGTTCACAAAATTAAAGAAGGTCACAAAAGGCGGATCCATGACCTTTAGAGACAACAACGAAGGCAAAATCATCGGAAAAGGTACGATAGGAAATCCAAGCACTCTTCAAATCTCCAACGTCTATTTGGTAAGCAACTTATCTTACAATCTTCTTAGCTTTTCTCAATTTATTGACAATGGCGTTGATGTGTGTTTCACTCACCCTTATTGCAATATGATAAATAAAAATGGAGAAACCGTTTTAAAAGGAAAACGAGAAGGTAACATCTTTACGCTTTCTATGGATGATATGGTAGATGCTAAAGTTAAGTGCTTTATGTCAAACGAACCTAATGTGAACTTATGGCATAGACGTTTAGGACACATTGGTATTTCTACACTAGAAAAACTCCAACGAAACAATCTAGTACGAGGATTGCCTACACTTGATTTAGACAATTTTCAGTTGTATGTATCTTGCATAAAAGGCAAACAAACACGTGAGTCACTTAAACCTAAGAATGAAATAAGCACGACTAGAGTCTTAGAACTATTACACATTGATTTGTTTGGTCCTAGTCGCACTACAAGCCTTGGTGGGCGCCACTATGCATGCGTGATTGTTGATGATTTTTCTCATTATACTTGGACTTTATTTCTTGCACATAAGGATGATAGTGCCTTTGAGATTGCGAAATTAATCAAACAGCTTGAAAATCAATACGGTGTCAATGTGAAAAAGATAAGAAGCAATAGAGGCGGTGAATTTAAAAACAAAGATATGATTTCATTTTGCGAAGAAAAAGGAATCAAGCATGAGTTTTCGCCACTTAGAACTCCACAATTAAATGGAGTAGTGGAAAGAAAGAATCGAACATTACAAGAAATCGCTAGGACTATGTTATGCGAAAATAAATTACATAGATTTCTGTGGGCGGAAGCCGTAAATTGTGCATGCTACATAGTAAATCGCTTATCTATTAGAAAGAAAATAAACAAGACGCCTTATGAGATATTGAATGATCGCATGCCTAAGATTGACTATTTTCGTGTGTTTGGATGCAAATGTTTTGTTTTAAATACAAAAGATAATTTAGATAAATTTGAATCCAAATCAATTGAATGTATTTTTGTTGGCTATTCTATAAATTCAAAAGCATATAGATGTTATGATCCTCTCACTAGATAAATCATAGAATCTATTCATGTGAAGTTTAATGAATTTGGTGAGATTGATAAAGATAAAGAATATGATGATGACTTTGAATTGAAACCCGTGTTGAATGAAGATGATGGTACATTTGATATGCATGACATGAATGATACACTAGAAATGCATGATCACTTAGAAGTGCATGATAACATAGAAAATAATCAACCAAGATGGCATAGAGATCACCCACATGATCTCATCATAGGCGGCATCACTCACGGTGTGCGACCACGTAGAAGAATAACTTCGGATGAAATAAATCAATTTCATGCTATGATTTCCGAAATTGAACCCAAAATGTGCATGATGCTTTGAGTGATTCTTCTTGGATTGATGCTATGCATGATGAGCTTAATCAATTCGTTAGAAATGATGTATGGGATTTAGTGCCACGACCACAAGATAAGACCATAATAGGCACAAAGTGGGTGTTTAGGAATAAAATGAATGAAGAAGGAAAGGTCGTTTGAAATAAAGCTAGACTTGTAGCACAATGCTATAATCAAGAAGAAGGAATTGACTACGATGAAACATTTGCACCCGTAGCACGTTTAGAAACTATACGACTCTTACTTGCCATTGCTTGCATGAAAGATTTCAAATTGTATCAAATGGACGTAAAAAGTGCATTCCTAAATGGATTTATACAAGAAGAGGTATACATGAAGCAACCACCCGGTTTTGAAGATTTGAAACATCCCGATCACGTGTACAAACTCAATAAGGCACTATATGGACTAAAGCAAGCACCTAGAGCATGGTATGATTGTTTTGCTACTTTTCTTTTAGAAAATGATTTTAAACGAGGTACTATAGACAGTACACTATTTTTGAAACAAGACAAATCGGATTTACTTATTATTCAAATCTACGTTGATGACATTATTTTCGGTTCTACCTCACATAGACTTGTTGAAGATTTTGAAAATTGCATGAAATCCGAATTTGAAATGTCTATGGTTGGTGAACTTAACTATTTTCTTGGCTTGCAGATTAAGCAAACGAGTAAAGGCATTCACATAAGTCAAGATAAATATATAAATGACATGATTAAAAAGTTCAACTTTGAAAATTTAAAACCATCCCCCACCCCTATGAGTGTCACTACTAAATTGGACAAAGATGAACATGGTAAAGATTTTGATAATGCCTTATATAGATCTATAATTGGTTTTTTGTTATATCTTACTGCTAATAGGCCTGATATCATGTTCAGTGTATGCATGTGTGCACGTTTTCAAAGTCAACCTAAGGTGTCTCACTATAATGCGGTAAAAGGAATATTCCGCTATATTAAGCACACGCCCACTTTAGGAATTTGGTACGATAAGGATTCCGAATTTAATTTACATGTGACAAGTAAGCAAAGTCAAATCATCCTTCCAATCATAGTGTGCCAAGTAATCAAGATGGTGTCATCTCTACAAAAGGCAATCTTCCAAGGGCATGAAAGAGAATTTTCAAGAGGGAAAAAGCCCTATAGGGGTGGCCACATGTGGATAAAATGGGGAGAATAGTGCAAACAAGGCTAGGACTATAACTCACATTCTCTCAAGTGCAAGAAGCTATACTACTTTCTTCTTCTCCTTTTCTTTCTTCTTCTTCTTCTCTCAAGCCTATTATTCATATATTCTACATATTGTATAGGGTTTTAATATACCATCCATACTCGTTTATTGTTGTAAAAGGTTGATCAAGGTGTGATCAAACCTTCATTCGATCGGTGATAGTGTCCGTGATTCGTTTGCTCAATTATATTGTTTGTAAAGGGGTGGAGTTATTGTTTAACTCCAGTCACCCTTGTGGTAAGGTATTTATTATGTTTAGTGATAACCGAGGAAGGTGTCCTCGAAGACTGGAGTAGGTTGATTTAACCGAACCAGTATAAAATCCTTGGTGTTCTTACTTTACTGCACTTTACTTTCAGTTTCCAGCATTCTGTATCAATTTCATTACAACAGAAAAAATAGTAAACGATTTTCAAAAATTACAAAATTTTGCAGACACATAGCCACATATCCTAGTTTTCATTTGATACAAGTTTAAATTCATTTGGATAAGTATAAGTCAGTCAAACATTAAAAGATCTGAGACTAGTACAATCTGATTTTCAGATTTACAAAAGATGAGAACATCAACGTGGTTGACTCACTTCCCAAAGCAATTTTCAAAAAATGTTTCAACCCATTAAAATAAATATCTTAAGGGTCTTGTAATTAAATTTTCAGACCATTTGGAGTCACCAATTAATCGGAATAAAGTTATCAAATCGGAGTACAGTTTCCGACAGATTTGCGCAATCTGATCAAAAAAGTATTTTCAAGGGGTTATGAGTGGAGTTTTAATTTGAAATTTCCGTGAGTCATTTATAACATCTGAGAGTTTATTCACACCAAATTTCACAATTTGTGGAGGTCTACAACTAGGTCTTTTAATTATTTCAAAACAGGATCTGAAAACAGAAACTGTCTTCAGAAGTGAGGTTTTTGGTTCAAAAGTTTTTAAAAACCAAATTTTCCACACCCACTATTCAACCCCCTTTCTAGTGGTGCTATACAAGTCCTACAATTCTTCCCTTAAATATATACCCATATCACACTACCCTACCCATGCCAGAACAAGTATTTCCATTTTAGCAACCATCACAAAATTGTACACGCATCAAATGCATAGGTCAAATAACAATGCCGATACCCTACACCAATCTTTTCTTCCCTTTTTTTGTGATCATCAAAATGAAGCCAAAAATACATAGGAAACAATCAAGAGAAGCACCTATGACACATATATAGCATATAGAAAATCGATACATAGAGTCATGCATAGATAGCACATCATAGACCATACTAACATAAAGACCAATACATACAACACAACCCAAGACAAGTTTTCAAAAGCTTTATGTTAAATAGAGAAGCATCTATTCTTCATTTTATGAGAAGTGCATGACGAAAATACGAGCCTTCATCATGGCCTTGTAAGGAGCAGACATGGAATCATGAGCATCACCTTTTCCTTTGAGCTCTTGGACCTCAACTCCAAGACAATCCACATCCGTCTCCAATTTTTTAGTATAGACTGGCGATTTTCACTTCATGTTGGAGCTCCATGACTTTTTCTTTAAGCAACTCTATGTCATCGTTCACTCCAACACTAACTCTTTCACCCTCTACATTTTTGAGAGCCTGAGCATTTCCTTTTACCTCAATATCCTCTTCATTTGCTTTTCTTTTGTCCTCTTTAGCTTTCAAAATCTGCTGGAGGTTCGCTTTAGCATAAAAAAATTTATGGGTTATCTTATCCACGTGTCTCACTCATTTCCACTCCCTCTTTTTTCAACATGTAATATATAAGATTACGATAGGGAAGTCCTTTGCTAAATTTTTTCGCTGCTTCAATCATATTTGTAGCGCCCCGCCCGAGACTAGGGTCTCGGTACAGTGTACCCACCGTACTCTGCTACGAGAAGTACAAAGCATCGATAACATCTATATGCATGTTGACATAAACATGTATCGAATATCGGAAGCATCATAAACTATAATATGACTCTTTTCATAAGCATTTCAAAACGTAACCTTTTAATAACTTTCTTTTCAAGACTGTATCAAATACATGGCTATAACACTTTTCATGTACGAACAATACGCAAGACAGACCGATTGATGCCCCATATAGTCGCATATACCGAAATAAATCCCATGTTCTAAACATGGTATTACATCATACGGATATGGAAATAACTGTAACATCTGTAGGGCGGAGATCCCTTGTCCTGGACTAGGTGTTACACTCGGCCAACCTCTCCTAGATCTAGCATCATGACGGCCTCTGATAACTGTAACATACTGTATGCCCCTGACATCCTCTCTCCTCCACCTGATGTCAGGCCGGCCTCCAATCATAACATAACATCGTATAACATATATTATGAATCATATCATCATGTAACATATACATCTCTGGGTCGTTGGAATCAATCATCTCGTGGTATGGCTCGTTACGTATAAAATCCTTTTAAAATGTTTCACATGGTAAAACATTTCGGAAAAATGTATTGTATGAAAAAACTTTCCGTTTCAAAACTTTGCTCCGTATATGTATGCATGTATGCTCAGTTTTGGGGCTGTTTTTAGCATCTAACACTTTTAGCACCTAAGTCCATTAGTTGGCTCATTTTTCATATCATAAACTCATGTGAAATACCCATTTTGCCCTTTCTATGAAGCCCACAGTTTTAGTCCTCAAAACAGCCCTCTTTCTGGGATATAACTACTAAAATCTTTATCCTAAATTGTCCAATTCTTATTTTATTTTATGGCCTTTCCAGAACAGCTTATTTTTCTACATGTTTTGAAATTTAGAAAATACCATTTTGCCCCTCTAGGCGTTCTCGGCCCAATTACCAAAACAGCTCTTGTATTTATGTTTGTTACATGTTACCACTTCTTTAATTCACTTGTTTAGCACATACTTCAATTAGCCATAAATATACTATAACATTTACATATCTTTACATGTATGTACTCAAGTAAATATTCAAACTGCATCATTGGCACACATTTTATGGCCACTTGGCCAAATACATATACACATACACACATGATGTTTCAACTTGTTTCTCACTTCATGCATGTAAGGTGATCCTATCTCTTTTGCCACTTTAAGTTATCATAACATACACATGCATTCTTGACTTATGCATTTTACTTCAAGATGATGCATTAAACTTTTGGTTGTAACATATATGAACTCATGCATAGTAGTTTTCACCAAAGGTATGAACATAAGAGTCATAATCATAATGATGATGATGATGGACTTTACATGCAAATACATATGTTGATGAAATCCATGAAAACAAACATCCTTAGGCCATAATCATCAAGACTACACATCAAAATGATGGTGATGAATCATGCCTAATAATGGTGACCAAAACAGCCCCATTGATGGATGAAAATACATGAAAATGACATGATGATCATCAAAGAAACAATCTTTTATGGCCATGAATTATAGCATAAATTACGATGCACCACAATCATGTTAAATCATGACCATCAACATGCATAAACACTAAAAATCATGGAGAAATACATATGTGATGATCATCTTGAAAACATACAAGAAATTGAAGCAACATGTGGTTCTTAGTACACTTCTTCAAGAAAGTGTGACATGTAAACAACACTTTTTATGAAGACATGCATGTCTAATCTTCTATTACAAGTGACATGCATACACATATGAGGCCTAAACATATCAAAAAATTCACATGCATGACACTTTTACATATCATCCTAATCTTAAGCATGCCTACATTCAAGAATCACACACAAGACTTCATACTGGCATGCAAGCAACTTTATACACGTTTATAGTGAAAACATCATTTGAACATATGCATGCATGATCCAAGTTTGTAGATCAACATAGATAACCTATTTTTGAACATGTATGAAGAAACCAAGAAGAATACTTGCTATTTCTTTGCACTTTAGACTTAAAATAAAAAAGATTTCTTCTTCCACCTCCCTTGGGTAGGTCACGGCCTAAGTGTTGTACCCCAATGATCATGTACATGAAAACTATGAATATGAGACGGAATGAAAGCAACAATTTCTTCTAGCACGGGTTACTTAAGTCAACTTAACCCACTTTACTTAATTATCATTAAGGTGTTACCAAGCCAAATTAAATAAGGGAAACTTCAAGAAAGTAATACATGAAATATAGAGTTATATGAACCATACATACCAATATATATGTATGTGCGTGTATATGATATATGTGTATGGAATGTATAAACACATAGTACACCTAGGCGTGTATATACATATGTATACATGCATATGATAGTCTTGGAATATGATAATATAAAGAAAGACAATATAGTGCATAAACTAAAAATTACAAGAAATCTCAAGTTGCCAAGAAGCCTAGAATTTCGGCCCATACATGGAAAGGTTCTAGAATTCTCTAGGAAATTTTATTAGCTAAAATAATTACTTAAAGTGTACTACACCATTCAAGACAAGAAGTTATTATGCAAAGAATAAATAGAAAATAAAATAGACATGCATTTAAGGAACAAGTTAAGACAACTCATTAAAGAAGGAAGTAGTATGGTTGAGGTCATAAAGACCCCAACCCAACCGCCCCCTTAAGTGTCTAGACATGGAGGATTTTAAATCCTACCATGGTTACTTTTTCCTTAAACCAAGGTTAAGATAACCATGATTTGATAAAGTAACTTGGGTTAGCACTAAAGTAACCCTAGTTGGAATAAAGTAACCAAGGTTATACTAACCTAACCTTGATTAACACTCAAGAAAGCCCTAACCCTCACAAATCTCCCTCCAAACCGTCCACCCATAGCATTTTTTGATTTAAAACCCTTCTAGAAACATCTACCCTCTTGTCACCTTGAGACTCCTCTCAAGACACATTCAAGCAAGAGCAACACTTAGCAAAAGTTCCCTCACCTCCCTCACCAATATTTCGGCCCTTCATCTTGAAGGATAGAAGTTCAACTTCACTTTCAAGACTCAAGAAGACATCTAGGTAAGTCTTGTTCCAAGTTTCCTTAAGAGAATTCTTATTTTGGTAAAGAATGAAGCTCACATGAACTCTCTTTCTCCATACCCAAAACCGTGGGTTTTATGGTGTAAATAGGTGAAAGCCATCAACTTTCTTAGGTGGTGACATATTGTGGTGCTTGAATCTCCATTCCAAGCTCATTTTGGTAAGATGTTCTAGCCCTCAAACCTCTCCTATTTCCTCTATTGAATAAAGACTAATCTTTTCATTTCATTTCCTTAAAACCGTATGCTTAAGGTGAAGAAGGTGAAGGATTTCATCACATCTCACTTCATAACCAAACAAAGACAAGAGCTTTAGCTTGAAGAGGCAAGTATACTTTAACCCCTTACAATATATGTGATTATGTGCATACTTGAATGTCTAGAAGCTTAAGACATGATTTTAGTGAAAATATGCCTAAGTTGTTACCTTTTCTTATGTTTTGAAAGGTTGGATGATAGACCTCTCTTATGATGCAATATAAAGCATGTTTAAACTTGAAATAAGAGTTAAAAGTGATGGATTAGAGACTGCCCTATGTTTGATATTGAATGAGACATGATTGGTATGAAACCTAGCATTTTTAGTGATTTTAATATGTGAAATTGTTGGACTAGAGGACTGTTTTGTTTAGAAGGAATGAACAGCCCATATGAACTACTTTTGCATGCTAAAAAGGACTTGAAATTGTATAGGGAAGCCTTATTATGCCTATTGAATGACCATTAACTTGGATTATAGGCTAAAGAACAAAATTAGGAAGGAAAGGATACTTCTATGCATGTTGGTTGAAAACAGAGTTCTGGACAGATTTTATGCTAAATTGATGGACGTAGTTAAGGACCTTCTAAATGTTGGATTGAGCTTATGTTTGGTGTGGTCGTAGCTTATCATGTCTATTTTATTGTGGAGTTGGAATTTCTGGAAAATCATTTGTGGATTGGTCAGAAATGAATTTTTAGTATCAAGGGGTCAAAACTGTTTCTGGTTGTACCACCTTAGGGAGAAAAATTATTTAAGTGCCTTAAACATCTTGGATTGACCTGAAATTTTTACAAGAAGTACTTAAGACATATGGCTAAGTACCCATGTAGAGAAATTGATTTTATCTATTGATCTTGGGGGTAAACCATTAAGGTAAAGTTGGTGTAACATTCTGGAAAACAGGGCAGATTGACCCTTTGTGCTTGTATGACTTGTATTGTATTTATTTTGACTTGTTGTGGTGAATGGGCATTTGGATATTGTTCATGAAAGAAATAGAAAAGATTTCCAGGTGCTAAATGAGCCCCATAATGAGTTTATGGATGGAGACAAGGTAAGGAATGGAGTTGAGAGTGCAGCAGAATTCCTGTTGTACCCTTGTTGGGAATTATTTGTATTGAGGTACCTACGCTTGTCGGAATCGCATGAAATTTGTACAGAATGTAGTTAAGATCATGTGGTGCATGTCCATATTTTTAGTTTCTGGAAAATAGGCTCAAAAGGTTGATTTTGAGGCCGGGCAATACAGGACATGCTGCTGGATCGTTTTCCAGCCCATGAAGAAAGTTGTTTATGATGTTATAAGTGCATTTTACCATGTTGCATCCCATGCACTTGCATTGACATGCTCATATGTTCCATGCTCATGATTTTATTGATGTTTTATATAGAGTTTCTGTTTCGAAAGAATTCCGTCTCTTCTGGCCAGCTTAACCCGCTACAGATCCGGGGTGAATTGATCTGAAGAAGTATAAGAACCGATCCAGGCCCGGTATAATAGGTCTGATGAAATATAAGAACCGATCCAGGCCCGGTATAATAGGTCTGAAGAGTATAAGAACCGAGCCAGGTCCGGTATAATAGACCTGAAGGTGATCATGTTATAAGAACCGAGTCATGCCCGGTATAATAGGCTGACACACTCTCTTGTTTTATGATGAGCATGATTTAAAAGAAAGAAAGAAAGTTCAAGTATTTTTATGAGCATGTCTAAATGAAAGAAAGAATGTTTCCCGTTGTATTTGCATTGCATTCACATTTTCATACACATTACGCATGATACCTATTCATAGAAGTACGGGTTGACTATAGCACGTAGAATCTAACTAAGTGATGACATTTAGATCTTAGCTAAGTGTTGATATGACTTTAAGTATGATGCTTCGGAAAGGTATTGGCAGGTATGTTTTAACTTAAGGAAATGGGGTTTGATTCTTGTATGCCGTTTTCTCTTTATTGTATGGTGTTATTGTATACTTGCTTGCGACTCTGTCGCTCACCCATTTATTTTTCCCCCCAGAGCCAGGTAATGAAGTCGAGTGGATTGATGATGAGCCAAGGGTACCATATCCGTAGGTTATTGAAGTTACTGTTAAGAGAATGACGATGGGAGCTTTTGATGAACCTTTGGGACATTTTGGGACTTAGCTATTTTCGGATTCTTTTCGGATAATGTTTGTATAATTTCGCGGTGTAGTTTGCTATCGGTTTAGTTTGTATAATTTTGCTATGTATTCGCGATTTGACGCTTTCGGATTAAGGTTCAAATTCTGCCGTATTTTTATCTACCTTTTAAGATCGTGACTTTGTAATCCATGTTATCCATGGGTTTTACAAGTTAAGTATCGACGCTTTGTATTTTTCTGAGAGAGAAAGTACGGCGGGTGCACCGTACGAGGGGTAGCCGAGTACGGGGCGCTACAGGTGGTATCAGAGCCAAGGTTCTAGATTCGGACAGAACGTAGAAGCTAAGTTATGATCTTAGAAATCTAAGAATTGATCTTAGACTTAAGTCATGATCTTAGAAAAGAGATGGCATTAGCTTAGACAACTTAGATTGGAAATAGGGTCCCCTGGTTGATCTGCTAGCCTGATATGTCGCATATTAACTCTTTTTCCTGCTTTAAATTCCTTTTTCCCAGCATGTCTAAAATCAGTCAGTCATTTCGATCCATATATATACATATATATATCTTTCTGCTCCGTATACAGATGGTTCGGACTCGTGGTAGACCTCGCAG
>AP025053.1:8290826-8594760 GCA_036186865.1 Eustoma russellianum
AACCCTCCACAACCTCATGATCAAGTGCCTCCACCTCCTCCTCAGAATCAGAATCCACCGCCTCCTCCTCCACCGCAGAATGAAAATCCCCCACCAGCTCAAGGAAACCCTCTTCCGCAAGTGCCACTTCTTATTCCGGATTTCCAATCATTCTGTCAGACCGTAACTCAGATTGGCCAGGGAATGATTCAGCAAGTTGCCCCTCCTCCTCCTTATGAACCGATAAGAGATGCGTAGTATTACTTTGAGAAGCTCAAGCGAGCGAATGTGCCACCTTTTGAAGGCAAGTCTGACCCCGATATGGCTGAAAAATGGCTAGATGAAGTGGAGAACTGTTTTGAACTGAATGGAGCCCCTGATAATATGAAAACCCAAGCTGTGAGGCCTTTCCTCCTTGGTGAGGTGAACCAGTGGTGGAAGGCTAAGCTGCAACCTTTGCCCCGACCTATTCCATGGGAGAGATTCATCCAAGAGTTCAACAAGTTTTATTTTCCCCCGTCAGTAAAGATGCAAAAGAGGCATGATTTTGAAATGTTGAAGCAAGAACCTGGTATGACTGTGTCTGAATATGTGAGCAAGTTTCTGGCTTTGGGTAGATTTTCTCCGGCTACGATGAATGTTGAGAAATCTAAGATGGTGAAGTTTGAGAGTGGGCTGAACCCAAGGATTCGCACTTGGTTGGTAAATGTTATCTCTGCTGATTTTGAGGCGCTTGTTGATGCATGTTATCGGATCGAGAAGGATATCATTCGTCGCGATGCGACAGTGGGCCAGAAAAGAGGAAGGGACACTTTCGGTGATAAAGGAGCAAGGAAAATGACTAGACAGAAATTTCAAGGGAGGCAAGGTAGACAGCAGAATCAGAACCAAAGAGGAAATCAGAATCGTGGACAGCGCCGTGGGCAGAATCAGAATAATCAAAGAAATAATCAAGGAAATCAAGGACAGCAGAAGCAAACCATTCCCATGTGTCCCCATTGTCAGAAGAATCATTTGGGCGAGTGCTATGTACAAGCTGGTAAGTGCTTTGGTTGCGGCAAGACTGGTCATATAATTAGGGATTGCCCTGATAAGGGAGCTGCTTGTGCTGGATGTGGAAAGACTGGGCATATTCTGAGAGATTGTCGTGAGCGTGGTGGTCAGCAGCAGAGGAACCAACATCAGCGCTCGAATGCGCGTGTGCATGTGATGACCGATGCTGTAGTTGAGGAGGCTGGAGACGTCGTAGCTGGTATGATTTAAAAATTATGCAATGCTAATTTGATAAATATTATATTGCTGCGTAGTTAAAGCTTTGCATGATTCAGGCGCTATTCTTGTATGTTATATGCCCGTAAATGCGTTGTTCGATAGTGGCGCCAGCCACTCTTTTATATCTAAGAAATTTGCAAAGGGATTAGACCATGATCCCATCCGGCTGAAATCACCCTATCGAATCCAAGTCGCTGGTGGTCAAGTGCTTACGTCTCCTTATCTGTATAAGAATTGCGCGGTCGAGCTCGATGACCAGCGGTTCGCGGCTGATCTGATCCCGATTGCTATGAGTGACTTTGACATTATTTTTGGTATGGACTGTTTGTCTAAGAACCATGCCCATATTGACTGCAATCAGAAGAAAGTCACTTTCAGAGTCCTGGAGCAAGAGGAAGTATCATTTCAAGGAGGTCCCAAGTTGAAGAAGTCAAAGAATATTTTTGTGAATACAACTCGTGCCCGTCGAGCGTTGCGAAAGGGATGTCAAGGCTATCTTGTTTATGCTCTTAGTGCCGAGCAGGCAGCAGTGGACATCTCGCAAGTTCCAGTAGTTCAAGAGTTCCTTGATGTCTTTCCAGAGGAACTACCAGGACTTCCCCCTGATCGAGAAATTTCCTTTGAGATAAACCTCATCCCCCGAGCTGAGCCCATTTCTAAAGCTCCTTACCGCATGGCACCCGCTGAGCTGAAGGAACTAAAAGAGCAATTGCATGAGTTATTGGAAAAGAAGTTGATTCGTCCAAGTGTGTCACCATGGGGTGCCCCAGTTTTATTTGTAAAGAAGAAGGATGGAGGTATGCGGCTGTGTATTGATTATCGGGAACTCAACAAGATCACCGTAAAGAATAAGTATCCGTTGCCTCGGATCGACGATCTGTTCGACCAGCTTCGGGTCAGTAATTACCAAGTCTTATTTCAATATAATAATCATGAATAATATCTAAAGTATCCTAATGCAGGGAGCTCGGGTGTTTAGCAAAGTGGACCTAAGATCTGGATATTTTCAATTAAAGATAAGAGCTGAGGATATTCCTAAGACAGCATTCAGGACGAGATATGGACATTATGAATTTCTCGTGATGCCTTTTGGACTGACCAACGCCCCTGCAGCGTTTATGGATCTTATGAATCGGGTGTTTCGGGACCAGTTGGATAAGTATGTGGTATTCTTTATTGACGATATCCTGATTTATTCGCCTGATGAGGAAACTCATACAGCCCATCTGAGGACAATACTTGGTATTCTAAGAAAGCATCAGCTCTATGCAAAATTCAGTAAATATGAGTTTTGGTTGCATAGTGTGTCATTTCTGGGCCATATTATTACTGAAAATAGGATTTCGGTTGATCCCAGAAAGATTGAGGCAATTACTGAGTGGCCGAGTCCGACCAATGTCACTGAAGTAAGAAGTTTTCTCGGACTGGCCGGTTACTACCGCAAGTTTGTTGAAGGATTTTCAAGGATAGCTATGCCACTCACTAGATTGACTCAGAAGAAGACAAAATTTGTATGGAATGAGGATTGTGAAAGTAGCTTTTCTGAGCTGAAGGCAAGGTTGACGTCTGCACCAGTTTTGGCTCAACCCATTTCAGGAGAACAGTTTGTGATCTACAGTGATGCTTCCAAGAATGGATTGGGTTGTGTTCTTATGCAGAATGGGCGTGTAATCGCGTATGCGTCTCGCCAGCTTAAGCCGTTTGATCAGAATTATCCAGTACATGACCTTGAGCTTGCAGCAGTTGTATTTGCTCTGAAGGATTGGCGTCATTATCTGTATGGAGAGAAGTGTGAGATCTTCACGGATCATAAGAGTTTGAAATACCTCTTCACTCAAAAGGAGCTGAATATGCGCCAAAGGCGATGGCTTGAGTTGATCAAGGATTATGACATCTCTATTCAGTATCATCCAGGTAAAGCTAATAAAGTTGCTGATGCTTTGAGTCGTAAGACGAGTCATCCCCGTCAACCACCTCTACAGCGTGATATGGAAGAGTTCGGTCTGGAAGAAGTGAATTCGATTTCCGACGTGCTTGCAAAGTTAGTAGTGGTTCCTTCTTTGATCGATAGGATTAAGGAGACTCAAGTTAAGGATAATGCATTAATGAAAGTTAAGAGCAAGCTGAAGGAGAAGCCATCTGACGATTTTGAAGTCCGTAGTGACGGCAGTTTGTGGTTTAGAGGTCGATTATGTGTGCCTAATGATGATGCGATAAAGAGTGAAGTGTTTCAGGAAGCCCATAATTCACGCTTGTCTATTCACCCAGGAGCAAATAAGATGTATCATGACTTGAAGCAAAAGTTTTGGTGGCAAGGAATGAAGAATCAGATAGCAGACTTTGTTGAGAAATGTCTTGTATGTCAGAAAGTCAAAGCAGAACATCAGAGGCCAGCTGGATTATTGCAACCACTTGAGGTGCCTGAGTGGAAGTGGGATCACATCGCTATGGATTTTGTGACCGATTTACCTAAGACAAGAAGTGGATATGACACTATTTGGGTTGTTGTGGATCGTCTGACGAAGAGTGCTCATTTCATGGCGATGTCGATTAAAGCACCCATGGAAAAGTTGGCTTCTATGTATGTTGATCGGATTGTATGTTTGCATGGAGTTCCTATGAGCATAGTTTGTGACCGAGACCCCCGCTTCACATCAAGGTTTTGGACGGCATTTCAGAAAGCGATGGGTACGGAAGTTCGCATGAGTTCAGCTTTTCATCCCCAGACTGACGGTCAATCAGAGAGAACAATTCAAACATTGGAGGACATGTTGCGTGCTTATGTGTTGGACTTTGGAGGAAGCTGGGATAAGAGTTTGAAGTTGGTTGAGTTTTCATACAATAACAGCTATCACAGATCTATTGGAATGGCTCCTTATGAAGCTCTTTATGGAAGAAAATGTCGATCGCCATTGTATTGGGATGAGATTGGAGATAAGATTTTCACAGGACCTGACTTAGTGGAGCAAACCAAGGAAAAGGTTATGATTGTAAGACAAAGATTGAAGGCTGCTCAGGATAGAAGCAAGGCGTGGGCCGACGTGAGGCGTCGACCACTTGAGTTTCAAGTAGGAGATAAGGTATTCTTGAAAGTATCTCCATCGAAAGGAGTAAAGCGGTTCGGAATTAAAGGGAAACTTAGTCCTAGATTCATTGGACCATTTGAGATCTTGGAAAGGATTGGAGAAGTTGCTTATAGACTTGCACTACCACCATCGTTGTCTCAATTACACAATGTGTTTCATATATCTCAATTGCGTAAGTATGTGCATGATTCGAGCCATATTATGGATGAGCAACCTTTGAGGATTGAAGCTGATATATCATATGTTGAGGAGCCCGAAAGGATAATTGATAGGGAAGTGAAAGCATTAAGAAATAAGTCTATTCCCCTGGTCAAGGTGCAATGGAAGAACCATTCAGTTGATGAGGCCACTTGGGAGTTAGAGGAAGGCACGAAGCAAAAGTACCCCTATCTCTTTGACAGTTCATAAGTTTCGGGGACGAAACTTTATTGAAGGGGGGAAGGATGTTGTACCCCAATGATCATGTACATGAAAACTATGAATATGAGACGGAATGAAAGCGACAATTTCTTCTAGCACGGGTTACTTAAGTCAACTTAACCCTCTTTACTTAATTATCATTAAGGTGTTACCAAGCCAAATTAAATAAGGGAAACTTCAAGAAAGTAATACATGAAATATAGAGTTATATGAACCATACATACCAATATATATGTATGTGCGTGTATATGATATATGTGTATGGAATGTATAAACACATAGTACACCTAGGCGTGTATATACATATGTATACATACATATGATAATCTTTGAATATGATAATATAAAGAAAGACAATATAGTGCATAAATTAAAAATTACAAGAAATCTCAAGTTGCCAAGAAGCCTAGAATTTCTGCCCATACATGGAAAGGTTCTAGAATTCTCTAGGAAATTTTATTAGCTAAAATAATTACTTAAAATCTACTACACCATTTAAGACAAGAAGTTATTATGCAAAGAATAAATAGAAAATAAAATAGACATGCATTTAAAGAACAAGTTAAGACAACTCATTAAAGAAGGAAGTAGTATGGTTGAGGTCATAAAGACCCCAACCCAACCGCCCCCTTAAGTGTCTAGACATGGAGGATTTTAAATCCTACCATGGTTACTTTTTCCTTAAACCAAGGTTAAGATAACCATGATTTGATAAAGTAACTTGGGTTAGCACTAAAGTAACCCTAGTTGGAATAAAGTAACCAAGGTTATACTAACCTAACCTTGATTAACACTCAAGAAAGCCCTAACCCTCACAAATCTCCCTCCAAACCGTCCACCCATAGCATTTTTTGATTTAAAACCCTTCTAGAAACATCTACCCTCTTGTCACCTTGAGACTCCTCTCAAGACACATTCAAGCAAGAGCAACACTTAGCAAAAGTTCCCTCACCTCCCTCACCAATATTTCGGCCCTTCATCTTGAAGGATAGAAGTTCAACTTCACTTTCAAGACTCAAGAAGACATCTAGGTAAGTCTTGTTCCAAGTTTCCTTAAGAGAATTCTTATTTTGGTAAAGAATGAAGCTCACATGAACTCTCTTTCTCCATACCCAAAACCGTGGGTTTTATGGTGTAAATAGGTGAAAGCCATCAACTTTCTTAGGTGGTGACATATTGTGGTGCTTGAATCTCCATTCCAAGCTCATTTTGGTAAGATGTTCTAGCCCTCAAACCTATCCTATTTCCTCTATTGAATAAAGACTAATCTTTTCATTTCATTTCCTTAAAACCGTATGCTTAAGGTGAAGAAGGTGAAGGATTTCATCACATCTCACTTCATAACCAAACAAAGACAAGAGCTTTAGCTTGAAGAGGCAAGTATACTTTAACCCCTTACAATATATGTGATTATGTGCATACTTGAATGTCTAGAAGCTTAAGACATGATTTTAGTGAAAATAAGCATAAGTTGTTACCTTTTCTTATGTTTTGAAAGGTTGGATGATAGACCTCTCTTATGATGCAATATAAAGCATGTTTAAACTTGAAATAAGAGTTAAAAGTGATGGATTAGGGACTGCCCTATGTTTGATATTGAATGAGACATGATTGGTATGAAACCTAGCATTTTTAGTGATTTTAATATGTAAAATTGTTGGACTAGAGGACTGTTTTGTTTAGAAGGAATGAACAGCCCATATGAACTACTTTTGCATGCTAAAAAGGACTTGAAATTGTATAGGGAAGCCTTATTATGCCTATTGAATGACCATTAACTTGGATTATAGGCTAAAGAACAAAATTAGGAAGGAAAGGATACTTCTATGCATGTTGGTTGAAAACAGAGTTCTGGACAGATTTTATGCTAAATTGATGGACGTAGTTAAGGACCTTCTAAACGTTGGATTGAGCTTATGTTTGGTGTGGTCGTAGCTTATCATGTCTATTTTATTGTGGAGTTGGAATTTCTGGAAAATCATTTGTGGATTGGTCAGAAATGAATTTTTAGTATCAAGGGGTCAAAACTGTTTCTGGTTGTACCACCTTAGGGAGAAAAATTATTTAAGTGCCTTAAACATCTTGGATTGACCTGAAATTTTTACAAGAAGTACTTAAGACATATAGCTAAGTACCCATGTAGAGAAATTGATTTTATCTATTGATCTTGGGGGTAAACCATTGAGGTAAAGTTGGTGTAACATTCTGGAAAACAGGGCAGATTGACCCTTTGTGCTTGTATGACTTGTATTGTATTTATTTTGACTTGTTGTGGTGAATGGGCATTTGGATATTGTTCATGAAAGAAATAGAAAAGATTTCCAGGTGCTAAATGAGCCCCATAATGAGTTTATGGATGGAGACAAGGTAAGGAATGGAGTTGAGAGTGCAGCAGAATTCCTGTTGTACCCTTGTTGGGAATTATTTGTATTGAGGTACCTACGCTTGTCGGAATCGCATGAAATTTGTACAGAATGTAGTTAAGATCATGTGGTGCATGTCCATATTTTTAGTTTCTGGAAAATAGGCTCAAAAGGTTGATTTTGAGGCCGGGCAATACAGGACATGCTGCTGGATCGTTTTCCAGCCCATGAAGAAAGTTGTTTATGATGTTATAAGTGCATTTTACCATGTTGCATCCCATGCACTTGCATTGACATGCTCATATGTTCCATGCTCATGATTTTATTGATGTTTTATATAGAGTTTCTGTTTCGAAAGAATTCCGTCCCTTCTGGCCAGCTTAACCCGCTACAGATCCGGGGTGAATTGATCTGAAGAAGTATAAGAACCGATCCAGGCCCGGTATAATAGGTCTGATGAAATATAAGAACCGATCCAGGCCCGGTATAATAGGTCTGAAGAGTATAAGAACCGAGCCAGGTCCGGTATAATAGACCTGAAGGTGATCATGTTATAAGAACCGAGTCATGCCCGGTATAATAGGCTGACACACTCTCTTGTTTTATGATGAGCATGATTTAAAAGAAAGAAAGAAAGTTCAAGTATTTTTATGAGCATGTCTAAATGAAAGAAAGAATGTTTCCCGTTGCATTTGCATTGCATTCACATTTTCATACACATTACGCATGATACCTATTCATAGAAGTACGGGTTGGCTATAGCACGTAGAATCTAACTAAGTGATGACATTTAGATCTTAGCTAAGTGTTGATATGACTTTAAGTATGATGCTTCGGAAAGGTATTGGCAGGTATGTTTTAACTTAAGGAATTGGGGTTTGATTCTTGTATGCCGTTTTCTCTTTATTGTATGGTGTTATTGTATACTTGCTTGCGACTCGGTCGCTCACCCATTTATTTTTCCCCCCAGAGCCAGGTAATGAAGTCGAGTGGATTGATGATGAGCCAAGGGTACCATATCCGTAGGTTATTGAAGTTACTGTTAAGAGAATGACGATGGGAGCTTTTGATGAACCTTTGGGACATTTTGGGACTTAGCTATTTTCGGATTCTTTTCGGATAATGTTTGTATAATTTCGCGGTGTAGTTTGCTATCGGTTCAGTTTGTATAATTTTGCTATGTATTCGCGATTTGACGCTTTCGGATTAAGGTTCAAATTCTGCCGTATTTTTATCTACCTGTTAAGATCGTGACTTTGTAATCCATGTTATCCATGGGTTTTACAAGTTAAGTATCGACGCTTTGTATTTTTCCGAGAGGGAAAGTACGGCGGGTGCACCATACGAGGGGTAGCCGAGTACGGGGCGCTACACTAAGGGCCAAGAAATGAGGGGAAAATGGTCACTTTGAGAGATGATTACTAAGAAAACTCTGAATTCAAATCTTAAGAAAGGTTTTACCTTTGGAGTTTTTAAAATTTCCCAACACTTCAACATAGAAAACTCTTTCTTCCTGCTTGATGTTGTCCTCACCTAGGTACCTAAAGAAGATGAAGGTTGAGTCTTTTGGGGAGATGGATAAAGAGAAAGATGTTTATAAAGAATGGTATGGTCCTTACCTTGAGGATTCTTATACTGGGAAGCTTGATTCTTCACTTGAAAGTTGAAGAAATTGGCTCATTCTTGCTTGAGAAGCTCAAGGGTGGGGAGGCTGTGAGTGAGGAAGAGAAGTTTTTCTTTAGGTGAGAGAGAGAGGATTTAGAGAGAAGGAGGATAATTTTGCTTAAGGAAAGTGGAGTGGAATGACAAGTGAGGGGTGTTGGAAGTGCTCTTGCCCATTTGTTTCCTACCTTGTCTGAAATTATGTAGTGGAGGAAGTAAGAGTGTTCGTCATGCCTTGGGTTGGGAAGAGAGGCAATGATGAGGTTATAAGCTTGCATGTAATTTCATTGGTTGGGTTTGTAGGAGCTGTATAGCACCACTAGAAGGGGGATTGAATAGTAGGTGTGGAAAAATTTGGTTTTTTAAAAAGTTTTGACCCAAAAACCTAACGTCTGAAAACAGTTTCTGTTTTCATATTCTGATTTGCAACATTTGAAAGACCTGGTTACAGACCTTCAAAAATTCTGAAATTTAGAGAGATTCTACTCTCCGATGTTCTGAATATTTTCTAAAAATTTCAGATTAAAATTCAACCTCTAACCCTTTGAAAATACGTCTGTGGTCAGATTGCGTGAATCTGCCAGAAACAGTACTCCAATTTGAAAATTTTATTCCGATTAATTCGTAACTCCAAATGATCTCAAAATTTAATGAAAAACCCCTTAAGATATGTATTTTAACAGTTGTGAAAAATTCCTTTGGTAAGTATGCCAAATACGTTAATGTTCTCAACCTTTTGAAATCTGAAAATCAGATTGCACTAGTCTCAGAACTATTAACGTTTGATAGACTTATACTTATCCAAATGGGGTGAAACTTGCTCCAAATGAAAACTAAGAGGTATGGCTATGTTTCTAGAAACTTGTATAATTTTTGAAATTCGTTTGATATTTTTACTGTTGCAATGAAAACGATGCAAAGTGCTGGAAACTGAAAGTAAAGTGCTGAAAGTAATGACACCGAGAATTTTATACTGGTTCGGTTAACACAACCTACTCCAGTCTTCGAGAACATCTTCCTCGGTTATCACTAATCATAAAAAACACCATACCACAAGGGTTGCTGGAGTTACACACCAACTCCAACCCTTTACACACAATACAATCAATCACGCCGATCACGAACACCACCATCGAGCGGATGAAGGTTTGATCACACCTTGATCAACCTTTTACAACAAATGAAACGTGTATGGCGGTCTAATCAAAGCCTATTCAATATATTGAATATAAGAACAATAGTCTTGAGAGAAGAAGAAGAAGAAGAAAGAAAGGTAGAAGAAGAGAGTAGAAGACACTTTTTGCACTTGTGAGATTATGAGAGTTGTCTTGCATTTGTGTGGCTCCCTTCTCTTCTTTTTATCTAGTCTTGGCCGCCTATCTAGGGCTTTTCTTCACCTTGAGAATTCTCTTTTATGTCCTTGGAAGAATGTCTTGTGTAGATGTGACACCATCTTGCTTACTTGGCACAACTTCATTGGATGAATGTCTTGGCTTTGCTTACTTGACACATTTTGATTTGTCCAACCTTGTCACCAATTAATAGCTTTAAAAATCTGAGATTAACATCTAAAACATGTGACAAATAAGGTTTAAAATATTGCCAAATATTCAACAATTAATCCCTACAAATTTGGAAGCAAATTTCATCACCATTCAAGACCAAAATCGGCCAACTAATTGTCTCACATGCTGAATTTTCAGCATGTGTTACATTTGCTAGAAAATTTGAAATGTTACCTTGTGTAGCTCCCTCCATTATGTCACTAACCATGTGTGGCTTATTCTGCACCAATTGAGATGCCAACTAAACTCCATATAAGTTCCACCAAGCTGATAATGGCGTGTATATGCATCTTGAACATTTGCTAACTTTTACTTTTGTAAACTTTGTCAAATATTAAAGTGTCTAGATACATGTTACATGTCATGCCAAAAACGTTCCATGTGTTGTGTTCGTAGAAAACAAATTTTCGACTTTTGTCGATTACGCGATTTTTCTCCGATTAAATTCAAACTTTTTGCACATGTTATATATATTATGTCACACATAATATACATAAAATAAATTTAATATTCAGCTCTAATGGCTGATTAAAGTGGCGCCCCATGTGCTTAAAAAGATGAATTTGGAATCTCCACAATTTGGCCTTAAGTGGGGGTGATTGGTGTGTACCAACATGGAATGATTTTATGGCTGAATATACCATGTAAGCCACGAAATTTCTGGCCATTTATGAAGTGTAGGGGCTGGCCATCTATATATGGCAAGTACGTGACACGTTGGCGAAGTTTCGATAGTCACCCGATACGACAATTTTTGGTTTATAACCTTGTAACATGTCGTACGTGAATATACTCATAAATATGAGTTAAGTATAGTGGTGTGACGTTGACGTACGTTTGTAATATATGTAACGTGTCGATAGTACGTCGGAATATATGTGTATTGTGCCTTTTTATAAAAAATCTGAATATATATATATATATATATATATATATATATATATATATATAAAACGTGTGATATGGAGTGCGAGGAGACTTTCCATTTTCAAGTTTGTTGTCATCATGCCTTCTCCAAATATATCTCTATTTAATGAACTACTTAGTTCATTTAACTAAGTACTTCACTTAATGAACTAGTTTAGTTCATTAATGGTGGCACATGAAAATAGTTCAAATGCAACAAATGTTTGCCATTTGATGTAAGCTTTAAAGCTTCATGGCTTGTTAGTATGACAACATTATATATAAAGTATATAAGGCAAGTTTGTCGCAAAAACGTATCAAGTAATAAATTGCGTCATGCGTTTCTTAAACACGCGTTATTTAAATCATGTATTTTGTGAATCACTCAAACACTTTTTCTCAACAGGGTTATAATGGTGTAAGAGTAGGTGTGTCCTTTACTCCCTTCATTTGGCAGAAATTTCTTGATTAATGGCGGGAGATTCTTCCATTTTGTCTTGATTTGAAAGAGGGAAAAATATGATTGTTGTAAGATGGTGTAGGCTTGCATAGATTATGGTTGGATGGAGGAGGAGTGTGTAAGTGGTTAAAGGATGGAAGAGAAGAAAATGAAGACAACTTGTCTTGCATGTGAGGGGGTGGGCGGTCAAGGGTATCTAGTGGGTATAATAGGATAATAAATTTTTCGTCCATTTTATTTTCTATGTCTAACACTCTTTCTTCTTTAATTAATTACAAATAAAAGTTGTATCATCTTTTCTTTTCCTATTTAATTATTCATACACATTCTAGGATGCTTAAGTAAGTCTCAAATTTTTATATAAATGACATATAACACACATACTACACCAAAAACTATAGCAAACAGTCCCGAGCCCTAGTACTCAGAACGACTCACTCGCCGTATTTTGCTAAGGAAGATACAAGGAGTCGATATCGATGCAAAACACATCATCAGTGTGACGCAAATTGATGTCAGCGTTAGTTAAATAAAACCTCAAATCATCATAAATAATAAGTACGAACAGTGGTCTAAACAATGGTCAATGATACATCATCGAAAATAAAGGCAAAGGTATAAGTCTCCAACAAGTACATAAAATGAAACTACCCTCTCTAGTCCAAATATCAATAATGTCATTGGTCCAACGGTCAATATCCTCACTCAACATCCTCCTCAACGTACAATTAATCGTACTCCTGGTCATCTGAAAAAAGATAAAAGGTGGTATGAGCGACACTTCGCCCAGCAAGTAACCTTAACCTATTTACCATAGGATCATGCACGGAGAAGAAAGTGTAATAATAGTAAATAACAATATAGAAAATAACATGATTTTCATCCGCAAATGATTTTACAGTTTTACTCCTATCACCCAAAACAACGATAGTAAATAGATGCAACAACATACAATGAAATCGACCCTTAACCAAGCCAAACCAAACGATAGCCAAGTAAGGGTTAGCCAAGCCAAAACGTGATGCAATTTTTCTAAGACGATGCAATGCCAATGTTCCAATATTTCAAAACCAAAGTTTCCAATTTCAATGTCAAATGTCCGAATCCAATGTCCAAAACCAATGTCCATATTTGATTAAACCGGCCCAAGAATCCAAATAACCAAAATCCGGTTTAATAGGTCCAAAGTCCAAAATCAAATGCAATGGCTACAACACTTTCCCTACAAGTGACTTATATCGTAAGACTTACGAATTGGTCCCACAATAGTCAATATGTCCTGGCACTCTATATCACAATAGCCAATATGACGGGGCACACAATAGCAGCCAATATGTTCGCGCGCTCTATATCCATAATAGCCAATATGCACGGACGCTCCTTTCAATTGGAACCAATCAGGCTTAACACTATATGTCATGTTGTGGGGGTGAATTTCGAAATATGAATGCAAATTTTCCAAAATTACTTTCCAAGCCCAAAAGTTAATCAAATTACCAAGGAAACAATATACATAAACATATTTTATCAAATGAATATTATAATTGAATTACTTCAAAATAGCACGCATACTACAGGCCACTGCCTCTCACGTCCCATTTCCGTATTCACAGCACAAACACACACTGACGCCCTGTAGCACAAAACATATATAAAATGAACACTCATAGTACCTTTTTTCATTTTTCTAAATCCTTTTCTTATATAAACAATTGATGTGAAATAATGAAATGAACATAAACTGGCCACTGCCGCTATACACACTGACGCACACACCCGCATAAATCTTTATATTAAATCTTTTTTTTCATAATCAAGTACACCCACAGCAGTGGCCATTCGGCCACTGCCACCATCACACACATTTAGTACACACGCACACCAAAGCAAACAACCTAACCCACATTTAAGAAAACAGTCCCTCTCTGTGCACATTTACAAATGACGCACACAAACAGAATTTAAGATTGGTCACGATAGTGACCAAGAAGCATTTTTTTATATAAAGGCTATTTTATGAAAAAAGAATCCTCACATATGGCGGAGGAAAACCATATTACAACAATGTATATCAAACGAAAACAGGAAATGTAAAGTGATAATTTGTAGTCTCCAATCATATATGATATGCCGCATTAAAACCTTGCCAAGTAAAACCACCCTTGTGGATAAAACTTTGGCGAAGAAAAAAGCGTACATATTTATATCATTGGAGCAAAGGTTCAGAACAAAAATCACAAAATAAAGTAATGGAAAGTATACAACTTGTATCTCCAGCCATCTGAGTAGTGACATTGCTCCCTGGGGGCCTCCTCAAATCTCTCACTTCGACCATCCATCAAGGGTAAATGTGGCTTGGACTCGCAATAGACGCTGTTGCTTTGGGTGAACAGAACGAAAGCATGCAATAGTCGTCCATGCAAAAACTTCCAGGAGAAAGTCCAAAATTTCACACGCGCGCCTCCATGAAATTGATCCTCGACAGGGGGCAGGAAAAGATGTGTTAGTGCGCACAATTACAGAATGACAAATATATCTGTGCGAGAAATGATTGCATGCACATACCTAAGTTGCTCGTAGTCTTGAGACTGCGGGCAACACACAAAGTATAAGATCAACCCCAAAGCATGATGCAAATAATATATTATTGTAGACATATAAAGAGTGAAGTCATACCCAAGTTGCCTGCATCATGAAGATACAGGCAACGCACCAAGGACTCATGCCAAGGCCACTATGTTCTGAGAGCATGGATAGTGCAATCTGTGTAATAGAAACCACGTGCCATAGGGGGAGTTGAGCCGCTGTGGTAAAAAGCATTGTTTCCGGTGACATGCGCGCATGCTGACTTAGGTGATGAGCAATCATGTTTATCTCTCTAGGAATGAAGCTAAGACGACTGTCTGTAAGATGAAGAAACAGAAGCAAGCGAGCATATTCTGGAAGTAATGAAAGCTGTTGGCTGTGCGCATAGGTCGCATATAGACAATCCGTTTCCACTATCAAGTGACGATGTAGTTGGCCAAAGGACAGTAGACTATAAACCAGAGCTTGAATTTCGGCTCTGAGAGGTGAGAGACAAGGAAGCCGGAAAGAAAGGGCTGCAACCAAACGACCCTGTGAATCGCGGAGAATAGCGCCAGCCAGAGCATAACGGCTCTCTGCAGAAGCATCTACATTAAGTTTTAACTTTCCAGAAGGTGGGAGTCCCCATTTTAGTGGAAGAGCAGGCTTAGGGCGCAATAACAGGGAGAAGCCTCCAGAAACGAGGGATGGTATATTCTGGGCCAAAGATGTACCAGAAAGTGATGAAGCCCAGCCATAACATGATTGGCGCGTAATGTTATAAATACTAGTAAGTGGAATATTAGCATCACCATACATATGATTCGTGTATACTCGCCAAATTGACCAACAAAGCAGAATAGGCCCAATAACTCGAAAGTTACCCTTGAGAGTACGTGCTGAAGATGACATCCACCACTGTAATAAATAAAGGCGCAGCTGGGTATCCTTGTACAAAGGACCATCTAATAACCAAGATAATTTCAACCAAGCATCCCTAACATAAGGACATAGCAAAAAGACATGCATAATATTTGCGGAGCAAGTGCGACATAATGGGCACATGGTAGGACATATGGTAGTAATCCGAAGCAAATTGTCTTCTATAGGCAACGAGTGAAATATGCGCCATACAAATATACTAATCAT
This sequence comes from Eustoma russellianum, assembly GCA_036186865.1. NCBI lineage: Eukaryota > Viridiplantae > Streptophyta > Magnoliopsida > Gentianales > Gentianaceae > Eustoma > Eustoma russellianum. Next base: position 8,306,254 of record AP025053.1, read on the forward strand.
TTTAGGTAGACCACGCCACCAGATAAACTTATGTGAATAAAGTTGCGCGCGAGAGGGCTGAATATCTTCCTATGCATGGTGGATGAAAAAGATACCTGATGCACTAGAGAGCCATAAAGGATTCGGAAGACCAGTGGAGAGTTGAAGGCAAAGCGGATAAATAAAGCAAATCCTCTTCCCGCCAGGAGAGTCATATATACGAGGCACATAATCTGAACGAGTCCCATAATGATGATGCATATATACTATCCACAAAGATGTATTAGTATGATAAGTCCACAACAACTTACAATCATAAGCACACTGAATATGCATCAAATTGCAGACTCCAAATCCACCTTCCATTTCTGGATAGCACAAATCATCGAAGGATGTCCAGTGATGTCGACCCCCCATAGAAATAGGGAAATTTTGCAGTTGAGGGAGTGGATGACACTTTTGGGCAAACGGCTGCAGCAAGTATGTGAAGTGGCATGGATGTCAACACAGATTTTAGTAATATCAGTCTACTACCATGGGTAAGTAGACGACTGGCCCAACCTGTGAACTTTGCTTCAAAATGCTGCAGCAGTGAAGTACAATAGCTAGCTCTATTGATGCCATGATATAGAAAGGATCCCAAATATTTGATTGGTAATGTAGAGGGCTGCATTAATAAGACCTGAGCGATGTTACGGAGATGCTGCAGTGTAGCATATGAACTTGTAACAAACTGGCTTTTGCTATAGTTAACCAATTGTCCGGATGCGTGTTGATAGGCTTGGAGAAAAGATTGGAACGATGTCAAGTTATTGGAAGATGCATTTAAGAATAATAACAGATCATCAGCATATGCTAAGTGTGAAATTGTTGGGACTCGGCCAGATGCAAATCCTTGAAGCAATCCAGCAGAAAATAAATGGTTAAGACTGCGGCTAAATCCCTCCAAACTAAGGATGAACAGTAGAGGAGATAAGGGATCGCCTTGTTTTACACCATGAGAGAAAAGGCCATAAGAAGAGCCATTAATGGCAATGGAGAGCTTGGAGATGCAGATATTATTCAATATAATGCGAACAAAACGCGAATGAAAGCCAAACTTTTGAAGTAGAGCCTCCAAATAAGTCCAGCTTACCCTATCAAAAGCTTTTGCTATATCCAGCTTAATCAGCACATTGCCACCATGAATTTTCCTATTAATTAGATGAACCATCTTATTTGCCATCAAAACATGCTCGCTAATATCATGTCCTTTTAAAAACCCAATCTGTTCAGCAGATATTATCTTTGGGATTATTGTGGTCAAGCGAGTGGCAATGATTCTGGTAGTAACTTTGCTTAAAAAATTTGAAAGACATATAGGGCGGAAATCGCATAAGTGGCAGGGCGAGGTTTTTTTGGAATCAAGGTAATCAATGATGAAACCATTACCTGAGGTGGAGGTACTCCTAAAAAGAATTCTTGGACCACAAGTGTTACATCAAGGTGCAATATGTCCCAACAAATCAGAAAGAAATGACCATTAAAACCATCTGGCCCTGCTGCACTATTTGGGCTTAGATTCTAAACTGTGGCTTTTATTTCTGGAATATCTGGAATGGCCAAAAGCATGTCATTGTCAATTGGCGTGACCAGTGCAGGGATATGCTCAAGGAAAGAATCAACAACAAATACTTGTTCCCTTGTGAAAAGGCTTTGATAAAAGTTGACAGCTGCAAAATAATATACCTTCTAATTTTTGTAAACACAAAACCAAAAGTATCATATATTTGTTTGTAAAGTAGTGTCTCAAAGGACGATTCATAAAAAAATAATGGTACAACTTACGTTGCAAAAGTATTACAATTAAAACCACTTCAAAACAATTGAGACACAACAATCGTAAAACTTCTTTTCAAAAGATTTGAACATGATGTCTTTACTTTCCAACGAAATATACATTTTGAAAGCCATGCTTTGTTTCGCAAAATACAACAATTGAAAACACAACAATTGTGAAGTTTCATCAATCAATTTGAATAAGATACCGTTATTTTTCAAAATAAGTATATATACATACATACATACATATATATATATATATATATATATATTGAAAAATATTTTTGCTTCACAAAATTTAGATAAGTTCATCGCAAGCAGATAAATACTTCAAAACTTTTAATGGATAAAATACTTGCATTGTCGATAGTTGAAAAATAAAATTACTCGGCAAAATAGGGTAGCTTAAACGGAAATTTGAGGTATTACATAAGAAATATATTAACAAATCGTTCTTCGAAAACTTCAACGTTTAAGAATATAATCTATTTTTCAGAATTGTTGGAATAGTTGAAATTTCATTATGTTGATATACAAATTCAGAGAGGAATATAACCTTGTAAAATAATATACTATATAAAAAGGATGAAATTAGTCGAAATATTTAGAAGCAAAATCTCTGAAATACCTTTGAAATATAGGATATATCTTATTGTACGTGCTTATAAGAAAACATTTAACTACTTGAAAAATAATGGTCCAATACTTCATATACTTTTTCTAAGTCATCCGTTAATGCCAAATGAAAAAAATCCACCTATGTACCATTTCTTATAACTCTTAACTTAAGTTGTCAAACCTAGTATGGCAAACTAAATATTGATCGACTTAGGGCGTTCTAATTCACCATGTTCCGTGCGCCACACTGATCCACTGTACTTTTTCACTTGGTTATTTCAACCGCTAATTCTAACTTAGTTAGATATCACCTGGAAAGCATCCGCTACTTGTTCATACTTTATTTCAATTCAAGCCTACTCGATACATCAGTACTTACGTGTTCCTAGGAATCAACACTTAATACATTGTTATTCCATTGTACTTATTTTAGTAGTGCTCACTGATCACATTCAATCAATATCCTTAATAAGACTAATATCTTCGGCTTATTTGATACTCCAAAATTCGACATCTTAATCATAACTATAAACCTCTTCGTATGATATTCCTTGTTAAACTCTACTAATCATAACGCTAATAAACATTACTTAGTTATTATCATTTTACTACAAATCATTTCTTAGGAACTACTATTCCAACTTAGACCTAGTTGCGTTCCGGCACTACTATCAAAGTAGAAGCATGAACCCACTTCACTTACCATAATGGTGCTGGGTTTGCAAGGTTGGATCTAAGGAATTATACAAATGGTTATAATCAGCACTTAGGTAAGGCAAATAATTCAGATTCGTATAGGGTGCCCTGGGTATACGTGGGTGTATAGCTTATTCGATCAGCACTTAGGTCTAATGTCATGACTTATTTCTAGAATTGATACTTGGTATAATCATTTCTTACGTCTAAAATCATTGCTTATTTCCAAGTTCAATGCTTAGAATATAATCGCAACTTATGACTAAGATCAGTGTTTATTTTCAAATCGTCACCTGATGTTTAGATCACCACTTAATTTATGGAGCTGATATTTCGTATCGTCATTCTTAAGTCTAAAGTCATAACTTATGGGCAAGGTCCTCACTTAACCTCTAAGGTCACGTCTTATTTCCAATAACGTGCTTAATATATAATCATTGCTTATGACTAAAAATCGGTACTTATGTCTAAGATCGTGACTTAGGAGCAAAATCATAACCTAATTTCTAAGATCATAGCCTAAATCTATGCTTCCACCGTGGATCTAGAGCCATGCTCTGATACCACCTATAGCAGCCTGTCCTGAGCCCTAGTACCCGAAACAACTCACCCGCCGTATCTTGTTCAGGAGAATACAAGGCGTCGATACAATTCAATATCACATCAGCAAAATAACGTAAATCGATGTCAGCGGAAGTCGTAAACTAAAAATCCTTAATAAAATAATCATCATCATGAATACAAATGTCTCAGAAATTATAAGTCGATACAATGGTCAAATTTATATAAACACAAAACTACAAAATACATAAACCTCGAATATCAAAATAGATGTCTCAACTAAATCCTCGAAAGTCTCATCCGTATATCCTCAGTCTCGAAATCTCCAGTCCCGAACTTCCATGGTATGCTAACTCCTTCACCTGTCTATCTGCAAAACAGATTGGTAGAGGGGGGTAAACGACAAACATCACCCTGCAAGTAGCCCGGCTATATTTACCATGGGATCATACACGGAGAAACAAGTGTAAATATAATAAATAAATAATATAAAATAGCATGCTTCTCTTTGCAAATAAATTTTCCGTTTTGCCCTTCCTGTACAATCAAGCATGTAAAGCACATGCAACTAAGTCATCGCACACACAAGTCAATACAATCAAAAACCATGATGCAGCTTTCCAAATCATGAATACAACGACTCGACAAACATTTATCCTTTGTTTAATTACATTTTCATATCTTCTTTTCATATTCTCGTATCTCAGTTTCGGTTTCTCATACCATAGACGATTAGCCCTTACGGCATCTCTATCAATATCCTTTTCCGTTTTCATCTTATTCCTATTTTTCGATATCATAGGCGATTACCCCTTACGGTATCCCTATCAATATCCATTTCTGATATCCACATGTGGTTATCTCTTACGGCATCCATATGCGATATTCATACCCATAAGTGGTTACCCCTAGCGGCATCCATATGCGATATCTATACCCATATGCAGTTACCCCTAGCGGCATCCATATGCGGTATCTATTCCTGATACCCATTTGCGGTTACCCCTAGCGGCATGCATATGCGATATCCATACCCATATGCGATTATCCCTAGCGGCATCCATATGCAGTATCCATTTCTACTTTTCTGTTTAACTCTTTAATTCTGTTTCAATTCTAATTCATCATCGACATGTAAGTATATCCACGTATATGCGCGCGCTCATACACGTGTATATACGCATTTATACTTACGATAACGTATAAGTATACACACGTATATGCCCGCGTCCATACACGTGCGTTACGCGTTTATACTTACGCTTATCGCCCTCGAATCACCCAAAAGTCCAAATTTTTAAAAAATGGTTTTCCCTTCTTCTGGCGGCAAAAACCCTAATTCTTGTTATTTTGGTTTTTCTTTCGATTCAATTCATTTTCTTCTATCATATTCCATCAAATTTATGACTCACTGGTCAGCTTCATATAAACGGCCATAAACACATTCAGATCCATAATATACATGTTTAAATCATATAATTCCGATTACACAAAATAACACGCAATTAAATCAACCTTAAATCAGGCATATCATACATATACAGACAATAATAGCAGCGGCACACATGCTGACGGCCGGCAAATGAATAGGCAAAATTTCAAATTCTAATTGGATATTTACGTTATGCTAGGAAAAAAGCCCAAATTAAATAATTGTGTGCTTGAGTAGATGGACTGAACATGGTACAATATGGCAATTGCCAAGCTAGCTTTTACGTTTTTTTTTCCTTTTGTCATCTGATACCAAGTAGTAATATCATTTAAAATAAATACTAGCCTTAACCCATATAGCGGTATTGTTAAAAAAGGGAAACAAAACCATATAGTGGTAGCAATGCTTTTATTGTTATTTCAGGATTAAGTATCATTGCAGTAGTCGGTTTGAACCAATACAATGTAATAAAAATAGACGTCTGCAGAGCAATTGTACTTGAAACATATCTTGCATGCTTGTTCCGTGGTCATCTCTAAGTATATATAAATAACTCAATGACTAATATTTTTACTGAATATAGAATTCCTAAAGATTTCTAAAGAATATGGAAACATCCTGAATAACTCTCGCGGCAAGACATGGCCCAAGAACACCAAGATTATGAAATCTTTATACATATACACACATTCGATACATATTTACAACAATTACATACATATATACAACAATCTATGCAAATCACAATTATGGCATGCATGATCTAATTTGATACGAAAATAGCATAATAACTTTATAAAAACATAGCAAATATAGCAAGGATACTTGTCTCGTATCTCGATTATACATACTACGCGAAAAACAGATGAAGAACGGATTAAAATCCACTTGATTTGGCCTCCTAAGGCTGGCGGCAGAATGTCGCACTTTTGGAGAGAATATGCTGCCATTTGTTTGCAACAAGAAAGGTGAATAAACTATATTTTGGAAGAATGAAGGTGGTGGCAGGAAGCAATTTGGAGGAGAAAAGCTAGTGCTGGCTGGAGGCTGCAATCTTTGGGAAATACTCTGCCGAGATTTTTAATGGAGGAGGGTGATTTGATTTGCGTGTGCAGGTGTATAGATATAGATGTGTATTTGGTAGAATCCTAAGATATTTATGTTACCTTACCTAATATAATTGGGATTTGTAATATAATTTAAACTTTATCTTTTAGTCACTTCTTAGTCATATTAGGATTCTAGGTTTTAAATTTATCTTTTTTATTTTCTTTTCCTTTTACTTTTTGATGTGTGTGTAATGTATTTATAATGTATATATATTTGTGTTACGTGTGCATGCGTCATGCATGGCAAATTTCACGTACAAGAGTTTGCGGGTCGTAACACAAAGTCTCCTCATCTCATTAGAACTCACACACCAGATACATATATATATTTCATATACAAATTTTTTATGACACACTATATACTTATGTTCCGACGTTCCACCAACACGTCATATATATTATACACGTACGTCGATATCACACCACTATATACACCTCATATTTATGAGTATATACAGGTCTTATATCATATATTACAAGTCATAGTGCTATCAAAATTATAACGACATGTTACAAGGTCATAAACCGCAAATTGTCGTATCTGGTGAACTACCGAAACATCACCGACATGTCACGTACTTACCATATAAAGATGCTCAGCCTATATACACCAAAATACTCAAGCAGTTCATGATGCACATGAAAAATTTAGACCTAAAGTCATACCATGTCTACACACACAAATCACTCACAATTTAGCCTAAATTTGTGGAGAATTCAAATTCAAGTTTCTTTTGTCACATTGGATTTTTTCCTTCATTTATTGGAGCTGAATATACACCTTATTTTATGTATATTATGTATGGCATAATATATATTACACGTCTAAGAAGTTTGATTTTAATCGGAGAAAAATCGCGTAATCGGCGAAAGTTGAAAATTCGACTTTCTACAACTCTACATGCTTGGACGTTTTTGGTCTTGATGTCACATGTATCTAGACTTTTTTTACACATTCAAGACATATTAGAGTGTTCTAGAAAAATAAATTTAGGGATGATTGCAATTTACTATGTGTGTGAAGATTGTGCATCATTATGTGACAAAGTCTACCAAAAGAGAATTCAGCACATGCAGCTGAACCTATACACGCCATTTACAACTTGTTAGAGCCTAGGTAGAGCTTATTTGAGACTTTAATTAACGGAGGATATGCAACGCATGATTGGTGACATTGACGAGGGCAGTACACAAGGAAACATTGAAAATAAAACACATGCTGAAATTTCAGCACATGTGTTTGGAGCTGGCCGAATTTTTTCCCTCTTTGTCCTCAGTTTTATTCCAACATTTAATTGGGGTCATATCATGATTATTTGAAAGTTAACCACTTTGATTCTAAGCACATGTTTCAGATTTTTAAGAAGAATTTCTAGCTCATTTAAGGAGTGCCAAGGTAGATTAAAGATGGCCTATCAAGTCATTCGTCCAATCGTATTGCGCCAAGTAAGCAAGGTTGTGTCATCATTTATACAAAGTAATCTTTCAAGGGTATTCAAGAAAATTTTCAAGGAAGACTCTAACCCTAGTGGGGCGGCCAACAAACTATAAAAAGGGGCAAGACGATGCAAGATAAGGCTAAGCAAAATTCATATTCTTACAAGTTCAAAGCAAGGATACTCTTGTGTTTGTTTGTTTGATTGAGAAAGGATAGAGTTGGTATTTAAATCCAGTCACTCTTGTGTCAATGTGGGATTTGTGATTAGTGAATACCGAAGAAGGTGTCCTCAAAGACTGGAGTAGGTGTTTTTAACCGAACCAGTATAAAAATCTCGGTGTTATTTACTTTCAGCACTTTTACTTGCAGTTTTCAGTTTTCTGCACCGTTTTCATACTCACGGAAAAATAGCAAACGTTTTCCAAAAATAATAAAATTTTGTAGAAACATAGTCACACGTCCTAGCTTTCATTTGACACAAGTTTTGTGTCATTTGGATAAGTATAAGTCATTCAAACATTAATAATTCTGATACTAGTGCAATCTGATTCTCAGATTTTCAAAGGTTGAGAACATAACCGTGGTTGACATACTTACTAAGAGAATTTCTAAAAAATTTTAAAAAATTAAATTACACATTTTGAGGGTCATACCATAAAATTTTCAAGTCATTTAGAGTTGCCGATTAATAGGAATAAATTTTTCATTTCGGATCATAGTTTTTGGTAGATTGACGCAATCTATGCAAAAACATGTTTTCAAGGGGTTAGGCTTTGAGTTTTAATCTGAATTTTTGTGAGATACTCATAACATCTGAGAGCACATCTTCACTAAATTTCATAATTTTTTTGGAGGTCTATAACCAGGTCATCTAGATAATTCAAATCAGGACATGAAAATAGAAACTGTTTTCAGAAGTGAGTATTTGGTCCAAAAAGTTTTAAAATCGAATTTTCCGTACTCACTATTCAATCCCCTTCTAGTGGTACTATATAGGTCCTAAAAGCCATATCTAATCCGAACTCAGCCATCTCTCTCTCTAGAGGGGTCTGCCTCATATGGCTGGACTTCTTACTCAACGCATCTGCCATCTTACTAGCTTTACCTGGATGGTAGTGAATCGCGAGGTCATAATCCTTGATCAACTCGAGCCATTTGCGCTGCCTCATATTCAACTCTTTCTAGGTGAATAGATACTTCAGACTTTTGCGGTTAGTGTATACCTCGCATTGTTTCCCATACATATAATGTTACGACCCGAGATTCCGGGCTAGTGGAAATGATGAAAATAGAACGCAAATGCGATGTTGATGAAATTTGAGTGGAATTTAAATTTTGTTTAGGATTAATAAAGACATCGACATTAAATATCGGGGTTAGAAATACACATAAAAATAACCTTAAGGTAAGTTAACGGATATAACGAGACTGGATGGACTAGACAATGACTGTATCGGACATACAAGGTATTTAAATTAATTAGTCGATATCAACCTAAGTCAGTAAATATAAATTAAACCAAATACCGATACGCTGATACGGTAACTACAATACACACTATTATCATATTTTCTTCCACTTTATCCCACATGTCAATAAAAGACAAAACTCTCCCACTTACCCCTACATGGCCGGCCACTTATATTCAAAAAGGAGGAGAAATTATTTTCTCCCCAACATTCCACTTTATTCTCTCAAATAAATAACTTTTTCTTACGCACACTTGTTCCCCACCATTATCATCCGACACCATACCCTTATTAAACAAAGAAAAGCCTTTTCCCCCACCCAAACCCACTTTCGGCTGAAGACCATGAAAAAGGAGTAAATTTGCATTATTCCATTCTACAATCCACCTCCTCCCATCATTTTGCCAACTCTTTTCTCTTACTTTAATTCCTCACCCACATTCCTCCCTCTCTTTATCCTCTAACTTATTCATTTTAACTTATTTCACATCCCATCATTTATCTACGTATACATTTCCATCACTATCACTCCTTTCCCAACCTTCTTCAACCAATTCCCATTATTTTTCAAGAAATGTTTTCCTTTCCACTCCTCCATGCACTCATTCGGCCAAAGTAGCAGGAAAAGAAGAAAACCCATTTCAATACACACTTTCAACTCCTTTCATCTTCTACCTTCTATTTTATACTCTTTTCCTTCTACAAACAACAAGTCTTCCAACCTCCATAGTTCTCCTCATGGCCGAATATTTTGAGGGGTTGAAAATCAAGGTGTAGAAAGGTAAGAACACTAATTATACTAGATTATTTTTGTCCATTTCTTCATCTTTATGGTTGCACACTAACCTCCATTTTGGCCTTTCAAAACCGTGGGTTTTCTAAGGTGAGGAGGAGAAGATTTTCTTCAAGCCAAGTGGAGAAACCTTCACTTTCATACTAAGGTTAAGTGATAAAGGCAAGTATTCTTCCTAGATCCTACATGGTTTTACAATACTAAGTATTTATGTTTATATCAAAGTTGGATCATCATGTAGTATGTTCAAGATTTTTTTCTCAAGTATGTTTAAAAGAAATATACAATGAGGTACATTTGATACTTTCAAACATAGTTATGTTAAAGTACGTATATTATAAAATATATGTTTTGATTTTAGGTTGCAAGGGGTATAATGGAAAAATATACATATACACCTATATGTAAAACACACGGCCCTTTCCATCTTATTGAAAATAAACGGCCTCTTCTTTTATATTTTGTTGAACAATAAAATGGTTTAATAAGTGTTGATACATATATATACACACATATATACGTATATGAACATATATGCCCATGCGTGTTAAAATGGGTCATATATATATGACTATATATACAAGCTAATACACGGCCATCAAGCTTTTAGTGTGTGGTTAATAAAAGTGTTAAGTATATATGTGTGTGTGTGTGTATGTATAGTATATAAGTTATTATATGGACATGTGTTATTTCAAGTTTTATATATATATATGTGTGAATGTAAATTGTATAGATTTATCATTACAACAGAAAATTAATGGATGGATATTATAGCAATTTACGTTGCAAAAGGTTTAGTACATTGATTTTCAAACGTTTCAGTAATGTTGTTGTATATATATAGTTGTTGCAAGTGCAATGTTGAAATGGAACATTATTGAAAGGTGTGGGGCAAAAGTCAGTAGTCTGCTTTGCATTTTTCGTTGTTTTCTTTTGTTGTGCAACTTAGCAAAGTGCTGAAGCTTTTGTAAAGTGCAAATTCCATTGCTTTCTATTTAATTGTTTCCTTTGCATATATATATATATATATATATATATATATATATATATATATATATATATATATATATATATTAAAAAGTGTTGTTTTATATGTGTAGTATATATATATATGTTAAAATCGGCCATTAGGCCTTTTTGATAAATGACTTTATTATGTTTTATGAATACATCTATGAAATATGATCTAGTATATAAGTTATTGTACATATACACAAATTTATAAACTAGTATTAACATGATTACATTTTATGTACAATTCAACTATTATGCTCGTATTTAGAAACTTATTACACCATAGTATTTGTTTGTTTCATTTATTGTAATGTAACCTTATACAACACATTATGTACTTAACATTTTTAACACACAATTATATGCATTATTACATCGTTGCAGCAATGCATCTACTTTAATTGTAACCTATTAACACACTTACTTCAGTATCATGACACTGGGTATTATTTTCATACTACTAATAGTGCATTTAACTTGAGTGTCTTATTAGCAATATCACATTTACAAAATTGCTTACCCCACAGATACTATATTCATTGATTATGTTACATATGCACACTTAAAGAACATTTATATGTATGAAAGTATATATTTACACATACAAAAAATTATACACGGCCAAATACAATGTTATGACACAAATGATTTTATTTCATGTTAATTGTATTCTATGTGTTATATATGAATATGTGCAAGCTAAGATATAAGTTATGAAATTCCTAGATGATATGTTAAAGAAAATAGGAAGTTTATGTCCTATATACTTAAGTTATGAATTATGAAGTATGTGTAGAGTTGATATTATGGAAGGATGGTTATGGTATTTCTTTAAGTTATGATAAGTAGACTCTAAGTAAGTAAGTGATGTTACTAGTGGTAGTATGATAAGATACCCACTGACCGAGTCTCATGCATGCATGAAATCAAGGTTCGAAAAGTTATGTTGTCACATCTCATATTTTTGAAAGTCCATATGCATGTGAATAATAAACGCGAGACGATTGATTTCATTGACACACGATATGTTATGTTATGTTCATGATTATGACTGTATTACGTTCGCCGGCATGACATCGGTACCGGGGTGGTAGATGTCAGGGGCATATGATTACGTATATGGCCGAGTGTAACATCGGGTCTGGGACACGGGATCTCCGCCATAGCGCGTCACCATTAGTACATGTACATATGTTTATGATGTTTATGTCGTACATGTACTATATGGGAAATCAATCGGTATGTCGTGTGTTATTATTCTTATGAAAAGTGCTATAGCCAATGATGAAAATGTTATGTCTTCATGTTATGAAAATGTCATGTTATGCAAGTTATGAATATGTCATTTTATGCAAGTTATGAAAATCACGTCAAGTTATGAAATGTCATGTTTATGAAAAGTCATGTTTACGAAAAGTCATTTTATGAAAAGTCATGTTTTATGCATCACGTCATGACCATGTTACCTTAGAGTTATGATTAAGAATTCTTTAAGTATATGACAGCACTACAGTGGACAATGTAGTGTTAAGTATGAAAATGTAGTACATGTAAGGTAGGCAAAGATGGTATAAGTATGGATTAGGTGTTAAGTATGGATGTAGTATGATGTTATGGATTAAGTAGAATGAGATGTTGTTATGATATGTATGCTTTGAAATCTTCTTTATTTACCTACTTCCAGTTTACAGCAGTTTATTGATATGATATGATACTTTACTTGTTAGAAAGGAGACGTGCTTATTATACTCAAAATGTATGGTTATTATGATTTTTTACCCCGTCTCCCCATGTATGATCCACATGTCGTATCTGGTAAGACTACTTGCTGAGCGATTAAAGTCGGTGGCTATCGCTCATACTTGCCTCATTTATAACTTTTCAGATAACAGGTATCACTATACAGGCTCGTTGAAGATATGCTAGATAGATCATTGATAACGAAGAGCATACTGAGAGATTACTTCGAAGGCATTAAGTTTCAGATTATGATGTATGATAGAAGATTTAGGTATTCTGTGTATGATGATTTGTACAGTTTATGATGTAGTACATTTCGTGTCGATTATGATTTGTTTATATTATGATGCTTCCGCTGATCGATTCATTATTCATGTCGACATGTACATGTATAGTATCGACGTCTTGTACTCTATGGAGTAGAGTACGGCGGGTGCATTGAGCTAGAACCCTGGTTTCGGGCGGGGCGCTACATATAATGTCTCCAAATCTTCAATGGAAACACTATGGCTGCCAAATCAAGATCATGTACCGGGTAATTCTGCTCATACAGCTTCAGCTGTCTAGATGCGTATGCGATAACCTGATCATTCTGCATTAGAACACAACCTACAAGAAAAGCATTAACGCATTTATCAAATGCGTTATTCACAAAGGGTAGTCGTTTATTTGCTCACCTAAACCGTCTCTGGAGGCGTCGCTATAGACAATATAACTCTTGCCAGAAACAGGTTGTGCTAACACTAGAGCTGAGGTCAACTTCTGCTTAGCAGTCCACTCAAACTTCATCTTTTTCTTTGTCAACCTGGTCAGTAGAACTGCTATCCTAGAAAACCCCTCTATGTGTTGGACCGTGCACCTGCAGTAAATACCACTAAAAGGGGGGTGAATAGTGGTTAGCAGAAATTACACTACTACCCTTGGTTATAAAAACCCCTTTGGAAATAGAATCTGAGACCTTCTCAGATTCAGTACCCGTTTTTGAAATATTCAAAACTCAGTGTACACAACTCCAAAAATTATGAAAATTTTTAAAAATTAACTTCAATATCTTGACTAGACTCTGTCAAAAAATGACAAAATAAGATCATTTGACCCTTCAAACAAATAAAAAGATTTAGATGGTCAATCTGGACAGAATTGGACAAAATAGTGTTGAACTTTGAAAACGTGTTTCTCTTTAAATACTCAACCAAAAAGGATGGTCTTTATGTCAAAACACTCCTTAGGATGTTTAGTTTATATTTCAAAAAGGCCCTGACGTTAAACTATCCTTGATGAATATCCAAAAAAATGCATTCAATTGATTTTGGTTCAAATTTATCAATTATTCTTAGTGTTTAGTACAAAACGTTTACAACTAAAAACACGTAAATAATCAACTTTTGGTAATCTATTATTTAATAGTTCATAAGGTGTTTTATTCAACTTCTTTCTTATAGATAATCTATTTATGATGTAGCATGTGCAATTTACTGCTTTAGCCCATAAGAATTTGGGAACATGATTTTCACATAGCATAGTTCTTGCTATTTCTTGTATGGTTCTATTTTTACGTTCTACAACTCCATTTAGCTGTTGTGTTCTAGGTGGTGAAAATTCATGTTTCATTCCATTTAGTTCACAAAATGCAATCACATCCTTATTCTTAAATCTTCACCTCTATCACTTCTAATTCTTTTTACACTTTCTTCATAAAGATTTTCAAGTTGTTTAACAAGTTTTTCAATTTCTAATGAAGCATCATCTGTATGTGTTAAAAATAATGTCCATGCATATCGTGAGTAATCATCTACTACAACACATACATAATAGTGTCCACCTAGACTTTTTGTCCTACTTGGACCAAATAAATCTATGTGTAGTAATTCTAATATGTGATTAGTACTCAATTAATGTTTTGGCTTTAGTGTTTCTTTACTATGTTTACCCTTAATACAAGTATCACATAGTTGAAAATTATTCAATTCAAGCCTAAGTAAACCTCTAATAAGGTTCTTTCTAAGCAATTTTTCAATTGTAGAAATACCTATATGACCTAATCGTTTATGCCATAGGTTTACATCTAAGTCATGTGATACTAAGTACTTAATTTTAGCATCTAACATGTTTAAGGATAAGGTGTATATATTTCCATCTCTACTTCCTTTTAACACAATTCTCCTTCATTATTGGGTATATCACATGAAGTAGGAAAGAAAGAAACATTATAATCACAATCAATTAGTTGAGAAATGCTTAACAAATTATAAGATAAATTACTCACAAGTGGCACATTTCTTATTTGAAATGTGTTCGGGTTCCCAATTGTTCATTTTCAAACAACTCTTCCGTGGTTGTTGTCACCAAATGTCACATTTCCTCCATTCTTTACTTCTTCTAATTCGGTGAATAGGTTAGGGTTCCCCGTCATGTGCCTTGAACATCCACTATCTAAAAACATTTGGTTTTTATATCTTTTGGCTTCATCTTCTTTTTGTCTCCTTTCGTGCAATTTTCCTACAAAGAAGACAGAGTTTAGGTACCTTTTATTTGGGTCCTTGAATGTTAGGGGCATCATCCTTGTTTATATACCCTTTGGTATCAAAACTTGGACGTACCTTTTTGGCACATTTTAGCATAATTGTGAGATGAAGAATAGAGAGAATTAATGTATACTTGCCATTACCTAAATGATGATGTATGCATATACTTGTTATATCTTGGTCTAAATTCATTATGACGTGGCCAATTTTGATAAATAAAGTAAGGCATATGCATTTTATTCTTAAATGGAACCTTGTACGTATAATTATATGCAATTTCCATAAGAATCATAAGGAGGATATGTAGGACGCTTAAATTTAGATTTATCGTATGGGTTTGAA
The DNA here is from genome assembly GCA_036186865.1 of Eustoma russellianum. Classification (NCBI taxonomy): domain Eukaryota; kingdom Viridiplantae; phylum Streptophyta; class Magnoliopsida; order Gentianales; family Gentianaceae; genus Eustoma; species Eustoma russellianum. Next base: position 8,321,794 of record AP025053.1, read on the forward strand.
TGTGTTTTATTTGATTTAGGCATATGTGAATACATATAAGCATAATGTCTAGGTGTTCTAGATGCAAAACTTTTCTTAGACACTTTTGTAGGTGCGTGTGATCTTACCTTAGCCATAGAATGAATAGAAGAAGGACCAAGCAAAATAGAAACATTTGATTATTCGCCCTATATGGTAACTTAGACCTAGATGAAACGAAATTAGTGCTTTTGCCTAACTGATCATTTTCTTCTTTATAACCTAATCCCTTTTCATTACCATATTTTTGTGAGGAAATTAGTGTATCTAACATATTTGTTCCAGACTTAAATTGTTCTAATGTTTTCTCTAAGTCTAATTTACTTGATTTAAGTTTAGACACTTCTTCTTCACAATCATGCATTTTGGTTTTTAACATATTGTTTTCAGTTTTTAGGTTTTGTTCACTTTTTCTATATGACTCAATTTTATCTTTCAAAGAGTCAAGAGTATTAGAGGACTCTTGTTTAAAAGACTCTAATTGATTGGAAAATTCCAAGTTGAACGTCTTCAACTTGTCATTTTCTTCAGTTAGTTTCTTTTTCTCTTTATAATACTTTTTACAATGAGCATGCATTTTTATGAATTCATCAAACATTTCATCGAAAGTCATCTCAGTGTCAGAATCAAAATCGGAAGTAGAAGTTACCTCATTTGAGACGAAGCATACTTGAGCTTCCTCATTCTGCGATTGCTTATATTCGGAATATGAAGAATCACTCCATGTGCTTGCTTTGAGTGCACATTTTTCTTTCTTTGATTGAACCATCTTTGACCTTCTCCTTGGACCTTCCTTGGTTGGTTTAGCGTTCTTACTCGGACAATCATAAGATATATGACCTTTTTGTCCGCACTCATAACACTTAAGTTCCTTATCATACCATTTAATATTTTCGTTTTTACTAGATTTTGAGTTTTTAGATTGTAGGGTATAAGAAAAAGGTTTAGACCTATTTGGTTTATTAGGACGTTTCATAAAAAAATTTTGAAATTTTCTAGCCACCATTATTATATCATCATCTAATTCATTATCACTACTTGTTGAGCAAGCTTCATTTACTTGTAGAGACTCATTTGAACTAAAAGCTATATCCTTACCGGATTGTTTAGAAAACTCGGCTTTCCTTTGATTTAGTTTAGCCTCGTAAACTTTTAGTAAGTCAATTAGTTCATCCATCTTTGTAATAGACTTGGTTGCCTCTATTGCTAGCACCTTCGGATCCCATTCAGCAGGAAGACTTCGTAGCACTTTTTGAACTTTCTCGTTGCTGGTAAAGGATTTACCTAGAGCTTCAAGTGCATTGAAAATGTTAGTAATTCTCAAATCCATGGATGTTATGCGTTAGTTTGGCAACATTTTAAACGACGCAAGTTCAGTCATAAGAATGTTTATTTTAGACTTTTTTACACCACTAGTACCTTCATGCTTTAATTCTAAAGATTTCCACATGTCGTATGCACTTGTCCAGTTTGAAACATATCCTACTTCGGAGGCCGTTAGTCCATTCAAAAGTAAGCATTCACGGCCATTTTCTTTTTATCTTCGGTTGACCATTCACTTCTATATTTTTCTACTTCTTGTGTTACACCATTTGGTTGTACAACCTTCATTGGAATGTATGACCCATCTTCAATTGTATACAATAAATCGATGTCTATAGCCATTAAGAATAGCCTCATTCTAAGTTTACAATGAACAAAATTATTACCATCAAAAAGAGAAGGACGTTGTATAGACATACCTTCCAACTCACCTTTGTGAGAAACAATAGCCATTGTATGTACCTTTGATTTGAGATAAGCAGGGTACTATGGATTGTTGTTTCTTGGCCTTTGTCTTCTTCGTATGATGTTGAATCTTGCTTCTTAGAGTGGTGTTGGCCTTGATCTGATACCAATTTTTGGACCATTCATCTGCAGTAAAAACCACTAGAGGAGGGTGAATAGTGGTTACCGGAAATTACACTACTACCCTTGGTTAAAAATCCCTTTGAAAACAGAATCTGAGACCTTCTCAGATTCAGTCCCGTTTTTGAAAAATTCAAAACTCAGTGTACACAACTACAAAAATTATGAAACTTTTCAGAAATTAACTTCAATGTCTTGACTAGACTCTGTCCAAAACGAGACAAACATAAGGTCATTTGACCTTTCAAACAAATAAAAAGATTCAGATGGTCAATCTGGACAAAATTAGACAGAATAGTGCTGGACTTTAAAAACATGTTTCTCTTTAAATACTCAACCAAAAAGGATGGTATTTATGTCAAAAAACTCCTTAAGATGTCTAGTTTATGTTTCAAAGAAAGCCCTGACCTTCAACAATCCTTGATGAAAATAGAATTCAAGTTTTCTTGAAACTGGTCAGATTGCAGCCAGATCGGAGTAGTTATCTTCCAATGACTGAAAGACTAACTTTCCTTTGCTCAAATCAAATGATTCTTGTTGCAAATGAAAGCTAACAGTCTGAAATATAACTCCATCAAAAATCACGAATTGTGATTGTTTTGCTATTTTTTCAAAACGTGTAAAATTGTATTAAATCTGCAGTGAAAACGAACAGAAAAACAGAAAAGTGAAAAGAAGACAAGAACACCAAAGATTTATCTTGGTTCGGTCAATGTGACCTACTCCATTCCCAAGGAACACCTTTCTTTGGATTTCACTATTAAAATGAACATAAGTATAACAAGAACCAAGCTTGATCCATGGGTTAAACACCAACCATATTCAAGACTTGGATGAACACCTTTATGCAACTCTTGGTTGCAACACCTTTACCACCTATTGGTGTAGCCTTATAAATTTGGCTAACTAATCTTACAAATGAGACATAAGAGGCTTGTAGCTCCATAGCAAATATCACAAGAACACACCTTGGCTCAAAGACTGAAACAATAATGAAGAGAAGAAGATAGCAAGACAATGAGTTTCAACTTTTTGTTTTCAAGTGTGTGTTCTTCTTCTTCACCTTTGCCACCTATTTATGGTGTGAAATGAGCCTTGAGGATAACAATGCACATGTATCACCATCTTCATCATAAAATCCTAGTTGTCTTCACATCATTGGTTGGCCACATAATCATCTTGTACACTTGGCAACATAAAGAAGAATGATTGGTCCACCTTGGCACACCTTGTGGCCGATTTTTACACATCATTTTGTCTTGAAAATGTTGAAGATAATATGCAAGGATAAGATGACATAACTCCTCCAAGATTGCCTCAACTCCTTTGTACTAGAATATGTCATATGAGTAGCTTCAAGATTTTCACAAATCAGCCCTTTTTCCACCTTGTAGCCGTTGGCTACATTTCAAATATTTCCAAGTTAACAATTTTGCCAACTAGCTTCTTTTTGGTTGGTTCACTTGCCATCAAGTCATAAAATAAATACACCATCATTTCCACCTGTAAATACACATTTGGAGGGCTGTATATATGAATATCAACTCAGAGTATTGAAGAAAAAGTGATACATAACAGTTGACAAGATTATGTCAACATATAACACCAAAATTCTCACTTTTTATCCTTTGTATGTTGCAATAAATTTTGCACCAAGAACAACTTATAATATCTGAAAAATGATGATTGAGAGCCTCCAATAACATATTTAAGAAGGTCTTCAAGAAAAAAATAGAATGTGACATCGAATATCGTCACATATCCAGCTACTATCGATAATGTCATCAAATATAGAAATAAAATAGAGAACCACCAAATAATCTTCAAGATAATCATAAATCAACTCCATAATGGAGATAATAAGATACTCAAGAGATTTCTTGAGTAAAAATACCGAAACTACTCTCGGGGGTAAAATGGTCAAAATACCCCTGGTCAGAAAAAACTCCAGAAATAACCCCAATGGTCAGAAATAAAGATAATAACACCTTCGTGATGATAATTAAGAGATGAATGTGTCCTTGAAATATTTTCACCATGTCAAGTACCTACACAAACTAAAAATGCCAATTTTGTCATTTTTGGTAAGTTGTAGAAACTTCCAAGGCACATTAGTCACAAGACATTTATAATCATCAAAAACACATAATAACAACATGATAAACATGTATAAATCATGTAAAAATGAAAACAACCATTTTATCATATTTTAGAAAAATATTTCCAAAAACCATAGACGTTGATCGATCGAAGTGCCTCTGTTAGAGAGATCGATGTCTCACAGTGAGTACCACAGTTTATCTCTGACCTACATCGATCAATCAAAGTGAGGGTTCGATGTACATCAATCAATCGATGTGTCTCAAGTTTAGAGATCGATGTCTCACAGTAAGGTCTTGGTTTTTCTCTGCCTTACATGGATCGATTGATGTACATCGATTGATCGAAGTACAATAACCTGAGAGATGGATGTCATTTTTCTTCATTTAATTGATATATTTCAACTCTTAATCATTTGTAGCACCATGTGCGACATTTTTGAGTATTCACCACTTAAAATCATGACTTTGAAAATTATCCAAACATATTTCTCAACATTATGAACTCTCGGTAATAGCATGCCAACCCAAGAAAACTCCTGACCTCAGTGACGTTCGTCGGTCGCGGCCGCTCCGTAATTGCCTCAATCTTTTTGAGGTCAACTGATATACCTGCCTCCGAAACGACATGTCCCAAGAATACAATGGTACGTAACCAGAACTTGCACTTGCTAAACTTGGCATAAAGCTGATTCTCTCATAATATGCTCAGAAAAATTCACAAGTGCTCGGCCTGGGTATCCTCGTCCGTTGAATAAGCAAGAATATCGTCACTGAAGACCACTATGAACTTATCCAGCTGCTCGTGAAACACCATATTCATGAGGTCCATAAATGCGACTGGGGCATTAGTCAACCCGAATGGCATCACCAAATACTTGAAATGGCCATATCGAGTCTGGAAGGCAGTCTTTGGAACATTGTCTTCCTTGATCTTCAACTGGTGATATCTAGAACGAAGATCGATCTTGCTGAATACTTTAGCTCCTTGCCTTCAAGTGTACAGTTTATAATTGGCATAACATAGCAATTAACGAATCGTTAACAAAAGGAATTGCTTATTCTCAGCTGGTCGAAGAGATCATCGATCCGTGGCAAAGGGTACTTATTTTTAATTGTGATCTTGTTCAGCTCCCTGTAATTGATACACAAGCGCATGTTGCCATCCTTTTTCTTGACAAACAGTACAGGTGTTCCCAGGGTGAGAAGCTGGGACGGATGAACTTCTTATATATCAGCTCCTACAACTGTACCTTCAGCTCCTTTAACTCAGCTGGAGCCATCCGATAAAGAGCTTTAGATATCGGCTCTGCTCCGGGTACATTAATCTTGAACTCAATCTCCCGAACCGATGACAAGCCTGGCAAATCATCTGGAAACACGTCAGAAAACTTTTGAACCACCGGGATAATGTCGAATGAAGGCGTCTCGGACTCGGCATCGAGAGCGTATACCAGAAAGCCTGCATCTCTGTTTCTCAATGCTATGAAGGCCTGCGCCACGGTCAAATAAATATTCTGTGGAGTCTTTTTCAGCTTACTATTACCCTGATATGTAACCTTCTCTCGTCTCGGACTCTTAATCACCGCTCACTTCCTTCGACATTCAATCTGGGCATGGTTGTGGAACAACCCGTCCATACTTAGAATCATGTCAAAGTCACCCATCTGTATCGGGATCAAGGTAACCACGAATTGCTGTCCTTCAATCTCGATGTCGCACTTCTTATACAGATGGTGCGAAATGATGATCTGGACTCCAGCAGCCTGAACTCTATAGGGAGTCTCCAGCCAGGTAGGACAACTACTCAGATTCCTAGCGAACCTCTTAGACACAAATGAGTGGCTTGCGCCACTGTCGAACAACACATTCGTCGGAATATTGTTCACTAAAATCGCACCTGATAGCATTCACAATTCAAGTATAGGTTTGTAAATTAAACATGTAATAGTCACAATTCAGGGGTTCTAAAGCAGTTATCAACAACGCAATATAACATTTCAAATAGGTAAATATCAATTGCATTTAATACTGCGAAAATCGAATATACCTGTCACGACATACGGTGCATCCTCAATCTCGTCGTCCGTTATAACATTGACTCGAGCATTATCCTGGGGACGTCCTCCCTTTTATGGTGCGCTGCCCTGAGGTCCAACTCTCTGCTCTAGACGGTCTCTCATCATGTGTCCGGTCTTACCGTAGTCTGACATCTCGGAATAGCAGGCTATGGTAAGCATGGCTACTGAGGCTAGCGCCGGGGTGGGGGCTGTCTCTGAACCTGCTGCTAGCGCGATGGCTGAGGCTGTCGCTGAAACTGAGGCCGTCCGCTTGGCCTCCACTAAAACTTGGTCCGCTGCCCAGACCAATCATCTGTGGCATCACGAGGCCTCTTGCCTCTGGCTTCCTCGTCTCTTCGAACAATGTCCTGCTCTACTCTGTAGCAGGCATCTAACAGCTCACCGAAATTACATGGATTTGCATTGACAATCTAGGTCCTGATCCTCAAATTAAGGTCATGCTCAAACTTGATCATCTTAAGCCTCTCATCTGCCATAATAGAAGGAACATAGCGGCCTAATTTAGTAAACCGATTAGCATACTCTGATACAGTAACACTAGCCCCCGAGTCTCAGAGACTCTAACTCCCTGATCTTCTAGAAAGTCATGGACGGAGGAATGTAGAACTTTCTGAACTCCTCCAAGAATCTGGCCGATGCAACTGGCCTGGTCAGTGGCTGGATATTCGTCTCAAAACCAGCCGGATAGTCCGTGTCTTAATCTCATCCGGCACCTGTCTCAGATCAAAACAGTTCTCCACCTCATCAAGCCACTTCTCGGCCTTGTCTGGATCTAGTCCTCCCTCGACATTAGGCACACGGGACCTCTTGAGCTCCCCGAAAAAGAATCAGGTGCCCATCTGCTGCTGAAGCTGTGGGGGTGGTGGTGCAGGTGCAGTCTGTGCGTTCCCGACTACCTGACCGAGCTGTATTAGGGCGTCGAGAACTAACTGTGGTACACCTCCTGGGCATGTGCCTGTGGAGGTGGAACATGTTCTGGTGGTGCCAGTATCGACTCTGCAGCTGGTGGTACCTGAGGCGGGGGAGGCAACTGCGTCTGTCTATCAGATCGCGGTCTGCCTCGTGATCGTGAAACCATCCTATTGAAACAGTCATTTTCACACAATCTTCCACATAAAAACATAAATGAAATTTTGAATTAGATGTCCTATTCATATTCTAAAAGGAACAGTCTAACTGATTTATCCGGTAATAAGTGAAGTATGCTTATTCTAATTATTCCTACTGAACCATTCCAAGGGATCTATTCTAAGGCTGGTACACTCAGTCTAAATTCATAACTCAGACTCTAAGATCATAGTCTAAGTACATGTATGTTGATAAATATGTTTATACACAGACAAGTTGGGAGGGTATAATGGTCAAATTACTTGGGTGCAAAAGTTGGACAAATTTAAATATTGTTGCTTCTCTCTCTTCTATCGGATTAAAAGGGCACCAGGCAGCCTTCTCAAACTGATGCTTTCCTCTGCATCAATCAAGTCACACTCCTGAACCCATGCTGCAGAAAAATCGAACGTTGAAGCATTTTTTTGACCGTTGAGAGTGTACCTTCTGGGAAGATCTTCTTCCTTTGTGTTTTAGTTGTATATATAGGGTGTTCAATATAGATTTAGAAGCAAGAAGTTTTCTTCTGAAAACTTGTGTTTTCTTCTTTTGTGAACATTCAAAGTGTGTTAAAGTGATCTTTTATATGTAAGCACAAGTGTGCATGTGATCAAGTGAATTGTTTTGTGAATAAAGTGATTATTATTCAAGTGATTATTGTATCGAAGTGATTTGTGTGATCTAAATTGATAAACTGATTAATCGAAGTGTTTTCGGTGTATTCAAGTGATAAGATTCAATCTTCTTCTTCCTCTTGAATCAGTTAGCCCTAATTCTTGGTTAGGGCTCCGATTTCCCACATGGTATCAGAGCTATTACGCTCAAATTTTAGATTCTGAGATTTGATTCTATGATCTTTTTTGATTGTATTCAATCAACCGAGAAATTGTTCGATTCTGATTTTATCTAAAGTGCTACCGATTTTCAATTTCTGTTTGAAATCAGGTTTTGTACTCAAGTTTGCTGAGGGCAAGTTGATTCTACAAGTTGTGTGTTGAAACTCTAAAAGTGCATGTTTAATCTGAGTTCCGATTTCAAACCTTGTTCAAATTTGCACTGTGTGTCCTAAGTCGTTGGCAATTGAATTATCAATCTTTCTAAAGTTTTTTTTTTTTTTTTTTTTTTGAAACCATGCTGTGAGCACAAATTCTGAGCTTGCATGTTCAAACTCTGGTTTATTTCTGTTCAAAATCAGAACTCGCATGTGTGTCTCTGAGTGAAGTTATGAAATTCGTGGTGTAGAGCTTGTGAACCCAAGGTTCACTCTCTATCTGAAAATAAAAATTTTATTACACTGATTTCTTTTTTGCTCAAGATCGAGCTGTGTTCTGGATTTGCATGCCTCAGTGGATAAAGCCTACTGTAGTTTTTTAAAGACTATCACCATTCTGTTAATGTTCAAGGGTGAAGAAGTTTTGCCAGAGGTTGCTACTAAATCGATCTGCTTGAAGTACAGGGACAGCTTATTACGGTGGTTAGCTCACCATCTGTTCAACGAAAGTCCCATGTTGTCTGGATGCTTACCTTGGAGACTTATGGAACTGATCCTTTTTCTTCTTCATCAAAATATCTCAGATTCTATTTCCCAGGTGTTGGGGTTTCTATCGCTTATCATTACTAATTACTGCTTGCAGGTGGTGATTAACGTGTATCAGCTGTATGAATGCATGGTTTTTGATGATGGTCTATGCCTCATGCTCTTGTTTGGTGCTTAAGTCTATGATCTGGTCCTACTCTTAGTGTGCGTATGTCGAATGAATGAAGTTTTTAAGCATTCAGTATAGTTATGAAGCACATTGTAATCATCATACTTCTTGTCAAGTATTTATGTTTGTCTTAACCGGTCATGTGTAACGTTCTCAGCTTCTATTTACAAAAGGGTTGCATCCAAGGCTAGATGGTTGATTTATCTCTGCAATAGTCTACTCATATTTAAATGTATGTTATACTTGGTACGTGTTGCTGAGAGCTAGTCTTGCCACTTATAAGTGTTATATGCTTCATGTTATTATAGTAACAAGTTTTTCTACAAGTCTTAGTAAATCTGCTGTCCTGCTTGGTGAATTTAATCCATTGATAAATTACAGTTCTCCCTTATAACTGTTCCTGGTTATCATCATGTATTGGTCTCTTCTTTTCTGAGTTTTAAATGTCTTGGTTGGCTGATTACTCATTTCCATGGTTTGGAGGCTGTGGAGTTATCTAGTTCTTATGTTTCATCTCCTACGCAATGCAAAGAATGTCCAATTATCACTTGTTGTGGAGCGTATATTGAAAAATTGACATTATATTATGGGTTAGTTAAGTGTTTAGCTTCCTATTGCCTACTCTATTTTTTGGTTGTTACCTGCTATGCTTCAGGGGGAGCATGGTAATTGTCTACCCTTACAGCATGTTGAGATAAAAATAATCTTGGTGTCCTTCTCCTGCTGATAAAAGTGTGCTCATTTGTGGTTGTTTTTTTTTTTGTCATATATGGTCAGGCTATGTGTGTTCTTTCTTGCAACCTCTCTCCATTTGTGCTGCCAGCTGTTTGCTAAATGACTTGCTTGTCCCATGTGTGTTCTGCTTGGTCATGAATCCTGTTAACACTTAGGTGGAACATGTTCTGTTCATGTCTTAAGCATTCTTTTATTGTTTAATACCTGGTTATTGATCTAACGTTTTTCTTTTATTGTTTAATACCTGGTTATTGATCTAACGTTTTTCTTTTCTCTCCTAGATTTGTTTAACCATAACAGGTACAAGCTATGAAATATATTGACGAATCACTCTCTGAGGGATGTTTATCTACCTCCTATTACATTTCTTGATGCATTCTTGTATATTTACCTTGACTAAATCTTGTCCTGATTCAAATTGGGTTCTGATGTAATTAATACTTCTCTCGTACGTTGGTAACATTCTATGAACATGTGAAGAAATAACCTTGGCATGTGGATAAGATCTGTGTAGTAACTATAATTTTTTGTGTCTTATATCATTTGGAGTGCTTAATTTTTACACTCTGTCATTGTGACTGATTAAGTCTGTTTCTGGGACAGCCTTCATGTTGTTAAGACATATGTCATAACATACTATCTCAAAGGTTCATCGTATCTATCATTAAGTGTTCAATTAGCTGCATTATTTGGTTCTTGTCCTAGGTTTAGGAGTTCTTGGCTATGGGTATGAATCTGTTCTTTGGCCGGTTCGCTCTCCCATATTTCTTGGCATAACATACCTCAAGTATGTTCTCTGATTTCCCTTCTGTCACTCCATGGTCTCATTTGAATTCATAGGTATCTGAATGGGATCGAAATTGTGCCTTTAATGCACAATATGGCTGCTATAAGTATAAAGGTTGTTCTGTTCTTGGTCCTTGCTTTACTCTAAACATATTGCAAGTGGCTCAGGAATGGAGACCATTTTTTCACTAATTATTGTTGAGAAATATGTTTGGATAATTTTCAAAGTCATGATATTAAGTGTTGCATGTCATAAAAATGTCACACATGATGTTACAAATGATTAAGAGTTGAAATATATCAATTAAATCAAGAAAAATGACATTGATCTCTCAGGGTATTGTACTTCGATCGATCTATGTACATCGATCTCTCACATCGATCGATCCACGTAAGGTAGAGAAAAACCAAGACCTTACTGTGAGACATCGATCTCTAAACCTGAGACACATCGATGGATCATTGTACATCAAACTCTCACTTCGATGGATCGATGTAGGTCATAGACAAACTATGGAACTACTGTGAAATATCGATCTCTGAAGCAGAGGCACTTCGATCGATCGATGTCTAGGGTTTTTAGAGATATTTTTCTAAAATGTGACAAAATGATTGTTTTAGTTTTTACATGATTTATGCATATTTATCATGTTGTTGTTATGTGTTTTTGATGATTATAAATGTCTTGTGACTAATGTGCATTGGGAGTTTCTACAACTTATCAAAAAGGACAAAAATGCTATTTTGAGTTTGTGTAGGTACTTGACATGGTGAAAATATTTGAATGACACATTCATTTCTTAATTATCATCACAAAGGTGTTATTATCTTTATTCCTGACCATCGGGTCATTTCTGGAGTTTTTTCTCACCAGGGATATTTTGATCATTTTATCCTCCGATGGCGGTTTCGGTATTTTTACTCAAGGAATGTCTTCAGTATGGTATTATCTTTGTTCCTGGAGTTGATTTATGATTATCTTGAGGATTATTTGGTGGTTCTCCATTGTATTTCTCTATTCGATGACATTATCGATAGTAGCGGGATATGTGACGGTATTCGATGTCACGTTCTATTTTTACTTGAAGACCTTCTTATATATGTTATTGCAGAGTCTTATTTATCATCTTGCAGAGATTGTAAAGGTGCTAAATGTTGAGAAATATGTTTGGATATTTTTCAAGGTCATGATTTTGAGTGTTGAATACTTAAATATGTCATATATGGTGTTATAAATGATTAAAAGTTGAAAAAGTGAAGAAAAATGACGTCGATCTCTCGGGTAGAGACACATGGATCGATCGATATTGGACAGAATAGAACCAAAAACTTATTGTGAGACGTCGATCTCTCACGTGGATCGATCGACGTACGTCAGCCCCTTACATGGATTGATCCACGTCTCACAAAATCAAAAACAAAACTCACTGTGAGACATCGATCTCTGAAGCAGAGGCACTTCGATCGATTGATGTCTAGGGTTTTTAGAAATATTTTTCTAAAATGTGATAAAATGGTTGTTTTTATTTTTACATGATTTATATATGTTGATATTATGTCTTTTTAATGATTATAAATGTCTTGTGACTAATGTGCCTTGAAAGTTTCTACAACTTACCAAAAAAACAAAATTGTTATTTTGAGTTTTGTAGGAACATGAAATGATGAAAATATTTCAAGGACTTATTCTCATTTTATTTATCATGACAAAATGTTATTATATCTATTTCTGACCATTCGGGTCATTTTTGGAGTTTTCTCTCACCAGGGGCATTTTGGTCATTTCACTCCTGAGGGCAGTTTTGATATTTTTGCTCAAGAAATCTCTTGAGTATATTATTATCTTCATTCTGAAGCTCATTTATGATTAGCTTGAAGATTATTTGGTGGTTTTTTATTATTTCTCTCAATGGATGATATTATCGACAGTAGCGAGATATGTGACGAGTTGTGATATCACACTCAATTTTTTTCTTGAAGACCTTCTTCTATATGTTATTGGAGGATAGTAATCATCATTTTACAGAGAATTTAAAGGTGTAAAAGGTGTGAAATTGATCACAACATACAAAGAGAAAAAGTGAGAATTTTGGTGTTATATATTGACATAATCTTGTCAACTATTATTTATTGATTTCTCTTCATTAAATCTGAGTTTGTACACATATATATGGGTTGAAAAATGTTCATAAACAGGTGGAGAAGATGTCTTACTCATTTTATGACATGTGTACAAGTGGACCAATCAAAAAGAAGCTAGTTGGCAATTGGAATTTTCAAACTTGAAAAAAGGGCTACTATGGGTTGTTGGAGCTGATTTTGAAGCTTTTTTGAAGTCAAAAATACAGCCTCACATATCCTATGTTCATGACAAGAAGTTGAGGGTATAGTGGAGAAATTATGCCATCTTATCCTACTATATTATCTTCATTATTTCAAGACAAAATGAGGTGGTTATGTAGCAAATTGTGTTGTTTTATTTTGCCAAGTGTACAAGGTGATTATGTGGCCAACCAATGGTGTGAAGACACTTAAGCATTGATGATGAAGATAGTGACACATTGGAAATCTTATCCTCAAGGCTCATTTCACTCTATAAATAGAAGGCAAAGGTGAAGAAGAAAAGAACACACAACTTTCAAGCAAACTTGAAGATCATTATTGCTATTCTCTTCTTCTTGATTCTTTTTTATGTAGCTAAGGTGTTTCATTTCTTGTTATGGTTGAGCTACATACAAACGCCTTCTTGGGTTATTTTTTTAAGATTGGTTAGCCAAATTTATAAGGCTATACCAATAGGTGATATGGGTGTTGCAACCAAGAGTGACATAGAGGTGTTCATCCAAGTCTTGAATAGGGTTGGTGTTTAATCCAAGTATCAAGCTTGGTTATTGTTGTACTTTGGTTCATACCATAGTGAAATCCAAGGAAAGGTGTTCTTTTGGACTGGAGTAGGTCACATTGACCGAACCAGGATAAATCTTTGGTGTTCTTCTTCTTTACATTTTTCTGTTTTCTGCCTGTTTTTTACTGCTGATTTCACACAATTTCTCACGTTTTGAAAAAATAGCTAAACACTTTCAAAATTTGTGATTTTTGATGGAGTTATACTTCAGACTGTTAGTTTTCATTTTCAATAAGAATCACTTGATTGGAATAAGGGAAAGTTAGTCTTTCAGTCGTTGCAAGATAACTGCTCCAATCTGGCTGCAATCAGACCAGTTTTGAGAAACCTTGAATTCTATTTTTATCAAGAATTGTTTAAGGTCAAGGCCTTTTGGTGACATAAACTAGATATCATAAGGAGTGTTTTGACATAAATATCAACCTTTTTGGTTGAGTATTCAAAGAGAAACACGTTCTCAAAGTTTAGCAACATTTTGTCCAGATTGCCCATCTGAATCTTTTTATTTGTTTGAAGGGCCAAAAGATCTTACTTGTATCCAATTTGTGGACAGAGACTTGTCAAGACATTGAAGTTAAGTTCTGGAAATTTTCATAATTTTTTGGAGTTGTGTATACTGATTTGTGAATTTTACAAAAACGTGTACTTAATCTGAGGAGGTCTCAGATTCTGTTTTCAAAGGGGATTTTGTTAAAGGGTGTAGTTTAATTTCCGCTAACCACTATTCACCCTCCTCTAGTGGTATTCATTATAGGTGTACGGTTCAACATTAAAGATGTGAAATTCATCACAACATACAAGGAGAAATTGTGGGAATTTTAGTGTTATATGTTGACATAATCTTGTCGACTGTTATCTATCATTTTTTCTTCAAAAACCTGAGTTAATATTCATATATACAGCCCTCCAAAAGCATTTACAGGTGGAAATGATGGTGTATTCATTTTAGGACTTGATGCCAAGTGGACCAATCAAATACATTTGCCAACTAGAAAAACTCAAAAGGGTGGCCAACGGCTATATGGTTGAAAATGGGGCTGTTTTTATCCAAAAATTGCAGCCTTCATTTGTCCTATTCTCATGGCAAGAAGTTGAGGGTATAATGGAGGAATATGCCATCTTATCCTTGGGTATTATCTTCACAATTTCCATGTTATTTTGCAAGACAATATTTCGACCAAAGGGTGTTTCAAGGTGGACCACTTGTGTTGTTTCATTTTGCCAAGTGTACAAGGTGATTATGTGGCCAACCAATGATGTGAAGAAAACTAAGACTTGATGATGAAGATGGTGACACATTAGAGGTCTTATCTTCAAGGCCTATTTCACACTATAAATAGGAGGAAAAGGTGAAGAAGAAGAAGAAGAAGAACACACACTTGAAAGCAAAAAGTTGAAGTTCATTGTCTTGCTATCTTATTCTCCTCATTCTTGTTTCATTCTTTGTGTAGACAAAGTGTTCTTGTGATATTTGTCGTATAGCTACAAGCCCCTTGTGTCTCATTTATAATATTGGTTAGCCAAATTTATAAAGCTACACCAATAGGTGATAGAGGTGTTGCAACCAAGAGTTGCATAGAGGTGTTCATCAAAGTCTTGAATATGGTTGGTGTTTAACCCAAGGATCAAGCTTGGTTATTATTGTAATTTGGTTCATACCAAAGTGAAATCCAAGGAAAGACGTTCCTTTGGACTAGAGTAGGTCACATTGACCGAACTAGGATAAATCTTTGTATTCTTGTCTTCTTTACATTTTTCTGTTTTCTGCCTGTTTTTTACTGCAGATTTCATACAACTTCTCACGTTTTGAAAAAATAGCAAACACTTTTAAAATTTGTGATTTTTGGAGTTATACTTCAGACGGTTAGTTTTCATTTTCAATAAGAATCACTTGATTAGATTAAGGAAAAGTTAGTCTTTCAGTCGTTACAAGATAACTGCTCCAATCTGGCTGCAATCTAACCAGTTTTGAGAAACTTTGAATTCTGTTTTTATCAAGAATTTTTTAAGGTCAGACCTTTTGGAAACATAAACTAGATATCCTAAGGAGTGTTTTGACATAAAGATCAATCTTTTTGGTTGATTATTCAAAGAGAAACATGTTCTCAAAATTCAGCAACATTCTGTAAAATTCTGTCCAGATTTCCCATCTGAATCTTTTGATTTGTTTGAAGGGCCAAAAGATCTTATTTGTATCCAATTTGTGGACAGAGACTTGTCAAGACATTGAAGTTAAGTTTTGAAAATTTTCATAATTTTTGTAGTTGTGTACACTGATTTGTGAATTTTACAAATACGGGTACTGAATTTGAGGAGGTCTCAGATTGACCGAACCAGGATAAATCTTTGGTGTTCTTGTCTTCTTTACGTTTTTCTGTTTTCTGCCCGTTTTTTACTGCAGATTTCACACAACTTCTCACGTTTTGAAAAAATAGCAAAACATTTTCAAAATTCGTGATTTTTGGTGGAGTTATACTTCAGATTGTTAGATTTCATTTTCAACCAAAATCACTTGATTGGAGGAAGTGAAAGTTAGTCTTTCAGTCGTTGCAAGATAACTGCTCCAATCTGGCTACAATATGACCAGTTTTTAGAAACCTTCAATTCTATTTTACTCAAGAATTGTTTAAGGTCAGGGCCTTTTGGAAACATAAACTAGACATCCGAAGGAGTGTTTTAACATAAAGATCAACCTTTTTGGTTGAGTATTCAAAGAGAAATACGTTCTCAAAGTTCGGCAACATTCTGTCCAATTCTGTCCAGATTGACCATCTAAATCTTTTTATTTGTTTCAAGGGCCAAACGATCTTATTTTAATCTAATGTTTGGACAAATGCTTTTCAAGACATTGAAGTTAAGTTTTAGAAAGTTTCATAATTTTTGGAGTTGTGTACACTGATTTGTGAATTTTACAAGAACATGTACTGAATCTGAGGAGGTCTCAGATTCTGTTTTCAAAGGGGATTTTGTTAAAGGGTACCGCTAACAACTATTCACCCCCTCTACTTGTGTTCATTGTATGTGCATGGTCCAACATTAAAGATGTGAAATTCATCACAACATACAAGAAGAAATTGTGGGAATTTTGGTGTTATATGTTGACATAATCTTGTCAATTATTATGTATCATTTTTTTCCTCAAAAATCTGAGTTGATATTCATATATACAGCCCTCCAAACGTGTATTTACAAGTGAAAATCATGGTGTATTCATTATAGGACTGATGGCAAGCGGACCAATCAAATACAAGCTAGTTGGCAAAAATTGCCAACTAGGAAAATTCAAAAGGGTGGCTAACGGCTATATGGTTGAAAATGGGGCTGTTTTTATCTGAAAAGTGCAGCCTTCATTTGTGCTATTCTCATGTCAAGAAGTTGAGGGTATAATGGAGGAATATGCCATCTTATCCTTGGTATTATCTTCACAATTTGCATGTTATTTTGCAAGACAAAATTTCGACCAAAGGGTGTTTCAAGGTGGACCAATTGTGTTGTTTCATTTTTCCAAGTGTACAAGGTGATTATGTAGCCAACCAATAATGTGAAGAAAACTCAGACTTGATGATGAAGATGGTGACACATTAGAGGTCTTATCTTCAAGGCTTATTTCCCACTATAAATAGGAGGCAAATGTGAAGAAGAAGAAGAACACACACTTAAAAGCAAAAAAGTTGAAGTTCATTGTCTTGCTATCTTCTTCTCTTGATTCTATTTTCATTCTTTGTGTAGCCAAAGTGTTCTTGTGATATTTGTCGTATAGCTCCAAGCCTCTTGTGTCTCATTTGTATGATTGGTTAGCCAAATTTATAAGGCTACACCAGTAGGTGATAGAGGTGTTTCAACCAAGAGTTGCATGAGATGTTCACCCAGTCTTGAGTAGGGTTGGTGTTTAACACAATGATCAAGCTTGGTTATTATTGTAATTTGGTTCATACCATAGTGAAATCCAAAAAAAAGTGTTCCTTGAGACTAGAGTAGGTTTCATTGACTGAACCTGGACAGATCTTTGGTGTTCTTGTCTTCTTTACACTTTTCTATTTTCTACCCTTTTTTACTGTAGATTCCATACAACTTCTCACGTTTTGAAAAAATAGCAAAACACTTTCAAAATTCATAAGGTGGAGTTATATTTCAGACTGTTAGCTTTCATTTTCAACAAGAATCACTTGATTGGAGTAAGGGAAAGCTAGTCTTTCAGTCTTTGCAATATAATTGCTGCAATCTGGCTGCAATCTGACCAGTTTTGCGAAACCTTGAATTCGGTCTTAATCAAGAATTGTTTAAGGTCAGGGCTTTTGGAAAATATACATTAGACCTGAGGAGTGTTTTGACATAAAGATCAACCTTTTTAGTTGAGTATTTAAAGAGAAACACGTTCTCAAAGTTCAGCAACATTATGTCCAATTCTGTCCAGATTAACCATCTGAATCTTTTTATTTGTTTGAAGGACCAAATAATCTTATTTTTTTCTAATTTTTGGACAGAGTCTTGCCAAGACATTGAAATTAAATTCCGGAACTTATCATAATTTTTGGAGTTGTGTACACTGATTTGTGAATTTTACAACAACGGGTACTGAATCTGAGAAGGTCTCCGATTCTTTTTTCAAATGGGATTTTGTTAAAAGGGTAGTAGTGTAATTTCCGCTAACCACTATTCACTCCCCTCTAGTGGTGTTCATTGTAGGTGCACGGTCCGACATTAAAGATGTGAAATTCATCACAAAATACAAGGAGAAATTATGGGAATTTTGGTGTTATATGTTAATATAATCTTGTCAACTATTATATATCATTTTTCCTTCAAAAATCTGAGTTGATATTCATATATACAGCCCTCCAAACGTGTATATACAGGTAGAAATGATGGTGTATTTATTTTAGGACTTTATGCCAAGTGGACCAATCAAATACAATTGCCAACTAGAAAAACTCAAAAGGGTGGCCAACGGCTATATGGTTGAAAATGGGACTGTTTTTATCCAAAAATTGCACCCTTCATTTGTCCGATTCTCATGTCAAGAAGTTGAAGGTATAATGGAGAAATATGCCATCTTATCCTTGGGTATTATCTTCACAATTTCCATGTTATTTTGCAAGACAAAATTTCGGCCAAAGGGTGTTTCAAGGTGGACAAATTGTGTTGTTTCATTTTGCCAAGTGTACAAGGTGATTATGTGGCCATCCAATGATGTGAAGACAACTAAGACTTGATGATGAAGATGGTGACACATTGAAGGTTTTATCTTCAAGGCCTATTTCACACTATAAATAGGAGGCAAAGGTGAAAGAGAAGAACACACACTTGAAAGCAAAAAGTTGGAGTTCATTGTCTTGCTATCTTGTTCTCTTCATTCTTGTTTCATTCTATGTGTAGCCAAAGTGTTCTTGTGATATTTGTCGTATAGCTACAAGCCTCTTGTGTCTCATTTGTAAGATTGGTTAGCCAAATTTATAAGGCTACACCAATAGGTGATAGAGGTGTTGCAACCAAGAGTTGCATAGAGGTGTTCATCCAAGTCTTGAATATGGTTGGTGTTTAACCCAAGGATCAAGCTTGGTTATTGTTGTAATTTGGTTCATACCATAGTGAAATCCAAGGAAAGGTGTTCCTTGAGAGTGGAGTAAGTTACGTTGACTGAACCTGGACAGATCTTTGGTGTGCTTGTCTTCTTTACATTTTTCTGTTTTCTGCCCGTTTTTTACTACAGATTTCATACAACTTCTCACGTTTTGAAAAAATAGCAAAACACTTTCAAAATTCATAAGGTGGAGTTATACTTCAGACTGTTAGCTTTTATTTTCAACAAGAATCACTTGATTAGAGTAAGAAATAGTTATTCTTTCAGTCGTTGCAAAATAACTGCTGCAATCTGGCTGCAATCTGACCAGTTTTGCGAAACCTTGAATTCGGTCTTAATCAAGATTTGTTTAAGGTCAGGGCCTTTGGGAAACATACATTAGACATCGTGAGGAGTGTTTTGACATAAAGATCAACATTTGTGGTTGAGTATTCAAAAAGAAGCACGTTCTCAAAGTTCAGCAACATTATGTCCAATTCTGTCCAGATTGACCATCTGCATCTTTTTTTTTGTTTGAAGTATCAAACAATCTTATTTTTATCTAGTTTTTGGACAGAGTCTTGCCAAGAAATTGAAATTAAATTCCAGAAATTATCATAATATTTGGAGTTGTGTACACTGATTTGTGAATTTTACAACAACCGGTACTGAATCTGAGGAGGTCTCCGATTCTTTTTTCAAAGGGGATTTTGTTAAAGGGTAGTAGTGTAATTTCCGCTAACTACTATTCACCCCCTCTAGTGGTGTTCATTGTAGGTGCGCAGTCCAACGTTAAAGATGTGAAATTCATCACAACATATAAGGAGAAATTATGGGAATTTTGGTGTTATATGTTGACATAATCTTGTCAACTATTATCTATCATTTTTTCTTCAAAAATCTTAGTTGATATTCATATATGCAGCCCTCCAAACGTGTATTTACAGGTGGAAATGATGGTGTATTTATTTTAGGACTTGATGCCAGGTGGACCAATCAAATACAATTGCCAACTAGAAAAACTTAAAAGGGTGGCCAACAGCTATATGGTTGAAAATGGGGATATTTTTATCCAAAAATAGCAGCCTTCGTTTTTCCTATTCTCATGTCAAGAAGTTGAAGGTATAATGGAGAAATGTGTCATCTTATCCTTGGGTATTATCTTCACAATTTCCATGTTATTTTGCAAGAAAAAATTTCGGCGAAAGGGTGTTTCAAGGTGGACCAATTGTGTTGTTTCATTTAGCCAAGTGTACAAGGTGATTATGTGGCCAACCAATGATGTGAAGACAACTAATACCTGATGATGAGATGGTGACACATTGGAGGTATTATCTTCAAGGCCTATTTCACACTATAAATAGGAGGCAAAGGTGAAGAAGAAGAACACACACTTGAAAGCAAAAAGTTGAAGTTCATTGTCTTGCTATCTTGTTCTCTTCATTCTTGTTTCATTCTTTGTGTAGCCAAAGTGTTCTTGTGATATTTGTCGTATAGCTACAAGCCTTTTGTGTCTCATTTATAATATTGGTTAGCCAAATTTATAAAGCTACACGAATAGGTGATAGAGGTGTTGCAACCAAGAGTTGCATAGAGGTGTTCATCAAAGTCTTGAATATGGTTGGTGTTTAACCCAAGGATCAAGCTTGGTTATTGTTGTAATTTGGTTCATACCAAAGTGAAATCCAAGGAAAGATGTTCCTTGAGATTGGAGTAGGTCACATTAACCGAACCAAGATAAATCTTTGGTGTTCTTGTCTTCTTTACATTTTTCTGTTTTCTGCCCGTTTTTTACTGCAGATTTCACACAACTTCTCACGTTTTGAAAAAATAGCAAAATATTTTCAAAATTCGTGATTTTTGGTGGAGTTATACTTCAGACTGTTAGATTTCATTTTCAACAAGAATCCCTTGATTGGAGGAAGGGAAAGTTAGTCTTTTAGTCGTTGCAAGATAACTGCTCAAATCTGGCTGCAATCTGACTATTTTTTAGGAACCTTGAATTTTGTTTTAATCAAGAATTGTTTAAGGTCAGGGCCTTTTGGAAATATAAACTAGACATGCTAAGGAGTGTTTTAACATAAAGATCAACCTTTTTGGTTGAGTATTCAAAGAGAAACACGTTCTCAAAGTTCAGCAACATTCTGTCCAATTCTGTCCATATTGACTATCTAAATCTTTTTATTTGTTTGAAGGGTCAAACGAACTTATCTTCTTCACCATTGCCTCCTATTTATAGTGTGAATTAAGTCTTGGAGATAAGTTTGCACATGTGTCACCATCTTCACCATCAAGTCCAAGTGTCTTCGCATCATTGGTTGGCCTTGTACACTTGGCAAAATACGACAACATAATTGGTCCACCTTGGAAACACCTTGTTGGCCGAAAATTCCATCTTGGAATGTCTCATTTATCTTTTGCAAAATGTAGATAATATGGAGAAGATAATACCTCAACTTCTTGGCATGAACATAGGATGTGAGGCTGACTTTTCTTAGATAAAAACAACTCAAATTCAGCTCCAAAACAGCCTTAGTAGCCGTTAGGTTCAAATGGGAAATTCTAAGTAATAATCTTGATTATTCTTTGTAAAATGAAGATAACAAGAGAGAATAATACCACCAAAATACCCTCAACTTCAAGCACAAGAATAGGACATGTGAATTCTTCATTTGACTTCAAAAAATCTGATAAGAACACCAAGTAGCCGTTGGCTACACTTTTGAAATATCCTAGTTGGCAATTTTTACCAACTAGCTCCTTTTTGATTTGTTCACTTGTCACCAAGCTATAAAATGAGTACACCAACATTCCCATCTTTAGCACCTTGAAAACCTCTGAAAAATGATGAATAATAACCACCAACAACATATAAAATAGAGTCTTCAAGATAGAAATAGAATGTGGCATCTCAAATCGTCACATATCCGGCTATAGTCAATAATATCATCATGTGAGAGAATAAGATAAAGAATCACCATATAATCTTCAAATTAATAATAACTCAGCTCCAGAAATCAAGAATGGAGGAAAAGCAACATTCGGTGACAACAACAAAGGACAAGTTGTTGGAAAAGAATCAATTAGGGACCCTGACACATTTCAAATACGAAATGTGTTGTTAGTAAGCAATCTCTCTTATAATTTATTAAGTATTTCTCAACTTATGGATTGCGGTTATAATGTCTATTTTCTTCCCAATTCATGTGATATAATAAATGAAAAAGGAGAAATAGTATTAAAAGGAAATAGGGATGGTAACATTTATATTCTTACCTTAGATAACATGTTAGATGCTAAGGTTAAGTGTTTAATATCACATGACTTAGATGTAAATTTATGGCATAGAAGATTAGGCCATATAGGAATCTCAACCATTAAGAAATTATCTAAAAAGAATTTAATTAGAGGAATGCCTAAGTTAGACTTAGATAATTTTAAAATGTGTGAAACATGTATTAAAGGGAAACACATTAAAGAAACATTAAAATCGAAACATGAAGTGAGTACTAGTCATGTACTAGAATTGCTTCGCTTAGACTTATTTGGTCCAAGTAGGACAAGAAGTCTAGGTGGACACTACTATGTGTGTGTCATAGTAGATGATTACTCACGCTACACATGGACATTGTTCTTAACACAAAAAGACGATGCTCCATTAGCAATTGAAACTCTTATCAAGCAACTTGAAAATATATACGAAGAAAATGTCAAAAGAATTAGAAGTGATAGAGGTGGAGAATTTAAAAACAAAGATGTAATCAAATTTTGTGAATTACATGGAATAAAAAATGAATTCTCACCACCTAGAACACCACAACTCAATGGAGTTGTTGTTGAACGCAAAAATAGAACAGTACATGAAGTTGCTAGAACAATGTTATGTGAAAATAAATTACCTAAATATTTATGGACTGAAGCTGTTAGTTGTGCATGCTATATTATAAATAGGCTTTCTATTAGAAAGAAATTAAATAAAACACCTTATGAGTTGTTAAACAATAGACAACCTAAAATAGATTATCTTAGAGTTTTTGGTTGTAAATGTTTTGTGTTGAACACTAAGGATAATCTAGACAAATTTGAACAAAAGTCTATTGAATGTATATTTGTTGGTTATTCAACTAATTCTAGAGCATATAGGTGTTATAATCCTGCATCTAGAAAAATAATCGGATCTATACATGTGAAATTCAATGAAAATGCATGCTTTGAAGATAAAACTCAACATAAGCATGAGAATAATGTTGAAAATATGTTTGATGATGATATATTACTTGAGCCTGTAATTGATCATTTAGAACCAACTCCTCCTGGACAAGCCATGCATGAACCCTTAGATGAAATAAATGAAGAAACTTTGCAATTAGGAGATAATACTACTAATGATCCAATTACATACGACAATGTTCACACTAATGAAATATTTGAACAAGATGAGGGTGAACCTAGTTAATCTAGGAATTGGTGGCATCCTAAAGAATTAATCATTGGGGATCCAAGTGTTGGGGTTAGAACATGTAGAAACATAAGTCAACTTGAAGGACATAGCTTAGTCTCACACGTAGAACCTAAGAATGTTAATGAAGCCTTAGGTGACATATCATGGATAGATGCCATGCATGAGGAATTGAACCAATTCACAAGGAACAACATGTGGGACTTAGTACCTAAACCTGAAGACAAGTCTATAATAGGAACTAAATGGGTCTTTAGGAATAAAATGGATGAACAAGGAAACATCACACGGAATAAAGCTAGACTAGTCGCACAAGTTTATAATCAACAAGAAGGAATAGATTATGAAGAAACCTTTGCACCCGTTGCACGACTAGAAGCAATTAGATT
Organism: Eustoma russellianum; assembly: GCA_036186865.1. Classification (NCBI taxonomy): domain Eukaryota; kingdom Viridiplantae; phylum Streptophyta; class Magnoliopsida; order Gentianales; family Gentianaceae; genus Eustoma; species Eustoma russellianum. The sequence goes on from AP025053.1 coordinate 8,345,547, forward strand.
GCTACTTGTGATTGAAAGTCTAAGCAATATTAAACTCTTCCAAATGGATGTCAAGAGTGCAATCTTGAATGGATACATCCAAGAAGAGGTGTTTGTCAAACAACCCCCTGGATACGAAGATCCAAAGAATCTTAACCATGTTTACAAGCTTAAGAAAGCTTTATATGGTTTGAAACAAGCTCCAAGAGCTTGGTATGATAGATTTGCGAACTTTCTTTGTTGTACCCAACGAAAAATCACATTGTACTTGAGACTTGTATAAGTGAATTAATGAAAGGTTACATCGTCAAGTACAATTTATTTAGTCTTATGATTACTTCTTTAATTAGAATTGTGTTAAGGAAAATATTGTATAATAATTCAAGCATAAATTATGGACTATGTGAAGTGGCCAATTCACCCCAAGTACAATAAAAGTTTTTGGCCCTAACGCCTTAAAGGGGCTTGGGAATGTCCTTCCAATTAAAAGAGACTAATCCTAAAAAGGGCCCTCTTAAAACAAGCCCAAATAGTAATTAGGGATTTCAAGTAGTGGGGTAATTTCCCTCCCAACCCCCACTACATTCGGCCCATGAGTCTAGAAGACTCATGATTTTTCCTAATTATATTTTATTAGGAAAAAAATCAAGAAAGGGGGTTAATTAAGGAAAAAGGGCAACTACCTAGTAGCTTTTCCATTAAACACTCTTAAAAGTAACTCAAGCATGATGGAGCCTACTAATTGCACCCTTAACCGCCGGCTTTAACCATGGTGCAACCAAGAGACATCTTAAACTTTACCATGGTTACTTTATGCTAACTACAACCCAAAAGTAACCCTAGTTTGCTAAAGTAACTCAAGTTAGCTAACTCTAATTAGCTTAACCATGCAAAGGGAATTCTCTTCTTCTCCCTTAGGCTCCCAACGGCTAAACACTTAGCCTTTGAAGAAATATCCTCTCCAAGAAATTCTAGAACTCTCTTAACTCCACCACTCAAGAACTCGCAAAGAATAAAAGAAACAAGAACCCTTTCATCCCTCTCACACGGCCAACTTGAGCCAAGGAAGTCCAATATCCTCTCCATCTTCAAGCTTCAAGAATCCTCTAGGTAAGTTGCATGTCTAGCTACTTAGTTGAATTTCATAATTCCTAGAATGAAGCTCACATTGCCTCTTTTATGCTTGCCAAAACCGTGACCTTCATGGTCACTAGGTTCAAACTTTCCAAGCTCCTAGGTGGTTTGAACTCCATTCAAGCCTCATTTTGGTAAGCTAAACTAGTCCTAATCTAGCTCTATTTCTCATTTAAAATGGTGGCTAATATGTCTCCTTTTTCCTCCTCAAAACCGTGTGCTTCATGAATGAAGTGGAGGAAAAATATCAACTCATTTCACTCAAGATCCAAGCTAAGAAAAGGTTCTAGCTTGAAAAGGCAAGTACACTATAAATACTCTTGACTTATGTGTGAAAGTATATGCTTGAATGTCTAGCTATTAGTAAGATTTAATCTTAGATGGAAAATATTAGGCTTGAAGCATGAAAGATTAGCATTCCTTAAGAAAGGTGACTTGCATGTGTAAATTTCCTCCAAAGATGAGTTCTTTGCCTCCTTAGGATATGAATGTGTTGCATGTATAAGATAAATGTGGTAAAATTTCTCTTTGTTACCATGCAAGGGGGACGGTTGAAAGGGGGAGTAGGATGAACAATGATTTTTGTGAAAGAGTATGTATTGTGGGGTAAAGGATACATAGAAGTTGTATGTTTGGATGTTTTTATGACTTAGGCGTTTTATGTTCATTGTGAAAACAAAGTATAACCCTTACATGTGTAAGAAACGGGCTGTTTTGGGGGTATGGAGCATACAAATTAGATATGCCAAGGATAGACTTGATTATGTACAAAATGTGCATTATCAAAGTGTGCTTTGTGTAATTTTCAAAACTGTTTTTGATGTAGAAAAAGGGGTTTGAGTGATTTCAAAATATGTGATTTAAATGAGCATGACATAAAACGTGTGCATGATATAAACGTGTACAAACGTGTGCACGATATATTGCTTCTTACTTGCCTTATTTAGTTCATATATAATATTGCCGTACTAACGAGCCATGAAGCGTTAAAGCTTACATCATATGGCAAACATTTGTTGTGTTTATACTATTTTCAGGTGCCACCATAAATGAACTAAACTAGTTCATTAAGTGAAGTACTTAGTTAATTAAACTAAGTAGTTCATTAAAGGAAGCTACATTTGAACAAGGCACAAAGGCAACAAGGCTAAGAAAGGAAAGTCTCCTCCTCCTCCTCTCACCTTATCGCACGCCTACACATATATATAAATATATATTTTCAGATTTTTTGAAAAAGGCACATACAAATGTATTCCAACGTACTACCGACACGTTATATATTTTACATACGTATGTTAACGTCACACCATCATACTTAACTCATATTTATGAGTATATTCAGGTCTTATATCATATGATATAAGTCATGGTGATGACAAGTTAAATACGACACGTTAAAAGGTTCTAAACCGAAAATTGTCGTATCGGGCGAATACCGAAACTTTGCCAACGTGTCACGTACTTGCCATAAATAGATGGCCAGCCCCTACACCTCAAAAATCATTATTATTTTCGTGGCTATGATGCTAATTTCAGCCATAAAATCATTCCATGTTGGCACACACAAATCACCCCACATTAAGGCCAAATTGTGGAGATTCCAATTTCAATTTTGTCACATGTCTAGGCGGCACTTTAATCAGCCTTATAAGCTGAATATTAAAGTTTATATTATGTATATTATGTGTAACATAATATATATAACATGTGCAAAAAGTTGGAATTTAAATAGAGAAAAATCGGGTAATCGATAAACATCGAAAATTCGGTTTTCTACGTACACAACACATGGAACGTTTTTGGCATATCATACGACATGTATCTAGACACTTTTTACATATGTCATACATCTTAAAGTGTTATAAAAAATTAAATTAAGGGCTGATTGGAATATAGCATGTGTGTATTATTAAATGTGCCCTATTTTACAAAGTTAGCAAAAATAAAATTCAGCACATGCATATACATGTATACACGCCCCTACAGCTGAAATGGAGCATATGTGGAGCCTTGTTGGCATATTGATTGGTCAAGAATCAATCATATAATGTTGGTGTTTTAAAGAAAGAAGCTACAAAAGGTAAGGTTTCAAACTTTGTCTCATTTGAAACACATACTGAAAATTTCAGCATGTAGAATTATAGGTGGCCGATTTTTGGAGATTAATGAGCATATAATTGGTGTCTTGAAACATGTGGTAAATTGGATGAAGAAATGGAAGTAATTTGAATAAAATACCAAGCCATAAAGTGTGATATCTTAAATATCACACATGCTGAAATTTTTCAGCATGTGTGGAATGAACCTTGGCCGAAATTTAGGCCATGTTGGTGTCCAAATTTTATTTCCAATTTGATAAGAATATTTGCTACTAATTGTTGATTTATTTTAAAAGAAAAATAAATGAAAATTTGGAAGTATTTTGAATTTTATCACCATGTATCACATGCTGAAATTTCAGCATGCTAACTCCTCATTATGGCCGAAATTCTCACCTTATTTGGAGAAATTTTATCTTGCTTAATTTATGTGATAATCTTAGATGTTATGGAAATTATTCTATGTTGATTTTGGCACATGCTTTTAGTGAAATATTCAGATTTTCCAAGTCATCAAATGATGGCAACATTCAACCAATCATGAAGTGCCAAGTAAGCAAAGGTTAAATGATCATCCAATGAGAAGGTGCCAAGTAAGCAAGATCATGTCACATTGATGCCATACATTCTCCCAAGGACTTAGAAGATAATTTTCAAGAGGGGAAGGCACCTATAGGGGACGGCTTTCAAGCATAAATGGAGAGGAGAAGAGCAAAACAAAAGACAAGAACAAGCATTGCATTTTCAAGTGACAAAAACGCCTAGCCCTCTCTTCTTCTACACTCTCTTTCTTTCTTCTTCTTGAAAGCCTATTGTACTTATATTCTTATCCTTGAATAGGCTTGTAATATACCACCACATACTCTTTATCTTTATAAAAGATTGATCAAGGTGTGATCAATCTTCAATCTTGCTAGGTGGTGGTGTTCGTGCAAATTGTATTCATCGTACAAGGTTTGTAAAGGGTTGGAGTTGGTGTGTAACTCCATCAACCCTGTGGTAAGGTGTATTGCGTGTGTGTGACTAGTGTGAACCGAGGAAGGTGTTCCTCGAAGACTGGAGTAGGTTGTTTATAACAGAACCAATATAAAATTCTCGGTGTTATTTACTTTCACCACTTATATTCTGTTTCTGCACTGTTTACTCTTTTTGTTTACGCTCGTAAAAAATAGTAAACGATTTTCAAAAATTACGAACATTTCCAGAAACATAGCCACACGTCTTAGCGTTAATTTGGGACAAGTTTCAACCCTTTTGGATAAGTATAAGTCACTCAAACATCTAAAGTTCTGAGACTAGTGCAGTCTGATTTTCAGGCTTGCAAAGGTTGAGACTTTGAGTGTATTTGACTAACTTCCCGAAAGAAATTTTCAGAAATGTTTCAACCTATTCAAATACAACATATAAGGGGTTAGTGGTTACAAATTCAGAGCAATTGGAATTAAGAAAAAATATGAATAAATTTTTCAAAATAGTCTACCGTTTCTGGCAGATTCGCGCAATCTGACCACCAACGATTTTTGAAGGGGTTAAAGTTGAATTTAAATCTGAAATTTTTAGGAGACACTCATAACATCTGAGGCTAAGTTCTCTCAATATTTCAGAATTTTTGAAGACCTACAACCTAGTTTTAAAAACGTTTTAAAACTGGTCCTGAAAACAGAATCTGTTTTCAGAAGTTGAGTTGTTTGGTTTTAAACAAATTTTAAAAACCACACTTTTCGCACCAACTATTCAACCCCCCCATTCTAGTGGTGCCTTGCAGATCCTACAAGTGGTATCAGAGTGAAGGAACACTCACTACAAAGGATCCAACGATTCAGTGAGATGGCAACCACAAATCTCAAAACCGAGCAAGAAGGTATGTCGAGCCAAAGGCCTCCTCTTTTTGACGGTGAGTCGTTTATTCAATGGAAACTAAGAATGAAGCTTTTTATTATGGCTATAGATATTGATCTTTGGTCGATTATAGAAGATGGTCTTTTTGTCCCATCTAAGTTATCTACCGTAGACGGAGTCACACTAGAAGTTGTCAAACCTAGACAAGAATATACTAGTGATGATAAAAAGAAACTTAGCATGAATGCTAGGGCTATGCAACTGCTCTTGAATGGATTAAGTAAAAGTGAGTCTAGTTATGCTTCAAACTGTTCGAGTGCACAAGAAATGTGAAGGATACTAGAAATGAAGCACGAAGGCACGAGTCAAGTAAAAGAGTCAAAGATAAACATGCTTATGTCCACACTTGAGTCGTTTAAACTATTGCCTAATGAATCTATTGTTGATATGGATCTTCGTTTGACTAGCATCTATAATTCTATTGAGTCTCTTGGTAAAGCTTTTACCATGCAGGAAAAAGTACAGAAAGTCTTACGAAGCCTTCCATCAGAGTGGGACTCTAAAGTAACCGCAATAGAAGAAAGCAAAGAAACGAACTCAATAAAGATGGAAGAGTTAATTGGATTACTTAAAGTGTACGAAAATAAACTCACCATACGGAAATCAGAATCATCTAAACAAGGTAAAGCTATTGCTTTTAAATCAAATGAATACGTCTCTACTTCTTCCGATCACGTAGATGATAGTGATTCTGTATCAGATAACGATGACCTAATTCTATTGGCTAAAGGCTTAAGAAAATTTATGAGAAGGTCATTTAGAAACAAAAATAAGGGTACTACAACTAAGAGAAATAAGAACAAGTCAAATGATAAAGATGTTAAATGTTATGAATGCGACAAACTTGGACATTTATCATATGACTGCCCCAATAAAGAAAAGCAAACAAATAAATACCCTGACAAGGAGCGGAACAAGAATAGACGCATCTCAGAATCCAAGCAAAGGAAACGTGCTCTAAAGGCCTCCACTTGGAGTGATACATCGGATTCCGAGACTGAAACCGAAGAAGAGACTGCACAAGTATGCTTTGTCCAAAGCATCAAATGAGGTATCATCTGATTCTGATTCTGAGTCTGAGCCCTCTTATGATGATCTTTTTAGTCAGTATTTAGAATTGCATAAATTTACTAAGACTCTCGCTAAGGAAAAGAAGCGATTAATTGAAGATAAGAAACTGTTAGAATCTTCTAACGAGAATCTTGTCGCTCAATTAAACGATTCAAAGAAAGAGTCATCATGCATCATCACTGGATTAAAGATAGAGATTTCATCATTAACCACTCAAAATAACGAAATGAAATCCGAGATTTCAAATTTGAAATCAAGGAAAATAGATCTAGAGAAAATGATGAAACAGTTTGATGCGGGATCAAACATGCTACATCGTATTATCTTATCTCAAAAGCATGACAGTGACAAAACAGGTTTGGGATACGTTGATACTAATGAAGTATCCACCAAACCAACTAAGTTTGTTGTGTCTAAGAAAGTAGACACCCCAAAGCCTCAAGTGGCGCTAAGATGACGCAAAAACCGCCTCTTCCCTCATCACTCCCCACTTCCTCTTCATATCATGTGAAATACAATTTTGTACCATATAGATATGAAAAGAAAAGAGTGATGCATACACGACATTCATATCATCCACGCACTACGCACACACACACAAGGACATATCAAAAACATCCTTCATTCAATGAGTATAAAGGAGTTCTTGGGCAAAGTCCCAAAGTGCATTCACCACGTGTCTACTATATCGCACCTTCATCTACATTCTTGCCATTTGCTAGACCGAGAAGGATCACCCAAGTATGGGTACCGAAAGGTACTTTTACCAAGAGGTGATTAACTAACTCGAAAGGACCCAAAGTTAAAAGGGTACCTAAATCATCTTTTCACATTACAGGGAGCCCACACATCGAAAGATACAACTATAAAGTGGTTCCTTGACAGTGGCTGCTCGAGGCACATGACGGGTGACTCGAGCTTGTTCACAAAATTAAAGAAGGTCACAAAAGGCAGATCCGTGACCTTTGGAGACAACAACGAAGGCAAGATCATCAGAAAAGGTACGATAGGAAATCCAAGCACTCTTCAAATCTCCAACGTCTATTTGGTAAGCAACTTATCTTACAATCTTCTTAGCATTTCTCAATTTATTGACAATGGCTTTGATGTGTGCTTCACTCACCCTTACTGCAATATAATAAATAAAAATGGAGAAACCGTTTTAAAAGGAAAACGAGAAGGTAACATTTTTACGCTTTCTATGGATGATGTGGTAGACGCTAAAGTTAAGTGCTTTATGTCAAATGAACCCAATGTGAATTTATGGCATAGACGTTTAGGACACATTGGTATTTCCACACTAGAAAAACTCCAACGAAAGAACTTAATACGATGACTGCCTACACTTGATTTAGACAACTTTCAGTTGTGAGAATCTTGCATAAAAGGCAAACAAACACGTGAGTCACTTAAGCCTAAGAATGAAATAAGCACGACTAGAGTCTTAGAACTACTACACGTTGATTTGTTTGGTCCTAGTCGCACTACAAGCCTTGGTGGGCGCCACTATGCATGCATGATTGTTGATGATTTTTCTCGTTATACTTGGACTTTATTTCTTGCACATAAGGATGATAGTGCCATTGAAATTGCGAAATTAATTAAACAACTTGAAAATCAATACGGTGTCAATGTGAAAAGGATAAGAAGCGATAGAGGAGGTGAATTTAAAAACAAAGATATGATTTCATTTTGCGAAGAAAAAGGAATCAAGCATGAGTTTTCGCCACCTAGAACTCCATAATTAAATGGAGTAGTAGAAAGAAAGAATCGAACATTACAAGAAATCGCTAGGACTATGTTATGCGAAAATAAATTGCCTAGATTTCTGTGGGCGGAAGCCGTAAATTGTGCATGCTACATAGTAAATCGCCTATCTATAAGAAAGAAAATAAACAAGACGCCTTATGAGATATTGAATGATCGCATGCCTAAGATTGACTATTTTCGTGTGTTTGGATGCAAATGTTTTGTTTTGAATACAAAAGATAATTTAGATAAATTTGAATCTAAATCAATTGAATGCATCTTTGTTGGTTACTCTATAAATTCAAAAGCATATAGATGTTATGATCCTCTCACTAGACAAATCATAGAATCTATTCATGTGAAGTTTAATGAATTCGGTGAGATTGATAAAGATAACGAATATGATGATGACTTTGAATTGAAACCCGTGTTGAATGAAGATGATGGTACATTTAATATGCATGACATGAATGACACACTAGAAATGCATGATCACTTAGAAATGCATGATAACATAGAAAAAAATCAACCAAGATGGCATAGAGATCACCCACATGATCTCATCATAGGCGACATCACTCACGGTGTGCGACCACGTAGAAGAATTACTTCAGATGAAATAAATCAATTTCATGCTATGATTTCTGAAATTGAACCCAAAAATGTGCATGATGCTTTGAGTGATTCTTCTTGGATTGATGCTATGCATGATGAGCTTAATCAATTCGTTAGAAATGATGTATGGGATTTAGTGCCTCGATCACAAGATAAGACCATAATAGGCACAAAGTGGGTATTTAGGAATAAAATGAATGAAGAAGGAAAGGTCGTTAGGAATAAAGCTAGACTTGTAGCACAAGGCTATAATCAAGAAGAAGGAATTGACTACGACGAAACATTTGCACCCGTAGCACGTTTAGAAGCCATACGACTCTTACTTACTATTGCTTGCATGAAAGATTTCAAATTATATCAAATGGACGTAAAAAGTGCATTCCTAAACGGATTTATACAAGAAAAAGTATACGTGAAACAACCACCCGGTTTTGAAGATTTGAAACATTCCGATCACGTGTACAAACTAAAGAAGGCACTATACGGACTAAAGCAAGCGCCGAGAGCATGGTATGATCGGTTTGCTACTTTCCTTTTAGAAAATGATTTTAAACGAGGTACTATAGATAGTACACTATTTTTGAAACAAGATAAATCGGATTTACTTATTATTCAAATCTATGTTGATGACATTATTTTCGGTTCTACCTCACATAGACTTGTTGAAGATTTTGAAAATTGCATGAAATCCGAATTTGAAATGTCTATGGTTGGTGAACTTAACTATTTTCTTGGATTGCAGATTAAGCAAACAAGTAAACGCATTCACATAAGTCAAGCAAAATATGTCAATGACATGATTAAAAAGTTCAACTTTGAAAATTTGAAACCATCCCCCACCCCAATGAGTGTCACTACTAAATTGGACAAAGATGAACATGGTAAAGACTTTGATAATGGCCTATATAGATCTATGATTGGTTCTTTGCTATATTTAACTGCCAGTAGGCCTGATATTAGGTTCAGTGTATGCATGTGTGTACGTTTTCAAAGTCAACCTAAGGTGTCTCATTATAATGCGGTAAAAAGAATCTTCCGCTATATTAAGCACACGCCCACCTTAGGAATTTGGTACGATAAGGATTCCGAATTTAACTTACATGCTTATACTGATGCAGATTATGGTGGCTGCAAAATAGATAGGAAGAGCACGAGTGGGACTTGCCAATTTATAGGAAACTCACTCATTTCATGGTTTTCCAAAAAGCAAGCAAGCGTTGCTTTGTCCACTACTGAGGCTTAGTACATGGCACTTAGCCTTTGTTGCACACAGTTGTTGTGGATAAAACAACAACTCTCGGACTTTGGAATTACTGTAAATAGAATTCCTATATACTGTGATAGTATGAGTGCCATCAATCTGTCTAAGAACCCCGTGTTACACTCTAAGGCTAAGCATATAGAAGTACGCTATCACTTTCTTCGTGATCACGTAAACAATGGTGATATCGTCATAGATCACGTACGCACAGAAGCACAAGTAGTGGATATCTTTACAAAAGCCTTAAATCAAGTCACGTATGAATCTCTTCGTTCTAAATTAGGCATGATTTCAGTTGATATGATTTGATTTGACGTAATTTGATTTTCTTTCCTTATTTACAGGTATCTTTTGATTTACTTTCTAAAATAAAGGGGGAGAGAAAGCATGATTTAAGGGGGAGAGAGAGATACTAATTAATACTGATTGCATAAATCAAGGGGGAGCGGAGATACTAATTAATACTGATTGCATAAATCAAGGGGGAGCGGATTCGAAATTTAAATTTCAAATTTTGAATTTATGCATAATTGAAGGGGGAGTGTGTTGTACCCCAACGATCATGTACGTGAAAACTATGAATATGAGACGGAATGAAAGCGACAATTTCTTTTAGCGCGTGTTACTTAAGTCAACTTAACCCTCTTTACTTAATTATTATTGAGGTGATACCAAGCCAATTTAAATAAGGAAACTTCAAGAAAGTAGTATATGAAATATAGAGCTATATGAACCATACATACCATTAGGTATGTGCGTGTATATGATATATGTGTATGAAATGTATAAATACCTACATGCGTATACATAAGAGGATATATATATAGTACACGTGGCGTGTATATGTATGTATACATACACATACTAATCTTAGAATATGATAAAATAAAGAAAACAATATAGTGCATGAATCAAAATTACAAGAAATATCAAGTTGCCCAAGAAGCCTAAAATTCGGCCAAGGCATGAAGGGGATTCTAGAATTCTCTAGCCAATTTTATTAGTTAAAATAATTACTTAAAGTCTACTACACCATTAAGACAAGAAGTTATTATGCAAAGAGTAAATAGAAAACAAAATAGACATGCATTTAAGGAACAAATAAGACAACTCATTAAAGAAAGAAGTAGTATGGTTGAGGTCATAAAGACCCCAACCAAAATCGGCCATGGAGGATTTTTAAATCCTACCATGGTTACTTTTTCCTTAAACCAAGGTTAAGATAACCATGATATGATAAAGTAACTTGGGTTAGCTCAAAAGTAACCATAGTTGGAATAAAGTAACATTGGTTAACACTCATGGAAACCCTAACCTCCCTATTATCCCTCCAAAATCGGCCAAGCCCTCCCCATCTCCTAGATTTTTAAATCTTGCAAGACTACACCCTACATTCATCTAGAAAATTCTTCCCAAGCAAGCCAAGCAACACTTAGCAAAATTCCCTCCTACCCTCACCAATATTTCGGCCCCCATCCTCTTGGAGGATAGGAGTTCAACTTCACTTTCAAGACTCAAGAAGACATCTAGGTAAGTCTTGTTCCAAGCTTCCTTAAGTGAATTCTTATTTGGTGAAGAATGAAGCTCACATGAACTCCTTCTCTCCATGCCAAAACCGTGACATCCATGGGTTAAATAGGTGAAAGTCTTCAACTTTCCTAGGTGGTGTTATGGTGAGGTGCTTGAATCTCCATTCCAAGCTCATTTTGGTAAGATGCTCTAGCCCTCAAACATATCCTATTTTCTCTATTGGATAAAGACTAATCTTTTCCTTTCATTTCCATCAAAACCGTATGCTCAAGGTAAGGAAGGAGAAGGATTTCAACTTAACTCACTCCGTAACCAAGCAAAGACAAGAGCTTTAGCTTGAAGAGGCAAGTATACAATGATCTCTCATGATTTATTTAAAGAATTTGTGACTTGAATGCTTAGAAGTTCTTAAGATATGATCTTTAGTTGAATATCTTAAGTTTGAGACTATATCTTAGTGATTCCCTAAGAACAATGCCTTGCATGTGATTTATTCCTTTAAAGATGAAGTCTTTTTCTATATGCTATATGAAATAAGGCTGACCTAGAGTGAAATAAGGTTCACCTAAGTAGGTCTAGACAAGATTGACTTGTGAATGTAACACAAAAGGTCCTAAGGAAAGAAAACATGTGAAAGCTAGGAGCTTTATGAGGTTATTGGTAAGTTTAGATTAAGATGACTCTTGAATGTGAATGCATGCTTGAATATGTGTTGTAAAATGTGGTTAAGGCAACACACAAGTTTCGGCCCAAAGTATTGAGTGAAAACATGGACATTTGACTTGGATAAGATGACAAAATAGCAAACCACTGGAAGTGGACAGAATAGAGTGACGTTTTAGATGCTTTAAGAACTGACCTTACAGAACTTCAATAAAGCTAATTTTTGGTACAGAGCTAGCCTCGTGAGTGTAGTGCAAGTGAGAGTTGGAATTTCGTTAAAATCAGTTACTGATTATTTGTAAGAAATTATACGGTAAAACTGCTCCAGTAGAAAATTCTAGAGTTAGGCAGAATTGATCACTGGTTTCAACGAATTAAAAGAGGACCTTGTGGACCTTCAATAAATCTGATTTTTGGCATAGAGCTAGTCCCATGAGTGTAGCAGATAGGGGTGTTAACAAACCGAGTCGAACCGAATACTAAGTTTTCGAACTTGAATTCGTTTAGCTAAACGAATAGTTCGGCTCGGTTCGTTTAGCTAAACGAACTTTAAAATTGGTTCGAGTTCGGCTCGATAACCTTATAACTGTTTAAACGAGCCGAACTGTTCACGAACAGTTCGACTCGTTTAACTAAACGAACTCGAATACCTATTCGAATTCGGCTCGTTAACAAATAATTAACGAACGAATACGAACCGAACACGAACCGAACTCGAATAGTTCGCGAACGGCTCGGTTTGTTTAACACCCCTAGTAGCAGATATGAGAGTTAGAATTTCGGTAAAATAAGTTATGGTTAATTTTTAATAAAATAATTAGTGAGACTGATCAGGCTGTAAATCCTGGAACATGACAGAATGATGTAATGTTTTGAACGGCTGGAAAAGAGACCTTGTAGAGGACCAATAAAGATGATTTTTGGCATGGTAATAATACTATGAGTGTAGTGAACACGCCAGCTGGAATTTTGGTAAAACAAGTTCTGGATTATTTTATATGAATTAATTAGTCAAACTGCTCAACTGAAACCACTGGAACCAATCTGAAGTTTAGTAACGACTTTATGGACTCAGAAAGGGGACTTAGAGATATGAAAATAGGCTAAATTTCGGTAGGATACTAGTTCCACGTGTTTATGATTTGTGCGAGTTGGAATTTCTGAAAAACGAATCTCGGATTTGCCGCAATTGAATTTTTAGTAGAATGTGTCAGTTCAGTTTCAGCACTTAATCCGTTTCGGAAGTTAATTAAATGAGCCTTTTATGGTTATTGAAGTAATCTGAAATTTTTACGACATGTATCTAAGATTCCACCTAATGTATGGATGACAAAAGACTATGGAAATGGACTTATTTGGTTAGCTTAACCGCCCCATGAATATGAAGTAAAAGTCTGGAAGAATTTAGCCTCTGCATTCATGCATGTTGATATGTTATAAGGAATGCCTACGCTTATTCATGTCATGACTTGCATTGCATATCACGGCATGTATCACGCATGATCATGAACCTGATTTTCATGGATTTTAAGATGCAATCAAGTTTTACAAGCGACTATGTTTTCGTTATGCATGAAAAGTTTTTACGGTCCCATGTTTTTAAAGAAAGCTTCATGATTCCTTTGCCGGCCAAGCATGCGACTAACCCGACTCCAGACCCGGGGTTAATTGGTCTGATGACATGATATGTTCTGGACCCGTTCAGATCTGGGGTTAATTGATCTGATATCTGTTCTGGACCCGTTCAGATCCGGGGTTAATTGATCTGATATCTGTTCTGGACCCGTTCAGATCCGAGGTTAATTGATCTGATATCTGTTCTGGACCCGTTTAGGCCCGGGGTTAATTGGTCTGATGATATGTTCTGGACCCGCTCAGATCCGGGGTTAATTGATCTGACACTCTATTTTTACGACATGTTACTTTATGGGACCAAAATGATGTTTTGACATGACATGACATGACATCATGTATTGCATCTTGCATAATTCACGAACATGAGGACATGTTGCATGGTACAGTTAATAGTTATAAGTTATTATTGGTATAGCATTACCTAAAAACCTACTTAAGTCGAACGCCAAGTAAGTTCAGGATCTAAGATTAGGTATGGTATAGCATTCCCTAATACATGCTAAAGCCGAACGTCAAGTGAGTTCAGGATCCAAGATCAGGTATGAATTATGATTATTTGAGGTTTTTGGGGTAATACATTCATGTTATGATTCTTTACGTATTTCATGGTCGTTTATTGTATTCTTGCTGGGTGATTTTTATCACTCACACTTTATTTTTCCCCCCAGAGCCAGATAATGCCAAGATAGAATGGATCGAGGATGAGCCGAGGGTACCTTATCCATAGGCGAGAAGATATGAAGGGAGCTAAGCTAAGGACTTTTGTGCGGCCAAGACGTTTTGTATCATGACTATGTTTGAACTCTCTGGATTTCAGTTATGTTATTTTAGGGGACTACTACTTTTGGGAACTTAGTAAATTAGTGATGCATGCTTGATTTGAAAAGTTTTAATTCTGCCTAAATTTTACTACCATGTTAAATGTTAGCATGGAGTCCACGACTTAAGTTATGGATGTTCGCATGTTATGCATGACGTCTTGTACTCTCCTTAGTGAAGTACGGCGGGTGCACCGTATCCGGACGAGGCCCGGGTGCAGGGCGCTACAGGTGGTATCAGAGCCCAGGCTCTAGATTTCGGGCAGAACGTAAGACTAAGTTATGATCCTAGCAATCTAAGTTTGATCTTAGACCTAAGTCATGATCTTAGATGAGTGATGACCTTAGACTAGGACCACGTAGACCGGGTTTACGATGTAACTTAATAAAGAATCTTGAACTATGAAGCTAGGTCTATGACGTAAGACATGCCCTTTCCTTCCGTATTTTAAAATTTTGAATTATGGTCCTTGGTCAAATAAATTTATTTTATTCCGATATTCTAAATAGACGATAAACCCATAAGTACAGATGGTGAGACCACGTGGCAGACCTCCGAGAGCACGACCAGCTGCTCAGGAGCCCATTCCTCCACCACCAACACAGGTCCCGCCGCCACCTCAGCCGGATCAGGATCCTCCAGCACAGAATAATCCACCACCGGCTCCACAGGCACCTGTTCCTCCGGGCATCCCGGATATGAATGCATTTCAGACCTTTTGTCAAGTCGTTACGCAAATAGGACAAGGCCTAATTCATCAGAATGCTCCACCTCAGCCACATCAGCCAGTAAGGGATGCCCAGTACTATTTTGAGAAGCTCAAGAGGGCTAATGTACCACCGTTTGAGGGAAAACCTGACCCAGATACTGCGGAGAAGTGGCTAGATGAAGTTGAAAATTGTTTTGAGCTAATTCAAGCCCCAGAGGAGATGAAGGCTCAGGCTATCAGACCTTTCTTGATCAATGAAGCTAATCAATGGTGGAAGACGAACCTGCAACCTTTGCCTAGACCTATTACTTGGGAAAGATTTCTGCAAGAATTTCATAAGTTCTATATCCCTCCATCAGTCAAATTGCAAAAGAGGCATGAGTTTGAATCTCTGAGGCAAGAGTTGGGTATGACGGTAGCTGAGTACGCAAATAAGTTCATCGCACTTGGGAGGTTTCAGCCTGTTACTAAGAATGATGAGGAAACGAAAATGCTGAAGTTTGAAAGAGGTCTGAACCCAAGAATTAGGACATGGTTAGTGAATGCAAATCCTGCCAATTTTGGAGCACTTCTGAATGCATGCTACCGTATACAGAGGGATATTATACGAAGAGATGATGTGGTCAAAAGCGAGAAAGACAAAGAACCGGAACTGAGAAGTATAGGAAAATGGCTAAGAAGAATTTCAGAGGATCCGTTCGTCAGGGACAATCTCAAGGACAGAATCAGCGACGCAAGAAAAATCAAAATAATCAGCCGAAGAATCAGGCCCCAGCTCAGCAGCCAGCGATACCAGTATGCCCTCATTGCCAGAAGAGGCACGTGGGAGAATGTAGGTGGAAGACAGGTAAGTGCTTTGGATGCGGAAAGGATGGTCATATGATTAAGGATTGCCCGGAAAAGGGAGCACAACCACAACAACATCAAAGGAATCAGCGACCACGTGCAAATGCAAGGGTGCACGCTATGACTGATGCTGATGTTGAGGAGACCGCTGACGTAGTGACTGGTAAGATTTAAAGTTTTATGTCTTCAATACCTTTCACTTATGCATGACTATCATATTACTTAGAAAAACGTGCCTGGTTCAGGAACTATCTTAGTGTGTAGCATACCTGCAAATGTGTTGTTCGACAGTGGCGCTAGCCACTCATTTATCTCAAGGAAGTTTGCTAAGAATATCGATCATGATCCAATCCGATTGGATTCACCTTATAGGGTACAAGCAGCTGGCGACCAGGTGCTTGTTTCCCCATCACATATTCAGAAATTGTGCGCTTGAGTTTAATGACCAGTTGTTTGAGGCCAATTTGATCCCCATATCTATGAGTGATTTTGATGTGATACTTGGAATGGATTGGCTCTCAAAGAATCATGCTCACATTGATTGCCGAAGCAGGCAAGTTATCATTAAGAACCCAACTCGAGAGGAGATGTCATTCCAAGGAGGAACTAAGTTAAAGAAACCATCCAAGAAAGTCTTTGTTAACGCAGCTTGTGCCAGTCAAGCATTAAAGAAAGGTCATGAAGGATTCTTGGTGTATGTTTTAAGTGCTGAACAAGAAAGCCCTACCCTTGCACAAGTCCCAGTTGTTAGTGAATACCCTGATGTATTTCCTGATGATCTGTCTGGACTACCTCCTGATCGCGAGATTGCTTTTGAAATAAACCTTGTTCCAGGAGCTAAACCCATATCGAAAGCCCCTTATCGCATGGCACCTGCGGAATTAAAGGAGCTAAAGGAACAGTTACATGAGCTATTAGAAAGGAAACTTATTCGCCCCAGTGTTACACCTTGGGGTGCTCCGGTGCTATTCGTGAAAAAGAAAGACGGAAGTATGCGCTTATGCATCGATTACCGGGAGCTCAACAAAATCACCATAAAGAACAAGTACCCATTGCCCCGGATTGACGATTTATTCGACCAGCTCAGGGTAAGTAACTCGTAAGTTTTGACTTGACTAAGATTTAAATCCTTTGAAACCCTATCTAAAGCATTTTAATGCAGGGATCTCGAATCTTTAGTAAGATTGACTTACGATCTGGATACTTTCAACTGAAGATTAAGGCGAGACTGCTTTCAGAACCCGCTATGGACACTATGAGTTCTTAGTCATGCCTTTTGGTTTGACCAATGCCCCTGCCGCCTTTATGGATCTTATGAATCGAATCTTTCAAGAAAAGTTGGACAAGTTCGTAGTGGTCTTCATCGACGACATCCTAATTTATTCACCCGACGAAGAGACTCACGCAGCCCATTTGAGGACAGTCTTGAATATTCTAAGAGCAAGACAGTTGTACGCTAAGTTTAGCAAATGCGAGTTTTGGCTGCAAAGCGTATCATTCCTTGGTCATGTGATTTCAGAAGATGGGGTTTCGGTAGATCCCAAGAAAATTGAAGCTATCACGGAATGGCCCAGACCAACAAATGTTACTGAAGTGAGAAGTTTTCTCGGACTAGCCGGATATTACAGGAAGTTTGTGGAAGGATTTTCGAGGATAGTTGTTCCCCTCACCAGATTGACCCAAAAGAAGACCAAGTTTGAGTGGAGTGCCAATTGTGGAAAGAGTTTCTTGGAGCTAAAAGCAAAGTTGACATCCGCTCCTATCCTAGCTCAGCCCACTCCTGGTGAAAAGTACGTAGTGTACAACGATGCTTCGAAGAATGGTCTCGGATGCGTCCTTATGCAGAATGACAAAGTGATAGCCTATGCATCCCGACAGTTGAAACAATTTGAGCAAAACTATCCTATCCATGATCTTGAACTCGCCGCAGTGGTATTTGCGTTAAAGATATGGAGGCACTATTTATATGGCGAAAAGTGCGAGATCTACACAAACCACAAGAGCCTAAAGTACCTCTTTACCCAGAAAGAGCTTAATATGCGGCAACGTAGATGGTTGGAATTGATTAAAGATTATGACCTTTCCGTTAAATATCATCCGGGAAAAGCTAACAAAGTCGCTGATGCATTAAGTCAGAAAACAAGTCACCCACGTCAACCACCTCTTCCACGAGACATGGAAGAATTTGGCCTAGAAGAAGTTGACTCAATCGATGAAGTTCTCGCCAGATTGGTTCTTGTCCCTTCATTGATTGATAAGATCAAGGAAATTCAAAGGATTGATGAAGCCATAAGAAAAGTCAAGAAAAGGATGGAAGATAAGCTGCGAGATGACTTTGAGATTCGCAGTGATGGCAGTTTATGGTATCAAGGACGGTTATGTGTCCCTGAAAACAAGGAAATCAAGGATGAAGTTTTGATGGAAGCTCATAATTCTCGATTAACTATACATCCTGGAGCTAATAAGATGTATCAAGATATCAAGCAAAAGTTTTGGTGGCCCGGTATGAAGAAACAAATAGCAGAATTTGTTGAGCGATGTTTGATCTGCCAAGGAGTGAAAGCCGAACACCAAAGACCTGCTGGATTGTTACAACCCTTGGAAGTGCCAGAATGGAAATGGGATCACATCACCATAGACTTTGTGACCGATCTACCCAAGACTAAGTATGGGAATGATGCTATATGGGTCGTTGTGGATCGTTTGACCAAGTCTGCTCACTTTTTGGCTATGACGATTAAGGCATCTATGGAGAAGTTAGCCTCTATGTATATTGATCAGATTGTTTGTCTACATGGAGTGCCCATAAGTATTGTTTGCGACCGCGACCCCCGATTTACTTCGAGATTTTGGACCGCCTTTCAAAAGGCAATGGGCACAAAGATAAGGATGAGTTCCGCATTTCATCCTCAAACAGATGGACAATCAGAAAGAACAATCTAAACCCTTAAGGACATGCTCCGCGCTTACATTCTTGATTTTGGAGGAAGCTGGGATAAAAGCCTTAAGCTCGTTGAGTTTTCTTACAATAATAGCTTCCACAGAACCATCGGAATGGCACCTTATGAGGCATTGTATGGACGAAAATGTTGGTCCCCACTCTATTGGGACGAAATTGGAGACAAAATCTACACAGGGCCCGACATTGTTGAGCAAACACGAGAGAAGGTAAAGTTAGTCCAACAAAGGCTAAGAGCAGCGCAAGATAGAACGAAGATATGGGCAGATGAAAGAAGGAGACCTTTGGAGTTTCAAGAAGGAGAGAAAGTCTTTCTGAAAGTTTCTCCGACCAAAGGAGTTAAGAGATTTGGCGTCAAAGGAAAGCTAAGCCCAAGATTCGTTGGGCCTTATGAAATGCTTGAGAAAGTAGGTGAAGTTGCGTACCGTTTGGCGTTGCCACCATCTCTTTCTCAGCTGCATGATGTATTCCATGTTTCTCAACTCCGTCGATATGTATACAACAAAAGACACATCCTTGAAGATCAACAGTTGAAGGTTGAAAAAGATGTAACTTATGAGGAGGAACCGATGAGGATAGTTGATCGGAAAGAGAAGGCATTAAGGAAGAGATCCATACCCATGGTGAAGGTACAATGGAGGCATCATTCTGAAGAAGAAGCAACATGGGAAACGGAAGAAGATATGAGGAGTAGATATCCCCATCTTTTTGACTAGCTTTTGAAGTTTCGAGGACGAAACTTATGATAAGGGGGGGAGGATGTTGTACCCCAACGATCATGTACGTGAAAACTATGAATATGAGACGGAATGAAAGCGACAATTTCTTTTAGCGCGTGTTACTTAAGTCAACTTAACCCTCTTTACTTAATTATTATTGAGGTGATACCAAGCCAATTTAAATAAGGAAACTTCAAGAAAGTAGTATATGAAATATAGAGCTATATGAACCATACATACCATTAGGTATGTGCGTGTATATGATATATGTGTATGAAATGTATAAATATCTACATGCGTATACATAAGAGGATATATATATATATAGTACACATGGCGTGTATATGTATGTATACATACACATACTAATCTTAGAATATGATAAAATAAAGAAAACAATATAGTGCATGAATCAAAATTACAAGAAATATCAAGTTGCCCAAGAAGCCTAAAATTCGGCCAAGGCATGAAGGGGATTCTAGAATTCTCTAGCCAATTTTATTAGTTAAAATAATTACTTAAAGTCTACTACACCATTAAGACAAGAAGTTATTATGCAAAGTGTAAATAGAAAACAAAATAGACATGCATTTAAGGAACAAGTAAGACAACTCATTAAAGAAAGAAGTAGTATGGTTGAGGTCATAAAGACCCCAACCAAAATCGGCCCCTACATGATTAACCATGGAGGATTTTTAAATCCTACCATGGTTACTTTTTCCTTAAACCAAGGTTAAGATAACCATGATTTGATAAAGTAACTTGGGTTAGCCCAAAAGTAACCATAGTTGGAATAAAGTAACATTGGTTAACACTCATGGAAACCCTAACCTCCCTATTATCCCTCCAAAATCGGCCAAGCCCTCCCCATCTCCTAGATTTTTAAATCTTGCAAGACTACACCCTACATTCATCTAGAAAATTCTTCCCAAGCAAGCCAAGCAACACTTAGCAAAATTCCCTCCTACCCTCACCAATATTTCGGCCCCCATCCTCTTGGAGGATAGGAGTTCAACTTCACTTTCAAGACTCAAGAAGACATCTAGGTAAGTCTTGTTCCAAGCTTCCTTAAGTGAATTCTTATTTGGTGAAGAATGAAGCTCACATGAACTCCTTCTCACCATGCCAAAACCGTGACATCCATGGGTTAAATAGGTGAAAGTCTTCAACTTTCCTAGGTGGTGTTATAGTGAGGTGCTTGAATCTCCATTCCAAGCTCATTTTGGTAAGATGCTCTAGCCCTCAAACATATCCTATTTCCTCTATTGGATAAAGACTAATCTTTTCCTTTCATTTCCATCAAAACCGTATGCTCAAGGTAAGGAAGGAGAAGGATTTCAACTTAACTCACTCCGTTACCAAGCAAAGACAAGAGCTTTAGCTTGAAGAGGCAAGTATACAATGATCTCTCATGATTTATTTAAAGAATTTGTGACTTGAATGCTTAGAAGTTCTTAAGATATGATCTTTAGTTGAATATCTTAAGTTTGAGACTATATCTTAGTGATTCCCTAAGAACAATGCCTTGCATGTGATTTATTCCTTTAAAGATGAAGTCTTTTTCTATATTCTATATGAAATAAGGCTGACCTAGAGTGAAATAAGGTTCACCTAAGTAGGTTTAGACAAGATTGACTTGTGAATGTAACACAAAAGGTCCTAAGGAAAGAATACATGTGAAAGCTAGGAGCTTTATGAGGTTATTGGTAAGTTTAGATTAAGATGACTCTTGAATGTGAATGCATGCTTGAATATGTGTTGTAAAATGTGGTTAAGGCAACACACAAGTTTCGGCCCAAAGTATTGAGTGAAAACATGGACATTTGACTTGGATAAGATGACAAAATAGCAAACCACCGGAAGTGGACAGAATAGAGTGACGTTTTAGATGGTTTAAGAACTGACCTTACAGACCTTCAATAAAGCTAGGTACAGAGCTAGCCTCGTGATTGTAGTGCAAGTGAGAGTTGGAATTTCGTTAAAATCAGTTACGGATTATTTGTAAGAAATTATACGGTAAAACTGCTCCAGTAGAAAATTCTGGAGTTGGACAGAATTGATCACTGGTTTCAACGAATTAAAAGAGGACCTTTTGGACCTTCAATAAATCTGATTTTTGGCATAGAGCTATTCCCATGAGTGTAGTAGAGATGAGAGTTGGAATTTTTGTAAAATAAGTTATGGTTAATTTTTAATAAAATAATTAGTGAGACTGCTCAGGCTGTAAATCCTGGAACATGACAGAATGATGTAACGTTTTGAACGGCTGGAAAAGAGACCTTGTAGAGGACCAATAAAGCTAATTTTTGGCATGGTAATAATACTATGGGTGTAGTGAACACTTCAGCTGGAATTTTGGTAAAACAAGTTCTGGATTATTTTATATGAATTAATTAGTCAAACTGCTCAACTGAAACTACTGGAACCAATCTGAAGTTTAGTAACGACTTTATGGACTCAGAAAGGGGACATAGAGATATGAAAATAGGATAAATTTCGGTAGGATACTAGTTCCACATGTTTATGATTTGTGCGAGTTGGAATTTCTGAAAAAAGAATCTCGGATTTGCTGCAATTGAATTTTTAGTAGAATATGTCAGTTCAGTTTCAGCACTTAATCCGTTTCGGAAGTTAATTAAATGAGCCTTTTATGGTTATCGAAGTAATCTGAAATTTTTACGACATGTATCTAAGATTCCACCTAATGTATGGATGACAAAAGACTATAGAAATGGACTTATTTGGTTAGCTTAACCGCCCCATGAATATGAAGTAAAAGTCTGGAAGAATTTAGCCTCCGCATTCATGCATGTTGATATGTTATAAGGAATGCATACGCTTATTCATGTCATGACTTGCATTGCATATCACGGCATGTATCATGCATGATCATGAAACTGATTTTCATGGATTTTAAGATGCAAGCAAGTTTTACAAGCGACTATGTTTTCGTTATGCATGAAAAGTTTTTACGGTCCCATGTTTTTAAAGAAAGCTTCATGATTCCTTTGCCGGCCAAGCATGCGACTAACCCGACTCCAGACCCGAGGTTAATTGGCCTGATGACATGATATGTTCTGGACCCGTTCAGATCCGGGGTTAATTGATCTGATATCTGTTCTGGACCCGTTCAGATCCGGGGTTAATTGATCTGATATCTGTTCTGGACCCGTTCAGATCCGGGGTTAATTGATCTGATATCTGTTCTGGACCCGTTCAGGCCCGGGGTTAATTGGTCTGATGATATGTTCTGGACCCGCTCAGATCCGGGGTTAATTGATCTGACACTCTGTTTTTACGACATGTTACTTTATGGGACCAAAATGATGTTTTGACATGACATGACATGACATGACATCATGCATTGCATCTTGCATAATTCACGAACATGAGGACATGTTGCATGGTACAGTTAATAGTTATAAGTTATTATTGGTATAGCATTACCTAAAAACCTGCTTAAGTCGAACGCCAAGTAAGTTCAGGATCTAAGATCAGATATGGTATAGCATTCCCTAATACATGCTAAAGCCGAACGTCAAGTGAGTTCAGGATCCAAGATCAGGTATGAATTATGATTATTTGAGGTTTTTGGGGTAATACATTCATGTTATGATTCTTTACGTATTTCATGGTCGTTTATTGTATTCTTGCTGGGTGATTTTTATCACTCACACTTTATTTTTCCCCCCAGAGCCAGATAATGCCAAGATAGAATGGATCGAGGATGAGCCGAGGGTACCTTATCCATAGGCGAGAAGATATGAAGGGAGCTAAGCTAAGGACTTTTGTGCGGCCAAGACGTTTTGTATCATGACTATGTTTGAACTCTCTGGATTTCAGTTATGTTATTTTAGGGGACTACTACTTTTGGGAACTTAGTAAATTAGTGATGCATGTTTGATTTGAAAAGTTTTAATTCTGCCTAAATTTTACTACCATGTTAAATGTTAGCATGGAGTCCACGACTTAAGTTATGGATGTTCACATGTTATGCATGACGCCTTGTACTCTCCTCAGTGAAGTACGGCGGGTGCACCGTATCCGGACGGCCGGGTGCGGTGCGCTACAGAGTGATAGGATTTAAATCATGTGCATAAGTTATTTTGAAAATCATCAAAAGGGGGAGATTGTAGAGAAAAAGGGGTTTGAGTGATTTCAAAATATGTGATTTAAATGAGCATGACATAAAACGTGTGCATGATATAAACGTGTACAAACGTGTGCATGATATATTGCTTATTACTTGCCTTATTTAGTTCATATATAATTTTGCCGTACTAACGAGTCATGAAGAGTTAAAGCTTACATCATATGGCAACCATTTGTTGTGTTTATACTATTTTCAGGTGCCACCATAAATGAACTAAACTAGTTCATTAAGTGAAGTACTTAGTTAATTAAACTAAGTTGTTCATTAAAGGAAGCTACATTTGAACAAGGCACAAAGGCAACAAGGCTAAGAAAGGAAAGTCTCCTCCTCCTCCTCTCACCTTATCGCACGCCTACACATATATATAAATATATATTTTCAGATTTTTTGAAAAAGGCACATACACATGTATTCCAACGTACTACCGACACGTTATATATTTTACGTACGTACGTTAACGTCACACCATCATACTTAACTCATATTTATGAGTATATTCAGGTCTTATATCATATGATATAAGTCATGGTGATGACAAGTTAAATACGACATGTTAAAAGGTTCTAAACCGAAAATTGTCGTATCGGGCGAATACCGAAACTTCGCCAACGTGTCACGTACTTGCCATAAATAGATGGCCAGCCCCTACACCTCAAAAATCATTATTATTTTCGTGGCTATGATGCTAATTTCATCCATAAAATCATTGCATGTTGGCACACACAAATCACCCCACATTAAGGCCAAATTGTGGAGATTCAAATTTCAATTTCGTCACATATCTAGGCGCCACTTTAATCAGCCTTATAAGCTGAATATTAAAGTTTATATTATTTATATTATGTGTAACATAATATATATAACATGTGCAAAAATTTGGAATTTAAAAAGAGAAAAATCGGGTAATCGATAAACATCGAAAATTCGGTTTTCTACGTACACAACACATGGCACGTTTTTGGCACATTATACGACATGTATCTAGACACTTTTTACATATGTCATACATCTTAAAGTGTTATAAAAAATTAAATTAAGGGCTGATTGGAATATAACATGTGTGTATTATTAAATGTGCACTATTTTACAAAGTTAGCAAAAATAAAATTCAGCACATGCATATACATGTATACACGCCCCTACAGCTAAAATGGAGCATACGTGGAGCCTTGTTGGCATATTGATTGGTCAAGAATCAATCATACAATGTTGGTGATTTAAAGAAAGAAGCTACAAAAGGTAAGGTTTCAAACTTTGTCTCATTTGAAACACATGCTGAAAATTTCAGCATGTAGAATTATAGCTGGCCGATTTTTGGAGATTAATGAGCATATAACTGGTGTCTTCAAACATGTGGTAAATTGGAGGAAGAAATGGAAGTAATTTGAATAAAATACCAAGCCATAAAGTGTGATATCTTGAATATCACACATGCTGAAATTTTTCAGCATGTGTGGAATGAACCTTGGCCGAAATTTAGGCCATGTTGGTGTCCAAATTTTATTTCCAATTTGATAAGAATATTTGCTACTAATTGTTGATTTATTTTAAAAGAAAAATAAATGAAAATTTGGAAGTATTTTGAATTTTATCACCATGTATCACATGCTGAAATTTCAGCATGCTAACTCCTCATTATGGCCGAAATTCGCACCTTATTTGGAGAAATTTTGTCTTGCTTAATTTATGTGATAATCTTGGATGTTATGGCAATTATTCTATGTTGATTTTGGCACATCCTTTTAGTGAAATATTCAGATTTTCCAAGTCATCAAATGATGGCAACATTCAACCAATCATGAAGTGCCAAGTAAGCAAAGGTTAAATGATCATCCAATGAGAAGGTGCCAAGTAAGCAAGATCATGTCACATTGATGCCATACATTCTCCCAATGACTTAGAAGATAATTTTCAAGAGGGGAAGGCACCTATAGGGGACGACTTTCAAGCATAAATGGAGAGGAGAAGAGCAAAACAAAAGACAAGAACAAGCATTGCATTTTCAAGTGACAAAAACGCCTAGCCCTCTCTTCTTCTACACTCTCTTTCTTTCTTCTTCTTGAAAGCCTATTGTACTTATATTCTTATCCTTGAATAGGCTTGTAATATACCATCACATACTCTTTATCTTTATAAAAGATTGATCAAGGTGTGATCAATCTTCAATCTTGCTAGGTGGTGGTGTTCGTGCGAATTGTATTCATCGTACAAGGTTTGTAAAGGGTTGGAGTTGGTGTGTAACTCCATCAACCCTGTGGTAAGGTGTATTGCGTGTGTGTGACTAGTGTGAACCGAGGAAGGTGTTCCTCGAAGACTGGAGTAGGTTGTTTATAACCGAACCAATATAAAATTCTCGGTGTTATTTACTTTCAGCACTTATATTCTGTTTCTGCACTGTTTACTCTTTTTGTTTACGCTCGTAAAAAATAGTAAACGATTTTCAAAAATTACGAAAATTTCCAGAAACATAGCCACATGTCTTAGCGTTAATTTGGGACAAGTTTCAACCCTTTTGGATAAGTATAAGTCACTCAAACATCCAAAGTTCTGAGACTAGTGCAGTCTGATTTTCAGGCTTGCAAAGGTTGAGACTTTGAGTGTATTTGACTAACTTCCCGAAAGAAATTTTCAAAAATGTTTCAACCCATTCAAATAAAACATATAAGGGATTAGTGGTTAAAAATTCAGAGCAATTGGAGTTAAGAACAAATAGTAATTAATTTTTCAAAACAGTCTACCGTTTCTGGCAGATTCGCACAATCTGACCACCAACAATTTTTGAAGGGATTAAAGGTTGAATTTAAATCTGCAATTTTTAGGATACACTCATAACATCTGAGGATAAATTCTCTCAAAATTTCAGAATTTTTGAAGACCTACAGCCTAGTTTTAAAAATGTTTTAAAACTGGTCCTAAAAACAGAGTCTGTTTTCAGAAGTTGAGTTTTTTGGATTTAAACAAATTTTAAAAATCACACTTTCTGCACCAACTATTCAACCCCCCTTCTAGTGGTGCCTTGCAGATCCTACATTTGAGAGGATTTGTATGTGGCTTTTAGAGTATATTAGAACATGTATGTTATGTTAAAAAGTGTATGTGAAGGTTAGTAAGCCATTTTTGAAGAATAATTTTAGTTGGTACACTTTTAGCAAGAAAAGTGACGAAAAGGGAAAATTACTGGAACATGGCAGAATAATGTAACGTTTTGTATGGCCTGGAAGTGATTCTTAGAAGCGTTCAAATAAGCTGATTTTTGGCATGGTTTTAGCCTTATGTGTGTAGTAAATATGAGAGTTGGAATTTTGGTAAAAGAATTTATGGTTTATACTTAATAGAATTTTTAGTAAAACTGGTCAAGCTGAAATTACTGGAACTGGACAGAATTAAGTGACGTGTTGGTTGATTCGAAAATGGACCATAGAAACATGCAAATGGGATGCTTTTTGGTAGGATGCTAGCCGTGTGTGTTTATTAAGTATGTGAGTTAGAATTTTGGAAAAAGGACTTATGGTTCAGTCACAATAAAAGTTTTAGTAAAACCGGTCACTTCAGAATTGGCATGTAACCAGTTTTGGGAAAGTGAGTAAATGACCCCTTTAAAGTTATTATATTGCTCTGGGATTTTTATGGTAATTACTTAGGAAATAGATGAGTATGTCCATGTAAATTAATCAGCTTGAAATTATTATTTTAAGGGGTAACTACTGAAATTAAGTGGGCACTACCAAACTGGAAAAACTGGGCAGAATTACTGAATTAGTTGGGAGGCTTCGTTCTTGTGGATTTAGGCTTGTTTGTATGGTTTGGGCTTATGAACATTAATTCCTGGTATGTTTGCAGTGTTTTCCAGGTATTGGCCTAAATTAAATAAGATTTAATGGGCTTGAAAGAAAGGTAAAAGAAGGGTACTACACTGATGAATTCAGCAGTACCCTGTTTGGTAGCTTAATGATTTGAGGGTTCTTTATGTCTTGACTCGTTACGTAATTTTTATGACAAGTAGACAAGACACCCTTATGCATACGTATGTCAAGAGACCATGAAAATCGGCCCGAATTATGAGGTTTTGAAGCCGCGCAAACAGAACGTTAATTCCTGAAATTTTTCCAGCTTAAAGAATAAGACCGTACTTGTATGTATGTGATGCATTTTGTCACGAATTGCATAGTGCACGTCATACATTGCATCATCGTCATTTGCATGATTCATGAAACTGATTTTATGACAAAGAATTATGAAAAGACATTTTTAAAGAAAAGATTCAGTTTTGACAAGAACGTTCTCCATTGGTACCATTTATTTCTGGCCAGCTTAACCCGCTCCAGATCCGGGGTTAATTGATCTGATGATTATGACCGTTCAGGCCCGGAGAGAATAGACCTGATTATGACCGTACAGGCCTGAAAAGAATAGACCTGATTATGACGAATATGACCGTATAGGCCCGGAGAGAATAGACCTGATGACTACGAATGATGATATGACCATTTTCGGATCCGGAAATAATAGATTCGAAGGGATGAGCATGACCGCCTCAGATCTGGATATAATAGATCTGAACACTCTCTTGTTATTGACGATGATGTTTTGAAAGAAAGAATGAACAAATTTGTCCTTATTTTATCATACGGCGTCACACGTGCATATTCATACATGTTGCATTTAATGGCTATTCGTATGTTTGGTACACTGCTACTTAGACTAGTATGTTATGACTTGATATCCTCTAAGTTATGATTTTAATGTTATGTCGTATAAGTTATGATCTTGTTACTAACGGATATTGGATGGATAATCAGGTGTGTTACAAAACCAAAATTTTGGGGTTTTGGTTCTTGTGTGTACTTTTCATTTAATTCATGATTATTTATGGTTTTCTTGCTGGTGATGTTGTCACTCACCCCTTATTTTACCTCCCAGAACCCGCAGGAAATAGGGTCGAGTGGATCGAGGATGAGCCTAGGGTTCCCTATCCGTAGAGGTGCGAAAGAAGGACGGCTTAAGGGTTTTTGTTATGATGGTCATGTTTGGTGGACTTTTTATGAACTTATGTTGGGAACATTGATTTTCGGATTTTCTCATTTTGCGAACATGTTTGTAAGACTTATGACGGATGTTTAGACTCTTTTATTTTAAAAGTTTTTATTCTGCCTCAGTTTTGCTTACCTGTCGATGTGTAAGCAGGAAGGTCCACATATTTTGTTATGGACTACGACATGTTATGGATTGACGTCTGGTACTCTCTGTAGTGAAGTATAGCGGGCGCACCGTATCCAGCTAGGCCGGGGTACAGGGCGCTACATGTGGTATCAGAGCCGAGGCTCTAGATCCGGGCAGAATATAGAA
The DNA here is from genome assembly GCA_036186865.1 of Eustoma russellianum. Classification (NCBI taxonomy): domain Eukaryota; kingdom Viridiplantae; phylum Streptophyta; class Magnoliopsida; order Gentianales; family Gentianaceae; genus Eustoma; species Eustoma russellianum. Next base: position 8,374,733 of record AP025053.1, read on the forward strand.
TTAAGTTATGATTTTAGAAATCTAAGTTTGACCTTAGATCTAAGTCATGATCTTAGATGAGAGTTGACCTTAGACTAGGATGACACGCTTATGTGATAAACATGCTTTACATGCTTATATATATTGTTGCCATACTAACAAGTCATGAAGCGTTAAAGCTTACATCATATAGCAAACATTTGTTGTCTTTGTACTATTTTCAGGTGTCGTGATTAATGAACTAAACTAGTTCATTAAGTGAAGTGTTAAGTTAATGAACTAACTAGTTCATTAAGTAAGACATATTTGGAGAGAGCTATATGGAAAAAAATTGAAAATGGAAAGTCTCCTCATCCCGTTAATTCACACGCCATTTTCATATAATATATATATCCATATTTTTTTTCTAAAAAGGCACTATATACTTATATTCCGATGTACCACCGACACATCACATATATTATAAACGTACGCCGACGTCACACCACTATATACACCTTATATTTATGAGTATATTCAGGTCTTATACCATATGTTATAAGTCATGGTGACGTCAAAATTATAACGACATGTTACAAGGTTATAAACCGAAAATTATCGTATCGGGTGACTATCGAAACTTCACCGACATATCACGTACTTGCCATATAAAGATGGTCAGCCTATATACATCAACAATACTTCAAAATTAGTGGTCAACATATCACACTCAGCCACAAGATCATACCATGCTTATACACATAAATTACTCACAATTGAGCCTTAATTTGTGAAAAATTCAAACTCAATTGTTTAAAGCACATGGCATTTTTGAACATCAGCCATATGAGCTGAATATACACCTCATTTTATGTATATTATGTGTGACATAATATATATTACATGTGTAAGAAGTTTGAAATTAATCGGAGAAAAATCACGTAATTGACGAAAGTAGAAAATTCGGTTTTCTACGAACTTACACGCATAGAACGATTTTGACATATATGTAACATGTATTTAGACACTTTTTACACATTCAAGACATGTTAAAGTGTTCTAGAAAATTCAAAATAAGGTTGATTATAATTTACCATATATGTGTGAATATTGTGCATTATTTGACAAAGCTTGCCAAAAGAAAATTTCAGCACATGCAGCCTACCAGTACACGCCATGCTCAGCATTTTTGAAGCCTAGGTGGAGCTTATTTGGCACTTCAATTGGTGGAGAACATGCCACATAAGATTGGTGACATTGAAGAGGGCTACACATATGAAAAGAATTCAAAAGAAACACATGCTAAAAACTTCAGCACATGTTTTGTGTTATGGCCGATTTTTACCATGTCATTGTCTTCAACTGTCTTCCAAAATTGAAGGGAATTAAATCGTGATTATATGGTAATAATTCATCTTGATGTTGAGCATATGTCTTAGAATTTTTTTGAAGAATTTACAGATCATTTAAAGGATGCCAAGGTGGATAAATGTTGGCCAATCAACAAGTGACAACTATTCACAAGACCGAACAAGAAGGTATGTCGAGTCAAAAGCCTCCTCTTTCTGACGGTGAGTCCTTTATACAATAGATGTTGGACCGTGCACATGCACTAAACATCACTAGAGGGAGGGTGAATAGTGGTTAGCGGAAATCACACTACTACGCTTGATTATAAACCCCTTTGAAAACAGAATCTAAGACCACCCCAGATTCAGAACCTGTTTTTGAAAAATTCAAAAATAAGTGTACACAACTCCAAAAATATGAAACTTTCCAGAATTAAACTTCAATGTATTAACAAGACTCTGTCCAAAAATCAAACAACAATAAAATCGTTTGACCCTTCAAACAAATAAAAAGATTCAGATGGTCAATCTGGACAAAATTGGACAGAATGTCCCTGATTTTGAAAAACGTGTTTCTCTTTGAATACTCAACCAAAAAGGTTGATCTTTATATCAAGACACTCCTTAGGATGTCTAGATGATGTTTCCAAAAGTCTATGACCTTAAACAATTCTTGATTAATAAAAAAATTCAAGTTTTCTCAAAATTGGTCAGATTGCAGCCATATTGGAGCAGTTATCTTGCAAAGACTGAAAGACTAACTTTCCTTGCTCAAATCAAGTGATTCTTGTTGCAAATGAAAGATAACAATCTGAAGTATAACTCCACCAAAAATCACGAATTTTGAAAGTGCTTAACTATTTTTTCAAATCGTGAGAAGTTGTGTGAAAACAGTAGTAAAAACGGGCAGAAAATAGAAATGAAGAAACAAGACAAGAACACCGAGAATTTATCCTGGTTCGGTCAATGTGACCTACTCCAGTCCCAAGGAACACCTTTCCTTGGATTTCACTATGAAATGAATCACCTTACAAAAAGAACCAAGCTTGATCCTTGGGCTATACACCAACCCTATTCAAGACTTGGATAAACACCTTCTATGCAACACTTAGTTGCAACACTTCTACCACCTGTTGATATAGCCTTATAGAAATGGCTAATCAATATTACAAATGAAGCTCAAGAGGCTTGTAGCTCAGCAAAAACAACAAGAACACCTTTTCTACAAAGAATGGAACAAGAACAACAACAAGAAGATGATAGCTATACAATTCAACAAATGCTTTCAAGTGAGCTTCAAGTGTGTTTCGTCTTCTTCACCATTGCCTCCTATTTATAGTGTGAATTGAGCCTTGGAGATAAGTTTGCACATGTGTCACCATCTACATCATCAAGTCCAAGTGTCTTCACATCATTGGTGTGCCTTGTACACTTGGCAAAATAAGACAACATAATTGGTCCACCTTGGAAACACCTTGTTGGCCGAAAATTCCACCTTGGAACATCTCATTTATCCTTTGCAAAATGTCGATAATATGGAGAAGATAATACCTCAACTTCTTGGCATAAATATAGGACATGTGAGGCTGAATTTTCTTGGATAAAAACAACTCAAATTCAGCTCCAAAACAGCCTTAGTAGCCGTTAGGTTCAAATGGGAAATTCTAAGTAATAATCTTGATTATTCTTTGTAAAATGAAGATAATAAGAGAGAATAATACCACCAAAATACCCTCAAATTCAAGCACAAGAATAGGGCATGTGAAGTCTTCATTTGACTTCAAAAAATCTGATAAGAACACCAAGTAGCTGTTGGCTACACTTTTGAAATATCCTAGTTGGCAATTTTTGCCAACTAGCTCCTTTTTGATTTGTCCACTTGTCACCAAGATATAAAATGAGTACACCAATATTTCCACCGTTAGCACCTTCACAACCTCTGAAAAATGATGAATAATAACCTCCAATAACATATAAAATAGAGTCTTCAAGATAGAAATAGAATGTGACATCTCAAATCGTCACATATCCAGCTATAGTCAATAATATCATCATGTGAGAGAATAAGATAAAGAATAACCATATAATCTTCAAATTAATAATAACTCAGCTCCAGAATGAAGATAATAATATGCTCAAGAGATTCCTTAAGTGAAAATACCAAAAATACCCTTAGGGGTGAAATGACCAAAATGCCCCTGGTGTGAGAAATCTCCAGAAATGACCCAGATGGTCAGAAATAATCATGATATCACCTTTGTCATGATAAATAGTATAAGAATACATCCTTGAAACATTTTCACCATGTGATGTTCCTACAAGACTCAAAATTCCAATTTTGCGTTTTTTGGTAAGTTGTAGAAACTTTCAAGGCACGTTAATCACAATACATTTAAAATCACCAAAAACACATAATATTCATATAATGAACATGTATAAATCATATACAAATGAAAACAACCAATTTATCACATTTTAGAAGATTATTTCTAAAAACCCTAGACATCGATCGATCGAAGTTCCTCAGCTTCAGAGATCGATGTCTCACAGTAAGGTTCAGAATTTGTCTCTGACCTACATCGATCGATCTAAGTGAGGGATCGATGTACATCAATCGATCCATGTGTCTCAGGTTTAGAGATCGATGTCTCACCGTAAGGTCTTGAACTTTCACTGTCTTACATGGATCGATTGATGTGAGAGATCTATGTACACTGTTTCAACTTTTTCAACTTTTAATCACATATAACACCATGTGTGACATTTTTAAGTATTCACCACTTAAAATCATGACTTTGAAAATTATCCAAACATATTCCTCAACATTCTCTCCTTTTTGGATGATTTTCAAAATAACCTAACATGATTTTAATGTCACAACTTATAACCAATTATTTATCATAAATCTATCAATTGTTTCACCAAATTTGTGCCAATTGTTTTAGAAACTAACCTCCAACCAATTACCAATTGTTTTCACATTGTTTTTAAATTTTCAACTCTCATATATTCATGTGCTCATGTACTCCCCCTCAAACTATACTCTCCCCCTTAACATATGCTCAACTTACACCAATTGAAACTTAGCATATTATTCAACCAACCATATTATTCAACCAACCAAATTATGACTTACCAACTAAAATCAATCATGTTCTTATTCTATCTCCCCCTTTATTTTGCAAATCATGCAATAGATATAACTATGCAATGGTAAGTCATCATACCTAACTTGGCTCGTAAGTTTTCAAAAGTGGCTTGATTAAGGGGTTTGGTAAAGATATAAGCTATTCGGTGATCAGTTCTTATATGGTTTATAACTATATCCTCATTTTGAACATGATCTCGAAGGAAGTGGTATCGCACCTCAATGTGTTTGGCCTTAGAATGAAGCACCAGATTCTGAGAAAGATCGATTGTACTTGTGCTATCGTAGAAAATTGGAATCTTATTCATTTTAATTCCAAAATCACTAAGTTATTGTTTAAGCCAAAGTATTTGGGTAGTACATAAACTTAAGGCTATATACTCGGCTTCAGTAGTAGAAAGAGCTACACTAGCATGCTTTTTAGAAAACCAAGAGATCAAGTTGGTTCCCATGAATTGACATGTACCGCTAGTGGATTTTCTATCTAACTTGCAACCACCATAACCAACATCACTATATGCGTATAATTCCAACTTAGCATTTTTATCATACCAAAGTCCTAAGTGAGGTGTGTGTTTAAGATATCTAAAGATCTTTTTCACTGCGTTGTAATGTGACACCTTAGGACAAGATTGAAACCTACCACACATACACACACTAAACATGATGGCATGTCTTGATGTAGTTAAGTATAACAAGGAGCCAATCATAGACCTATAAAGTGTGTCATCAAACGGTTTACCATTTTCATCCTTATATAGTTTGGTGCTAATACTCATGGGTGTAGTTGTTGGTTTCAACTCTTCAAAGCCAAACTTCTTAATCATATCATTGACATATTTAAGTTGGCTAATGTGAATTCCTTGAGGGGTTTGTTTGATTTGAAGTCCTAAGAAATAATTCAATTCTCCTACCATTGACATTTCAAATTCTAACTTCATACACTCTTCGAAGTCTTTTACTAAGGTAGGGTTGGTTGAACCAAAGATTACATCATCTACATAGATTTGAACTATTAATAAGTCATTATCTTTTCTTCTTAGGAATAATGTGTTGTCTATGGTTCCCACTTTGATAATTATCTGCAATAAGAAAGTTCGCAAATCTATCATACCAAGCTCTTGGAGCTTATTTCAAACCATATAAAGCTTTCTTAAGCTTGTACACATGGTTAGGATTCTTTGGATCTTCAAATCCAGGGGGTTGTTTCACAAACACCTCTTCATGGATGTATCCATTCAAGAACGCACTCTTGACATCCATTTGGAAGAGTTTAATGTTGCTTAGACTTGCAATCGCAAGTAACAATCTAATTGCTTCTAGTCGTGCAACGGGTGCAAAGGTTTCTTCATAATCTATTCCTTTTTGTTCATTATAACATTGTGCGACTAACCTAGACTTATTCCGTGTGATGTTTCCCTTTCATCCATTTTATTCCTAAAGACCCATTTAGTTCCTATTATAGACTTGTCTTCAGGTTTAGGTATTAAGTCCCACGCGTTGTTCCTTGTGAATTGGTTTAATTCCTCATGCATGGCATCTATCCTTTTGAGAAATATGTTTGGATAATTTTCAAAGGCATGATTTTAAGTGGTGAATACTTAAAATGTGATTAAAAGTTGAAAAAGTTGACATAGATCTCTCAGGTTGTTGCACATCAATCGATCTATGTATATAGATCCCTCACATCGATCGATCTATGTAAGGCAGTGAAAGTTCAAGACCTTACGGTGAGACATCGACCTCTAAACCTGAGACACATCGAACCCTCACTTCGATCGATCGATGTAGGTCAGAAACAAATTCTGAACCTTACTGTGAGACATCGATCTCTGAAGCTGAGGCACTTCGATCGATCGATGTCTAGGATTTTTAGAAATATTTTTCTAAAATGTGATAAATTGGTTGTTTTCATTTGTACATTGGTTGTTTTCATTTGTACATGATTTATACATATTCATTATGTGAATATTATGTGTTTTTGGTGATTATAAATGTCTTGTGACTAACCTGCCTTAGAAGTTTCTACAACTTACCAAAAAGGGCAAAATTGGAATTTTGAGTTTTGTAGGAACATCACATGGTGAAAATATTTCAAGGGTGTATTCTTATACTATTTATCATGACAAAGGTGATATCATGATTATTTCTGACCATCCGGATCATTTCTGGAGTTTTCTCATACCAGGGGCATTTTGGTCATTTCACCCCCGAGGGTATTTTCGCTATTTTCACTCAAGGAATCTCTTGAGCATATTATTATCTTCATTCTGGAGCTGATTTATTATTAATTTGAAGATAATATGGTGATTCTTTATTTTATTCTCACATAATGATATTATTGACTATATCTGGATATGTGACGATTTGAGATGTCACATTCTATTTTTTCTTGAAGACCCTCTTATATATGTTGTGGGAGCATATTTATCATTATTATAGAGATATCAAAGGTGTTAAAGATGTGGAAATGATCACTACGTACAAGAAGAAATAGTTGGAATTTTGGTGTTATATATTGGCATAATCTTGTTAATTATTATCTATTGATTTCTTCTTCAAAAATATGAGTTGATACACATATTGGCAAGCCTCCAAACGTGTATAAACAGGTGGAAATGAAGGTGTACTCATTTTATAGCTTTGTGACAAGTGGACCAACCAAAAAGGAGCTAGTTGGCAAAAATTGCCAACTAGGATTTTCAAATTTGTAGCCAACGGCTACATGGAGAAAAGGAGATGATTTTTGGTTTGAAATGGTCAATTCTCACATGCCTATTATCTTGCCAAAAAGTTGAGAAGATGATAGAGTTGTTATGGTCATATTATCTTCACATTTTCAAGATAATTCGAAGTCATTTTTTGGAGCTAGAATTCGGCCAACAAAGGGTGTCCAAGGTAGACCAATTATGTTGTCTCATTTTTCCAAGTGTACAAGGCCAACCAATGCTGAGAAGACATTTGGACTTGATGATGAAGATGGTGACACATGTGCAATATTATCTACAAGGCTCAAATCACACTATAAATAGAGGCAATGGTGAGGAAGATGAAACAGACTTGAAGCTCACAAACATTTGTTGAATTGTCTAGCTATCCTCTTCTTTCTGTTGTTATTCTTGTTACATTCTTTGTAGCAAAGGTGTTCTTGTTGTTTTTATTGAGCTACAAGCCTCTTGAGCTTCATTTGTAATATTGATTAGCCATTTCTATAAGGCTATATCAATAGGTTGTAGAGGTGTTGCAGCTAAGTGTTGCATAGAAGGTGATTATCCAAGTCTTGAGTCGGGTTGGTGTATAACCCAAGGATCAAGCTTGGTTCTTGTTGTAAGGTGATTCATTTCATAGTGAAATCCAAGGAACGGTGTTCTTTGGGACTGGAGTAGGTTACATTGACCAAACCATGATAAATTCTCGGTGGTCTTGTCTTGTTTCTTCATTTATGTTTTCTGCCCGTTTTTACTACAGTTTTCACACAACTTCTCACTATTTGAAAAAATAGCTAAACACTTTCAACATTCGTGATTTTTGGTGGAATTATACTTCAGACTGTTAGCTTTCATTTGCAACAAGAATCACTTGATTTGAGCAAGGAAAAGTTAGTCTTTCAGTCTTTGCAAGATAACTGCTCTAATCTGGCTGCAATCTGACCAGTTTTGAGAAAACTTTAATTATGTATTAATCAAGAATTTTTCAAGGTCAGGACCTTTTGGAAACCGCATCTACACATCCTAAGGAGTGTTTTGATATAAAGATCAACCTTTTTGGTTGAGATTCAAAGAGAAACACGTTTTTCAAAATCAGCAACATTCTGTCCAATTCTGCCCAGATTGACCATCTGAATCTTTTTATTTGTTTGAAGGGCCAAACGATCTTATTTTTGTCTGATCTTTGGACATAGTCTTGTTAACACATTGGAGTTAAATTCTTGAAAGTTTCATAATTTTTAGAGTTATGTACAATTATTTTTGAATTTTTTAAATACGGGTTCTGAATTTGAGGTAGTCTCAGATTATGTTTTCAAAGGGGATTTTTACAAAGGGTTGTAGTGTAATTTCCGCTAACCACTATTCACCCCCTCCCTCTAGTGGTGTTTGTTGTAGGTGCATGGTCCAACATATCCATGATATGTCACTTAAGGCTTGCTTAACATTCCTAGGTTCTATGTGTGAGACTAAGCTATGTCCTTCAAGTTGACTTATATTTCTACGTGTTCTAACCCCAACACTTGGATCCCCAATAATTAATTCTCTAGGATGCCACCAATTTCTAGATTGACTAGGTTCAGCCTCATCTTGTTCAAATGCTTCATTTGTGTGAACATTATCATATATAATTTGATCATTAGTTGTATTATCTTCTAATTGCAAAATTTCTTCATTTATTTCATCTAAGGGTTCATGCATATCTTGTTCAGGGGGAGTTGGATCTAGATGATCAATTACAGGCTCAAGTAATACATCATCATCAAACATATTTTCAACATTAGTTTCTTGTTTATGTTGATGTTTATCACTTACTTCAAAGCATGCATTTTCATTGAATTTCACATGTATAGATTCAATTATTTTTCTAGATGCAGGATTATAACACCTATATGCTCTAGAATTAGTTAAATAACCAACAAATATATATTCAATAGACTTTTGTTCAAATTTGTCTAGATTATCCTTAGTGCTCAACACAAAACACTTACATCCAAATACTCTAAGATAATCTATTTTAGGTTGTCTATTGTTTAACAACTCATAAAGTGTTTTATTTAATTTCTTTCTAATAGAAAGCCTATTTATTATATAGCATGCACAACTAACAGCTTCAGCCCATAAATATTTAGGTAATTTATTTTCACATAGCATAGTTCTAGCAACTTCTTGAATTGTTCTATTTTTATGTTCAGCAACTCCATTGAGTTGTGGTGTTCTTTATGGTGAGAATTCATGTTTTATTCCATGTAATTCACAAAATTTGATTACATCTTTGTTTTTAAATTCTCCACCTCTATCACTTCTAATTCTTTTGACATTTTCTTCGTATATATTTTCAAGTTGCTTGATAAGAGTTTCGATTGCCAATGGAGCATCGTCTTTGTGTGTCAAGAACAATGTCCATGTGTAGCGTGAGTAATCATCTACTATGACACACACATAGTAGTGTCCACCTAGACTTCTTGTCCTACTTGGACCAAATAAGTCTAAGCGAAGCAATTCTAGTACATGACTAGTACTCACTTCATGTTCCAGTTTTAATGTTTCTTTAATGTGTTTTCCTTTAATACATATTTCACACATTTGAAAATTATCTAAGTCTAACTTAGGCATACCTCTAATTAATTCTTTTTAGATAATTTCTTAATGGTTGAAATTTCTATATGGCCTAATCTTCTATGCCATAAATTTACATCTATGTCATCTGATATTAAACACTTAACCTTAGCATCTAACATGTTATCTAAGGTAAGAGTATAAATATTACCATCCCTATTTCCTTTTAAAACAATTTCTAATTTTTTATTTATTATATCACAAGAATTGGGAAGAAAAGAGACATTATATCCGCAATCTATAAGTTCAGAAATACTAATTATATGAAAGATTACTTACTAACAATACATTTCGTATTTGAAATGTGTTAGGGTCCCCAATTGTTCCTTTTCCAACAACTTGTCCTTTGTTGTTGTCACCGAGTGTTACTTTTCCTCCATTCTTGATTTGTTCCAACTCGGTGAATAGTTTAGGGTTTTCCGTCATATGCCTCGAACATCCACTATCTAAAAACCATTTGGTTTTTATATTCTTTGACTTTTCCTCCTTCTTGCATTCCTTGCGTTTTACCTACAATGGAGACAAAGTTTTAGGTACCCTTTATTTGGGTCCTTGAATGTTAGGAGCACCATTCTTGTTTAGATATCCCTTAAGTATCCAAACTTGAACATACCTTCTAGGCACATTTTTAGCATTGTTATAATTTGGAAAATAAGAAGAATTATCATATACATAATTATTTCACAAAAGTGAGGATGTATTGTTATACATGTTTCGTCATGGTTGATAATTATTGTAGGATGGATGAATTTTATGGTGTGTATAAGGCATGTTAATTTGTTTCTTATATGGTGCTCTATATGTATGTTCATATGCATTTCTATAAGACTTATATGAGTGTTGTCTATACTTAGGTTCATAATAAGTTGGGTGCATTTTATTATTTCTAGTAGTCTTCTTATATATATAGGCATAATTTCTAGGTTGTCTAGATGCAAAGTTTTGCCTAGATGTACGTTGATATGTATGTGCTTTTATGGGTGCAGGTTGTATTTTTTCTTTAGAATAAACAGAAGAAGGAGTAGAAGAAGATTTAGCAGGCAAAGTTGTTTTTGTAGCTTTATAAGGTTGTTTAGTAGTTAAAGATACAAACTTAGTCTTTTTACCTACTTTGTCATCTTCTTCTTTATATCCTAATCCAGTTTTATCATTTCTATATTTTTGCAATGATATAAGTGTATCTAACATATTTGCATCATATTTAAATTTTTCTAACATTTTTTCTAAGGTAAGTTTAGAAGACTTAAGTTGTACTATCTTATTTCACAACTTTCTAACTTAGAATTTAACATACTATTTTTAGTTTTTAATGTATGTCCAGTTTTCTAATATTATTCAATTTTATTCTCTAAAGAATCAAGAGTATTAGTAGACTCTTGTTTAAAAGATTCTATTTGATCGAAAAATTCCAAGTTGGACGTCTTCAACTTGTCATTTTCTTCAATTAGTTTCTTCTTTTCTTTAGAGATCCTCGTACAGTGAGCATGCATTTTTAAAAATTCTTCATACATTTCATCAAATGTCATTTCACTATCAGAATCATCATCAGAAGAAGAACTTACCTCGTTAGGATACGAAGCAGACTTGAGCTTCCTTAGTGTCGGATTCTGAGTCGGATGAGTCGCTCCATGTGCTTACCTTCATTGCTCGTTTGCCTTTCTTTGACTTGGACTTCTTTGCCTTAGCCGCTTGTGCATCTTTGTCCTTGGCTTGTTTATTATTTTCATTATTTTTCTTTGTTGGGTAATCATATGAGATATGTCCTTTTTACCGCATTCGTAGCACTTTAATTCTCTATTATACCATTCGTTGTTAGAGTTATTTTTCTTAGATTGAGAAGAAGAAGAACGTTGCCTATTCCTATTTGGACATTTAAAAAACTTTCTAAGTTTTCTTTCGATCAATATTAAGTCATCATCTAATTCATTATCACTATGACTATCATCATTACTAGTATGTGTTTCAGTTGTTTTGAAAGCTATAGACTTACCGGATGACTTAGACGATTCAGACTTTCGTTGATTTAGTTTTACCTTGTATACTCTGAGTGAACCGATTAATTCATCCATCTTAGAGATTGACTTTGTTTCTTCAATTGCCGTGACCTTAGGATCCCATTCAGCAGGAAGGCTTTGTAGCACCTTTTCATTGTACGTGAATGATTTGACTAAAGCTTCAAGAGCATTGAAAATGTTAGTAATTCTCAAATCCATAGATGTTATGGATTCGTTCGGTAACATTTTGAAAGACTCTAATTCAGTCATAATCATGTTTATTTTTTATTCTTTTACACCGCTTGTTCCTTCATGCTTTAATACAAGTGATTTCCACATGTCATGTGCGCTTGTGCAATTTGAAACATATCCTGCTTCAGAAGTCGTATGTCCATTCAAGAGTAATTGTAGCTTTAGCATTCATAGACATTTTCTTTTTATCTTCAGAAGACTATTCACTTTTATATTTTTCTACTTCATGTGTGATTCCACTAACTTGTACAATCTTCATTGGAATGTATGGCCCATCTTCAACTATAGACCATAAATCAATGTCTATAGCCATTAAGAACGGCCTCATTTTTAGTTTCCAATGAACAAAATTATTGCCATCAAAAAAAGGAGGACGTTGAGTGGACATACCACCAACTCACCTTTGTGAGAAACTATGGTCATTGTATTACCTTTAATCTAAGATTAGCAGGCTACAAAGAATAATTGTTTCTTGACCTTGTATTGTTTATACGGTGTTGAATCTTGCTTCTTTGAGTGGTGTAGACCTCGCTCTGATATCAATTGTTGGACCGTACACCTGCAATAAACACCACTAGAGGGGGTGAATAGTGCTTAGCGGAAACTACACTACTACCCTTGATTAAAAACCCCTTTGAAAACAGAATCTCAGACCACCTCAGATTCAGAATCCGTTTTTGAAAAATTCAAAAATAAGTGTATACAACTCCAAAAATTATGAAACTTTCCAGAATTAAACTTCAATGTGTTAACAAGACTCTGTCAATCAGACAACAATAAGATCGTTTGTCCCTTCAAATAAATAAAAAGATTCAGATGGTCAATCTAGATAGAATTGGACAGAAAGTCGCTGATTTTGTAAAACGTGTTTCTCTTTGAATACTCAACCAAAAAAGTTGATCTTTATATCAAAACAATCCTTAGGATGTGTATATGAGTTTCCAAAAGGCCCTGACCTTAAACAATTATTGATTAATACAGAATTCAAGTTTTCTCAAAACTGGTCAGATTGCAACCAGATTGGAGCAGTTATCTTGCAAAGACTGAAAGACTAATTTTCTCTTGCTCAAATCAAGTGATTCTTATTGCAAATGAAATCTAACAGCCTGAAGTATCACTCCACCAAAAATCATGAATTTGGAAGTGTTTAGCTATTTTTTCAAATCGTTAGAAATTGTGTGAAAACTGCAGTAAAAACTGGCAGAAAACAGAAATGAAGAAACAAGACAAGAACACCGAGAATTTATCCTGGTTCGTTCAATGTGACCTACTCCAGTCTCAAGGAACACCTTTCCTTGGATTTCACTATAAAATGAATCACCTTACAACAAGAACCAAGCTTGATCCTTGGGTTATACACCGACCCTATTCAAGACTTGGATAAACACCTTCTATGCAACACTTAGTTGCAACACCTCTACCACCTATTGATATAGCCTTATAGAAATGGCTAATCAATATTACAAATGAAGCTCAAGAGGCTTGTAGCTCAACAAAAACAACAAGAACACCTTTGCTACAAAGAATAGGACAAGAACAACAACAAGAAGATGATAGCTATACAATTCAACAAATGCTTTCAAGTGAACTTCAAGTGTGTTTCATCTTCTTCACCATTGTCTCCTATTTATAGTGTGAATTAAGCCTTGGAGATAATATTGCACATGTGTCACCATCTTCATCATCAAGTCCAAGTGTCTTCGCATCATTGGTTGGCCTTGTACACTTGTCAAAATAAGACAACATAATTGGTCCACCTTGGAAACACCTAGTTGGCCGAAAATTCCACCTTGGAACGTCTCATTTATCCTTTGCAAAATGTAGATAATATGAAGAAGATAATACCTCAACTTCTTGGCATAAACATAGGACATGCGAGGCTGACTTTTCTTGGATAAAAACAACTCAAAATCAGCTCCAAAACAGCCTTAGTAGCCGTTAGGTTCAAATTGGAAATTCCAAGTAATAATCTTGATTATTCTTTGTAAAATGAAGATAATAAGAGAGAATAATACCATCCAAATATCCTCAAATTCAAGCACAATAATAGGACATGTGAAGTCTTTATTTGACTTCAAAAAATTTGATAAGAACACCAAGTAGCTGTTGGCTACACTTTTGAAATATCCTAGTTGGCAAATTTTGCCAACTAGCTCCTTTTTGATTTGTCCACTTGTCACCAAGATATAAAATGAGTACACCAATATTTCCACCTTTAGCACCTTCACAACCTCTGAAAATGATGAATAATAACCTCCAACAACATATAAAATAGAGTCTTCAAGATAGAAATAGAATGTGACATCTCAAATCGTCACATATCCAGCTATAGTCAATAATATCATCATGTGAGAGAATAAGATAAAGAATCACCATATAATCTTCAAATTAATAATAACTCAGATCCAGAATGAAGATAATAATATGCTCAAGAGATTCCTTGAGTGAAAATACCAAAAATACCCTTAGGGGTGAAATGACCAAAATGCCCCTGGTATGAGAAATCTCCAGAAATGATCCAGATGGTCAGAAATAATCATGATATCACCTTTGTCATGATAAATAGTATAAGAATACATCATTGAAACATTTTCACCATGTGATGTTCCTACAAGACTCAAAATTCCAATTTTGCGTTTTTTGGTAAGTTGTAGAAACTTTCAAGGCACGTTAATCACAATACATTTAAAATCACCAAAAACACATAATATTCATATAATGAACATGTATAAATCATATACAAATGAAAACAACCAATTTATCACATTTTAGAAGATTATTTCTAAAAACCCTTGACATCGATCGATCGAAGTTCCTCAGCTTCAGAGATCGATGTCTCACAGTAAGGTTCAAAATTTGTCTCTGACCTACATCGATCGATCTAAGTGAGGGATCGATGTACATCGATCGATCATTGTGTCTCAGGTTTAGAGATCGATGTCTCACCGTAAGGTCTTGAACTTTCATTGTCTTACGTGGATCGATCGATGTGAGAGATCTATGTACACTTTTTCAACTTTTAATCACATATAACACCATTTGTGACATTTTTAAGTATTCACCACTTAAAATCATGACTTTGAAAATTATCCAAACATATTTCTCAACAATGGAAACTTAGAATGAAACACTTTCTTATGGCTATTGATATAGACTTGTGGTCCATTATAGAAGATGGTCCTTTTATTCCTTCTAAGTTATCCACGATTGATGGTGTCATATTAGAAGTCGTAAAACCGAAACAAGAATATACTAGTGATGACAAAAAGAAATTAAGTATGAATGCTAGAGTCATGCAACTTCTTTTAAATGGTTTGAGTAAAAGTGAATCGAGTTATATGTCAAATTGCTTTGTGCCCAAGAAATATGGAGAATTCTTGAACTGAAACACGAAGGCACAGTCAAGTTAAGAAGTCCAAAATAAACATGCTTATGTCTACTCTTGAGTCTTTCAGGTTATTACCAAACGAATCTATTGTTAATATGGACTTACGTTTGACTAACATTTACAACTCTCTTGAGTCTCTTGGAAAAGCTTTCTCTACACAGGAAAAGGTACAATAAGTGATAAGAAGCCTCCCATCCGAATGGGACCCCAAAGTCACAGCGATTGAGGAAAGTAAAGAAACAAGTAAATAGAAACAGAGAAATGGTATTAGATGGAAAAAGAGAATGAAATATTTTTACGCTTTCTATGGATGGTATGTTAGATGCTAAAGTAAAATATTTTATGTAAAATGAACCCAATGTGAATTTATGGCATAGATGGTTATGACACATTGGCATCTCAACTTTTGAGAAACTTCAACAAAAGAATCTAGTACGGGGATTGCCTGAACTTGATTTAGACAACTTTAAGTTGTGTGAATCTTGTATTAAAGGCAAACAAACACGCGAGTCACTTAAATCTAAAAATGAAATTAGCATCTCTAGAGTCTTAGAATTATTACACATTGACTTTTTTGGTCCTAGTCGTACTAGAAGCCTTGGTGGACAACATTATGCATGTGTCATCGTTGACGATTTTTCTCGCTATACATGAATGTTATTTCTTGCAAATAAAGATGATAGTGATGTTGAGATTGCTAAATTAATAAAACAACTTGAAAATGAATATGGTTTAAATGTGAAAAAGATTAGGAGAGATAGAGGCGGCGAATTTAAAAACAAGGACATGATTGCATTTTGCGAAGAAAAGGGTATTAAACACGAGTTTTCACCACCTAGAACACCAATTAAATGGAGTAGTAGAAAGAAAGAATAGGACATTACAAGAAATTGCTAAAACCATACAATGTGAAAATAAGTTCCCTAGATTTTTGTGTGCGTAAGCCATAAATTGTGCATGTTGTATAGTAAACCGCTTATGGATTAGAAAGAAAATAAACAAAACCCATTGTAAAATTTTGAATGATCACATGCCTAAAATTAGTTATTTTTGTGTGTTTGGTTGTAAATGCTTTGTTTTGAATACAAAAGATAATCTAGATAAATTTGAGTCTAAATCCATTGAATATATTTTTGTTGGATATTCTGTGAATTCTAAGGCATATAGATGTTACGATCCTATCACTGGACAGATTTTAGAATCTATTCATGTGAAATTTACTGAATTCGGTGAATATGAAATAAATAAAGAATATGACGATGATTTTGAACTAAAGCCCATGTTAGATGACATAGAAGATACTATAGTAAATGATGAACACGACAAACTAGAAACCATGATCACTTAGAAATGCATGAAAACTTATAAAATAATCAACCAAGATGGCATAAGGATCACCCACACGACCTTATCATAGGCGACATAACACAAGGTGTACGACCACGTAGAAGAATAAATCAAGATGAAATAAATCAATTCCATGCCATGATATATGAAATTGAACCCAAGAATGTGTTTGATGCTTTGAATGATTCTTCTTGGATTGATGCTATGTATGATGAATTAAATCAATTCACAAGAAATGATGTGTGGGATTTAGTACCTCGACCACAAGATAAAATGATAATAGACACAAAATGGGTCTTTAGAGACAAAATGAATGAAGATGGTAAAGTCATTAGAAACAAAGCGAGGCTTGTAGCACAAGGCTATAATCAAGAAGAGGGAATAGATTACGAAGAAACATTTGCACCCGTAGCACGCTTAGAAGCCATATGATTATTACATGCTATTGCTTGCATGAAGGATTTTAAACTTTATCAAATGGACGTAAAAAGTGTATTCTTAAATGGTTTTATACAGGAAGAAGTATATGTAAAACAACCACCCAGTTTTGAGGATATAAAATATCCTAATCGTGTGTAGAAGTTAAAGAAGGCACTACATGGTTTAAAATAAGCACCTAGGTCTTGGTATAATCGTTTTGCTACCTTTCTTTTAGAAAATGGATTTAAAAGAGGAACCATAGATAGTACTTTATTCTTGAAACAAGAAAAATTGGATTTACTTATTATTCAAATTTATGTTGATGATGTTGTCTTTGAATCAACATCTCATAAGCTAGTTGAAGAATTTGAAACATGCATGAAATCTGAATTTGAAATGTCTATGGTTGGTGAGTTACATTATTTTCTTGGCTTACAAATTAAACAAACTAGTAAAGGCATACATATAAGTCAAGTTAAATATGTGAATGACATGATTCAAAAGTTTAACTTTGAAAACTTGAAACCATCTCCCACCCCTATGAGTGTAATCACTAAACTATATAAAGATGAGAATGGAAAAGACTTTGATAATTGTTTGTATAGGTCTATGATTGGTTCTTTGCTTTATCTTACTGCAAGTAGACCCGATATCATGTTTAGTGTTTGTATGTGTGCTCGTTTTCAAAGCAACCCTAAAGTGTCATACTATAATGCTGTAAAAAAGATATTTCAATACATTAAGCGTACTCCCACCTTAGGAATTTGGTATGATAAAAATTATGAATTTGGCTTGCATGCTTATACTGATGTGGATTATGGCAGATGTAAAATAGATAGAAAAAGCACAAGTGGTATCAGAGCGCAGGTTCACTCACAACAAGAAGATTTAACAATCTTTGTGAGATGGCATCCACTAGTTTTAAAAACCGAATTTTCCGCCTCACTATTCAACTCCCCTCTCTTTCTAGTGGTGCTATACAGATCCTAAGTACCTAAATAGATCCATACCTCCAGGCTCAACAAAAGATGTCTTGAACTCAGCAGGCTTTGAAACTTTTCAATAGTTAAACTATTTTCTATGCTTTTGTAAAATCAGTATCCATAGCCCTACTAAGGTGTAGGACCTGTGTAGCACCACTAGAAGGAGGGGTTGAATAGTGAGTGCAAAAAAATTGGTTTTTAAAACTTTTTGGACCAAAAACTCACTTCTGAAAAACATTTTCTGTTTTCAGATCCTGATTTGATAAATATAGATGACCTAGTTGTAGACCTCCAAAAATTATACAATTTGGTGAGGATGTGGTCTCAGATGTTGTGAGTGCTTCACAAAAGTTTCAAATTAAAATTCCAAGCCTAACCCCTTGAAAACACGTTTTTGTGTAGATTGCGTCAATCTGCCAGAAATCGTACTCCGAAATAAAAAATTTATTCCTATTAATTGGGAACTCTAAATGACTTGAAAGTTTTACGGTTTGACCCTCAAGATGTGTGTTTTAATGGGTTAAAACAGATTTTGAAAATTTCTTTGGGAAGCATGTCAACCATGTTGATGTTCTCAACTTTTGCAAATTTGAGAATCAAGTTGCACTAGTCTCAGAACTATTAATGTTTGATTGATTTATACTTACCAAATGAGATGAAACTTGTGCCAAATGAAATCTAGGACGTGTGGGTATGTTTCTACAAACTTTTGTGACTTTTGAAAATCGTTTGTTATTTTTACCGTCGCAATGAAAACGATGCAGAAAAAAGAAACTGAAAGTAAAAGCGCTGAAAAGCAAGAACACCGAGAATTTTATACTGGTTCGGTTAAAACAATATACTCCAGTCTTCGAGGACACCTTCCTCGATTTTCACTAAACACAAAAACACCTTAACACAAGGGCGGCTGGAGTTAAACACCAACTCTACCCTTTTACAACCAAACAATCAAACAAACCATTCACCAACATCACCACCAATCGAATGAAGGCTTGATCATACCTTGATCAACCTTTTACAAGAAAAGAACGAGTTTAGGTGTTATAATCAAAGCCTATATAATATATGGAATATAAGAATGATAGTCTTGAGGCTTAGAGCAAGAGAAAAGAAAGGAAGAAGAAGAGAGTAGTCTTGCTTTTTGGACTTGTAAGAATATCAATTTTGCTTAGCCTTGTCTGGACCTTGCTCCTTTTTATAACATTGTGGTCATCCCCTAGGGTTCATTTCTTCCTTGAGGATTGTCTTGAATGCCCTTGGAAGATTGTCTTGTGTAAATGATGACACAACCTTGCTTACTTGGCGCAACACGATTGGACGAGTGAATTATCTTCGCCTAGTTGTCACTTCTTGATCGGCTATCTTTAATCCACCTTGGCACATTTTAAATGAGCTGGAATTTCTTCAAAAAATTTGAAAACATGTGCTCAAAATCAAATTAATTATCATGAATCATCTTAAATTTTGGAAGACAATTGAAGACAAATATCACCCAAAAAATCGGCCACCACACAAACATGTGCTGAAATTTTCAGCATATGTTTTCTTTTGAATTCTTTCCTTATGTGTTGTCCTCTTCAATGTCACCAAACTTGTGTGGCATGTCCTCCATCAATTGAAGTGTCAAATAAGCTCCACCTATGCTCCAAGAAGATGTCATATGCGTGTGAAGGTTCAGCTTCATGTGCTGAAATTTTCTTTTGGCAAGCTTTGTCAAATAATGCACAATATTCACACATATATGGTAAATTGTAATCAGACTTAATTTGAATTTTCTAGAACACTTTAACATGTATTGAATGTGTAAAAAGTGTCTAGATACATGTTACATCGATGTCACAAACGTTTCATGTGTGTAGGTTTGTAGAAAACCGAACTTTCGACTTTCACCGATTACGCGATTTTTCTCCGATTAATTTCAAACTTCCTACACATGTAATATACATTATGTCATAAATAATATACATAAAATGTGTTGTATATTTAGCTCCAATAACTCAGTGTAAACACCCCATGTGTCAAAATATGCTTGAGTTTGAATTCTCCACAAATCTAGGCTAAATTATGGATGATTTGTGTATGCAAACATGGTATGACCTTGTGGCTAAATGTAACATGTGGATCACGAAATTTTTGAATATTTTTGATGTATATAGGCTGGCCATCCTTATATGGCAAGTACTTGACATGTCGATGAAATTTCAGTAGTTACCCGATACGACAATTTTCGGTTTATGACCTTGTAAAATGTCGTTATAATTTTGACGTCACCATGACTTGTGATATATGACATAAGACCTGACTATACTCATAAATATGAGGTGTATGTAGTGGTGTGACGTCGACGTACGTTTATAATATATGTGATGTGTCGGTGGTACGTCGAAATATAAGTATATAGTGCCTTTTAAAAACATATGGATATATAATGTAAATGGCGTGTGAGGGCGTGAGATGAGAAGACTTTCCATTTTCAAATTTGTTGCCATATAGCTCTCTCCAAATATGTCTTCAATTAATGAACTAGTTAGTTCATTAACTTAAGCACTTCACTTAATGAATTAGTTTAGTTCATTAATCGTGGTACCTGAAAATAGTATAAAGACAACAAATGTTTGTCATATGATGTGAGCTTTAACGCTTCATGGCTTGTTAGTATGATAACTTTATATACAAACATGTAAAGCCTTTTTATCACATGAACATATCAAGTAAAAATTTATTCATGCATTTCGTATGTAACATTTATATCATGCATTTTCAAATCATTCAAACCCCGATTTCTCAACAATCTTTCCTTTTGATGATTTTCAAAATAATATTTATCCATGATTTAAATGTGACCGCTCCCCCTACAATTATGCATAAATTTAAAATTTGAATTTCATAATATCGTGCTCCCCCTTAAATCATGCTTCTCTCCCTCTTAAATCATGCTTTTCTCTCCTCCTTTATTTTGTAAATCTCATCAAAAGAAATAGTAGCAATGGAAAAAAGAGCAAGTCATAGCATATCAATCATGCATTTTTAGTGTCATATTCATCGTGTATGCTATTTTATTCTATGTCATAGATTTATATCAAAACCATAAAAAAATTGTGATATGTAAAACAAGTTATAGGACAGGTTGCTTTACCAAGAGCATATTAGAAATCTGAAGTGTATACCTTTGTTTGTCATCTCCAAAAGTTACGGATCCTCCTTTTGTAACCTTTTTCAACTTTGAGATCAGGCTTGGATCTCCCGTCATGATACCACATGTTTGCTTTTTCTATCAAAATATTCTTTTTACAACATTATAGTATGATACCACTTGTTTGCTGCATCTCTTGTTTTATATCATCCCTGCAAAGTGAACGATGATATAGGTACCCTTTATTTTGGTACCTAAACTTGGGTGACCTTTCTTGGTCTTGCAAAAGGTGACAAGAAAGAAGAAGAAGCAACATAATATATTTTAGTAGCATTTCTATTTGGCCTATGGCCGAAAACATCATTGTGTACATAATATGGTTTTTGGTTTTGATATGCATTTCTGTTAGTGTGTATGCTGCGTGATCTAGATGCATTTGTATGATATGAATATCGCATATGCATTAATGGTTTTATTTCATATCTATATGGTACACAATTATGCTTTCCACTTGATGAAAAGAAGTAGTGCGATGAATGCAATGTGGGGCTCGCTAGATTATATTGTCACCTTCTTAGGCTTTACGATCGTTTTAAATACATGTCGTTGTTTAGATGAAGATGAAACAAAATTTGTAGATTTATTTTGTACCTGATTATTTCCAATATACTCTAATCCAGTTTTGTCAGTTTCATGTTTTTGCGAAGAAATGAGACGATGTAACATGCAAGTTCCTCTATCGAATTGTTTTACTATTTTTTCTAGATCTTCGTTTCTTTATCTCAAATCTGAGATCTCGGGTTTCATTACCACATTTTCGGATGTCAAGGATTGAATTTTATATCTCAATGAAATAATCAAATTAGACGACTCCTCTTTTGAATCGTTTAATTGAGATACAAGATTTGTGTTAGATGATTCTAACAATTTCTTGTCTTCAATTAAGCGTTTTTTTTCTTTCACAAGAGACTTAGCAAACTTATGTAACTCAAGATATTGAACATACAAATCATAATAAGATGGTTCAGAATCAGAATCAGAATTTACCTCACTATCAAAAGGTGGAGGCCTTTGGCTTGACATACCTTCTTGCTTGGTTTTGTGGCTAGTGGATGCTATCTCACAAAGATTGTTAAATCTTCTTGTAGTGAGTGTGCATGAGCTCTGATACCACTTGTAGGACCTGTATAGCACCACTAGAAGGGGGATTGAGTAGTGAGTGCGGAAAAATTATTTTTTAGAACTTTTTGGACCAAAAACTCACTTCTAAAAAACAGTTTCTGTTTTTAGATCCTGATTTGATTAATCTAGATGACCTGATGCAGACCTCTAGAAATTATGAAATTTGGTAAATATGTGCTCTCAGATGTTGTGAGTGCCTCAAAAAAATTTCAAATTAAAATTCCAAGCCTAACCCCTTGAAAACATTTTTTATACAGATTGCATCAATCTGCCAGAAACTGTACTCTAAAATGAAAACTTTATTCCTATTAATTGGGAACTCTAAATGACTTGAAAGTTTTATGGTTTGACCATAAACATGTGTATTTTAATGGGTTAAAACAGATTTTGAAAATTCACTTGTGAAGTGTGTCAACCACGTTGATGTTCTTAACCTTTGCAAATTTGAGAATCAGATTGCACTAGTCCCAGAACTATTAATGTTTGACTGATTTATACTCCAAATGAGATGAAACTTGTGCCAAATGAAAGCTAGGACGTATGGCTATGTTTCTGCAAACTTTTGTGATTTTTGAAAATCGTTTGTTAGATTTACCGTTGCAATGAATACGATGCAGAAAAAAGAACTGAAAGTAAAAGTGCTGAAAAGCAAGAACACCGAGAATTTTATACTTTAACCTACTTCCGTCTTTGAGGACACCTTCCTCGGTTTTCACTAAACACAAAAATACCTTAACCCAAGGGCAACTGGAGTTAAACACCAACTCCACCCTTTTACAATCAAACAAACCAATCACGAACACCACCACACCGATCGAATGAAGGCTTGATCACACCTTGATCAATCTTTTACAAGAAAAGAACGAGTGTAGGTGGTATAATCAAAGCCTATATAATATATCGAATATAAGAATGATAGGCTTGATGCTAAGAGCAAGAGAAAAGAAAGGAAGAAGAAGATAGTAGTCTTGCTTTTTGGACTTGTAAGAATATCAATTTTGTTTAGCCTTGTCGTGCACCATCTTGCTCCTTTTTATGACATTGTGACCGCCCCTAGGGTTCATTTCATCCTTGAGAATTGTCTTGAATGCCCAGGGAAGATTGCCTTGTGTAAATGATGACACAACCTTGCTTACTTGGTGCAACACGATTGGATGAGTGACTTGTCTTCGCCTAGTTGTCACTTCTTGGTCGGTCATCTTTAATCCACCTTGGCACACTTTAAATGAGCTAGAATTTCTTCAAAAAAATCTGAAAACATGTGCTCAAAATCAAAGTAATTATCTTCCAAATAATCATGATTCAATCCCCCCAAAATTTTGAAAGACAATTGAAGACAAATATCACCCAAAAAATCGGCCACCATACAAACATGTGCTGAAATTTCAGCATATATTTTCTTTTGAATTCTTTCCTTATGTGTTGTCCTCTTCAATGTCACCAAACTTGTGTGGCATGTCCTCCATCAATTGAAGTGTCAAATAAGCTCCACCTAGGCTCCAAGAAGATGTCGTAGGCGTGTGAAGGTTCAGCTTCATGTGCTGAAATTTTCTTTTGATAAGCTTTGTCAAATAATGCACAATATTCACACATATATGGTAAATTGTAATCAGCCTTAGTTTGAATTTTCTAGAACACTTTAACATGTCTTGAATGTGTAAAAAATGTCTACATACATGTTACAACAATGTCACAAACATTCCATGTGTGTAGGTTTGTAGAAAATTGAATTTTTGACTTTCGTCGACTACGCGATTTTTCTCCGATTAATTTCAAACTTCCTACACATGTAATATATATTATTTCACACATAATATGCATAAAATGAGTTGTATATTCAGCTCCAATAGCTAAGTGTAAACTCCCCATGTGCCAAAATATGCTTGAGTTTGAATTCTCCACAAATCTAGGCTAAATTGTGGGTGATTTGTGTGTGCAAACATGGTATGACCTTGTGGCTGAATGTAACATGTGGATCACAAAATTTTTGAATTTTTTGATGTATATGGGCTGGCCATATTTATATGACAAGTACGTGACATGTCGGTGAAGTTTTGGTAGTTACCCGATACGACAATTTTTAGTTTATGACATTGTAACATGTCGTTATAATTTTGACGTCACCATGACTTATAATATATATAATTTTAACGCTTCATGGCTTGTTAGTATGACAACATTATATATAAACATGTAAAGCATTTTAATCACATAAACATGTCAAGTAAAAAATTTATTTATGCATTTCATAAGCACGTACCATTTAAATCATGCATTTTCAAATCATTCAAACCCCGATTTATCAACACAAGACAGGTTCTTGCACCTGTGAGAACTTGAAGATATGAGTTTTGCTCTTGAAAAGGATTACTTGAGCCTCCTCCTTCATCTTTAGAACTTCTTGGCCTATTAGATTGATTCTTGGTTTTCATTGTGTAATTTCCCTAAATTTTTAGATTTAGAGTTCCAGAGAGAGAAATTGATGATAAATTGAGAGGCACCACTTGTGAGAAAGAGGATGATTTTTCATATGGATCAGAAAATATGCTCTTATACCACGTCAAGTTGAATGTAATTATTTTTTATTGATGTGAACAATGTTACAATTATATATATGTACATTGTATGCTAAATATGGTAACTATCAATTAGTATAATGATGATTACAAATTACATTCCCGATATCTCCTTGAATTATTTTCTTTACTTTCTAACACCCAGAACCAAAGCTTTATTGAGATAAAAAATCAAAGACTGGTAACTATATGATTCAACTAATACATTAAACCAAAGACGAGCATTACAAAAGAAATAGAAATATACACAAAACATATCTGTCAAGAATCAGATTTTGGAGCGTTTTCTCCAATCTTCAACAATCTCTACATTTATAGGTTTGAGAATGCCCTATGATCCTTACTTTGTTATTTTCTAAGGAAGAGATACAATGTCCAGCCTTTAGTTAGTTTTTTCGTCCGAATGCGTAGATTTGTTCAAAATGTGCTTTTACGGATTTGTTGGGGGAGATTTGGCAGGCCCAATCTACAAACTTTTTAACTGCATCAAGAATTAAGCTTTATGTTAACTCATAAGCCTAATATGCGAACTTCAATAATGTTTGGTTTCCTCTTCAGCCAATGCTTAGACTTGAGATACGCCAATGTTTTAGGCGTTAAACCAACCTTCCGTCCAATTTTCTCCACTCGTAGGACTCAACCAAATGAAGTTCTAAACGAGCTATTTGGACTTGATTTCATTACTTCAAGTTTGCTTATCACAAGCTTGAGTTTGAACTGTAGACTCGAATATTTAAACCAGTCAAACTCGAATAGTAATGTATTCGGCAACAAACTCATTTGCCGCTCATGAATAATTAATTGAATTTAGTTAAATTACATAATTTGTAGCGTACAGACTATTATATTTAAAACATTTAAACTTGACCAGCTTTATAATACATGAGTCCTAATCAAACTATTAATGAATTCATAATTAGATTGAAATCATACTCTTAGTTTGAGTTGTGCTCAAAATTCGAGCTCAAACTAAATATGCGTGTATTTGAATCGAAGTCCAATAATATTTACTTATATTAGAGTCGTTTGCACCTCACAACGCACCACTAAAGAAAAAACCATTCAAGCTGCCACGATGTTGCTCAATTGGTATTCGAATATCATAATTACATCTGTGATATAAGTTTGAAACATTGTAGCGGTACAAGTTTGAAATATTGCAGTCGTAATGTAGGAGTTCAAATTCGAATGTCAGTTTTGGCTATTCTGTTTGAACATATTTATGCTTAGGCTTCTTGTAGTTTTTTTGTCCATAAAAGACCGTTTATTAGTTGATTACATCCTGCTCAAAAATCTTTGAGGCTAGAACTGTCCGATCCAATAATATTCACTTATATTTGGCTCCTTTACACACCCACACAACTAAAGGGGACATCCTTCAAAAGGCGGTTTGACAGAGAGCACGCCAACCGGCTCTGGACAGTGACACGAGTCCATGTTGGTCTCTTTCTATACTTGCAGCTGTTCAACAAAAGTCACACCTCATCATCTCGAACCAAAGCCTCCAAATTCTCTCATGCTCTCAAGCTCCATGAAAGCAACCGCATAACCTGATGGACCCCAACTTCACCAACTCTTCTTCATTTTTTAGCTTTACCCAAACAGTCTCCTGACTTCCTTTCAAAAAGCAGCTTTAAACAAGACAAGCCCATTAAAGGAAGACGAATATAAAGCCCCAAAAAATAATAATCAATAATTCAACCTTATATCTTTACACTTTATTCCCACAGAAAAGCCTCACTTCACTCCAGTCACTTTTTCAAACAAGGTTTCAGTTGGGAGCTTGAAGAGGGGAAAAAAAGAATGGGAGTTTCCATACCCTATTTGGTAATTATAACTTCTCTTCATCTCATCGCCTTTGTTCTTGCAGTTGGTGCTGAGAGGCGTCGAAGCACGGTGCCCTTTTCTTCCTTTTCCAATTATAAATGATAGGTTTAACTTATCTTTCAAGATCTAATTAAGATTTTAACTTTATTTCGTTGTTTGTTTGTTTCTTGAAGGCTAAGGTGGTGCCGGATAAGTACGATGATACAAATTACTGTCTTTATGATACGGATGCTTCAACGGTGTATGGGTTGTCGGCTTTTGGGTTGCTGTTAATTAGTCAATTGATAGTTAATGGGATTACCAAGTGCTTGTGTTTTGGTAGAGGAATGACGGGCGGGAGGTCCACTACTTGTGCTGTTTTCTTCTTCATCTTTTCTTGGTAATCACTCAAGTTACTCTTTTCTCCTCTGTTCTTTGATCTCTTTATCCTTTTCTCTATGAAAATTGATGCACGCTTACCTCACTGGAAAAGTTTGTTTGTTTCAGTAGTATCAAAATTCTCTTGAAATTTTGATTTTGTTTTTGGCTTTTCCCCCCCAATGCATCAAAGTGTGGTAACTTTGTTTTCTTGTTTTTGGTGATTTGTGTTGGAGGAATTGAAATGAATTGGAAAGGTTTGGGTAAATGGGTTTGTCAAAAGTTGTCCCACAGAATCTGAAATGGATAACGAAAGTTCGAACTCCTTCAATGGCGTGCACCTTGGTCCGTCCGAGGAAGTGAACACTGCTGTTCCAGTTGCACCCGCTGCCATTCCTGCTCCTGTTCCGGCTATTGGACAGGCTGAGAAACCGGAGAAGTTTGGAGGCAATTTCTTCAAACGTTGGCAGCAGAAGATGCTGTTCTTTTTAACAACTCTGGGCTGGCAAAGATGCTGACCGAGGATCCTCCAGTGATGATACTAGTCGAGGATCAGAACGTGAATATGCAGAATAACTTGATTGCTGAAGCATGGAAATATAATGATTATGTCTGTTTGAGTCATATTTTAAGTTGTCTTGATAATTCTCTATATGGACTGTGTAGTACCTTTAAGACTGCAAAATCTTTATGGCAGGTTTTAGACAAAAAATACAGGACAGAGGATGCTGGTGCGAAGAAATTTATCATTGGTAAATTTCTTGATTTTAAGATGACTGATTCCAAAACTGTTGTTTCTCAGATTGAGGAACTTCAGATGTTAGTGGCTGAAATGAAAAAGAGGGTATGTCCCTTAGTGAATCTTTCTTTGTTGCTGCTGTGATTGAGAAGCTACCTCTTTCGTGGAGGGAATTCAGGAGCTATCTCAAACATAAGCGAAAGGAGATGTCCTTGAAAGATCTGATTGTTCGATTGCGTATCGAAGAAGACAACCGCAGATCTGAGAAAAAGTTTGCTCAATATTCTGGTCAAGCTACAACTGTGGCATTCAGGGGCACCGGAGCAGTGACTGTCGCAAGCCGAAGAAGAGGCAAGAGAAAGCGAAGGCGAATCTGGTTGGTGCAATGGAAGATCTGGATCTTTGTGCTGTTGTGAGTGAATGCAACATTGTAGGAAATCCACGCGCATGGTGGCTAGACACGGGAGCTACGGGGCATGTTTGTGCAAGCAAGGCAATGTTCACAGAATACAAGCCCGTTGATGGTGCACAGCTTTACATGGGAAATGATGCTTCATCGAAGATTGAAGGTGAATGAAATGTTGTTCTGAAGTTGACTTCTGGAAAGTGTCCGACTCTGCAGAATGTTATGCATGTTCCTGATATTAGGAAGAATTTGATCTCTGGTGCATTAATGGTGATGCATGGTTTTAGACTCGTGTCGGAATCTAACAAAGTTATCATTACTAAGAATGGGTTGTACTTGGGAAAGGGGTGCTTGGTAGACAGGATGTTTAAATTAAATATTATGACCATTGTACCTAGGAAGGAAAAAGTTGTGTCCGTAGAGGCTAATGAAAACGCATCTACTTCTGCTTACATGCTTGAGTCTTCTTGTTTATGGCATTTACGTTTGGGGCACGTTAATTACAAATCAATTCAAAGAATGATTAATCTTGATTTGTTGCCTATACTGAATTTGACTAACGAAAAATGTCAAGTTTGTGTTGAAGCGAAAATGACTAAGGCTCCTTTTCCTTCGATTGAAAGAAACACTGAAGTATTAGATTTAATTCATACAGATGTGTGTGATTTAAAGTTTGTGCAAACAAGAGGTGGTAAAAAGTACTTTGTAACTTTTATTGACGATTGCACTAGATACTGTTATGTTTATTTGCTAAGTAGCAAAGATGAGGCCGTTAATGCTTTTAAGGATTACAAGAATGAAGTTGAAAATCAACTTAGCAAACGAATTAAGATAATTCGTAGTGATAGAGGTGGTGAATATGATGCACCGTTTAATGAATTCTGTTCAGAACATGGCATTATTCATCAAACGATTGCGCCATACTCACCTCAATCCAATGATATTGCTGAATGCAAGAATCGAACTCTTAAAGAGATGATGAATGCTATGTTGATAAGTTCGGGTTTACCTCAGAACTTGTGAGGGGAAGCAATTCTCTCCGCCAATGTTATTCTAAATAGAATTCCATCTAAAAAGATGGATAAAACCCCTTATGAACTTTGGAAAGATTATAAGCCTAGTTTCAAATACTTAAAAGTGTGGGGGTGTCTGGCTAAGGTAGCAGTACCTAAACCAAGACAAGTTAGAATAGGGCCCAAAACAATTGATTGTATATTCATAGGATATGCAACAAACAGTAGTGCATATCGATTCTTGGTGCACAAGTCTGACATCCCTGACATACATGAAAATGTTGTCATGGAATCAAGAAATGCAGTGTTTTTTGAAGACGTCTTTCCAAAGAAAGATAGAAACGATGAAGAAGCCAGCACTAGTAAGCGAGCTCGGGACACAACGGCTCAAGAAATTGACGAACCCCGTCAAGGCAAGCGAGCCAGAAGACCCACTTCTTTTGGACCAGATTTTCTAACCTTTATGGTAGAGAACGAGCCAAGGACCTTTTCAGAGGCAATGTCAACACCAGAAGCTCCATTCTGGAAAGAGGCAATAAACAGCGAGATAGAATCTATTCTCCAAAATCACACTTGAGAGCTGGTCAATCTTCCACCAGGGAGTAAACCACTCGGATGCAAGTGGATTTTCAAGAAGAAGTTTAAAGAAGATGGATCTATCGACAAATACAAAGCGCGGTTGGTAGCCAAAGGTTATCGACAAAAAGAAGGGTTAGATTTATTTGACACTTACTCACCAGTGACAAGGATTACATCAATCAGAGTGCTAGTCGCGATCGCAACAGTCTATAATTTAGAAATCCATCAGATGGATGTTAAGACGGCTTTTCTGAACGGTGATTTAGAGGAGGAGATATACATGGAACAACCAGAAGGGTTTGTTGTGCCAGGACAAGAGAAGAAAGTTTGTAGACTTGTTAAGTCTTTGTACGGACTTAAACAAGCACCAAAACAATGGCATTTGAAGTTTGATCAGGTAATGATGTCAAACGGCTTCAGGATCAACGAGTGTGACAAGTGTGTTTACATCAAAAACACACTTAATGCCTATGTAATAGTATGTCTCTATGTAGATGACATGGTAATCATGGGCAGTACTCGTGACATCATCTTGAATATCAAGAAGATGTTAACACGAAATTTTGACATGAAGGATATGGGGGTTGCCAATGTTATTCTAGGAATTAAGATTTCTAGGGTAACTGAAGGATTGATCATGTCACAAAGTCATTATATTGAGTCCGTTCTCAAACGATTCAATATGTTTGATGCAAAACCAGTAAAAACCCCACTTGACTTAAGTATGCACTTAAGGAAGAACCGAGGTGAACCAGTAGCTCAATTGAAGTACTCACAAGTGATTGGAAGTCTAATGTACATAACGAACTGTAAAAGACCAGACTTAGCTTGTTCAGTAAACAAATTGAGCAGGTTTACCAGTAATCCAAGTGAAGATCATTGGAAAGCTCTAAATAGAGTGATGAGGTACCTTAAGTACACAATGAATCTTGGATTACACTATACAAGATATCTAGCAGTATTGGAAGGATACTGCGATGCAAACTGGATATCAGATTGCAAAGACTCTAAATCCACAAGTGGATATTTATTCACTGTTGGTGGTGGTGCTGTGTCATGGAAATCCACTAAGCAAACATGCATAGCTCGATCTACAATGGAAGCCGAGTTTATAGCATTAGACAAAGCTGGAGAAGAGGCTGAATGGATTCGAAATTTTCTGGAGGACATTCCATGTTGGCCTAAGCCAATCGCTCCTATTAGCATACACTGTGATAGTCAGTCGGCTATAAGACGAGCTCAAAGTAGCATCTACAATGGTAAGTCACGACACATACGTCGGAGACATAATACCATTAAGCAATTGATCTCTAATGACGTGATTTCCATTGATTACATAAAATCAAAGGAGAATCTTGCGGATCCGCTTACAAAAGCTTTGCCTAGAGATCAGATGTCTAAATTGACAAACGGAATGGGACTTAAGCCTACAAAGCAAGAATCTTTGTAACGGTAACCCAACCTTGTTGACTGGAGATCCCAGAATCTAGGTTCAATGGGAAAACTAAGTTATAAGGGTTCAGTTAGCACTTACTCATTCCGTTAAACGAAAGTGCTGTCTGCAGAGAATAGTTAGGGTAAGCTAGAGCTTTTAATGATGTCCTATATCATGATAATTCAAGTGGGGTATGACAGAATACTCTTGATAGGAATCACCTATGTAAGTGTGAAGTGGGGCCGCTTCTATGAGAATTCTGAGAGGCAAGAATTCTCTAATACACTTTTTGAAACCAGGTTGTTCATGGCCAAAATGAACACAACCATGAGAACCAATAAGGGGTATCAAAGGAAATGTTGTGTGAATATCATTGTCTAGGTTCACAATAAAGGCTAATGGTTCAAGAAATCAGGTCACTAACCAGCTGAGTGGATCCGATGATATATCACTAAGAAAGGTTCAAAGCCAGAAGCTACCTCTTCTAATGCAACATATTCTTGTCTGATTTCTCGATAGAGTCTGCATCTGCATCTGCATTAATTTTCATTCATGTGGGGGATTGTTGGAGGAATTGAAATGAATTGGAAAGGTTTGGGTAAATGGGTTTGTCAAAAGTTGACAACCACCATACTTTGAGCTTAATTATGATTAGTGTTTGTTAATCAAAAACGAAAACTAATAATTTCTAAATTATCTACGCGACAAGTAGATGACTTTAGGTTTTTGAATCACTCGATTCCGATACCGGGTGAATGAGAAATTAATGCTCAAAGTTGGAGTAAAATTGGAAGGAAATTGGAAAAGTGGTGATGTGGCCTCTTGAGGAGTGACCACATCACTCCTTAAGTGGAATACCACATTGGCTATTTGAGATGAAAAGGCCACCATATATAGTTCTAGTTGGAGCCTTCTTAAATGTGCCCTTGGGCATGAGAAGTTTTTGACCCGAGGGAAGACGCGGCTCAGGCAAGGTTCACCACACACGCGCGCGCGTGCCGCCGCCCGGCCGGCCGGCTGGCTCGGGCTCAGGCTCGTGGCCCGTGGCTCGTGGGTCTGGCTGATTCTTATCTTTTTTGGAGAAATTTTCTTTTACATTTTTCCAGAAAAATAAATCAAGTGATCCAACGGTTGAAATATTTCTGATCATAACCGTTGCAAGATCTAACGGTTGTGGATCGTAGTCTACAAGGATTATGATCTAACGGCTGAGATCGTATCTGGCAGTGGTTTCTTCATCTAGATCTAACGGTTGTGGATCGTAGTCTACACGGATTATGATCTAACGGCTGAGATTGTATCTGGCAGCAGTTTCTTCATCCGACGATCTACGTTTAAAACTGTTGCGATTTACAATCTAACGGCTGTGGATGAAAACCGTCTGATCCGACGGCTGCGGTTTAATCTGGGATTAACCGCCTAATCCTTCCCGCCTATAAAACGGCTCCTTCTCCAGACTTTCTTCCAAGCACCTCTGCGCCTTCTCTGTTCTTCTTCTTCCATTTTCGATTTTTTGCATACTGTCGCTGCACTGTTCTTACGTTTCCAGTTCGTCGAGAAATCAGAGCATCCCACAGGTTCGCCGAGTTCCTTACGTTGCTGTGCCGCTTCGTATGAACTGTTAGCCGTTGTATCCTGGGAGACGTTTGCTGTTTCTGGTTGGGCACTTCGTACCGGAGCAAATCGTCTTAAGGACAGAGTCCTTAGACTCACCTCGGTTCTGCTTACAATTCGTCAATTTACACAAACGCACACAATACACTGTTTTGATTACAGTTTCTAACAATTTGTTGAGTAATTATATAACCTCAGTGGATCGTCAATGCACGTTTGGTAGGAGTCAGAACTGGAAAATGAAAACGGGACCTATTTTTAGCCAAGGAAGAGATATATAAGACTCATGGTCTAAGTTTGAACAGCTATATGGTATCTCTAGCTAAGTGCAGAGAAAATCGAGATGTCTGTTTCTTTTTGTGATTGACTCTGCTCTTTGCGCCTCTACTATGCTTTTGTTCTTGGGGCTTTAAAAGTCGTGTTGGTTAACCCGATCCACCCCCTTCACCCCCACCCTCACATCTTTTCTCTCTTTATCACCTTAAACCCAGGTTGAACCCCCTTCACCCCACCCTCACATCTTCTCTCTTTATCATCTTAAACTCAGGTCGAAACTGGCCTAATCATTCAATTAAGTTAATGCCACAAGGTTGTGGTAAAATTTTGATTCTTTATTGTGGTTATCAGTTTTCCATTTCCAATGGAGTCAGGAACACACTCTTCTTTTACTTTAGAATATGATGGAATAAATCAAAATAACTCACTAAATTGGCCGCGCTTCTTATCTTGTGAAGTAGCAGTTGATCGACACAGCTGGACGCAATTTTCATTATGGGTCATTGGGAAACAACCTCTGTGTGTTTCTAACACATGAGTATGGTTGCATACATTCGACCTCCCCATACCCTGCCATATGCGGAAGCCTCTGAGGCAATAGGGTAATATTGTTGTTGTTAATGTGGTTATCAATACAGTTTCGTGTAGACAGCTAGCAATTAATTGGTCTACAGTCCTATAGCTTCTGAATGATAAGGAAGAAACATCATGCTATTGCTACTTCACAGTTTTATCCACAACCAAGTTTTGCTGCTCTTCTGCTCAATGTTGCCATGCATGTGAAGCAGGCATATAGTGTAACATAGTTTCTCGTAGTTTCCTCCCCTGTGTACAATGGAAGGGGTTCCATTGTATATCAGTTTTACTGATGGTAATTAGTGATAGGAGTTTTTGTACCCTGTTTCACATTAAATGTTTTGAGTCCTTGTTTGAGATCCCTCTTGATGCCTCCTGGAAGAAAGTGATAGAAATTCCTGTATTAGCTGGTCAAAACATTCCTAAAGTACCTAATATGAAGAATAGAATTTCAAAGAGGCTTCACTTCAAAGTAAATCTAGGAAAAGCATCTTTACTGACATTTGGAACAGGAATATTCAGGCATTGGACTGGTGCTTTATTCTCCATGTTTCTCCTGACGAAAATGCGCATATTATGCTATATTTCTGGGTAACAATGAAACCTAACAAGATACTTGTCCATAAAAGTCCTCAACCCGTTTGCTTTCCTTCAGTAGATTATATATAGAAATAAATTGTTTTCCTTGGGTAGAAGATGATGTAATTTATTAAATTTAGCATGAAGCAGGACATGTCAGTAAATTCTGATCCCATTTATGTTATTCACTTGACATGTTAAGTCCTGCTTTATATGTCCTGGTTGGAGCTTGAATGCTCTACTTCCCCCATTTTGCCCCCAGTGGAGTGTCCTACGAGATTCTCTTTTAAGTTTTACAAAGCTGCAGCATGTTGACGTGGCATCACAAGCCCCAACAGAATCATCAGAATTGCATTTTAATTTTCCAATTCTTATTTGCTCCTTGGATTGGATTGCTACATTTTTGGTTCGCCAAAATGAAAGAAAATGCAAAAAGAATTTTTATATTTCTGTCATTGAATCTGCTACAATTCCCGGTGGGTGGGGGGTGGGTGGTGAAGAGGTGTTTTTCTGGGTTTATTTTTCTTACTTTGGGAAAAAGAAGAAGGTTTATACATCTCCTTATTCTTAATGGAAAAGCTTATACTGATAGCGTCATCACATCATGCAAAAGCTTAAACTGGTAGGAGATATGTAATTTCGCAATTTGAAAACTTCCAACACATCAGGGTCCTGCGATGGACATGAATTTCAATATAGGCTCAACATATCAACAACACTAAATTGGCTGTGTAATTAAGATTTTAAACACTCCCGAACATGTGCAAAATACCAAACTGGAGATCCTAACTCATAGAGAACAGGAAATCTCAAAAAGGGAGTTTAAACCACTATTTCTCCAGTTCTTATACCAAGTTAAATTACCATTACCCAAAATTTTGAGCATAGAGAGATTTGCGAAGTGCCCATTGAAACACTTTTCACATGCAGAGCTGCATATTGAGTCTCATATAGCCAGAAGATAAGGTTTAATAGTAGACCTAACATGTAGCTTACTTAGCAATATGAAGGCCCTAGGAAAACACAAAAGGGGTTGCAAAGGTAGTCGAAACATTTGATCATTGGATTGACTACGTTGCTATTATGTTGAATCACCACATTACTTGAAAGTTCAAGCTGATAAAGCAGATGATGAATCTGGGCATTTAAATACCTGTGACATTAGTTTTCTATTTTCCTTTAGTGTCTTATTTCTGATTTAGCTATTCCCTAGAGGAAATTGACGGAAGATCACTTACTGTAACTTTCCTTCATCATGAGTAATTCTATGTGCTCCTCTTTCTCTACTCCAATTATATCGTCAAGTCCATGGTGTGCTATTGTTACATTTGCCTGTGGTTTATGTTACACCCCGAAATTTTCAAACTAGTCGTTATACATTAAATTAAAGCCAAAGTAGCCGTTGCATGTAATGATCCTTTGAAATTAAATTAACCATAGCGTAACGGCCTAAGTCCGATTTGATTTTATACTTGTGCATAGATATGTCATATAATAGATAAATGAAAAAAAAAAACTTATAAATAAATAAATGATAAATAGATGTGAAAGTGGGTGACGTGTGAAAAAGGAAGGAAAAGATAAAGAAAATTATAATAATGATTCAATTAATAAAACTTTAAAAAAAAGATAATATGGGGGGTTACTAATTCTCCCCAAATTTCGCTAGGAAATTAAGATAAAGGAAGGTGTGGGGGTCTGGTTATGGAAGGGAAAAACGAAAAAACTAATAAAGAAAAGAGAGTGAAACATTAAAGGAAAGAAAGAGGGGATAGAATTGGAGGCAGAGGGGGTTCGACAGTAGCAGGGAGGAGGAAGGAAGGAAGAAGAGAGAGAGAGAAGAGAGAAAAGAGGGAAGGAGAAGAAGAAACGCGCAAGAGATTCTTCAATTTGTTCAAGTTTGTGGGATTAGCCGTACAAATTGTCCGCATCCAGGTAGGTTCCTTTTTCCCCCCTCCAATTGGTACAAATTCAAGCATGCTCTAGTGGTATTTTATGTGTTTTTGTTGTTTTAATTGTTGACTTTCATAGCATGTTGTTTAGTCTGTGAAAAGCATGAAATTTGGAACCTGTGGAATTCATGAACTGTACTGCGTGACTTTGATTTGATGTTAGGGAAAAATTTGATATTCAAAATAACTATATGATTAGGGGTTCTGTGTTTTTTTGGGCCTTAGATTAGGTTCTCATACACTGGAAATAGGCAAAAATATAGATTGGAGTCGAAAAACGGACACCGGAGGCGGACGGAGCGACTCACGCGCTGCCGGAGTGGTCCTGCATGGGCTTCACGCACGCGCGTGAGGTCGCACGCGCCTCCTGAGGTTGCTGAACGCAGATTATATAAAAAAATATCTAAAGCGAAAACAGGCCGAAGCCCGGATCAGCATGCAGGCCGGACCCTAACAGGCCGGCTGCATCCAGGGCCTGGCCTACCCGAAAATAAAAAAAAGAAGGTAGGCTAGCGGACCGGGCCAGCAGCCGGCCGGCCCAATTAACTGTTTAAATAAAAAAAGGGGAAATCGGGCGGCAGGCCAACCTTAGCAGGCCGGGCCTGCGCAAGGCGGACCAGTGGTGAATGCAGGTCGGCCTTTCAGTTTAATAAATTAAAAGATTTTCTAAATTTCAAAAAATTGTATAAATGTATTTAAAGTAATTTAAATAGTAATAATTATAGGAAAAATATAAATAAATATCCAAAAATTATAAATAGATTCCAGAAATTATAAAATGCTGAAATTAAATTGTTTCCATTAAATTTCAGTAATTGTGATAATTTATTTAATTTGGATAATTAGGTAATAAATAGAAGTAAATAGGGGGAAAATGAGGAAAAATATAGGAAATGCACGATAAATGTATACAAGCCGTGGAAAAGTGAATTTGATGCCGAACAACATTGAGTTAGCATACGAGCAACAACAGAACCTAGATTTGAGTGCTGGAGGATGACGAGGATGGGCCAGGGGCCCCATGCGATTGTGTTTTTGCATTCATGGCACGTGCATTGCATTTATGGCGTGTCGTAACGTACGGGTCACGGGCGCTCAGGATGGTGTATGGTGGCGCGACCACGCACACTCAGTATGGTGACTGTGTGTGGGTACGACCCACAACCACTCAGTATAGATAGTGTCTGATGAAATCCCAATAAAATAACGACAGACAGCCGCAAGGTCTCTACGTATTCTAGGTGCAACCGTCAGCCTGCCCATACTACCGTGTCAGCCCTGTCCTCAGCAAAGACACAGTCGTACGCTTCCTCGTGCTCACCTGGTGGGGGGTGAGTAGGGGTGAGTGACAAGAAATCACCCAGTAGGCACCTGCCTCCAACTAGTACAAGACGAGCATTCAAAAATGATATAACACATAACGCATATAGTATTACATAAGCATATGAAAGAATGCGGAAAAGTAATTCACTCCAGGTAAAGAATGGGCAACATCGTGATGCATGTCCCACTATGCATGTCACACGCAGCAAAGTCATGTCACACAGAATGCCGATATCTCCACCGTGCAATGCATGAACCCGGGTCCTACTGAGTGACTGTGGGTCGTACCCACCAACAGTCACCATACTGAGTGTGTGTAGCCGCGCCACCGTACACCATACTGAGTGTGCGTGGCCCCGCCACTGTACACCATCTTGAACGCCCGTGACCCGTACGTCACGACCCGCCATAAATGTAATGCACATGCCATGAATGCAAAAACACAATTGCCTGGGGCTCCTGGCCCATCCTTGCCATCCTCTGACACTCAAATCTAGGTTCTGTTGTTGCTCGTATGCTAACTCAACATTGTTCGGCATCAAATCCACTTTTCCACGGCTTGTATACATTTATCGTGCATTTCCTATATTTTTCCCTATTTACTTCTATTTATTACCTAATTATCCAAATTAAATAAATTATCACACTTACTAAAATTTAATGGAAAGAATTTAATTTCAGCATTTTATAATTTCTGGAATTTATTTATAATTTTCTGATATTTATTTATATTTTTCCTATTATTATTACTATTTAATTACTTTAAATACATCTATACAATTTTTGGAAATTTAGAAAATCTTTTAATTTATTAAACTGAAAGGCCGGCCTGCATTCACCACTGGTCCGCCTTGCACAGGCCCGGCCCGCTAAGGCTAGCCTGTCGCCCGATTTTCTTTTTTTATTTAAAGAGTTAATTGGGCCGGCCGTCTGCTGGCCCAGTCCGTTGGCCGTTTGGCCCTGTCCGCTAGCCTACCTTCTCCTTAGCGAGATACGGCGGGTGTACTGCTCCCGATGTTAGAGTTCGGGATCGGGGCGCTTCAGGTGGTATTAGAGCCGAGGTTTCAGATCAGCCTTGGAAACGCAGGATTAACTAGATCACCTAGACATAAGCTATGATCTTTTCTAGAAATGACGATTATACCCCTAATAACTGAAGTAGACCTAAGTTACGATCGGGTTAAGGGAGGTGTGTGTCGTTGGTGAGCTTTCTCTATTTAATTACCATTGTACCCCTGAACCTTCGCATGAGCCCCATAAATGCTCAAATCTCTCTATTACTTCCGTCAATCCAAAGTCTCATCAAGGTCCGCGTGAAAACCAAGAAAATGCCGTCGTGTCGTGAATAATCTGGCACAGGAGGCAACGGTGGTTATGGTAACGACCACCAGGATCAGGGGGTCATCCTCCAGGCGTTGCCCGACACTATGGCCACCACGTTGGCGCAACAGCGACTGTAGACTGCGCAGCGCGAGTAGCAGTTGAACTAGCGTCTTCCGCCAAAGGCGCCACCGGAGCTGAGATTCTACTACATGGAAATGCAGGACATCCGGAATTTGATGTTTAGAAGGACCCTTCACCGTGGAGGCAAAAATATACGACATGGTCGCTAATAATCACAAGACCGCTCGCGACGATAGCACAACCGTGAAAGGGTGCATGACCACCGCCGCCACCATATGCTCATTGTGAATGCCACACTCAGGTCAGTGTGGGGGGGATTATGCACGTATGAGTACGATAACCGGGACGTTCTACGAGAGAGGCCATAGATCAAAAGCCGACGCCACCATCACAATAAAGTCAGGAGCAACATAAGGGGAAGCAAGGGTCACCTAGATCCACGTGATGACCGATGCGGATGTCTGGGAGACTAGCGATGTCGTAGCAAAGTTCAACCGCCGGCGACCAGATATCAATGACTCATCATCAGTAAAGAGGATGTCAGTCAGAGATAAATGATCAGAGTTGCGCAGCGGAATCGTGACTTTCTTAAGTCATGTAAGTTCAGAAGAGGGGACCTCAGTGGATCCGAAGAAGATTAAGATGTGCTGAGTAGTCCTGACCGACCGAGGTGACTGAAGTAAGAAGTTTCTTGGTTTGAACAGCTGCTGCAGGAAATTGTTGAAGGATTTTAGTCGATACTGGTGTCCTGAGCAGACGGAAGCGGAAGAAGACGAAGTTCGAGTGGACCGTGGATATCAGCAAAGTTTCGTGAACCCAAAAAAAATATTTTAAACACGACCATAATGCACAATTTTGCAAATTAACTATATATACACACACTGATCATTACAACATACCTTAACGACATATCTCCACATGTCAAACACGTACTAAAACATCAACCATACAAAATCCAACATAACTACACAAAGAAACATAACACAATTCAAAAAAAAGAAGATATCACATAACACAATGAACTATGAATATACATCAATATAAGTCAAAAAACGAAGTAATAGGTAAAAGCTCACAATATATATATAGAATACGATAGCAACGTAGGAATAGCGAACATATAAAAGATATACAATAAGCCAGGAGTATATGTGCTAAATGACCACTACAAAAAATACCAATCTCTTACAACAATAACGAAGCACATGGACACAAACAATCTCTTACAACATTAATGATATAACGTAAATAAGTCAATTTAAGAAAACATACAAATAGATACACGAAACAAAAGTGATTAAATAATGCTAAGTAAATATGCACATGTATGCACACAACTATTTCGGTGGCACCAGAACAAGACTAATACACCAAAACAGAGATAAGCATCATAATATATATAACGACAACAAACAACACAATTACAAAGAATACAGTAACACAAATACTTTTCATACAAGACATGGGCTATGATATAGGTATACAATTACATGTTTTAAAACAAAACATTAACATACACAATCGAAGTAAAGCATACTAATTACGAGTTAGGAACAACATAGTATGGCATGACATCATAGAAATAGATTAAAGTGTAAACAACTTAATAACATGATATATAAAAAGAACAAACAGTAATATATATCGTACTTGAACACCCAAATAAATTATATACGCACATTATAGTAAAACTATGCATTTATGCATTTCTCTCGAAATAATATATATACGATATTTATATAACAATAAGACAAGCTAGTACGAAAATATAGAGCATGGATAAAAAAATAATAATAATAAAAATGAAATAAAATTATTAACGACTAACATAAGTACAAAGAGAGAGATCACGATAAACAAAGACTAAAATGTGCACGCATGACGTGTATACCGCTTAAAACTCAACTAACAAATAATATAAACATAATACACATAATAAACTGCAGATAACGATTGTGCATTCATGAGCTACATATGATACATAGGTCATACATGCGTTTAGAATAAGGATACACAACATACTATATGTTTATACGAAACATGTTCAAACAACTTAACCATTAAAACGACAACACATATTAAAACTCGTGTATGCTAGTATATATAATGAACGGAGCTATGTTGGAGCATTGCATTTCATCTCCAACCCGATGGGCAATCGGAGAGGCAATTCAGACTCTCGAGGACATGTTGAGGGCTTGCGCACTGGACTTCAAAGGAAATTGAGATGGTATGATCAAGTTGATCAAGTCTGCCTACAACAGCAGCTACCATAACGCCGCCGGCATGGCACTGTTTGAGGCGCTCTATGGGCGGAAGTGTAGGTTCCCTGTCCATTGGGAAGAAATTGGAGAGCGTAATATTACCAGTCAAGAACTGGTTGAGCAGACCAAGG
The DNA here is from genome assembly GCA_036186865.1 of Eustoma russellianum. Classification (NCBI taxonomy): domain Eukaryota; kingdom Viridiplantae; phylum Streptophyta; class Magnoliopsida; order Gentianales; family Gentianaceae; genus Eustoma; species Eustoma russellianum. The sequence continues at coordinate 8,416,262 of AP025053.1, forward strand.
AGAAGATAATGTGGATTCGAGAAAGGCTTAAGGTTGCCCAAGACAGAAGCAAGAGTTTGGAAGATTCGGAAAAAAAGGGCGTCCTTTGGAGTTTGCTGTCAGAGACAATGTTTACTTGAAGGTGTCACCTATAAAAGGTGTGGCACGTTTTGGTCTGAAGGGTGAGCTAAGGCCGCGGTACATTCGGCCTTATGAGATACTCGAAATGATCGGTTCGTTAGCTTACTGTTCGGCGTTACCTCCGGTGCTGACCCAAGTGCACAATATGTCCCATGTTTATCAGTTAAGGAGGTACGCTCCAGACCCGAGTCATGTATTGGACACACCACCTTTAGGAATTAGACAGGATGCGTCATCTCAAGGGACTCCTGTTCGAATCATAGACCACAAATATCAAGAGCTGAGGAAGAGAATCATTCCGTATGTCAAGGTGCAATTGGGCAATCATGAGGAAAATGAAGCGACATGGGAGCTAGAGGATCAGATGCGGGAGCGCTACCCCTACCTCTTTGCATAAGGCATGACAAGTTTCGAGGGCGAAACTTCTTGTAAGGTGGATATAATGTTACAACCCGGAAATTTTCGAATTAGCCGTTATGTGTTAATTTAAAACTAGTGTAGCCGTTGAGTGTAACGACCCATTGGAATTAAAGTAACCATAGCGAATCGTTTATGTTCAAGTGATTCATAATCTTAAAAGGGGGAATTAAAATATATATATATATATATATATATATATGTATGTATGTATGTATGTATAAGGTATAAATAAAAGATGGGTAAATAAGAAGCAATAATAATAAATAAAATATACAAATATTCAAAACTGCCCGTGGGATAAGGGAGTTTTTTTTTAAAAAAAATAAAAACATAAATGTAACTGAAGGTGCCGAGGGATAAGGATAACTTAATGTATAATTTTTTTTTTTAAAAAAAAAGAGAAAATTGGGGAACGTGATAGTGGGGGTAACTGACCTCCCAATTTCGCTATAGCATATACTGTTAAAATGCACTTTCCTGGGAATGGAGAGGAAGGGTCAAAGAAGAATAAATAAAATAAAAAGAAATTGAAGGCAGAGAGAGTGGGGGCGACAGTGAAGAAAAAGGAAGAAGGCAGGGAAAAGAGAGAGGAAGAAGAAGAAGTAAAGTGGAAGAATTGAAGGGCAAGTTATCAAACGTCTCCAATTTGATTCTTTTCTCATTGGTTTCTGTCTACAATCGAGGTAGGTTCTTTTTCCCCCTCCAATTGATACAATCCTAGCATGCCTTAGTCATATATTTTGTGTTTTCGTCGCTTTGATTGTTGAAATCTAGACCATGTGGTTGAATCTGTGCACGATTTATGAATTTGAAGTCTATTGTATGCGTATATTGGTTTGCGTGCCTTGGATTTGATGTCAGGGAAAAATTTGAAAATCAAATTAGCACACTTTTAAGATGTTTAAAGTTTAGATGTTGTTTTTGGCCTTAAATTAGGTTTGAATAGACTGGAAATAGACAAAAATGTAGGTCGGGGTCGAAAAAGGCCGTCGGAATTGGCGGCGCGTGGCCTTCAGGCGCGTGCAGGAGCACCCACGCGCCTCTTGAAGCTGCAACCTCAGATTATAAAAAAAATTAAGTATATAGCAAAAGGGCCGAAGCCCGGATCAGAGCTGTGCAGGCCATCCCTCAACGGGCCGGCTGTTTCAGGTGTCAGGCCCAATAGCATAATCAAATTAAAAAAAGGGAAGGCTTAGTAGCGGGCCGGGGCGGATGGTCAGCGGACCGGATCCATATCAGTCGGCCCAATTACCAGCGAAAAAAAGGGGGCTTCTGAAGCGGGCCGGACCACAGCAGACGGGGCCTGTGTGCATGGCGGGCCGGGCTATTCCAGGCGCAGACAGGGCTGGGATAAAGGGCCAGCCCTTTTTGCCATAATAAACATTTTTCTTTTCTTAATTTCTTGAATTTGGGAAATGTTATTTAATTAATTTAAAATAGTAATAATTATAGAAAAAATATAAATAAATATCGGAAAATTATAAATAAATTCCAGAAACTATAAAATGCTGAAATTAAATTAGTTCCATTAAATTTCTTGAATTGCGATAATTTATTTAATTCGGATAATTAGGTAATAAATAGAAATAAATAAGGAAAAAATGAGAGAAAATATAGGAAATGCACGGTAAATGTATACGAGCCGTGGAAAAGTGGATTTGATGCCGAACAATGTTGAATTAGCATTCGAGCAATAAGTGAACCTAGATTTGAGTGCCGGAGGATGGTGATGATGGGCCAGGGACCTCAGGCGATTGTGTTTTTGCATTCATGGCACGTGCATTGCATTTATGGCGGGTCGTGACGTACGGGTCACGGGCGCTCAGGATGGTGTACGGTGGCAAGGCCACGCACACTCACTATGGTGTACGGTGGCGCGGCCACGCACACTCAGTATGGTGACTGTGGGTGGGTACGACCCACATCCACTCAGTAGGACCCGGGTTCATGCATTACATGGTGGAGATATCGGCATTGTGTGACATGACTTTGTTGCGTGTGACATGCATAGTGGGACATGCATCACGATGTTGTGCATTCTTTATCTGGAGCAAATTACCTTTCCGTCTTCTTTCATATGCTTATGTGATATCATGTTATGTGCTATGTGTTATATCATTTTTGTATACTCGTCTTGTACTAGTTAGAGGCAGGTGCCTACTGGGTGATTTCCCCGTCACTCACCTCTACTTCCCCCCCCCCCCCACCAGGTGAGCACGAGGAAGCGTACGACTATATCTTTCCTTCATCATGAGTAATTCTATGTGCTCGTCTTTCTCTACTCCAATTATATCGTCAAGTCCATGGTGTGCTATTGTTACATTTGCCTGTGGTTTACTTCTAATTCTCTTTCTTCTATGCCATTATTCTTGAGAATCATTTTGGTTAAGAACCTTAGTTTCTTACATATATATACACCCAGGCCAAGACTCTGTATATGAATCTGATAGTGTCAACATTTTGGCTGACGAACAGGGTAAGCTTTTTGGGAGCGGAAGCGTGCTTGGTAGCAGGGTCAGCAAGGAATGCTTACCATACTAAATACCGCGGTATTTTTGGTAGCCACGCTGAACTCTCGTGTGCTACCCTACGCAAAGGTGTATTTGCTGCTGGAGCTGCATTAACCTCGTTATCGCTTACTGGCTCTCTTTTCTACTACTGGGCTCATGCTAAAGCGGATACAGGCGGATGGCAAAAGCATCACAGCGAAGGACTTGGTATGACTGCATCCAGCGCCATGGAGAATCAACATCAACTAAAGGGAAATGAGTTTGAGAAACTCTAATCTTGCCTTGAGGATCATATGTTGCTTTGTAAACCTTGGAGAATCTGCTATGATGAGTGGAGAATTCTGTAAAGATCTTTGTTGTTATATATGTAATTTGGTAACCTAGAAATTGGTATCTGCTTGTTTAGTTAGGTAAGTACTTAAACGTTCTGAAGACTTGCCTTTCCCCAACTCTCTTTCCGGAATACTCACGGGGGAGCAAGTAATGTTAATTGCTCATCACAAGGAGATACAAAATATAAAAGAAGGCTCTACTCTTTTGAGGCTCTCTCTTCTCTCTAGAAGGTTCTCCCGACCTCTGTGTTTCTCCCCCATTTTTTCAGCTGCATCTAATTTCCTCATATGTAATTCCCTCAGATCTATTATCATCTTGGAATTTTGTTATGGAAAACGAAGATCTTCAATCTCTTTTACAATCTCTACAGTTGATTGATGTTGAGATTAACTCGACGGTGCTTTGCGAAGAGGAAATTTCGTCAGGCTTAGATGATAATCAAAGAAGTCTCCTCGGATGCTTCATCTCGAACCGTGATATACTTACCAAGGGGCTCTCAATTGCTCTACAGTGCTCATGGAAAACAACTTTTCAGATCATTCGCATTTCAGTTAACACCTTCCAATTTATATTTGAATCTGAGTCGGACATATCTAAGATGCTTGATGAGGGACCTTGGTGCTTTGATGACTTTTGTTAGTTTTACAAAAATGGCAGGAAGATTGGAAAACAATAAAATCCTTTTTTGACTATGCGGACTTCTGGGTTCACCTAGTTGGATTAGACTGGGTTCACCTAGTTGGATTGTCTAATCATTTCTATACAGATAAGGTATACCAAAAAGTAATGCATGAATGGGAAGGTTGTAAAATTGGGTAGATTAGACAAGCCAAGAGCTTTGGCACTAGATTCTTCAGATTCAAAGTCGCAATTAATGAACAAGGCCTATTAGAAGGTTCTACTGTGTGGGCTTGTCGAACCAAAAGCCACAAAGAGGCCTTCTGCAACATGGAAAGATGGCGAATTTATGTATATATGTGGGATGATCTCTCATACTCAAATTAGTTGTAAACTGAAGAAAAGGGAAATAACAGCTGAAGAATTAAATAAAATGCCTTTTGGTGAATGGTTGCATGCAAAAGGGGGATCAACACCCTTCCAAGAATTTTCTCTAGAGACACTGGTTGGGACCAATATAAGCCAGAACTTTTTACAGACTGAACTTTCCCCCTCCCATCTTCTTAACCAAACTGAGGATAAGGATAATTTTATTCGCAACACGCAATCAGAAAGAAAACTAGCTCAACCTCTCCCTGAATGTAATGACAGCGATATTGCAAGAATGCAAACTCTTACAGAGGTAAGCGTGAATCTCTCCCTGATCGCCCTTATGTTGACTAAAGCTGAATTGGCAAATGTGGAAACAGAGCTCCTAGAGAATTATGATAAGGAAAACTATCGTCCCTTGACCATCGTGGGCCTTCCTACATCTACTGAAGTTTTCGAACCTACGCTCCAAAAGAAGAAGAAACAAGGGTTGTATAAGCGACTGAGAAATGCAGAAATCCTAAGTGATATTTCGAATGCTGCTCCATCAATTGGTTCCAAGAGAGAATATGATCATAAAGACCATATCACTTCAACCAAGAAAGTGAAGTCTGACGTAATGTACTTCTGTCCGGTGGCGGTTGCGGAGGCGCAACCCCGCCAGGAGCAATGAATCTCTTAGCCTGGAACTACAAGGGGCTTGGCCGACCCTCTGCGGTTCGTGCCCTTGGCAGCTTCTTCGTGCTACCAGACCTTGTATAGTTTTCCTCTCAGGGACAAAAACAAAAAAACATACTTAGACTCACTTCGTAGACGTTTTGGCTATACGAATGGTTTTTACATAGATTCTGTCGGTTCCAGTGGGGGTTTAGCGCTTATTTGGAATAGTGAAGTTGACATCACTCTGATGAGTTACTCTAGTGGCCACATTGTTGTAAAGATTGTGTCGCCCTTTAATTTGTTTTGGAGATTGACAGGCTTCTATGGCAACCCTATAAAAAAACTGTCTCTACGCTTCCATGGATTGTATTTGGCGACTTTAATGAGATTTTGTTCCAGTATGAAAAGGAAGGGAAACTAGATAGAAGTATTACAGCAATGTCAGCATTCCAAGATGCGTTAACAGATTGCAACTTGATTGATTTGGGTTTTAATTGTCCACCTTTAACTTGGAGAATCGGTAGAGGTGAGGGTCCTTCGTCTTGATCGAGCAGTTGCAACATCGGCCTAGATTGGTCTTTTTCAACGACATCGAGTATTCCACCTAGTAAGTCCTCACTCTGATCACTCTCCCATTATGGTTTCAGAAGGCGCTGGTGATCTCCCCAGTCTAATAAAGTGGGGCTATCTTCCCAGATATGAGCCATTTTGGCTCCGTGATGACGAATTTAAAGAAGTATTGAAAGAATGCTAGCATTCACATGCCAATCTCTGATTCAAAATGCCTTATGGAAATAGTAACAAAGGTGCGAGATAAGTTACGATGCTGGAATAAGCATAAACACGTCATCTTATTAAAAAGAATCAAAGAGATATAGGATAACTTGCTAAAGCTACAAGAAGGGCCAAATTATTCCACGGAAGAGGAAAAGCTTCTAACGATCAAACTCGATGAAGCCATGGCAATGCAAGAGGAATATTGGCGACAACAAGGAACTTGCAGGCATGGATAAAAACATATTTTATTTCCATCACAAAGCTTCAACCCAGAAGGAAAGAAATTTTATAAAAATGATAATTAAAGCTGGCGGGAATGCAGCAACATTCTCAGAGGAGATTTCATCCATAATGCTCAATTACTTTTGGTCTCTATTTGCAACCTCTGGTGTCAACCCTGAAGCTCTAACTTTCTTGGATGATTTGGAATTGAATACCCTATCTACAACGCAGAAAATGTGCCTGCAAACCCATTCTCCAGAGTGGAAATCGAGAAACCACTAAAGTAGCTCCCCGGACAGAAATCGCCAGGACCAGACGGGCTCCAAACAGTCTTCATCCAGAACAACTGGGACGTCATGGGGAATGACATAGTAAATACGATTCTAGGATGCCTAAATAGAGGAGCCCCAATTGAGGACCTAAATCGCACTTTCATTGCCCTCATTCCTAAATGGAAATCACCCGTCCTTCCTTCTGAATTTCGACCCGTCAGTTTATGCTCCTCCATATACAAGCTAATGTCCCGAGTGATCATTAACAGATTGAAAACTCGGGAAACCAAAGTGCTTTTGTAAAAGGGGGTCTAATAAATGATAATGCAATAGCTGCATTTGAAGGTTTCTACTCAATGAAAACAAACCAACCAGGTTGCAGTAATCACGTGGTATTAAAGTTGGACATGGCCAAGGCATTTGACCGTGTTGAATGGCACTATATTGAAGAGGTGATGGGGGAGGATGGCCTTTCCAGAGTCCTTTGTATCCCTAATTGTGCGTTGCGTTAGAATAGTTTCGTATCAAATAATCATAAATGGCACCCCGGAGCCATTCAGGCCTTCCAGAGGCATCAGACAAGGTGACCCGCTCTCTCTCTTTCTTTTTATCATTTGCGCAGTAGGTATTTCAGCCATGATGAGGAAGGCCGAGTACTCTGCTATCATTCAAGGCTTGCGATTTGGATCTCATGGCCCCTCGCTCTCGCACCTACTCTTTGCAGATGACGCTTAATTTTCTTAGAGGTTGAGTTGGGCATATGCGACAACTTCAAAAATATTCTACACTCTTATGAAGTTCTGTCTGGCCAGAAGGTAAATTTTGAGAAGTCATCTTTACACTTTAGTAAAGGTGTGGAAAAAATAGGCAAGAGGAAATCATTAAGTTACTAGGAATTCCTAAAGGGGATGGAAAAGCATAATATCTAGGGCTCCCTTTCATAATAGGTCGCCCAAAGAAAGAAATTTTCTCTTTCATCCGAGATAAAGTCTGGAAAAAGTTGAGTGGGTGGAAAGAGCGGTTGCTTTCTTCAGCGGGCAAAGAGATACTTATAAAATCCGTCATACAAGCAATCCCAACATATGTAATGCAATGTTTCGAGCTACCAAAGCACCTCATAAAGGATATGGAGTCACAAGTCAGGAAATTCTACTGCAGCTCTCACAGCAACGAAAACAAGGTTTATTGGAAAGCTTGGTCCGATTGTTGTGCTCCAAAATCAGCTGGAGGACTCGGGTTCAAAGACCTTGAAGTCTTTAACCGTGCAATGTCGGCAAAACAGGTTTGGAGACTCCTCCAAAATCCAGAATCGATGCGGGCACAGATTCTAAAGGTTAAAACTACACCCCCTATGACTTGCTCCACTGCGAAGGAAATGCAAAATCGTCCTATCTTTGGGCAGCTTACTTAAGGGGAGGGAACTACTAAAAATAGGCCTCTGCTGGCAGATTGGAAATGGTGAAAGAGTCTTTGTATATGATGACCCCTGGCTGCCATCTCCCCCAAGTTTCAAACCAATATTAACGGAGAAAAATCTTAACCCACGAAAGCGTGTGGTTGATCTCATTTCTCCGCAAACAAGAGATTGGGATGAGGGATTGATGAAAGAACATTTCCATGATTTCGAATGCGGAAAAATACTGCAAATACCTATTCTTGGGGATGGAAGAGAGGACCATTTGATATGGCACTTTCATCCGAAAGGGGTCTATTCCGTGAAGTCGGGATATCAATGTGCATTAGAAAGTATAAGAGGTCCACTGGAATTGCCAAGCACCTCAAACTCTGGTTTTATGTTGAAATCAATTCTACAAAAGGTTTGGAAGGCCTCTCTTCAACCAAGAATTAAACATTTCGTATGGTGGCTGCTACATAATTCTCTCCCGACTGGAGATAATTTGTAGAGAAGGGGACTCGCTACTCCTATCTGTTCTCTCTGTGGTGCTGACAGCGAAATCGGGTGCATCTTTTCCGACATTGTCTTCTACCTAAAGCCATTGCAAAACTGCCAGAAACTACGACACGCTAGCTCTCTATCGAAACAGCAAGCTTACTAGAGCTTCTTTGCTTGATATCCGAGACCGAAGATAATATTGCGTTCTCTAAATTTCTTCACCTCTTATGGTTTATATGGAAAACCAGATACTCATATATTTTTTAAAAGAAAAATGTCAGGGCCACATCTTTAGTAACCTACGCAGAGAGTGTAGCTTCAGAATACGTTGAAATCGACCCCAAAGAATGTTATCGACACGAAGACTCCATGTTAGATAATAAATGGTGCCCACCTGAAAGGGGATATATTAAAATCATTGTTGATGCATCAATCAACTAGGGTAAGTGTTATAACCCAAAATTTTTGAACTAATTGTTACACGTTAATTTAATACTAGGTAGTTGATGGGTATAACGACTTTTCGAAATTAAATTAGTTGTAGCGTGTTAATTATGCCCGAATGATTTCGTAATTACATATAATGTTTATGTAAACATGTGTATAGGTAGTAATATAAGGTAGGAGTAAAAAGTTAAATTAAATTAAAATAATTAAGAGAAGTGGCAGTTACAATAATAAAAAGAATAAAATAATGATAAATTAAAAAAAAGGGGAGAAAACGTGTTTTAGTGGGGGGGAATAACCGCCCCCCTTGATTTTAGCATTTTGGAAATTAAAAGGGGCAGGGGGCAGGGATCGCATGGAAAAGAATAAAGAAAAAAAAGTGAGAGAACGCAAGGGGCAGGAGGTGGCGGCAGCAGGAGGAAGGAGGAAAGAGAAGAAAGGGAAAGAGAAAAGAGAAAGAGAGAAGGGGAGAGAGAGATCCAAGCGTTTCAACCTATCCACGGTGACATATAATCGAGTAATTGTCTGCATCCATGTAGGTTCCCTTTTCCCTCTCCAATTGGTACAAATTCAAGCATGCTTTGGTGATATATTATGTGTTTTTGTCATTTTAATTGTTGAATTTCATAGCATGTTGTTTCAATCTGTGAAAAGCATGAGTTTTGTTTACTGTGGAAGGCGTTTGTTTACTCTGGAATGCGTATACTGTTTTGCGCGGATTGGATTTGATTTTAGGAAAAAATTTGATAATCAAAATAGCACACTTTTAACATGTTTAAAGTTTTTAGATGTTGTTTTGGCCTTAGAATAGGTTCCCATAGACTGGAAATAGGCAAAAATGTGGATCGGGGTCGAGAAACGGATGCCAGAGGCCGCCGGTGCGCCGCACACGCCGCCGGAAATGGCCGCGCGTGGGCTGCACGCGCCCCCTGGAGATTGCTACCACAGAATGAAGACAAATCAAAAAAAAAAGAAAATAATCACAATAGGGCCGGCCTGCCAGCGCGCAGACCAGGCCAGCCCTTAATGGGCCGCGGTCTGCTGCTGCAGGACCAGCCCAATTACAATATATATAAAAAAGGGGCAGGCTTAGCGGACCGGACCGAATGGCCAACGGACCGGACCAGCTGTGGGTCGGCCCAATTAAACGGTTAACCAAAAAAAGAATGCTCAGCGGGCCAGTTGCTGCTCATGACCTTTCGGCACCTAGAACTCCTCAACAAAATGGTGTGGCCGAACGAAAGAATAGAACTCTACAAGAAATGTGTAGAGCAATGTTGAATGAGTTCGGTTTGCCCAAGTACTTTTGGGCCGAAGCGGTAAATGCCGCTTGCCATGTGATCAATCGTGTCTATTTGAGAGCATACCTAAATGTGACACCCTATGAGCTTTGGAATGGAAAAGTTCCCAACATTGGGTATTTCAAAGTCTTTGGTTGCAAGTGTTTTATACTTAATACCAAAGATACTTTGGACAAACTTGACCTCAAAGCGGATGAAGGTATCTTTTTAGGTTATGCCTCAAATAGTAAAGCATTTTGTGTTTTCAATAAAAGGAGTCAAAAGGTGGAAGAATCAATCTATGTTAAGTTTAATGAGTCACTTAGTGATGAACCTAAACTTAATGAGGATTGTGAAGAGGATGAAGATGTGACTCCTCAAGAAGAAATTCTTGAGGATGTTCCTATGGTCGTTCCTCAACGAGAGATCGTTGATGATCCTCTAAATGGAAACATCTTCATTGACTTGAGAGTTGAACCTATTGAAGGTACTCCTCCACCTTGTGTACATGAACTTAGTGAGTCAAATAGAAATATTTCTCATACTCATGTTGTTACACAAAATGTAGATAATGCATCACACATTCCGGAACATGAGGTTCATGTGGATGATGAAGGTTCATCTCTTCCCGAACATGATCAAGAGGAAGTTGAAGGAGATGTCTCAAATCTTCCTAGATTATTTAAGCACAAAAGTTCTCACCCTCAAGAGTTAGTCATAGGTGATCTAAATAGGGGTATCACCATACGAAGGCAATATGGAGAGAATGCATTTGTCTCTCTTATAGAGCCCAAGAATATTAAAGATGCACTTCTTGATGAAAATTGGATCTTGGCTATGCAAGAAGAATTAAACCAATTTGAAAGAAGTGATGTTTGGGAGTTAGTTCCCAAACCGCACGATCATCCTATTATTGGTATGAAATGGGTTTTTCGTAACAAGATAGATGATCAAGGTAATGTCACTAGAAACAAGGCTAGGTTAATTGCTCAAGGATACCGTCAAGAAGAAGGTATTGATTTTGATGAGACATTTGCACCTGTAGCACGACTTGAAGCTATTAGGATGTTATTAGCATATGCTTATTATAGGGATTTCAAACTTTACCAAATGGATGTTAAATCCGCTTTCTTGAATGGTGTTATTCAAGAGGAAGTGTATGTTGCACAACCTCCCGGGTTTGAATGTCATGATTCACCACATCATATCTTCAAACTTAAAAAGGCTCTTTACGGCCTCAAACAAGCTCCAAGAGCTTGGTACGAGAGGTTAAGTACTTTTCTTCTTAATAATGGTTTTTCAAGAAGTAAAGTTGACACTACTTTGTTCATAAAAGAACAAGGTAGGAACCATTTAATTGTTCAAGTATATGTTGATGATATTATTTTTGGTGCTACTAACAATTGTCTTTGTGAGCAATTTGCTAGTCTTATGCAAGGTGAGTTTGAGATGAGCATGATGGGCGAACTTAACTATTTCCTTGGATTACAAATCAAGCAAACCGAAGAAGGTGTGTACATTTCCCAAACCAAGTACACAAGAGATTTGCTCAAAAAGTACAACTTTGGTGAAGGAAGAGAGGTAAACGCTCCTATGAGCACAAGTGCCAAGCTTGACAAGGATGAAAAGGGAAAGCATGTCGAGGTAACCTTGTATCGTGGCATTATAGGTAGTCTACTTTATTTGACGGCTAGTAGACCCGACATTTTACATGCAGTATGTTTAAGTGCTAGATTTCAAAGTGATCCTAGGGAGATGCATTTTATTGCGGTGAAACGCATCCTTAGATACCTTAGAAGTACTTTGAAATTTGGCTTGTTTTATCCTAAGAATGCATGTTTCGATTTAAGAGAATATTGTGACTCCGATTATGCGGGAAGTCTAGTTGATAGGAAGAGCACCTCCAGAACTTGTCAGTTTCTCGGAGATTGTCTCGTTTCTTGGTTTTCCAAGAAACAAAACAGTGTGTCTCTCTCTACGGAGGAATCCGAATATGTGTCGGCCGCCTCGTGTTGTGCACAGTTATTATGGATGACAAACACGTTAAATGATTATAACATTCACTTCTCAAAGGTGCCAATTTTGTGTGATAACACTTCTGCTATTAATATTGCACAAAATCCCGTCCAACATAGTCGGACCAAGCATATTGAAGTGAGGTATCATTTCATCCGTGATTGTGTACAAAAGAACTTGGTTAGTGTGGACTTCGTTCCTACGCGAGACCAACTAGCGGACATTTTAACGAAACCCTTACCTAGTGATGTCTTTGTATCTATAAGAAGTAGGTTGGGGTTGCTCAACATGGGTTGATAAAACCATCTTGACTTTTGAGCACGAAACTTTTAAAATTTTCAAGATCAGTGCACATAAAGCGCTTCATCACACTTGCTTCAGGCGTTCGATGTCACATCAAGCGCCTGATGTTAAGGATGTCACTCGTTCGAAGTGACATCAGGCGCTTTATGTCCCTTTACATTGGCGTTCGATGTAGGATTAAGCGCTTTATCCAAATGAGTTCACTCGTTCAAAGTAACATTAAGCGCTCAATCTGCATCTCCACAGCCGTTCAATGTGACTTTAAGCGCTTCATCCCATTTTGTGAAGTCGTTCGAAGTCACATTAGGCGCTTCAACCCTAATTTCACACTATCTCTTCCGCCGCCTCTTCTGTTTTCGCGCCATTCAAGGACCATCAATTCTCTGCCGTCCTTTTCTCTTCCCCACTTCCCCACATCTACCTTCTCCTCTTCCCCATTCACTACACTTTTTCATCTTCTTCCTTAAAACTCTTTCCCACTCCTCCACTCTCCCATTAATCCTCCCTCCCACCATTACTTCATCAACCCTTTATCTTCCCTTCTTCACCCTTTAAAATCCAACCTTTTTTCTTCATTCTTCTTCACATTTTCATTTTATCACTTTGCCTCTACTCTCAAGACCTCTCTTTTTTTACACCTCTCTATCAAATGGCTTCTGCTGGTCCTTCAAAACGTCCACGCATCCAAAAGCGAAAACAAACGGCTGGACATGGGATTGTCGAGCCTCCTGCAATCACAGCCATTCGAGAAGGGCTCACCAAGGATAACTTTCCTTGGTTAAAGAAGTTTGAGCCTGAAATCAAGAAGCCTCCACGCACCATTGACAAAGGTGCCCATGTTTCTTACTATTCCTGCATGCTATTCCAAGAATGGGTAGCAAACAACCGTCTCATCATCCCTCTGAAACTGCTCAACCTCAGCAATGTTCCTGAGACGAGCAGTGCATTTGAAATCGTTCCTTTGTTGGAACATCAAGGCTGGACATCTCTTTGGTCCAGACTTGACATGCAAAAATATTCCCGCGAGCACACCTGGCTGTTCTACTCCAACTTGTGGGTCACTCCACAATCTGAGTCTCAACCTTTTTCCCTCAACACTATCATTGATGGTATCCTCTCAGCTTCACTATCCCTGAAATCTGTGAAGTCTTGAGAATCCGAAATGAGGGCTTGACTGATTTCTCCGTATTTGACTGGAGCAACAAATACGGCGTCCGTGAGCAGGACGTAAAATTCGATTTGGGGTATTTCCCCTCCAAAAGACTCAGAACATGCCATTGGTGGATCGCATCTTGCTAGCGGTGGTCACCTACTGTATCAATGGTAAGGCTACTAGAAATCCTAGTAACATGGATTTCTATGTATCTTACCGTCTCAAACATCTGACCCAGCTGATCTCGCCTGGATTTTCACAGAAGTCATGTTTGCTGCTCTCCAAAAAGGGTCGAAAGCTTTACCTTTTGCCAATATTGTCACAATATTGTTAAAATCAAAAGGTGTTGATATTTCTGATGATGATTTGACCCCAGTTGCCAAATCTGACGTCTATGATCACTACAATATCGCCCAGGCCATTGACTCGCAAAAACGGAAGGCCACCACCATTCCTGATGAAGACGAGGTCGCGGAGGGACCTCAAGATGCTGCTGGTGGTAGTAATTCTTCTGAATTGCTATCACGCATTGCTGCGCTTGAACAGACTGTTCAGCAGTTGCATCTTCGTGATGCCGAGCATGAAGCTCGGCATGTACGGAATGAAGCTCGTCATGAGCGCAATGAACTGCGCATGACTGCATTTCGAAATGCATTCATGCAAGTCTGTCCATGGGCTCTTCCTCCTAATTTTGATGATTTAGGGGGAGAAAGTGGTGGTGCTGGTGGTGCTGGATGCAGTGCTGGCGGTGGTGGTGATGCTGGTGGCTCTGGAGATGTTGGAGGATCCATGGGTGGATTCACTGATTTTGCCGCTAGTTTAGGTTTTGGCTTTAGTGGTTTTACACCACCAAGTGGTGGTGCTATGTAAATTTTCTTATTTTTTGTTGTTGGTTGTGAATATTTCAAGTTATTGTTTATTGCAAGAAAGTATGACTTGGTATTTCGGTGTTGATGTTCATTAAATTGTTTCATCACTTTGTTCTTCTCAAGTTATTTTTTTCTTGCATCTAGTGAGGGGGAGCATATGTTAAGGGGGAGCTTTGATAAGTTATGCATGTTGTGAAATCATCAAAAAGAGGGAGAATGTTAGAATATGTTGAGTTTTGATGATTTGCACAATTCAGTACTTTGAACAAGTGATTAGGCGCTTCATGTGTGTGGTTTGAAGTCAGTATACTTCGAACGCCTACATTAGGCGCTTAATGTACCTTGGTGGAGTCCAGTACACTTCGAACGCCTACATTAGGCGCTTTATGTGAAGTGTCTGGATGTGCGAACACTTCGAACGCCTAGATTAGGTGCTTCATGTGAAGTGTTTGAAAATCAGGACACTTTGAACGCCTAATTAGGCGCTTCATGTGGCATGTTGAAAAATGCGAATACTTTGAACGCCCCTTTAGGCGCTTTATGCTGTCCACCAAGCCAAAAGTACTTTTCCCCTGAATGAGCACGTACTCTTAAGTACTTTCTCTGAGAAAATGTCAGAGTTAGTTTGAACAAGCATGAAGGGCTACATTAGGCGCTTCATGTGACTTCGAACGCCTTAAGAAGCCCACATTAGGCGCTTGATGTGACTTCGAACGACAGTTCATTTTCACATCAAGCGCTCGATGTCACTTCGAACGCCTATGCTTTTAGCACATTAGGCGCTTCATGTGACCAACGTTACAAAGGTCTTAAACTTCACTTTTTAACATCAGTTGACTCTTTGTACCCTCCTCTTTTAGTGTCTTTTTCACAGGTTCCTCTCTGCTGAAGATTTCAGGCTTCCTTTCTTGGCATTCATTTTGAAATCTCTCCAAGAATGTTGCTACATGCCAAAGAGAGATCTCCAATGATGAGGACTCACCAACACATGATGCCAAACCCATTAATGTTTGTGCAGAGGGTTTCAAACGGGAAGAAACATGAAGGTTGATAAAAGAAGGGTTTCCTCCATTTTTCTTCTCCAACTTTCTACTTTGCAAGCTCTCAAATTCTCTCCAGCTCAAGCTCTCAAAATACTTGTAAACGTTGTACATTTTACTTTATTGTTGAGAGTGATTATTGTAAGAAGAAGAAGAGTCTTCTTCTTGGTGAGATTCTATTGTGAGAGATTGGGTAGATTGTTGGTCAAGGAGCAAGGGTGCTTCTTGTTTAAGATTTCTAGACTTTGAAGTGTTAGTTGATAGTGTGTGGTGCACTATTCTCCCTACAAGATTTCTTTGAGGGCAAAGAAGATCTTTGGAGGCTAAACTTCAAAGGGTTAGACTTCTTGGTTGTGGTCTAGGCAAAGTGCCTAGTTTTTCTGTTTTCTGGATTTTGTTCTTTGATTGTTGTTTCCCCCAAAAGAAATAACAATCCCCATTTCAAAATCCTTCTTGTGAAACATCAAGAAGGTAGAGGAGTAGAGTCATTTGACTTGAACCTCTATACATACTTGTGTTCTTTACTTTCTTGCAAGTCTTTACTCTTTCTAAAGAACACACCTAAGTATTGGTTGCACCTCAAAACAAAAAATATCCATAAAATATCCATACTTGGTGAACACACTATTCAACCCCCCTTCTAGTGTGTTTTAAGGGACCTAACAAATCCGTGTGATGCTTATTGCTTTATCTTTGCCAACTCCTAACAATAAACCCAGAAAATTGTTGATACTGTGTGAGGTGCATATCTAAAAAAATGATTCAGCAAAAGATTTCCATGAGCCATCCAGCGAAAACATCCGTGATAAGGAGGTGCCAATCATTTATTTAAAACCTCTTCACTAATAAAAAAAACAAAATCCACAGCCTGCAGCCATAAGCAACCAAAAATAGAGCCACCCTGGAGCATATTCTGGGCGCATGATTTTGTATCCCAAAAGCTTTAAAAGTAAAGCCACCAGGAGAAGCAGACGGTTAATTAGGATATGAACTCCAAATGAATTCCAAAGATAGATGCCTGATCAAATTTTTTTTGATGCCAATAGACAAAGTGTAATACTTGCAGCTATTCCCAAGACTATAATTAACTTTCAAAAAAAAGGGTCTTTCTCTACTAACTGTTCTGCTTTCCACTAGCCATTGCAAACGCATCACTCAATTTCTAAATGTTGAAAAGCATAAAAAAAAGAAGACAAAGTAGAGTTTGAAAATCCCCTTGTTACCAAATGATGCAATTTTTTAACAGTTGGTGCTGTTGGCTTTGTTTTGTCCTCCTCTGTGTGTGCCCCTATAGTGGCTGCCGCCATCTCCAGTTGGGGCAGAAGTCGGATGGTGGGCGGCTATAGGAAAAGAAAAAGTGGTAGGGTTTCTTTTAGTTTAGGTTGTGCGTGTGTGTATATATACATAGGTGGTAATTAGGTTTGTGGTAATTAGGTTTTTTAGTAGGTTTAGAAAATTGTATTCAATGTAATCTCTTAATTGAATTCTATCTTCACCTTTCCTATTCCGCCACAATAATCTAAAGATAAGTATTACATTTTATTTATATTTTGCAACTTTGAATTTTTTTTTCCTTTTCCTCAATGGTCACGGACATAACAAATGGTGTGGCAAAAACAGCTTTGACTGTTTTGCTTTAAATTTTTTAAAAAATCATCGTCGTCGTCGTCATGCAAAACTTTCATATTGTTTTTGGCACGCTATATGACACCCAATGGCGGCACAAAAGAGCTGATTCCCACATAGACATACACATTTTTCTCTTTCTTAAAAAGAGAAATGCAACATGAAGACTTCTAACGTAACATACGAAATCATCCATCGTAGAATCACTTTCGTTCAATCGTGCTTAAGTTTGCAGTTCTTATGACATTTGATGCATTTGTGCGGAAATGGTTTTCACACCATATAAATGCACATCTTCTTTCCAAATTGCCAAATCCTCTTTGGTTTGCCATATATTTATCTCACGATAATAGCGGTCTACGTTACGGGCTGAGCTCAAATCTAATCCGAGTTCACAACATGTTTAGCCCTTATTCAACTTTTCTTTCCATTTTTCAAGATATAGCACAACAATCACATCACATATATACAAGGGTTCTCATACGTACAACTTCAAGTAACTAAAACGCAGAAGCTAACTAACATAACATTTGTATACATTGCTCATAAGCGCTTCTACACACTGAAAATGGTGCGGTATGAGCATTTCATGTGCTCATTTTAAAAAAAAAAATATATCAACTTATATATAGGTTTCACTTTACATAGTCACATGTACAAGCATCATGACATGTATAACGCATTCATTCAATACAAGAATTAGCCTTAGGTTGACATGCACATGACCTCTTTTTATCTTTGTATCTTTCTTTCACGTTCTAATTTTCTTTGTTGCTTTAACTTTACTTTCTTTTCTGTTGCTTTCGTGTTTGACAACCCTTAACATGGATGAGTTCGTGTAGTTTTTCTTCTTTGTGTTACTCTCTATTATAACCTGTCCTGAGATAGGGCCTATCTATGCAGACAATTCAAACCCCTTTGCTTTACTTTCTTTCATTTTTATCATTTGTTAGGTCGATGACCCTCAACAGGGATCAGTTCTCATACCTGTCCGTGGATAGGGCCTTCATGTGTAGCCAAATCAACCCAAAGTTTTCATTATCTTTGTTAATTCGTGTTTCTTGACTCACTTTTGTTTTCGTTATCTTACCTTACAATTCAGTTTCATTGTGAATATGTATTGACTATTCATTACTTAAAAAGCCAAACAAATAATATACAAGCAACAATCATTCAAGTCCACATATGAAATGGCTAAAAAAAAATGTAAAATACAAGTCACAACTATTCTTTAGCCTCTAAGATCAAACTTAAATGTGCCTAAAACTCAAATGTCGCATTAATCACATATATATACAAGTATAGATACATGGCCGAATGTTCCTCACAACTATTTACTATAGTGGATAGCAAAATCTCTTAATAGTCCAAAGGTGCACCCAAAGATACTCTGTAAAGTGCTTAAATAGCTAAAGGATCTCATCCTGTCACTAAAGCATTAAAGTATTAACTAGTGAAAAAAAATATATCTCAAACTGCAAACCTAAAGCATTAAAATAGTAACAAGTGAAATTGACAGTACCCTTACTAAGAGCATGCCTACAGACTTCAAACACTCAAGATGATGATAAGGCGTTGGATAATATCCGATGGGGCTGTACGTGTCATACCCCGTAATTTTTAAGTCCGACTTTTAATAATTAGAAAAAAACTTAAAATGTAATCTTATTAGATGTATAAGTTTATGAGGCTTAGTTAAATAAATTGTAGGTGAGAAAATAATCAAAAAGCTGAAATTGAGAAAATTATGCCAAAATACCAAAATTGCCCCTCCCCACTTAAATGTTGGGGGAGTTACACAAAGGAGTATAACTCCCCACAAGCACCAAACGGTGGTTATCAAAAGAGGAGAACAGGGGGGAACGGCTGGGAAGAAAGAAGAGGAAAAAGAGAGAGAAAAGAGGAAGAGAGAAACGAAGAAGAACCTGTGGTCAACCTAGGTTCAATCCTTCCCGAAATTCTACAGTACACTCGTAAGACTAACTAGAAACAAAGACAAATAATCTTTCTGTACGCTTTACGTAAATTTTGGTTCCAACAGGACATATGTTCTTATAAAGAGAAAACTTAGATCACACATTAGTAATCTCGATTTGTTTATATTAAATGCTTTACTATATGTATTTGTTGTTGTTGGTTGATGAAAGACATGTTCTTTGGGCCAAATTATGTGAATATCTATGTTGTGCTTAATTGTTGATAAACATGCCCTTAAAGTGTTATCTTTGTTATAAATATTGTTTTGTGATAATTGTCATGTTTTTCTAAAGGTTGCCTTAGATGATTTGAGGTGAGTTGAGGAAGATTTGAAGGTTTAGATGTTGTGTGAAACAAGTTGGCATGGGGTAGAAGATTGATGATACACTCGAAGATATGAATATTAGAAGGCTTAAGGTTGATGCAAACTGATAGATGTAAGGTTTAAATGGTGTTGTTGTGTGTTGTGCATGATAGAGTCAGGTGGCAAGATTGAGTTTGAAGTGTTAGCATGAAAGGGGTGAAGGAGGAAGATGATGGGAGGAAGTTACTGCAGAATTTGCAGTTTCTGAAACCGTCAGAATACTTCGAACACCTACTTTAGGCGCTCAATGTGACATTAGGCACCTAAAGTAGGCGTTCAATGTGTCCCAGCCCATTCCAGAATACTTCGAACACCCAGAATAGGTGCTTTATGCCACATTAGGCACCTCTTGAAGGCGTTCCAAGTGTACTGGAAGTTCCTTTTGACACATTAAGCGCTCCATGTGTGAGATACCTTTATTCTCTTCCATTGCTCATAAAATACAAGTGTTTTTGAAGTGTGCTTGAGTTGTAAACATTAAGTGTGAATGAGTAAGGTTAAGTATGAATTCGAAGTGAATTTGCGATACGAAAGGGCATGAAGTGGTATGAATGAGGTGTGCTTGAGTTGTAAACATTAAGTGTGAATGAGTAAAGTTAGGTATGAATTTAGAGTTAGCAATATGAAAGGGGATAAAATGGTACGAATAAGGTGTGTTTGAGGAAGTATGAATGAGCAAGGTTAAGTGTGAACTCGAGATGATTTTTGTAATACGAAAGGACATGAAATGGTACGAGCAGGGTGTGATAGAGGTTCAAGACTTTGTACATGATATGTAAAGTGTGTCTGCATGTTTACACGTTTGATATGATGTTATATAAGCATTCTGCATTACGACATGAGCATTTAGCATTTCGACATGATATTTGTTTTGCGAAAGGACATGTGTTTGTAATAGAAGATTAATGTTTTCGAAAGACAAGCTATGGCTGCTGGTTGATCGCAGGGTATAAAAGTCACGCCTGTAGTGGAAGGTTATAAAAGCAGGACCTATGAATCAACAGTAGGGTATAAAGTATGTTATGGGGCCATGGACCTATCAGCACAGAAAATAAAGTTATTTTATGGGGCCGTGGACCTATCAGCACGGAAAATAAAGTTATATGTTATGGGGCCGTGGACTTATCAGCACGGAGTATAAAGTTATATGTTATAGAGCCCGTGGACCTTTCAGCACGGGGTATAAAGTTTTGTTTGCTGTGGACTGATCACTCACATGGTATACAGTTCTGCTACGCGAAGAATATGATAAGAAGAATTATGAAAAGTTTTGTGAAATGACACGCATGACATGTTTACGAAAGAAGGCATATGCTTGGGTTTTGTGTGTGGTTTTGAAGAAGTACATGTATCATGTTACACGAAACATAAGATTTGACACGCAAGAATTGATACTAGCATATGTTCTGTTTTTGTAGTATGTTTTGCTCTATATGTGTTGGTTTCATTTTATGTGTCAATTATGTGGCTTATTTAGATTTGATGAATCGTTATAAAGATGTTATTTGCCAACCCGAGCATCTTATTTTGGGCATTGATTTATATACTGGTGACTCGTCGTGTGTGGTCCCGTAAGGTGTATAGACGAGTTACTTGCTAGCGATGTTTTCGCTAAGAACAAATACTCTATCTGCTTTTCAGGTGAACCAAAGTACGAGATGATTTTTGTAGAAGATAACAGCGAGTGGGCTCATTGGGACGATGGTCATTAAAATGGACAAGCTTACAGTCCTTATCTTTTAGTTGAAGGATTTACTATTATAGCTTCGTATTGAAGGATACTTTAGACACTCTCTCTGACACATTTTATTTCCGCTGTGTTTCATTTGGGATATTATTGTTATTGAAGTTTTTAATTCTACGACGTTTTCGCTGATCTATCTTACGTCATGGATGACGTGTGCTTGATCTGATTTAATGCTTCGTAGTTCTTGTAGTAGGCTACGGCGGGTGCACTGGTACCGATGTCCAGTATTAGGCTGGGGGGCTACAGTACATCTTCAGAACAATTCACCGTTGCTAATACTTACAAGCATCAAATATCTACATCATTTCCTCTAGCCGACCACATGTGGAAAAGTATTTGGAAAATGAAGGGGCCAGGTCGCTTAAATTTCTTCCTTTGACAAGACAACGCAAAATTTCCTACCAACTGTTGCATTCTTATATCATGGGCACATCCAAAATATTAGCTACTGTGGTATTTGCAGTCACCCCATGGAAGACACCCTACATGCCCTGCGTGATTGTCATTGGGTATGCATAGTTTGGCAACGGTTGCTCAGCCGTGACGAATGGATAGAATTCTATCCGAGAAGGGTGAAGTTCAATCATGGGTTTTGTCTAATATACATAGTTCGAGGCATCTTCACATATAGAGATGGAATGACGATATATCTTTTGGGAAGCATTGTCTTGTATCTGGTATTGGCGGTACCAGTTGGTTCATGAGAATATTATGTTAGTTTATAAAATGTTTTGATGATACAAAAAGATGTTTAAAAGGACTAAGATGAAATTTCATATCTTTAGTTCGAAGCAAAATTGATGTAAACATGTGCGAGACGAAAAATCTCTCATGAATCGGATGAAGTTTACATCAGCCCCTCAAGAGATCCATGTGAAGCTTGGTAAATATTTAAGCACTCAGATCCATGTCATACTCTCAGCCAAGAGACGTAGATCGATTGACGTATATCTGAGAGACGTCGATCTCTCAGTTATGCATACGTTGAACGATCGACGTATAACTGAGAGACGTCGATCTCTCAGTTATGCATACGTCGAACGATCGACGTCTATCTGAGAGACGTCGATCTCTCAGCCTAATGACGTCGATCGATCGACGTCATTCTAAGAGACGTCGATCTCTCAGCCAGTCAGACGTCGATCTCTCAGCCCTGGCATGTAGATCGATCGACGTCTCCAGGATTCAAAAATTTTCAAACGTTGAAACAAAATCCAAGGAAGATCTATGATATTTTCTCTCTCCAATCTTGCTAAAATTTCTTGTGGACTTTAACCCAACATACTACATGCTTCCTTGACTATTTTAAACATGTCTAAGATTCTCTAGGGTGGCTATCCAAGATCAAATCACTCCATAGGGTGGCTAAAGACTATTTGGGCACTATCTTTACATTTTTGAAGATGAAGACTTGGTGGAGAGCCTCAAAAACGTGGTCAACTTTATTTATAAATAGAAGAGGCTTGGATGAAGCAATTACACACTTTCAACATCATCTAGCTTCATTTTCCATTGTTGTATATTTCTCTCATACTTGTAAATTTGTTTAAAGCTTGTCTAGCTTTTCTTTGATCTTCATTATTGTATATTGAGAGAAAGAGAGTCAAGCACAAGAGGAACCATAAATATTTGATCTCTTGCTTGTGCTTAGACTTGTGAGAAAGTGTGAACCTTACTATATTTCTTCAACCCACTGTGAGAAGTTCTTGAGGGAACTTTTGTTGAAGTAGTGAGGAAGCAAGAAGTTGTTCTTGCTAAGAGCTGTAGTTGCTGTAGTTGCACAAATGTGTTTTGTGCAAGAAATTGCTGTTGTTGTTGCTTACACTAAAGTGTTAGTGTAAGTGTTGCTGTGGTTGTTCTTATTGTTCATAATAAGAAGAGTAGTTGTTGAAAATCCACTTTGGAAACAAAGTGGTAGTGGAGTAGAATCATTTACGATTCGAACCACTCTATATCCGGTGTACTCATTTATTATCTCTCATCTCCAATTCTTGCTCTGATTTTGAATATCCTTTTTGAGTTGAGACAAACGAGAAAATTCCGCAAAAAGAGCCAAACACTCTATTCACCCCCCTCTAGAGTGTATTTCGGACCTAACAATTGGTATCAGAGCTTAACCTTGATTGCTTGGCCTATCTTTACAAGTAGCAAGGTTAAAGATCATGGAAACCTCAACCTCAACTTCAACCTCTTCATCTCCTAAGCCTACTGCACTATTTTCCGGATCAAACACTAAAGCACCTATGTTTGATGCCCAAAATTATTCCTTGTGGAAATTTCGAATGATCAATCACTTGAAAGGCTGTGGATTCGATATATGGAGAGCCGTTGTCAAAGGAATTGAAGTTCCTATGATTACCAACTCAAAAGGAGAATCAATATTCAAAGATGAGGATGACTACACCGATGAAGAAAAGATAAGATTTGCCATTAATGGCAAAGCATTTGATATTCTCTCAAGTGCTCTCACCACCACCGAGCTTATAAGACTTCAAGGTCTTGAAACAGCTCATGAGGCATGGAAAAGGCTTGAAATGATACATGAAGGAACTTAGCAAGTAAGAATGGCCAAACGACTTATGCTCATGAAGAAGTATGAGATGTTCGGAATGAAAAGCGGTGAGAAGATTGAGGAGACAATCGATCGATTCACACGAATAGTGAATCAACTCTCCATGGTTGACAAGAAAATCTCAAATGAAGACCTTGTCTCAAAACTCCGCAACTCTTTGCCAAGAGAATGGACACCCAAAGTCACCGCCATCACCGAATCAAAGAATCTCAAGACTCTTACCCTTGATGAGCTATCCGGTAATCTTCTTACTCATGAAATTCTTATTGACGAACAAAATAGGATGAATCCCATCAAGCCTACACAAACATCACACAAAGGATTGGTAGTAGAGTCCGATGAATCGGATGAGGAAGTTGCTCTTCTAGTAAGAAAATTTAGAAGAATGGCAACTAGAAACAAAGCTCAGGCAAGAAAGTTTTTCAAGAAACCATCTAAAGAAAAGGAAGCAAGTGAAAATTGATATAGATGTGGTCGACCCGGTCACTTCATTGCCGATTGCCACGTAAAAGAACCGCAAAAGCAAGAGAAGAAGGTCTTTCCTCAAAAGAAGAAAGCCCTCAATGCAGAGGTAACCACGTGGGATGATCTCCTTTCGGAATCGGAAGGAGAAGAGAGTGAAGATCAAGGTGTTGGACTTGTGGCAATGGTTGACAATCCAAAGTTTCAACATACTTGTCTTATGGCGATTGAAGATGACCTTGAGGTAAATTCTAACCCTTCAAATTTACATGATGAAATAGGAGATTTGCAAGATGACTTTGAGAAATTAAATTTGAAATATAAGCATTTAAAGAAAGAATTCAAGAAATGCATTTTAGAAAATAAGAGCTTGCATGACAAAAATATTTTGATGTTTCAAGAGCATGATATCATACTTACCATGCATAAAACCGTAGCTCTTGAAAATGAAGAAATTAGAAAAGAATGTGAGAAACTAAAGTTAGACTTACAAAGACTAACAAATGGTAAAAACAACTTAGACATACTACTTGGAAATCAAAGAATTGGAAATGATAAATCCGGTTTAGGATTTAACTCATCATCTTCTTCTATTAAACCTAAGTCCTTAAAGAAAAAGGCAAACAATAGAAAAACACAACAAAATTCATCATCTTCTAAACCAAAGCATGTACCCACTTGTTTTTATTGCAACAAACTAGGACATGTAAAGAAAGCATGTAAAGCTCGATTTGAAAGCACATATGTTTGGAAGCCTAAGGGTCGAAAAACTAACCCTAAAGGACCCAACCATCAAAGGGTACCAATGCATACATCTTTTGGTTTTGTAGGCTCTCAAGATAAATGGAGTAGCCAAAGAAGAAGGAACCAAATGGCTTATGGACAGCGGATGTTCAACTCACATGACCGGAGACAAGACATTGTTCACCAAGCTCAAGCTCCAAGATGGTGGAACAGTGCATTTTGGCAATGGGAGAGCCAAAATCCTTGGACATGGAGAAATTGGTAATTCTTCCTTTACTATTAATAATGTACTATATGTAGAAGGGCTTAAGTATAAATTGATAAGTGTTAGCCAACTATGTGATGCTAACTTTCAAATAGAGTTTGTGAAAAGAAAATGTGTTGTGAAAAAGAACGATAAGATTATTTTTGAAGCTATTCGTAAAAATGATGTTTACAAATTTAGCACACATGATTTGATATCACAAAATGTTTCTTGCCTAGTTGCCAAAAATGATGACTCAACTATGGCATAGACGACTTGGACATATTAGCTTTAAAAACTTCAAAGAGATTTGCAAAAATGAAAAGGTCCAAGGTCTTCCAAAATTAAATTTCGAAAACCATGGCTTATGTGACACTTGTCAAAGGCAAAGCTTGTTAAAACAAGCTTCAAACCCAAAAGTGAAATCTCCACCACCAAACCCCTACAATTGCTTCATATGGATTTGTATGGGGATATTGGTACGGCAAGTCTAAGTGGAAAACATTACACCTTTGTGGTGGTAGATGACTTCTCTAGGTACACTTGGGTAATGTTCTTAGCTAAAAAGAATGATGCATGCCAAGAATTTATAAAGCTTTGTAAGAGATTAGAAAATCAAAAAGAGGACACAATTAAGGAAATTAGAAGTGATAGAGGTGGTGAGTTTGATGGAGAATTTCAAGAATTTTGTGTATCCAAGGGGTATGGACACAATTTCTCAGCTCCAAGAACTCCTCAACAAAATGGTGTTGCAGAAAGGAAGAATAGAACACTTCAAGAAATGAATAGAGCCATGCTAAACGAATTTGAGTTACCCAAATATTTTTGGGCCGAAGCGGTAAATACCGCTTGTCATGTGATCAATAGAGTTTATTTGAGACCATTTCTCAAAAAGACTCCTTATGAGCTTTGGAAAGGAAGAGTACCAAATATTGGTTATTTCAAGGTTTTTGGTTGTAAGTGCTTTATACTTAACACCAAAGATAACTTGGATAAACTCGACTTCAAAGCGGATGAAGGAATCTTTATGGGCTATGCTCAAAATAGCAAGGCATTTAGAGTATATAATAAGAGAAGCATGAAAGTTGAAGAATCAATTCATGTCAAATTTAGTGAACTCAATGAGGACAAATCAAACATTAATGATGATGATGATGAAATAATTGAAGTAAGCCATATAGAGAAATTTGAGAATCCAAAAGGTAATATTGTTATTGACCTTAGGATTGATCCACTTGAACCTAAGGTTGAAAATGAAGAAGTAGGAGGAGATACTTCAAATTTACCGGATTCATACAAGTATAGGAAAGATCACCCTAAAGAGTTGATATTAGGTGAAACTAGCCAAGACATAGTGACTAGGAGAAAATTCAATGAAAATGCCTTCATTTCACAAGTTGAGCCTAAAAACATAAAGGAGGCAATAAATGATGAAGATTGGGTATTGGCTATGCAAGAAGAATTAAATTAATTTGAAAGAAGTGATGTTTGGGAATTAGTTGCTAAACCTAGTGATCATCCCGTAATTGGCACTAAATGGGTATTTAGAAATAAAATGGATGATAAAGGAAACATCACTAGAAACAAAGCTAGGTTAGTAGCACAAGATTATAGGCAAGAGGAAGGCATAGACTATGATGAAACGTTTACCCCCGTAGCTAGGTTAGAAGCTATTAGGATGCTATTAGCACATGCATGCTATAAGGATTTCAAACTATATCAAATGGATGTGAAATCCGCATTCTAGAATGGAATAATTCAAGAAGAGGTCTATGTAGCTCAACCTCCGGAGTTTGAAAATCATGATTATCCAAATCATGTTTTTAAACTCAAAAAGGCCCTTTATGGACTTAAACAAGCTCCTAGGGCTTGGTATGATAGGTTAAGTAACTTCCTACTTGAGAACGAGTTTTCAAGAGGAAAAGTCGACACTACTCTTTTTATTAAAGAACAAGGAAACCATCAATTGCTTGTTCAAATTTATGTGGATGATATTATATTTGGTGCTACTAACGATTCTCTTTATGAGCATTTTGCAAAATTGATGAAAGGAGAATTTGAAATGAGCATGATGGGTGAACTCAACTACTTCCTTGGTCTACAAATCAAGCAAACTCAAGATGGAGTGTACATATCTCAAACAAAGTATACAAAGGATTTGCTCAAGAAGTACAAATTCGAGGACGGAAGAAGTGTGAGCACTCCGATGAGCACAAGTACAAAGCTTGACAAAGACAAAAAAGGAAAGCCGGTTGAGGTAACCAAATATAGGGGTATGATTGGTAGTTTACTTTATTTAACAGCTAGTAGACCGGATATTTTGCATGCTGTGTGCTTATGTGCTAGATTTCAAAGTATGCCTAAGGAATCACATTTAGTTGCTGTTAAACGTATCTTTAGGTATTTAAAAGGAACTTTGAATTTTGGATTGTTTTATCCCAAAAATGGATGTTTTGATTTAAGAGGGTATAGTGACTCCGACTATACCGGTAATCTTGTTGATAGGAAAAGCACCTCCGGGACGTGTCAATTCCTTGGAGATTGCTTGGTTTCTTGGTTCTCTAAGAAACAAAATAGTGTGTCACTTTCAACGGCGGAATCCGAATATATATCGGCCGCTTCATGTTGTGCACAACTACTTTGGATGACAAACACATTGAATGATTATAATGTTAAGTTTGATAAAGTTCCCATCCTATGTGACAATACCTCAGCCATAAGTATAGCATAAAACCCGGTTCATCATAGTAGAACAAAACACATTGAAGTGAGATATCACTTCATAAGAGATTGCATTCAAAAAGGATTGGTATGCATTGAGTTTGTTCCAACAAATGACCAACTGACGGACATCTTTACCAAATCTCTCCCCACTGAGATATTCGAATCAATTAGAACGAGACTAGGAATGATAAACATGAGTTAAAGGGATGAAAATTGAAGATTTCAAAATCAGAGACACGTCGAACGATCGACGTATCAAAACAAGAGATCAACGTACGTCGATCTCTGACATCGATCGATCGACGTACGTCGAACTCAGACGTCGATCGATCGACGTCGTTGAATTCAGCAACCTTAAAATCTCTGCACCCGAAACCCTTCCTCATTTTTCACTCAAACATTTCGGCTGAAACCCTACAAAATCAGACGCCCCTCTTTCCAAAACCACTTCATCTCTTCAATTTCATCTCCAAAACAAAACTTCTTCATCTTTACACTTGATTTTCATCTTCTTCATTCATTCCTCTCTAGAAATCCCTAAATTTCAAATCCAAATTCCTCTCAAAATGTCTTCAAGGAGCAAAAATACCACAAAAAGGCCAAGATCCTCTAGGGGTGGAGGAGAAGGTTCAAGCTCCTCTCAAGGACAATCTTCTCAACCTAGGATGAAACAATCAATGGACATGAGTCAAGGGCGCGTACTTGCTGGGATTAGAAGTGAGCTCACCCTCTCAAACTTCCCTTGGATTAAAGCAAAAGATGCCAAGGAGGCCTTGACGGAACCCTTGCCCCCGGGGCAAATAAGGTATATAACTAGACATTCTCAGATTTTATATGATAAATGGGATGATGATGAAAGAGCAACCATCCCACTCAAGTTGCTTAGAATAAATGATATTCTAAGCAATAATGAACTAAGCCCAATCATTGAATGGTTAGATGTTCAAGAGTGGAGGAGTATATGGAATGAGAATGAGATGTCAAAAATGTCCACTAGGTATACTCGACTATTTTATGCAAATTTGTGGATTGAATACATAAATAACCTTCCTTTAGCTCTACACTCTGTTATTGATGGACACCATATCAAATGGAAAGTTGAAAAAATTTGTGACCTGATTGGTGTACCCAATGAAGGGTATTTTGAGTTTGATGCGTGGAAATGGGATGCAGCCAAATGGAAAATATCTGAAGATGAAGTTAAGACTTTCCTAGGCTTCCATCCTAGTAAAAACTCAAATGATATGCCTTTAGTTTATCGTACTCTTCTGGCCATTGTTACATTTTGTATCAATGGTAAATCCGCAAAATTGCCAAGTAATCTTGACTTCTACATAGCATACCGAATAGCTAACCGTGAGAAGGTTAACTTTGGGGAGCTTTTCATGACGAATGTTATCGAAGCCGCAACCAAACAAAACAAGGCACTACCCTATAGTAA
Organism: Eustoma russellianum; assembly: GCA_036186865.1. Taxonomy (NCBI): domain Eukaryota; kingdom Viridiplantae; phylum Streptophyta; class Magnoliopsida; order Gentianales; family Gentianaceae; genus Eustoma; species Eustoma russellianum. The sequence goes on from AP025053.1 coordinate 8,445,466, forward strand.
CCTTATTTATAGGATGCTTGTGAAGCCGGTTATTCAGGTAGATGACACGGATGTTGACAACATTACGCACAAGGACTTCTATGATAAAGTCAACATCCAACAAATACTGAAGTCTAGAAAAGAGGCAATGAGGAGAGAACAAGAGGAGGAAGAAAGAGAAGCCGAAGACCTTCCGGATGAGGCACCCATTCCCGAACCAGAGACTCATGAAGAACCAAGTAGCTTGAGCTCAAATGTCCCAGAACTTCAAGCTCAAGTTGCTAGTCTTCAACACGAGGTTGGGGAGCTTCGTAGCAAGGTATCCGTCCATGAATCGAGGTTTGCAAAGCTCAAGGCGAAAATGAAAGCTTGCATTCCTGGCATCGCATTCTCTTCAGACGAAGACTAGGGTGGTTGTTTTAGCTTGCATCTTGTTTTAACTTAGAATTTGTTGTTGGTTGTAAAACTTGGATGTGTCTTTGAATTTAATGAAGTATTATTGCTTATTTTTTTGATGCTTTCAAAAAGGGGGAGAAAATGCTTATTGTTGCTTGAGTGGCTTAGTGGCTTATTTATTGATTAAGTGGCTTATTTGACTTATTTGTGCTTATTGGCTTATTTGTTAAAATGGTTTATTGCATGATGAGATTGTTGGATAGCTGGCAAAATAAGGTAAGCTTGAAAATTGAAATCCTTGTTAATTGTTGATGAGCATGAACAGTTATTTGGTTGAGGGGGAGCAAATCTCAAAGAAAAGTATTTTGGTTGAAATTGCAAAATTTTGTTCACATTGACCACTACGGAAGTTATAAAGCGCACATACTTAGGGGGAGATTGATATTTTTTCAAGTTTGAAACATTAAACAGTTAAAACAAAGGAAAAACATCTTTTAGAATCTCGGTTTTGAAATCATCAAAAAGGGGGAGATTGTTAGTTTATAAAATGTTTTGATGATACAAAAAGATGTTTAAAAGGACTAAGATAAAATTTCATATCTTTAGTTCGAAGCAAAATTGATGTAAACATGTGCGAGACGAAAAATCTCTCATGAATCGGATGAAGGTTACATCAGCCCCTCAAGAGATCCATGTGAAGCTTGGTAAATATTTAAGCACTCAGATACACGTCATACTCTCAGCCAAGAGACGTAGATCGATTGACGTATATCTAAGAGACGTCGATCTCTCAGTTATGCATACGTCGAACGATCGACGTATAACTGAGAGACGTCGATCTCTCAGTTATGCATACGTCGAACGATCGACGTCTATCTGAGAGACGTCGATCTCTCAGCCTAATGACGTCGATCGATCGACGTCATTCTAAGAGACGTCGATCTCTCAGCCAGGCTGACGTCGATCGATCGACGTCTGACTGAGAGACGTCGATCTCTCAGCCCTGGCACGTAGATCGATCGACGTCTCCAGGATTCAAAAATTTTCAAACGTTGAAACAAAATCCAAGGAAGATCTATGATATTTTCTCTCTCCAATCTTGCTAAAATTTCTTGTGGACTTTAACCCAACATACGACATGCTTCCTTGACTATTTTAAACATGTCTAAGATTCTCTAGGGTGGCTATCCAAGATCAAATCACTCCATAGAGTGGCTAAAGACTATTTGGGCACTATCTTGACATTTTTGAAGATGAAGACTTGGTGGAGAGCCTCAAAAACGTGGTCAACTTTATTTATAAATAGAAGAGGCTTGGATGAAGCAATTACACACTTTCAACATCATCTAGCTTCATTTTCCATTGTTGTATATTTCTCTCATACTTGTAAATTTGTTTAAAGCTTGTCTAGCTTTTCTTTGATCTTCATTATTGTATATTGAGAGAAAGAGAGTCAAGCACAAGAGGAACCATAAATATTTGATCTCTTGCTTGTGCTTAGACTTGTGAGAAAGTGTGAACCTTACTATATTTCTTCAACCCACTGTGAGAAGTTCTTGAGGGAACTTTTGTTGAAGTAGTGAGGAAGCAAGAAGTTGTTCTTGCTAAGAGCTGTAGTTGCTGTAGTTGCACAAGTGTGTTTTGTGCAAGAAATTGCTGTTGTTGTTGCTTACACTAAAGTGCTAGTGTAAGTGTTGCTGTGGTTGTTCTTATTGATCATAATAAGAAGAGTAGTTGTTGAAAATCCACTTTGGAAACAAAGTGGTAGTGGAGTAGAATCATTTACGATTCGAACCACTCTATATCCGGTGTACTCATTCATTATCTCTCATCTCCAATTCTTGCTCTGATTTTGAATATCCTTTTTGAGTTGAGACAAACGAGAAAAAGAGCCAAACACTCTATTCACCCCCCTCTAGAGTGTATTTCGGACCTAACATATTACACATCTTCCACCCTCAATAAATGTATCTAAAGCAATTATGAGCCGAACTAGAAAGCTAGACGCTGCTGTTTTGAATTCATGTACATCTGTAATGTTAGATAGGCTAGGATTCTAACGCCAATAGTTTAGCTTTTGATATGTAACCGTTGTTTTTTCGAGTTATGAAATAAAGACTCCCTTTATGGAAAAAAAACAACAAAAGGGAACAACATTGCTGCAAACCGAGGCCGAGGGAGTGTAGATTAAATTACACGAAAATACCAAGTTCCTGCAAACCTTCTATCTTAACATACTACGCAAATTCCCAGAGTAATGCAAGTGTTAGAAATAGCAAACACAGACTAGAAAGTTATGTTCTCTCAACGATATTATGTCTTCTTCTTATCCGACGTAACACTCTGTGTAAACCACTATACATAATGATAGAAATAACAGCTGCAATCAATAGATTTGATTAATAGAATCAAATCAATCAAATTTACATTTATTTTCTATATTTATGGCTTTCCATAACTAACGTTTCTATAATATTATATAAGACTTATTGTATATGAGCAGCATCAATGAAAAAAGCTGCATTCCCAAATAAACACACATCATAGTTCAAATGGACACATCATAGTTCAAATGGGTACACTGTAAACATAATTCCAAAACATAAAATAACAAAACCCATATTCATTCATTATCTCTTCAACTAAAATATGACTACGCATAGAACATCTATAAAAATGAATTCTAAACGCAAAAGGATATACTTTTCTTTACAAATTATGAGATTTTTGAATACTACATGATTTTGTTGGGTGCAGCAATTGTCCCGTGGCGTAGGCCATGTGGGCGTAGGCCATGTGGGCCAAGTCACAGTCGAATGCCATGGGCGCTTGTGTGCTGAATGCACTATAAGGCTGGGGTATGCGCATCTCCTGTAACCAATTGGTTTTGCAGAGATGATAGCGCCTGAGGTCCTACAAGTGGTATCAGAGCGAGGTCACGGGTTCGATTCCCAGCAGGAGCAATTGCTGAGGGGGAGATTGTTGGGTGCAGCAATTGTCCCGTGGCGTAGGCCGTGTGGGCGTAGGCCGTGTGGGCGTAGGCACAATCGAATACCGTGGGCGCTTGTGTGCTGAATGCACTATAAGGCTAGGGTATGCGCATCTCCTGTAACCAATTGGTTTTGGGAGAGATGGTAGCGCCTGAGGTCCTACAGATTTCTCCCATCTTCTCTCTTTTTCTTTCTTCTTGGCCATTCCTCTATTTGTCGTTCTTCTTTCTCCTTTCTTGCTGCTCTTCCTTTTCAATTTTCTTTTTTTTTTCTCTGAATGTTTCTTCTCTTTTCTGGCTGACTGTTCTCAGTTTTGATGGCCCCCAAGGCAATTGGCGTTTCTCCCTTTTGTCCAAGAGGTTTCCTACTCCACATTGTGGTAATGAGGAAATTGCACTTATCAAATAAACGTTGGTCAAATTTTCCAGTTACTATTTAAACGTTCTGAAACCTCATTTGGCAGCAAAACGTGACCAAACTTGACTCAATTAACATCAGAAACCGGTGATAACCTGCTGCAGCCGGTCTCAGTACATTTTATCGCCAAAACCAATTCTCCCTCCAAAATAACGTCTTTCCCTTCCCTCCCTCCTGCTACAACTGGTTCCCCTCTGGTTTCCCTCCATAAATTAGCCCCCCACTTCACAAAATCAACCAACATCTATCAATAGTTCAAGATTTTGAATCAAGATTCTCATTCTTCCTCCTCTCTTTCTTCTTTTTTCATGACTTTTGAACAATATGGGCATGTAGTACCATTACAATCGTCTACGAAACTCGGACAAAAATGTGATATATTGCTCCCACATGTGTAGTGATGAGGCCGAGATGGTCATCATGAGGGTCAGAGATAACCTGGATTACGTGCCGTTAATCTTCTGTCTGAATCCTTCAACGGAGCCTGAGAAAGAAGAAAAACGTTAGAGGTCCCAGGGCGCTGCCCCGGGAAAACCCTCCGACGCTTAAGTCAGTTATGGGTGTTTGCCTATGCAATTTATGCTGGAATATAAAGGCTTGAAGAAACCTGAGAAAGATCTCACTGAGTTTTGTGAGTTTTGTGTTATGGCCGAGATGAAGTTCTGGATGTAATGCTCCATTTGTTCTCCCAGAATCCCGACCCCTCTCCCGTTGTGAGTTGATGAGTATTTATACTGGAAAAAGAGGAGGTCTGCCCCCATGCCAAGTGATAGGACGACGATGTGTCTGAGATGGCGGTCTAATCCGTTACAGAATTGCAGTGTGATGGGACAAAAGCCTGAGTTCGTAGCTGTTGTATAGGTCGGCCTGTAATGATGGCTTTGTACTGAGCCAATTATTGCTTGACATCTGGAAAGTATTCTGCAGAGCCGCTAAGTGGGTCCCAGAGCATAATTGAAGATATACAGAAAGGGCAGCAAGTGGGTTGAGCAACGATAAATCGCTGAAAATTGTCCTGGATTGGAAGGGCATGGTGGTACAATTTCCACAAGAATATGCAAACATTTGGTAGATGTGACCGATGCCATATAAATTGATGCGAGAAAATTTTCTTCCCCGGCTGTTGATGCAAAGTGTATGCCGATTTAAGAATGAATATACTATTAGGTTCAATTTTCCAAGTGTAAGAACTTGCGGTACAATGGACATGAAGAGAGCAGATGGGATGTATAGAACAAATATGCTTCCATGATGCCGTATCTGTAATACGTCGGATATAATCCGCCCGACCACCATATTTGGAATGCATAAAATTTGCCCATAAACTATGTTTCATTTGATATGACCACCACAAGCGACTGGGGTCGGCCTTATATAATATGTCTATCTGACAGAATCCAAGTTCACCCTCCTCTTTAGGCATGAACAGGTTTTGCCACCTCACCCAATGATGGTGTGTCTCTTCTCCACGGCAGGCCCAGAAGAAGGTGCATATGCATCTTCAAATGGAATGAATAATACTTTTTGGAAGAGAAATTTCTGCTAGGATATGAACTGGAATCGCACTCGATACATGTGTGATCAAGATTAACCTACCAGCTGGAGATAAATGGCGATTTTGCCATCCATAAAGGCGTTTATCTATTTGATTGATCAAGTCAGTGCAATAGATTAGCCGGTTGCAGCCACAAATAAGATACACTCCCAAGTACTTGATTGGTAAACAAGATGCCGTTTTCCGAGAAGTGACAAAGAAACAATATAAGGAGTGTAGGATTGGTATGGGTCACGCACAGGCTGCCCCAGCTCCCAACTCATCTGGAGAATTATTTTGCCCCTATGTTTTCTGTATACTAAATTTTCGTTTTTAAGCAGGATCTGGAGAGAGGACGTATCGCTTCGCTATTTGATGTACATAGCCTTACTTTACACTTTGTTTAAGTGGTTGTTTCTAATGCTCGAACGCATAACCTAAAGATCACAAAATAGTAACTTTATCAATTGGTTCAAGACCCGCTCTCGGTCAACAGGAAAAGTTGAACCCAGTATTAAAATAAGAACGATTAAGTTAAAACAGAAAGGATAGAAGTAATTAAAAAATTACGAAACATGATATTTCCTGTAAAGGTATTGTTATCCTTCTCCAAACGAGCAGGACGTGCGAAAAATTTTAACCGAGAAAGAGACCTGACAGCTGCTCAAAAGATTTAGTATAATGTTGGCAAACGAATGCACCTATGTAACTCGCAAGGAAAAAAGAAAGGAAAAACTAAATTTCATGTAGTTATTATTCTAGAATTAAATGTGTATTTTCTCTTTACCTCTATGTGATTCATTATTTATTCTATACATATATTGATGAAGCCGGATCTTCTCCAAGGGTCTAAGATGACTCGAAATAAACTCCGTCAGTTGAGTGGAATATGATTACTGGAATAGCTTCCTGGAAGTCCTGCACAAGGAAGCAGAAATCAGAGGTCCCAGGGGTGTGATCCGGGTAAAACCCTCCGACGCTCAAGTCAGATTGGGCCATTCTCACTGAGAATTTGATTTTGTATGAAGAGGTTATGGAAATCTCACAGTTCTTGACTGAGGAGAAATTTTGTTGTGTTTGCTCTGGCTGAAGTGAAGAAATGTTTCGATCCCTTTCTTGGTCTCTGTTAGCTTGCTTTTGTTAGTCTCCCTTTGTCCTCTGCTTCTGACAACGGATAAGACGTTTGCTTGGGGCAGTAAGCCTATGGTACGGTAGGTCTGCTGATAAGACTGGTAGGTTTGCAGATGTGACTAGTAGGTCGGCTGATTTGACCTTGGCATGTATAGGCCGAACAGTGAGGTGTACCTCTTTCTTGAATTGCACCTCTACCTGATGATCCCACAACTGATAGTAGCATTACCCCTTCGCCGAAGTGCAATGTCGAAATTGGCCGAAGTGGTCTGGAGCGTAACACTTAGACTGAAGTTGAGGATGAAGCTAGATGCCGAGGTGCAACCCTTGACATATTCTTTAATAAGGATGGGGGAATAGAACCGAAGTACCATTTGGCCGAACAACAGTGCACATGTGTCGAACTGCATGAGTTATACACTTGCACAATATCTACCGTTGACTGTTGTTGACTAACAGATGGTTATTTCTGGTTTATCATTTGCCCCCAGATTTTGTGTGGCCGAGCTGACCTGTGAGGGCAGACAAATCTATGCTGAAGAGCCAATGACGTGTCCTCATTAATTAGGCAGTTATCCTCTTAACTGCGACGTATTTCCCATTAACCACACCTTTATCCTCATAATTGAGCCGTTATTCCCCCTTTATTATCAGCGGCAGTTTCAACGCATCATCATTACTTCTTCGGCAATTTCAGTAATCGAGAAAAGGGGGAAAAACTGAACCGTCACCCCTTTTTGAATTTCAACTGAAAAGTTACAACTTTTCATTTTCCTTCTTATAAATAGGGACACTTGCCCTAATTCTTTCTTATTCTTTTTCCTTTGTTCTGCGCATCGTTACTCTGCTTCTCTGCTCTTCTTCTTAGTCTTTGAAGCTTATCTCCGTCCTTACTTCGGTGTTCTACCAGCTCAGCCCTTCAAATTTTCTGTAAGCTTCTCTTCTTCCTTATTCATGGCTTTTGTTATATCATCTTCTTCTTCTGATTCCCAAAACAGATTCGCTCACTCTTTCCCAGCTGATCTGGAGGATGACCAAGAGGTCCAATCCCTCCATGAGGGGTCGGATTCCAGTGAGGACAATCGCCCTCTAAGGAGGTTGCGCCTTACTGGTGAACCTTCTAAGGTTACCTCCACCTCCTCTTCCATAATACCCCTGTCGTCCATTGACAGGGGTTCACCTTCTTCAGCAGTGCAAAGTTCAGCCTGCACTTTAAAGATTGCTGACCTTTCTCGCTTTTGTATTGAATTCAGCATAGATAGAAGTACCCTTTCCCCAATTCTGCCTCTTCCTCATCAAACTGCCTATGATCCACCCGCTGGATATGAGGCAGTTTATGAAGAATACTTTAAATCTGGGTTTGCCCTTCATGTTCCTGGCCCTTTTTTCTACATCCTTGATTTTTATAACCTTAGATTACCTCAAATCATGCCCAACGGCTTGAAGGTTATTGTCAGCTATCTGCGTTACCTGAGAGCAGCTGAGGCAGAATTTGACCTTGCCGTCTTCAGGGGGATGTTTGTGTGCAAACACAAAGAAAGTTGGCACTATTTTAGTAGGAGGTATCCTAATAAAGTTATCAACCACGCCGTCAATATCCCTTCTTTCACTAAAAACTGGAAGGGCCGCTTCTTCTACGTCAAAGCCATAGGATTACCTGAAAGAAATTACTGGAAATCCGGCCTCGCAGATAACAGTAGGCCAAGCGAAAAATCTTGCGATGAAGCCTCGAGGTTACTGCACCTTCCCCAGGCCATAGAATGGAAAATGGTGGACAGGTCGGTTGTGAAGGCTGCCGACCTGGACCACATGTGGCCATCACACCAGTTTCAATCTCTTGGCTCCTCTGCCTTAGCCTTAATTCTGGGTATGTGCTCATGCTTTAAGTGCATCTGATTTTTCTTGATGTTGCGTATGTGTTTTGACTGATCTGCTGTTGAATTTTGTAGGAACCTTGGTGTCTGAAAACCTCAGCAAATTGAAGAAACTGGTTCCCAAGAAGAGGAAGAGAGGGGATGGAAAGCCTCCTCCTCTGCTCAGCCATCTTCTAAAACCTCATCTGAGGTGCAGGCTCTTCCTGCTACTCCTGTTGTTCCTCCAACCCAAGGTAAAGGTTTCTAATTTTGATGTTGATATCTTATTTGCTTTACTTCAGCATTTTTAACTTGGTTTTTGTTGCAGCTAAAGCTTCGGTTGGCAAATATGATGCACCATCTAATGAATTTTGGTCAGAACATGGCATTATTCATCAAACAACTGCACCATATTCACCTTAATCGAATTGTATTGCTGAACGCAAAAACCAAACTCTAAAAGAGATGATGACTGCTATGTTGATAAGTTCGGGTTTATCTCAGAACTTGTGGGGGGGAAGCAATTTTCTCAACCAACATCATATGGCAAACATTTTTTTGCCTTTGTGCTATTTTCAGGTGCCATTATTAATGAACAAAACTAGTTCATTAAGTAAAGTTCTTAAGTTAATGAACTAACTAGTTCATTAAATGAAGACATATTTCGAGAGAGCTATATGGCAACAAATTTGAAAATGGAAAGTCTTCTCCTCATTTCATTTTACATGCAATTTTAAAATTTAAAATATATATCCTTATTTTTTAAAAAAAGGCACTATATACTTATATTCTGATGTATCACCGACGCGTCACATATATTATAAACGTACACCGACGTCACACCACTATATACACCTCATATTTATGAGTATATTCAGGTTCTATATCATATGGTATAAGTCATTGTGACGTCAAAATTATAACGACATGTTACTAGGTCATAAACCAAAAAATTGTCATATCGGTTGACTATCGAAACTTCACCGACATGTCACGTACTTGCCATATAAAGATGGCCAGCATATATACATAAAAAATGCTTAACAATTTCGTGGTTCACATGTTACAATCAGCCACAAAGTCATACCATGTAGGCACATACAAATCACCCACAATTTAGCCGAGATTTATGGAGAATTCAAACTCAATTTTATTTTTACACATGGGACATTTTTCATCAGCCACTATAGCTGAATATGTTGAGAAATATGTTTGGATAATTTTCAAAGTCATGATTTTAAGTGGAGAATGAATAAAAATGTCACACATGGTGTTAAAAGTTGAAAATGTTGAAAAAGTTGACATCGCTCTCTCAGGTTGTTGCACATCGATCGATCTATGTACATACATCCCTCACATCGATCGATCTATGTAAGGCAGAGAAAGTTCTGAACCTTACTGTGAGACATCGATCTCTAAACCTGAGACACATCGATCGATCGATGTACATCGAACCCTCACTTCGATTGATCGATGTAGGTCAGAGAAAAATTCTGAAACTCACTGTGAGACATCGATCTCTGAAGCTGAGGCACTTCGATCGATCGATGTCTAGGGTTTTTAGAAATAGGAAAAATTACACTTAGACCTCCTGCAGTTTGGCTTAATTCCAAAAACCTCCCCTCTCGTTTGGAATTATACATTTACCTCCCCTATAGTTTGAGTTAAAAACGCACCGGCCAATTTCTGACAAAACCACAGGGGGTAAACATGCCGGAAATCAGCCGGTGCGTTTTTAACCCAAACCATAGGGGAGGTAAATGTATAATTCCAAACGAGAGGGGAGGTCTTTGGAATTAAATAAACCACAGGGGGTCTAAGTGTAACTTTCTCTAAAAAGACAAATTTTATGTTTCATTAAATTCTATTCAATTTTATATGCATATATATATATAATATTTATTTTCTATTCAGTTATATTCACTTAATAAAACACATAAGTTAAAAATTTTATGTTTCATTAAATTCTATTCAATTTTATGTGCATATATATATACACACACGCACACACATATATATACTATTTATTTTCTATTAAGTTTGTTTAATATAAAAAGGACAAATTTTATTTTTCATTCATTTAGATTCAGTTATATATGCATACGTGTATATACATGCATATATATATATATATGCATATGTATATATATATGCATGTATATACATATATGCATGTATATATATATATATATATATATTTTATCAAGAATAATATGTTTATTAAGAAACCTCACTTGTGGCAGAGGAAAACCATATTACATCAAGTATATTCGTCAGCATAAGAAAATAAATGAAAGAGAATACAAATAATGATGTATCTCCAATCGTATATAATATGCCGCATTAAAACCTTGCCAAGTAAAACCACCCTTGTGGATAAAACCTTGGCGAAGAAAAAAGCGTACATATTTATACGATTGTCATGGATACCAAAGATGGAGATGTAAACAGGTATATCCAAACGTGCTCGATAGTAGCTGGTGCTGATCCACTTGGAAGGCCAAACCGTTGAAAGAGCATGATCTTCGTTCAAACGCACCTCGAGACAAGGAAATGAAGTTGTTATTATCAGGATATTTAAGAGATAGCTGAATATAGAGTGATGGAACAATCTGTTAGTGTATGTGCCCTAGGCCATGATTTGGATATTTATGTTATGCATTTATTATTAATAAAAGAGGTTTTATTATCATTATTGTTGGTTAGTATGTTACACAATTTTGATATATATCCCTGATTCATTATTGTTATGGAGATAAAATAATTTATAATCAGTATGAGTATTGATTTAATAATCATGAGATGATTATGTGTATGGTGATACGAATCAATCTCATAGATACTTGTTAGAGAACAGTGTATTGGATAGACCCATCATGAGATTGCTACATGGATTAGCGTCATAAGTAAATCTCATGATAGTCATGTTTTAATCCTTTGACTTGAGATTGTCATAGTTTCCAACATAAGGACTATTATATTTTCACATGATCAAACGTTATCCGTAACTGGATAATAATAAAGGTCATGATTGAATGTGATAGAAATTATGTAGAGGATATTGAACAATCAAGATAGAATTTGTCCCTCTCTTTTGAGAGAGATATCTTTGGGCCCCTCGATTAGTGAGACTGTGAAATGCATGGCCGTGCTCAAATGAATTGATAGTGTGATCAATATCATTTGTTTTATCAGTCTACTTAGAGATCGAGTAATCATATGTTTGAACTATATAAGTATGACGCTGACCATGACTTATGTTCAAATTAGATATCGTGTGACAAAGGGATTAATGCATGTACTATTATTAGGCTAGTTGGACTTTACTCGTATTAATTGGGTAGTTGCAATGCCTTGCTAGAGGCCAATTACGACTTGTTGGTTTAATAGAGATTTAATCAACTACCAATTAATATGGGCCTATCGGGTCACACACAAGAATGCGTATGGCTGAGATTAATAATATTAATAATATTAATATTGGATATTAATTATTATTATTATCATTATCGTTTTAATATTAATAATATTAATATTGGATATTAATTATTATTATTATTAATTTCGTTTTTGTATATATATTTATATCATCGGATAATAACAGAGAATCCATATCTGATATGGATATTGATTGGTGTTATCTAATCCTAACAGAATCCGTATTTGATTCGGATTATGATAGGTATTAACCAATCCGATCAGGATTCGGATTTTGATATCTATATATATGTACGGAGCATGGTGTATCTCGTACACCACACAACCAGTAGAAAACGAAAGGGCAAGAATCGTTTTTGTGAAAACCGAATTCCTCAGCCGCGCCGTTTGAAGAGCTAGCACTCCAGGCGGAAGCGTTCGTGTGGATACCGACAGAGGGTGATCGTGATTTCGCACCTCTTCCATCTGTGGATTTCGAATCTTCGGAGGTAATTTTTGGTTTTTTCTTATCGATTAAACGAACAACATGGATCCTTGGTAGGAAATCGAAGATCAAGTTTTGTTTTTCCGCTGCGCGTTTTGTAGTGATCTCGGTTGATTTCCTAACACAATCGCATACCCAAGTCGCCCCGGCTGTGATATTGCCAGGACGACGACCACTTGAAAAGTCTCGTTAGCGAACTCAGTATGACTGCTGGACACCAAACTTGGAGGTGCCTCCCCACCCATGAATATGACAGTAGCGTGCACCAAAGCAGGAGAAACACATGCATCAGACAATGACATGAAGAGTAAGATTGAACATGGAGCAACATAGATAAAGCGATAAAAGGCACAGGAGGATAACGCACCAATGTTGCCTGTGCACAAAAACACAGGCAACGACATATGTATGTAGCCAAGGTCAGCATGTGTGACTAACGTAGAGCAGGCAGTTGAAGATCCACATGCAAAGGACCACGTACTTCACACGGAAGTGATCGGGCCGAAAGATAACTGCGATGACTTGCGGCGCGGAAGCCATATCGTGCTTACCTGTGTGCTGCGGAGTTTGCCTCTCGCGGATAATATTGAAGAGCTGACTTACAGAGGTTAAGAAATAGCATGGCACGCTTAATGTCCATCTATGGCAGGCTTGCGCGCCTCGATTGACAGAATTGGGTTCAAAGGTTCAGTTAATATTGGTCTCCTTGATGAGGGACATGTGCTGCTAAACTTTGTTAACGAAGATGATTATACGCAATTCTTTTATCATCGTCACTGGCGTTTCCAGGGATACGATATGAAGGTTACGAAATGGACTCCATCTTTTGATCCATGTCTGGATACCCCAATTGTTCTGGTGTGGGTGGCACTTGAGGGTCTTCCAATTCATCTCCACGACTCTCGTACATTATATGAGATTGCAAAGTTGATTGGTACCCCATTAAAGATGGACTCGGCTACCCTAAGTTTTCATCGTCCCTCTGTGGCGCGGTTTTGTGTTGAAGTGGATGTCACCATGGATTTACCATCTAAGCTATTTATAGATTGTGCAGAGCATTCTTTCTTTCAAGTAGTTGTATATGAAGATCTCCCCAGGTACTGCAGCAAATGCCGTCGGTTCGGCCATTTAGTGGGTTCAAGTGGAGAGAGGAAGGTTCATGCCCAAGCGCATCAGCTGAAGAATGCAGGAAAGAGTGAGGTTTTGATTCCTAAAGGAAATATTCAGAAAGAGGCTGAAGACCAACCTGTTAGAGATTCTATTCCTATTCAGCATATGGTTCAGACTGGAGAATTACATGCAGGTTCTGAGGAGACCCTGCAGCAGGAATTGGCTGATGATGGGGCAGGGGACGGTGATGACAGGGAAGAACTACAAGAGGCAACAGCTCAACCCATTCTTGCCAAGGAATCACAGGACCTTGCGACTACTACGGAAACGTCTACATTGCAGATTTTCTCTTGGTTGACTGCAGATTTATGTCCCGTACTATTAGAGCCGCCAACATTGGATGTTCAGGAGCAGCAGGATGCGCAGCAGATGGATACATCCTACTCTGCTACACTATCTATTCACACCGATGAATCTAACATTAGAGAGGGAGCAATATACATATCTTCTCCGCCCTTGGAGATTTCAGAAGCAAGTGTAGAGCAGGTTCAAGAGACAAACCCAACTTCTGAAGTGGCTCCGGAAGTCCAAATTCAATCCGTTCAAATTGAATTGCCAGTGCCACTGGCGATACTGGCAGCCAGTGACCATGCTTCCTTCCCTGATTATGATCCTTTAATTGAACAATTTTATCAAGACCACTTTCGGGAAGAGGAAGATGATGTTGATCTTGCAGTAGGTTCGGATAATGAAGCATCTCGCTTATCTAATCGGCGTAAAGGGAATGACTATGATGATATACGGGAGAGTTTGCTCATTGCGGCGGATGATATGGACTATCGCATGACATCAACTGGTGGCGGGACTCTTCTTGGCAGACTATCTCGGAAAAAGCGCAGAGCTCAGAAGAACCTTCCACCACCTCCACCGTCCACAATGGTTACTAGACGGGGAAGTCATCGTTCTTTTGAACTATAGTGATTAGCATGCCTCATGTTCCGTGAATGATCATGCTCATTTGATTTCGTTTTTTCTTTTTTTTAGTTTGTAGTAAAGGCTACCCTCGACCATTTAACGCGGGATATATATTGAATAAATAAAGACCGAAAGGTTTCCTTCCATTATTAAAAAAAATATATATATATATATAAGCATTCATGCATTGAATATCGTTATTATCTCTAATTTTCATTAGGCAAGCGCAAAGGAAAAGTTACACTTAGACCCCCTGTGGTTTATTTAATTCCAAAGACCTCCCCTCTCGTTTGGAATTATATATTTACTTCCCCTATGGTTTGGGTTAAAAACGCACCGGATGATTTCCGGCATGTTTACCCCCTGTGGTTTTGCCAGAAATTGGCCGGTGCGTTTTTAACCCAAACTATAAGGGAGGTAAATGTTTAATTCCAACCGAGAAGGGAGGTTTTTGGAATTAAGCCAAACCGCAGGGGGTCTAAATGTAATTTTCCCTTAGAAATATTTTTCTAAAATATGATAAAGTGATTCTTTTCATTTGTACATGATTCATACATGTTCATTATGTGATTATTATGTGATTCTGATAAATATAAATGTCTTGTCATTAATGTGCCTTGGAAGTTTCTACAACTTACCAAAAAGGGCAAAATTGGTATTTTGAGTTTTGTAGGAACGTGATATGCTGGAAATACTTCAAGGACTTATTCTTATCATATTTATCAAGACAAAGGTGGAATTATATTTATATCTGACCATCGGGGTCATTTCAGGAGTTTTTCTCACCAGGGGCATTTTGGTTATTTTACCCCTGAGGGTATCTTTGTTATTTTCACTCAAAGAATCTCTTGAGTATACTCTTATCTTCATTCTGGAGTTGAGCAATGATTATTTTGAAGATTATATGGTGGCTTTATATTATTTCTCTCACATGATGATATTATTGACTATAGCGGGATATGTGACGAGTTGTGATGTCGCATTCTATTTCTTTCTTGAAGAAACATTTATATATGCTATGGGAGCATATTTATAATCATTATACAGAAATATCAAAGGTGTTAAAAGTGTGGAAATGATCACTACGTACAAGAAGAAATAGTTGGAATTTTGGTGTTACATATTGACATAATCTTGTCAATTATTATTTGGTGATTTGTTCTTCAAAAATCTGAGTCGATATACTTCTATATATGCTCAAAAATGTCTATATTCAGGTGGAGATGATGTGTAATTCATTTTATGAGTTGGTGACAAGTGGACCAACCAAAAAGGAGCTAGTTGGCAAAAGTTGCCAACTAGGAAAGTTTAAATGTAGCCAACGGCAACTAAGGTACCTTGGAGCAGATTTTTGAGTTTGAAATTGTCAATGCCCACATGTCTATTTTCGAGACAAGAAGTTGAGGTATTTTGATGGCATTATCTTCTCTTATTATCTTCATTTGGTAAAGGATTATCAAGACTATCTATGGTGGAAATTTCGGCCAACATTATTGTGCCAAGGTGGACCAATTTTTTTGCTTTATGTTGCCAAGTGTACAAGGCCAACCAATAATGTGATCACACTTGGACTTGATGATGAAGGTGGTGACACATGTGCATTCTTATCTCCAAGGCTCACTTCACACTATAAATAGGAGGCAATGGTGAAGAAGATGAAACTCACTTGAAAGCATTTGTTGATTTTTTTAGCTATCATCTTCTTCTTGTTGTTCTTGTTTCATTCTTTGTAGCAAAGGAAATCTTGTTGTATTTGTTGAGCTACAAGCCTCTTCACCTTCATTTGTAATATTGATTAGCCGATTCTATAAGGCTACATCAATAGGAGGTAGAGGTGTTGCAACTAAGTGTTGCATAGAAGGTGTTCATCCAAGTCTTGAATAGGGTCGATGTATAACACAAGGATCAAGCTTGGTTCTTATTGTAAGTTGATTCATACCATAATGAAATCCAAGAAAAGGTGTTTCTTGGGACTAAAGTAGGTCACATTGGCCGAACCAGGATAAATCCTCGGTGTTCTTATCTTGTATCTATATTTCTGTTTTCTGCCCGTTCTTACTGCTGTTTTCATACAACTTCTCACAATTTGAAAAAATAGCTAAACACTTGAAAAATTTGTGATTTTTGGTGGAGTTATACTTCAGACTGTTATCTTTTATTTGCAACAAGAATCACTTGATTTGAGCAAGGCAAAGTTAGTTTTTCAGTCGTTGAAAGATAACTGCTCCATTGTGGCTGCAACCTGACCAAATTTGAGAAAACTTGAATTTTGTATTAATCAAGAATTGTTCAAGGTCAGGGCCTTTTGGAAACATCCACTACACATCCTAAGGAGTGTTTTGATATAAAGATCAACCTTTTTGGTTGAGTATTCAAGGAGAAACATGTTTTCCAAAATCAGCAACATTCTGTCCAATTCTGTCCAAATTGACCATCCGAATCTTTTTATTTGCTTGAAGGGTCAAACGATCTTATTTTTGTCTGATATTTGTACAGAGTCTTGTTAACACATTGAAGTTAAGTTCAGACCGCCATCTTCCAATGGAGGCGTAGCATATAATACCCTAGTAACCTCTAGAACCGCTGAGCGCAGCTCTGTTGTGTCCACCGTCGGATCATCATGTAATTCCGTATCTGACGAATGCTGCATTGCAGGATTTGCATCCTCAACAACAGCCGAGACTATTGGTGTAGAAGAACAATGCAATCGGGCCAAATCCTACGCGTGTGATCTCTCAGCAACCTGCTCATCTAATGGAACTGTATCAACACAAGTGATCGCCGGCGGTGTTGAAGGGTCTAGAAGTCCGTCCGGCTCAGTAGTTAATGAAACTGACGTAGCGACCTGATTCGCTTGAGGTATAAGTCTTTCTCCGGATGGTATCGCTACCATCTTTTTCAGCGTCCAACGTTGTGTCGGCTGTGACATAGACTTTGTCGAAGGAGGAGCAGCAGTTGTTGGAGCTGGCGCAATTTCCATGTGATCATCTTTTTTACATGGTGATGCTGAAAGCCCTAGTATACGAAAAGATGCACAGTAGGCAGGCAAATTCTCATAGACAACAGACGGAAAGAAATGATAGTCATCACTTTGGATATACAATCTATGTGGCAGATCTTGCGATACATCAATCTCAAAACATATTCAAGCTACCGAAGGTTGCAGCAAATTTGTGGTAGCGGAATTTGCCTTCAAAGGGGTTCCAATCATGCACGCTATTTCAAACAAAGCCTCTTGCTTGTGAAGATAAACGGGGAGACCAGGCAGTGAGACCCACACCGGCACAATAGGCATGTCAATCCGTGGTTCAAAATCATACGTCCATTCAGTGACATGCATATGATATCCCAATACCATCCATGTGTGTCGTGAGAAACATCGATAGTAATCTGCCTCAGCATCAAACTGCATCAAAAAATGCGTTGGATCAAGCAGTGTAATTTTAACGGCTGCCGTGAATCCAATCCGATCGAAGCATTTGCGGATGGCGTCATGTTTAGGGCGGCCATACCAAAACGTTCCAACCAAACAGTGTTTGAAAGAATCGGATAATGTCGTTACCTCCTCGCGTGTGAATTTGATATCAAGAACTCCTTTGAATCTTATGATTTCACGAGGAGGGATGATCGTGGTTGAAGGTTTAAGCAAAGAGGCATAGGATCACTATGGATCCATAGCCAGCGAAAATTTCGTGGCTGAAATCGCTGGCGGCAGCAGCCACAATATCACAATGCAAAACAGAATGGAAAATCAGAAACTGAAGAGTATTGAAATCGCATGGAAAATCAGAAAGGTAGTATTGATCCCAACGGGCAATCGTACGATCGCCAGAGGGAAACCATTTTTCCATATATTCGTCTTAGGAAATAGATAAAAAAAAAATTATTCAAGAAAGATTCGCATTATTATGCCTCACTTGTAGCGGAGAAAAACCACAGTACAAGAAGAGTCATCATGCAAATAACCAATATAAAAGTCTAAGGATTGTCAGTCTCCAATCACATATAATATACCGCATTAAAACCTTGCAAAAAAAACCATCCTTGTGGATAAAACCTTAGCGAAGGAAAAAGCGTACATATTTATATAATTGGAGTGATGACGTAACTGAAATAATGCCATAATGAATAAATAATCGTAAAAGTCGCCATGCGTCTAAGTATGCTGCAATTTGTGTATGCCTGTAGTGGCCATCGATTTCGCCTCATAAAACAAGCGGGTTGCACTCGTTTCCAGAATGTGGTCAGTTTTGTTTCTTGATATTTGCACATAATGATGCATGATGCGAAGAATCTAAACGTTGAAAAAAGCCACGTGGGACTGCCTTGTGCTGAAAGATCGCAAATGAGAGTCTCGCCATGAATCCATGCAAAGGAAACATAAAATGAGGATTAATGTCAACAGTAGAATATATAGTGCATAGAAAAATGATCCAGGATATGTAGAATATGTACCCATGTTCCCTGTATCAGGAGACACTGACAACAATAAAGGATATCGCGCAAGAGTCAAAAATTTGCAAACATATAATTTATAAGAATAATCATGAAAAGTAGATGAATGTACCCGCGTTGCCCATACCAAGAAATGATATGGACAACATATGTTTTTTATCGCCTTATCCATGTCTTAGATGTGGGATTGACTCTGTCTAAAGACTAGCTCGGGCTAACGGAGGTAATGCTGAAAGAGTCCTAAAAATGGTCAATTGATTCCGAATCTGACCATATTGAGCAAGATAGTGTGCCACCTGATTTGCTTCCCTTGGAGTATGCATCTTGAGAGAGACATAGAATTTAAAAGACCATGAAACAATATTGCTTTATGTGAACTGCCATTTTGGACCTTATGTATAACATCCTGAGCATCCACCTCCAGATCTATTGGCATCCAATAAGGTGCAAAGTATAGAAAAGCATAAAAGGCTGCCTGCAGCTCTGCCTCTGCTGGTGTCGAAAGTGGCAGATGGAATGAGATTGTGCCTATGAAGAATCCCAGACTATCACGTAAGATAGCCCCTGCGGCTGCTGTAATATTCCCATGTGCTGCATCCACATTCAACTTGTATCACCCAGTCGAGGGGAACATCCAGCATACTATCCGACATCTTGGAGTTCGCAAGATAGGTGAAAGACCACAAGACACTAAGCTAGCATCTGAAATAGCATATTTTTTTACCTCATTGTGCTGATGACCAATCATAAATTGTTTGTCAAAACATAAGTTTTAGGAGACTCTCCTACAGAAAGAGTAAACGAAATGCATAATGGTATACATAGAAACCTGCATAAAAGCAAACGGATAATGCACAAATGTAAAATGTACATAACAAATTCTAATGCTAATGTGGCGCCTTGTTGAGAGACTGCGTCCGATGCTTTGAATACAGCGTCATGACATCGTGCTCGCACCAGTAGTATATGCCACATGTAAATCAAAATTAAGAAAACAAGAGGAGTACAGAAAGAATGAATATCAACAGGACTATGATCATACCGATGTTGCCTGCATTCATAACGAATACAGACAAACCATATGTTAAAACATCCCTTCATACGATTGCAGAGATGTTGCCCTTGTTTGCTCCATATATGCCGGTGTTGCTCATAGTAAATCACAATAGAGAAAGTTATGAGTACCAAGGGATCGAATGCTTGGGGGCGGGTATGAGAATGAAGTAAGTAAATATAATGAAAGAATCACGTACCCATGTTTTCTGTCCAGTCCATTGAAGGAGAATCATATGCATAACCAAAATGATAGCGCACAAGCATGAATGGAAATGCCTTCAAATATCGCCTCACGAGACACATTAAAATATAAATTGTTAAGCAAATTGCACCATGTAATCTGCTACAAATAAAATGAATTAGTAAAAGACCATACCCATGTTGCATATGCCACTGATGGACATAGGCAACGATGTGTGTAGCGCGCCAGCCCATTAGGAGACATGAAATCATTGACGGATATTTGGTATAGTAGTATCTAATATAATTGCGCCATGTATATCACAAGGCAAATCTCTGATAGGTGTATATAATGTCAAACCCGCCGATTTGTAGCCATATCTAGATAACGTATGTGCAGCTGTATTGGTCTCCTGTGGACAATAAGAAAGGGTCGCTGAATTTAGCCGCAACAATTGTGTTGTGCGCTGTAAATCCGTCGACAAAGAACCTGTATATCGTTGTGGAGCTGAAAGATAGGATAGCAACATGCGGCAATCCGTCTCAATAAGAAGTTGGTCATGCATGCAAGTGTAATAAATGAGAGCATATTGCACAGCTCTCAATTCGGCCCATAAAGGAGGGGATGATGGCAATGAGAAACAAATAGAAGAGACCAAATCCCCTTGATAATTCCGTAACACGCCCCAGCAGCTGCCGCATTACGGCCAACCGATGCATCCACATCAAGCTTTAACTTACCTGTCGGAGGCAATACCCAACGAACTATTCTATGATGACGTTGGTGCAATGAAGGTGAGAAATTCCTTTCTACCAAGTGTGGTATATTTTGTGTAAATTTAAACCCTTGTATTGACGCACAACACGTATAGATATGATTGCGCACACTCTCAAATAACCTCCTGTATGAGAAACAATTATCTCCAAAACGTACACTTGTATACTCCTTCCAAACAGCCCACGTAAGCAAAGATATATTAATCGGCCAAATGGCCATTATTGCATGTGTATATATATATATATATATATATATATATATATATATATATATTCGGCTTATGTATATATACTAAGTGTGAAATAAATTGCTTTGGACAAGTTTATGGTTATAGATATATACAAGGTAAAGTATAGTAGAATATATGATTTCTTTATATATATTATCATGAAGTATGAAGTCATATGTAAAGAAATGGAAAATTAGAGTTTTTTTGGTCATTTTACTAAGTATAATATGTATGTTTTAAGAAAATATGATGAAGAAAAGTGAAGAAAAATTGGGTTGTTTATGGGTGTGTTTGCCGAGAGCTTTGAGGAGGAAAAGAGAGTGTACTTTCATGGTTTAGAATATGATAATATGAGAAGGTTTAAGAAGCATGTAGATGATGACAAGTATAAGTGGTTAAGGCGTATGGATACATGTGTCACACTTCTTAACATGTTTTAATAGTTCATGGTATCGGTGTGATTTTACTGTGCGTTGATAGTTTATGACATCGGTGCGATTTTACTGCGTATGTACAGTTTATGACATATGGTTGAATTTACTTTGTATGGACAGTTTATGACGTCTGGTTGAATTTACTATGTATGGACATTTTATGACATCGGGTTGAATTTACTTTGTATAGACATTTTATGACATCAGATTATTTAATCGTTATCTTTATAGAGTTTTCATGGCATTGTTTATGAAACCGCATCATAAGAATATCGAATTTACAGAACTAGTATGACTTATGGTATAGCAAGGTTACTTTAATGATGATATAGTTGTTACCGGTATTTTGTTATATTTATGTGATGCACTTTATTTAAAATGTTGGATACATGAAATGTTATGTTCTTTATTTACGTATCATTACTACCCCATTGCGCATGCATGGTCCATATGACGTATCTAGACGGATTACTTGCTAGTCGATTATGTTTTATCGCTCATACTTGCCTTATCACATTGCAGACATCAGGAAGATTGATCCACTACTTCTAGAGGACATACCCCGACTAGAGCATCCATAAGTTGAAACGTAGGCCGGAGTTATGTATCGGTTATTTCAAATTTTGATCATGAAGTACATAGATTATTGGAGATGTTGTACATTATGACTTGTACGCACTTTGGAAGATCTGTATTATTATGCATGTCATATGTTTATCTTTATTTTGCTTCCGCTATCTCGATTTACGATTCATGTTGACATGTATATGTATAGTATCGATGCCTTGTACTTCTTGTAGTAGAGTACGACAGGTGCACCATGCCAAAAACCGTAGTTCCGGGTGGGGCGCTACATCTAGTACGACTAGGACCAAACAAGTCAATATGCAATAATTCCAAGATTCTAGATGCGCTAACCTCATTCTTGAGCTTAAGTGATTCACGTATTTGTTTGCCCTTAATACAAGATTCACACAACTTAAAGTTAGCTAAATCAAGTTTAGGCATTCCTCATACTAGATTCTTATGTTGAACTATTTCAAGAGTGAAAATACCAATGTGTCCTAAACATCTATGCCATAAATTCACATTCGGTTCATTTCACATAAAATGCTTTACTTTTGCATCTAACATATCATCCATAGACAATGTTAAAATATTTCCTTCTCTTTTTCCTCTTCATACTATTTCTCCTCATTATTAACAATATTGAAGTATGGGTGAGAACAATTCACATCAAAACCACTATCAAGAAAGTGTGAAATACTAAGAAAATTATAGGATAAGTTGCTTACCAAGAATACATTAGAAAGGGTGCTTGGATTTCCAATTGTTCCCTTTCTAATTATTTTACCTTTGTTGTCATCTACAAAGGTTATAGAGCCTCCTTTTGTTACCTTCTTTAAATTTGAAAATAAGATTGGATCTCTCGTCATATGTCTTGAACAACCACTGTCATGAAACCACTTGTTTTCTACAACTTTTTTCTATATGATCCCTGCAAAGTGTAACAATCATTTAGGTACCTCTATTTTGGGTCCGTAAGGGTTAGTGATTCAACCCTGTATTGTATTGTTTTACCGCCTTTTCTAGATCTCCGTTTCTTGATCTCAAAACGGAGATCTTGGTTTTCATTACAACATTTTTTGATGTCAAAGATTCAATTTCAGATCTCAATGAGTTAATCAAACTAGACGACTCGTCTTTTGAATCGTTTAATTGAGATACAAGATTTGTGCTAGAAGATTTTAACAATTTCTTGCCTTCAATTAAGCGTTTCTTTTCTTTTGAAAGAGTCTTAGTGAACTTATGTAACTCAAGATATTGACCAAACAAATCATCATAAGAAGGTTCAGAATCAGAATGAGAATTTACTTCACTGGATGCTTTGGATGCAAAGCGTACCTGAGCCGTTTCCTCTTCATCTTCTTCACTTTAAGAATCAGATGAATCACTCTATAAAGATGCTTTGAGGTCTCTTCTTATACTTCTTTGCTTAGATTCTGAGACAGGCCTAGTTTTTGTCCATTGCTTGTCATGTTTTTTGTTTATAGTTTTGTTTGAGTCATTGTTCGGACAGCCATAAGAGATGCGTCCAAATCTTCCACAATCATGACACTTAATATCTTTATCAATATTCATAATTCTATTGTTTTTAGACAAAGTAGGATTATGTTTGTTTTCAAAAGACTTTCTCAAAACTTTCTTAATCTTTTTGCAAACAAGATTAGATCTTCGTTATCAGAATTCGGTGTCACTGTCATCTACGCGATCAGAAGAAATAGCGACGTATTCATTTGATGTGAAAGCTATGGTCTTGCCTTGTTTAGAAGTTGATTCAGATTTCCTTAGAGTGAGTTTGTTTTCATATACCTTTAGAGATCCGATCAATTCTTCCATTTTTATTGACTTTGTTTCTTACTTTCTTCAATTGCAGTCCCTTTAGGATCCCAACGGATTGGAGGCTTCTCAAGACTTTCTGTACTTTTTCTTGTGAAGAGAAAACCTTTCCAAGAGACCAAGAGATTTATAGATGTTACTCAACCTCAAATCCATATCAACAATAGATTCATTTGACAATAATTTAAAGGATTCAAAAGTAAACATAAGCATATTGATCTTAGACTTTTTTACCTGACTAGTTCCTTCATGCTTCATTTCTAGACAATTCCACATCTATTGAGCACTAGAGCAATTAGAGACATAACTAGATTCATTTTTACTTAAACTATTTCAGAGAAGTTGTATGGCTTTAGCATTCATACTCAACTTCTTTTTATCACCACTAGTATATTCTTGTTTAGGTTTTACAACCTCCAAAGTAGCACCATCAACCGTGGATTTTTTACATGGAACAAAAGGACCATTATCTATTATAGACCATAAATCTATATGAATAGCCATTAAAAAAAGTTTCATGCGATGTTTCCATTGATTAAACGACTCACCATCAAAAATTTGAGGCATTTGGCTTGACATACTGTTGTATCCACCACGTCTGCAGATGTAATTACTAAATTTTCAAACCTTGTAATCAATTTCCGAAGGCTCAAGAGGAAATGAATTTTTTTTATGTATGTCTTAGAATTGTTTAATTAAACAACTACTTAAATTAAATCCTACAAAAAAACAAACAACAAAAATATCATTTAGGGCATCAAGGGGGAAGGAAAGTGACCAAAGAGCCCTTAAGAAGGCCGGCCACTTTCCCTCCAAAAGCCCCACAAATATCCTCCCATTCTAGAAGGATCTCAAGACAAAAAGCTTCCTCATTTACAAAAGTAGCCACCCTAATACTCAACTTTTCCATGCATGCAAAGAAACCATAATTATGCCCCCTCCACCCTATTAAATTCGGCCGACCTCTCCCTTAAAGCAAACCAACAAACACCCAACAATTCACTCTACTTGGTACTCAACTTGATTATCCAACTAACCATCTCCTCCATCCAAAGCCCCAAGGGTTTCAGCCACCAAGAAGAACACCAAGAACAAGTGATCCAAGACCCTTCAAGGCTAGCTCTCCAACTATCAAGGTATGAATATAGCTCCCAGCATTACATCCTTCATCCTTCAAGACTTTGTATTGAGTTTAATCTAAGAATCCTCCCTAATTAAACCCCCCAACCCGTGACCTATATTCATAACCATGGAGGATATCAACCTCAAGAAGTCTAGGAGGTGTAAGACATCAAGAGCTCCAACAAGGTAAGATCTTTTCACACCCCTTTAAGCCTCTACTATTTCTCTCATCAAAGAATTTTGTTCACCACTCCTAGGAATGTAAACCATGTAGGAGGAGGAAGGTGGTTCTCAAGGCTCTTAGGAAGACCCATCAACAAAGACTCAACCTTTGAACAAAGAAGACAAGTATCCATTGATTCTTCCTTGAGATGTTGAAGATCCTTGAATAAGATGTCTAGAGATTTTAAGTTTCAGTCTTGCTTTGCTAGGACTCATACGATAATTATAGCATGCTCAAATTCTGGTAAAAATGGTTAAGATGACCTATCTGAAGCATGTTTATGAAAATAAGGAAGTAGTTTTGTATCTAGACTAACTGATTACCTTGTGTGACAAAATGAGATGGAAATTTTAAGATTATCTCACCCCCTAAACACGGCCTTAAGGAGTTTTAAGGGAATGCGATGATTCACCTTTATTATGTCCCTAGAATATTTTAGATAACACCTAAATGGTTAAGTATTACTTGAATACTATAAGTTAGAGGGATCTTTGGAGTTCTTTGCCATGACCTATGTAGGGCTACAGGATATGTTAAAATATGATTAAGAGACCAATGGTTGAGGGAATAAATCACTTGAAGGATTGGACATATGTTAAGGAGGAAAAAGAAGCCAACCTGGAAGGCATATTAACCTCAACACCCACGATTTTATTCGATGAAAAGGGAAGGAGATGAACTAATTTATTTACCATGTTATGAAGGTGTTTGGAGATTATTTTGACACATAAGTTTCACTCAAATTAATGGGAAAGGGACTGTTTTCGTAGATGACCACATTTGACAAACTCTAAAGGCTTTAAGTTGCTCGTTATGAAGGAATAGGTAATGTTATGGGACTGCTTTGTGTACTTCCTTTGATTGGACATATTCATGTGATTCTAATAGTTTAAAATGTTTATTTGAAGCTATTGAAGATGTGATTGAAGGTGTAACCACTGGAATGGTTACAAGACTCAAAGAGAAGCCCGAAACTACCATAAACAAAATTGTTGCATCCGTTAAATTATCGCATTAGATCGTTTATTGTATACGGACTTATTCACGGCTTAATTAATGAACAGAAAGGTTAAGGTTTGATTAAAATTAAACCTTAGGATGAATAGAGGTTTTTGAGGGAAAAGGAAGACATGAGGGTCATTTTTGGGTGCCGTTTATGGGCTTAGGACCGAAGTGGGCTGTTTCGGCACGATAGGAAAGGTAGTCTTGTCCGGCTTTCATAACCACCTAACATCATCACTAATGCATGGATAAATGATAATGGACCTAAACTAATAAGTTGGTAAAGGAATTCCGATAATTAAGGCGGTTTTGGGGTGAAACCATGGATTAAGATGATACGGTACTAAGCTGAAATTTTTTCTTTTCGTTATGAATAGGTTATGACTAAAGTTGTTTGGATATGATCGTAAGGACGCTCTGACGCTTTAGTACGCATTGCATACTGCATCATGCATCACATGCACGTCATGATGCATTTTTTTAAGGAAAATTATGTTTTAAAAGGAAGGTAAAGACAGTTCTTAAAAACCCGTAATGAACGTTCGGTCTTCCCGATTGATTCCAGTTATGTTCTGTTCTGCCTGGTTATTCCATTAGGGTAGCCGTTAGACCCATATTAGGTGTACGTTATGTTCTGCCCGGCTATTCCATTAGGATTGCCGGTAGGCCCTTATGTGTATATGATTGTTCTGCCTGGTTGACCGCGGTGGTGGTGGCCAGTAGACCCATGAGAGGTATACGTTATGTTCTGCCCGGGTGCTAATTGCGGTAACCGGTAGACCCTTCGGGGTAAATGATTTATTCTGACTCACATGTGGTATTATTTTTTCTGACTCATGCGGGGTATTATTCTGATGGAATCACTCGTAGTTGACGCTCGGTTCATATGGAGAAAGGAAAAAGGGGCCATAGCTATACCTGTTTTTTCTGTTCTGTTCTGATCTGTCATGTACGGTTCTATTCTGTTCTGTCCTGTCCGGTTTCGTATGCATAGTTCTGTTATGTTTTTTCTTACATGTCTTCATGCTGCATTACATCACATGAACCTTAGCTCGACGGAAGAATGGTATGTTCTAGATGATAAGCTCATCAGTATGTCCGGCAGGTATGACCTTTACAGCAAGAACTTACACTGGTGGGTTTATGATCTTATTTACGGTTCTGATATGTTTCGGTAGAATGGTGGGATATTAGTTGGGTGACTGTATCACTCGTACCTTATTATCATTTTCAGAGCCTCAGGAGCCGGTGATAGAGAATGTGGAAAATGAGCCTCAGATGCCCTACCCATGAGAGTTGCCGAAGCTTAGAAGTTGATGTTCTGTTTTGTTGACTTTCGAAATATTTTAGAATTCTGTTTTATGGATTGTGATATGTAAGATGCAATGTACGATGTTTGTTATGTTTTAGCTCTGCCACTTTCTTTTCCACTGTTTGATGTTTTAAATCAGTAGTCCATGCTCGTGGAACAATGCTGGTAATACATCGACACCTTGTACTCTCCTTAGCGAAGTACGGTGGGTGCACCGTACCTGGGTATAGTCGGGTACGGGGCGCTACACTTACCTTCTTTCTCGATTTTGTGATTAGTGGATGCCATCACAAAAAGATTGTTAGATATTCTTGTTGTGAGTGAACCTTGCTCTGATACCACTTTTTAGACCTGCATAGCACCTCTAGAAGGAAGGGGGGTTGAATAGTGAGTGCAGAAAAATTGGTTTTTAAAAATGTTTATTGACCAATACTCACTTTTGAAAACAGAATATGTTTTCAGACCCATTTTTGAAAAACTAACTGAATAGGTTTTGAACCTCTAAAATTCGTGAAATATTTATACACTATACTTTAAGACGCTAAATATATGTCATAAAAATTTGAGATCAAAATTAAAAGTCTAAATCCATGAAATATTAATTTTGATTGAACATTGTCAATTAGTGAAAAGCTTTCCCTTAAAATGAAAAACTAATTGCCAATCAATGACAACTCCAAATGATCTGAAATTTTGTTGAAATGTCCCTTAAGATGTATAGTTTAATTGGTTGAAACAGTTTTTCAAAATTACTTTGGGAAGCATGTCAACCATGTTGATGTTCTCAACCTTTGCAAATCTGAAAATCAGATTGTACTAGTCTCAGAACTCTAAATGTTCGGATGAGTTATACGTATCCAAATTCGATGAAACTTATCTTAAATGAAACCTAAGACCTTTATCTCTGTCTTTGTAAAATTTGATGATTTTTGAAAATCTCTTGCTATTTTTCTCATTTGTTTGGAAAACGTTGCAAAAACAGTACTGAAAGCAAAAGTGCAGAAAAGTAAAAACACAATGATTTTTATACTAGTTTAGTCAATGTGACCTACTCTAGTCTTTGAGGACACTTTCCCCGGCATTCACTAATCATCAAGGTCACTTTAGAACAAGGGTGACTGGAGTTATACACCAACTCCTTTAATGTCTAACCCTTTTACAACAAATCACAACAACAATCAACAAAATCACCACCACCTCACTAATGAAGATTTGATCACACCTTGATCAACCTTTTACAAGTAGAGAAAGTATGAAGGTGGTTTATATGAAGCCTATACAGAATATGGAATGTATGTTTGAAAGGCTTAAGGCTATGTGCAAGAGAAGAAGATAAGAGATGAAAAGAACTCTTGCTTTTCACTTGGTAGCTTGTAGGATGTGTCTTATCTTGTGTTTGATCTTTCTCCTCCTTTATTTTATGTGTTGCACGCCTTTAGGGCTGAGAAATGTCTTCAATGACCTTGGAATATATCTTACAAATTGTGACATACCTTTGCTTATTTAGCGAGATATGGTTGGACAAGTGATGTGTCTTCGCCTTGTTGTCACTCTATGATTTGGTCTTCATTAAGCCACCTTGGCACATAATATATGACATGGATAATCATCAAAAATATGAAAACAATTTCAATTTTGAATATCTTTATTGCCAATCAACCATTAGTGTGATGTCTTCTCATTTTTGGAATGATTTTGAGTCTTGAAAGCCACCTCCATAAAATCGGCCACATGCTGAAAACTTCAGCGTTATTTTTGGATTTTGAAACATTACCTTGTGTATCTTGATCTCTATAAATATTTGAGTTCTTTGTAGATTATCCTCCACCAATCATAGTGCAAAATAAGATCCACATAGGATCCAAATAAGCACCAAACAGTCGCCCACCTCAGCACACATATGCTAAAAATAATTTTGGAATCTTGAAAGAATAATAATGTAGTATCTTCGTAAATATGGTAACCATCAATCACCATTGAATCTTTTCTTCTAAAATATTCCAAGATAGGTCTTGAATATGTAAAACATGTCTAAGTACATGTCACACATGTAAGAAAACATCCCCTTTAATAAGGTGTAGAAACTTGAATTTTTGAATTCCGCCGGTTGCGCGATTTTTTCTCCAATTGATCACGAACCACTTAGTCATGTAAAATGTGTTATACACCATATAGTATAATAAGAAAATGTATTATCTCATCTCCAAATGACGTAGGAAGTTCGGCCATGGGGTGTAACAATTTTGAATTTGAATTTGAATTTTTAAGAAAATAAGGAAAATGATGGATAATTGATATATGTAATTATGGTATGACTTTGGTATTGAATTTCTCATGTGGTGCACGCAATTTTGAGGTTCTTGGAGTGTATATTGGATGGCCATCTTTCTATGGTAATTTTATGGCTTCACGGTGACGATTCGGTAGTCATTTGACGTGGCAATTTTTGGTTTACGAACTTTTGACATGTCGATATATTTTTGGAAGGTTGATGACATGGAATATCTTGGATATGTATATACTCCTAAAATGACATGTATATGATTGTTTGACATTGATGATATACATTGATAACGTGTCGTTGGAATGCCGGGATAGAAGAATACGGCTTTATGTCTTGAAAAAAAAAGTGTGTGTGTATATATGTATATTTATATTTTTTTATATGAAGAAAATTTTATTGAAAGTCTCGCTTATAGCGGAGGGAAACCATATTACAATCATCGTCTATGAAAATAAATGAAATAAGGAGCTAATAATGATGTATCTCTAGTCGTATATGATATGCCGCATTAAAATCTTGCCAAGTAAAACCACCCTTGTGGATAAAACCTTGGCAAAGGAAAAAGCGTACATATTTATACAGCTGTCATTGATACTAAAGCGATAGAAGGCTTAATACATTGATGTAAATGTGGTTGAATAATGAAAAACTGTCGGTCTGTTGATGGTAAGGGTCGCTGGATGATGACAAAGGAACGCGGCTAGATCTTGTTGAATTGACAATGTCGCCCAGGCTCAGTTGGATACTTGTAGATTGCCTCGTCAAAGATTTATGCGTTGATGTCCACCATAACAAAAGAAACACAAGCGTGAGACAAAATGAAGCAGTCGAAATGATAGTATAAGATGGGTCGTAAATTGTTAATAGCAGATAAGAAGAAGACGCAAAAACGTTGCCTGTGTTAAAAAACACAGACAACGACAGGGGTGTATAGCCGATGGGGTGTCCGACATGTGTCAGTGCCAAAGCTGGTGATAAAGACCGTAGGTGCCCGATGTCCTCAGTCACAGCATACATCAGAAGGGAGCAGCCAAACCAAATGCATGTAAGGGGAAAAACACCGTGAAATGAAAATACATAGTAAAACAAGAATTGTATGACCAAAGGAACGCATAGCATACCGCGTCTGCCTCCACCCCACAGAATGCAGGCAGAAGGATTGAAGGTGTGCCAATCCATTTGGAAGACTTGATTAAGGTATACGCATATGAGCTGTTGAGAGATCCAAAGAAACGGAGCCGTGCACTATTGGGGGAAGAGTGCGAGAGGTGAAAACCTGCGTGATAGGGTTCAACATGGCATGTTGAGCGAGATAGTGGGCAGCCATATTTTCCTCCCTATAAATATGTAGAAAGTCCAGTCGATGGAGATGAGTTAAATTATGTAGCAAGCGAAGGTGGTAATTCCCTTGAACCTTGCTTGGTTGTGAGAGGCGGGACACTAGCTGCGAGCAATCTGTTTCTAGGATAATTGAGCGATACAGTGGAAGAAAGTATAATAATCCGAGGACTGCAGCCTGTATCTCAGCATGTAGAGGTGTACTTGGAGGAAGCCAGAAAGAGAGTGCCCCTACACATGAGCCCGCATGATCGCGCAATATAGCACCCCTTGCACTGTAATGTCTGCCTACCGCCGCATCTATATTTAATTTTAATTGACATGAAGGTGGAGTATCCCAACGCACTAAGATTGGGCGTGGCGGTTGCAACGAGGGACACCAAGAGAGCTGCGGTAAAGGGCTGGCCGCTAGTTTTGATCCAGCAATTGTTTTGCTCCACATAGTAACATCATAGTTGATAGACGCCCGAAGGGATGACACTGAGAAAGTAAGCTTATCACTATATATTAATGCTGTATAAGTGCGCCATATATTGTACACAATGATCGACGGAATGACAATCCTTAAAGCCCCAGGAATAGATGAGAAAGAAGACCGATACCACCATGAGAGAAGATATTACCGAAGATGCAGTGTTGCTGGCGGAGGACAATGCAACTCACATGCGAAGTAAGACCAGAGAAAACGAACTGTCGAGCAGTAGATAAATACATGATCAATTGTGGCCGATGCAGCCTTACAAAAAGGGCATTGCGATGGACGTGAAGCTGCGTATCGGCCAATATAGTCCTCAAAAGGTAGAGCCGAGTGAAAAATGTGCCATAAAAAATTTGGACAATTTCGGCCACCGCTCTTCCGGCGATTTTGCTGGTCTCCATCGCGATCTTCTCCTTCGACATGCAGCCGCCATTGCCAGTAGCCCCCCCAGCATCGCCATCATTCGCTGATATCCTCCGTGGTAATACTCCTCCCATGATACAGCCGAAACCACAATCCAAATTCGAGGGCTGCCCCTCCATTCGATTCTCCGATGAAGAAGTGGACGCATTGATCACTCCTTTACAATACACTCTCGTCGGACCATTCTGGCACGGATGGCTGCCAATGGCTGCTTTGAGAAAAGCATCTGATCGCATTGGCTTCACTGGATCAGTGCATCTCGGTCTTCTGGACAAATCACATATCTGTAGGACCTCAAGTGCTACCAACTCTTCCGAAACCAATTAGTGATAGGAGATGCGCATACCTTAGCTTTATAGTGCATTCAGCACACACAAGCGCCCACGGCATTCGACTGTGACTTGGCCCACACGGCCTATGCGCCACCAGACAATTGCTCTATCCAACAATCTCCCCCTCAGCAATTGCTCCCGCTTGGAATCGAACTCGTGACCTTGGCTCTGATACTACTTGTTTATTGGTCCACCTTGGCATACTTTAATGAGCTATAAATTCTACAAAAAAACTCATAAAACATCTTCAAATGTAGTCAAAGTATTACCATACTATCACATTTCAATCCCTTGAATTTGGGAGACAAATTAAGGACAATAACTAGCAAAAAAGCGCAGACTCCTTTTCCATGTGCTGAAATTTTCAGCATGTGGTTGTTTTGAGTCCTTTCCTTATGTGGTGCCCTCTTCAATGTCACCAATCTTGTACGGAATATTCTCAATCAATTAAAATGCAAAATAAGCTCCACCTAGGCTCCAATCAAGATGAAATAGGCATGTAGAATGAATGGACATGTGCTGAAATTTCATTTTAGTTAGCTTTGTCAAATAATGCACAATATTTACACATATATGGTAAATAAAAAATCAGCCCTATTTTGAATTTTTTACAACACTTTAACATGTCTTGAATGTCTAAAAAGTGTCTAGATACATTTTACATCTATGCCTCAAAAACGTACCATGTATGTATGTTTGTAGAAAGCCGAATTTTTGACTTTCGCCGATTACACGATTTTTTCCCGATTAATTTCAAACTTCTTACACATGTAATATATATTATGTCACACATAATACACATAAAAGGAAGTGTATATTCAGCTCCAATGGCCTAATAGAAAACGACCATGTGCACTATTAAAGTTGAGTTTGAATTCTCCATAAATTTAGCATAAATTATGGGTGATTTGTGTGTGCCAACATGGAATGATTTAGTGATTGATATCAACATGTGAGTAACGAAAGTTTTGGCTATTTTTGATGCATATGGGCTGGCCATCTTTATA
Source organism: Eustoma russellianum (assembly GCA_036186865.1). NCBI lineage: Eukaryota > Viridiplantae > Streptophyta > Magnoliopsida > Gentianales > Gentianaceae > Eustoma > Eustoma russellianum. The sequence continues at coordinate 8,478,826 of AP025053.1, forward strand.
TGGCAAGTACGTGACACGTCGGTGAAGTTTCGGTAGTCATTCGATACGACAATTTTTGGTTTATGACCTTGTAACGTGGCAGTATAATTTTGACATCACCATGACTTATGTCATATGATATAAGACCTGAATATACTACGTACGTTTGTAGTACATGTAACGCGTCGGTAGTACGTCGGAATATATGTGTATTGTGCCTTTTTAAAATAAATATGAATATATATATATATATAATATATATATATATGTATATATATTTAAAAAAATACATATATATCCATATATATATATACATATATATATATACATATATATATATATATATGGCGTGTAAAGTTAAATGTGGAGGAGACTTTCCATTTCCAAATTTGTTGCCATGTAGCTTCTATCAAATATGTCTCTATTTAATGAACTAGTTAGTTCATTAACTTAAGCATTCCATTTAATGAACTAGTTTAGTTCATTAATTGTGACACCTGAAAACAATACAAAGACAACAAATGTTTGCCATACGATGTAAGCTTTAACGCTTCATAGCTTGTTAGTACGGCAACAATATATAAGCATATGAGTCATGTATTGCAGGATCTGCAAGGCACCACTAGAAGGGAGGTTGAATAGTGGGTGCGGAAAATGTGTTTTTTAAAATTTTTTTGACTCAAGAACTCAACTTCTTGTGTCAAAAAAAAAAGAACTCAACTTCTGAAAACAGTTTCTGTTTTCAGGACCAGTTTTAAAACGTTTTTAAAACCAGGTTGTAGGTCTTCAAAAATTCTGAAATTTTAAGATAACTTAGCCTCAGATGTTATGAGTGTCTCCTACAAATTTCAGATTTAAATTTAACCTTTAACCCCTTCAAATATCGTTGGTGGTCAGATTGCACGAATCTGTCAGAAACGGTAGACTGTTTTGAAAAATTTATTCCTATTTGTACGTAACTCCAAATGCTCTAAAATTTTAACCAATAACCCCTTATATGTTATATTTAAATGGGTTGAAACAGTTTTGAAAAATTCTTTTGGGGAGTTAGTCAAATACACTCAAAGTCTCAACCTTTGCAAGCCTAAAAATCAGACTTCACTAGTCTCAGAACTTTAGACATTTGATTGACTTATACTTATCCAAAAGGGTTGAAATTGTGCCCAATTAACCTTAAGACGTGTTGATATTATTCTGGAAAGTTTCGTAATTTTTGAAAAATGTTTACTATTTTTACGAACGTAATCAAAAAGAGTAAATAGTGCTGAAACAGAATATAAGTGTTGAAAGTAAATGACACCAAGAATTTTATATTGGTTCGGTTATAAACAACCTACTCCAGTCTTCAAGGAACACCTTCCTCGGTTCACACTAATCACACAACACAAATACACCTTACCACAGGGTTGATGGAGTTACACACCAACTCCAACCCTTTACAATCCTTGTATGATGAATACAATACGCACGAACACCACCACCTTGCAAGATTGAAGATTGATCACACCTTGATCAATCTTTTACAAAGATAAAGAATGTGTGGTAGTATAAGATAACCCTATTCAAGAATATGAATGTAAATACAATAGGCTTTTAGAAAGAAGAAAGAAAGAAAGATAGAAAAGAAGGCTAGAACACGTTTTTGATCTTTTAATTTGGAAGACTTGTTCTTCTGCTTGTTCTGCTCTTCTTCCTTCCCTTTTTATCAATTATGGCCGTCCCCCCTTGGTCCCTTCTCCTCTTGAAGATTATCTTCTAAGTCCTTGGAAGAATGTATGGCATCATTGTGACATGTCTTTGCTTACTTGGCATCTCCTCATTGGATGATCATTAAATTTTTGCTTACTTGGCACTCATTGATTGGTTGAATGTTGTCATCACTTGATGACTAGGAAAATCTGAGAATTCCACTAAAAACATGTGCCAAAATTACCATAAAACAATTACCATAACTTCGAAGATCATCACATAAATTAAGCAAGATAATTTCCTCCAAAAATAACATGAAAAAATCGCCCATTATTCTCTTCTTTTATGGAATAGAAATTATTGCCTATTTGCTTTGATTTAATCCACTAAATTCAATCACCATTTAGTATGCAATATTCTCTTCTTTTATGGAATAGAAATTAGGCACCAACAAGGCCAATATTTCGGCCAAGATACATTATACACATGCTGAAATTTTCAGCATGTGTGATATTCAAGAATATCACTTTCTTTATTCATAAAATATTTAAAACACTTCCAAATTGTCTACTAATTAATCCACCTTAATCAAGACACAAAATATGGCTCATAATGGATGATAAAAATCGCCCAACACTATAGTACACATGCTGAATTTTCAGCATGTGTCACAATTGTGACAAAATTTGAAATCTTACCTTTTGTAGCTTCTTTCTTTAAGTCACCAACTTTGTATGCTTCATTCTTGACTAATCAATATGCCAACAAGGCTCCACATATGCTCCATCTCAGCTTGAGTAGGCGTGTAAATAGACTTTGACATGTGATGAATTTTATTTTTGCAAACTTTGTAAAATAGTGCACATTTAATAATAAACATATGGTATATTCCAATCAGCCCTTAATTTAATTTTCTAGAACACTTTAAGATGTATGACATATGTAAAAATTGTCTAGATACATGTCGTATGATGTGCCAAAACGTTCCATGTGTTGTGTATGTAGAAAACCGAATTTTCGATGTTTATCGATTACCCGATTTTTCTCTAATTAAATTCCAACTTTTTGCACATGTTATATATATTATGTTACACATAATATACATAATATAAACTTTAATATTCAGCTCACAAGGCTGATTAAAGTGGCGTCTTTTACATGTGACAAAATTGAAATTGGAATCTCCACAATTTGGACTTAATGTGGGGTGATTTGTGTGTACCAACATGGAATGATTTTATGGCTGCATATAACATGTAGGCCACGAAAATTATTGATATTTTTGAGGTGTAGGGGCTGGCCATCTATTTATGGCAAGTACGTGACACGTTGGCGAAGTTTCGATATTCGCCCGATACAACAATTTTTGGTTTAGAACCTTTTAACGTGTCGTATTTAATTTGTCATCACCATGACTTATATCATATGATATAAGACCTGAATATACTCATAAATATGAGTTAAGTATGGTGGTGTGACGTTACCGTACGTACGTAAAATATATAACGTGTCGGTAGTACGTTGGAATATGTGTGTATGTACCTTTTTCAAAAAATCTGAAAATATATATATTTATATATATATATATATATATGTGTGTGTGTGTGTGTGTATATGATGAGAGGAGGAGGAGGAAACTTTCCTTTCTTCATCTTGTTGCCTTTGTGCCTTGTCCAAATGTTGCTTCCTTTAATGAACTACTTAGTTTAATTAACTAAGTACTTCACTTAATGAACTAGTTTAGTTCATTAATGGTGGCACCTGAAAATAGTACAAACACAACAAATGTTTGCCATTTGATGTAAGCTTTAACGCTTCATGGCTCGTTAGTACGGCAATAATATATATGAACTATATAAGGCAACTTTCATGCAACAATGTGTTATGTCATAAAATATGTCATGCATTTCTTTGTAACACATTATTTAAATCATGCATTTTGAAATCACTCAAACCCCATTTTTTCAACAATCTCCCCCTTTTGATTATTTTCAAAATAACCTACATACATGATTTAAATCTTATCGCTCCCCCTTCAATCATGCATAAATTCAAAATTTGAATTTTAAATTTCAAATCCGCTCCCCCTTGATTTATGCAATTAGTATCTCTCTCCCCCTTAAATCATGCTTTCTCTCCCCCTTTATTTTGGAAAGTCAATCAAAAGCGCATGTAAAGATGAAAAGAAAATCATGCATTTTGAATAATCTCAAATGTGCGTTCTTAAGGATTATTTATTCAACCCTTTGAAAATGTCCCTTTTGGTACCCAAATTTGGGTGACCCTTCTAGGTCTTCCAAATGGTGAGAAAGGTGATGAAAGCACAACATAACATACTTTAGGTGCAACTGCATCTGGCCTTTGGCCAAGAACTCCTTTATACGCATCATATGTATGACGTTTTTGATATGTCCTTGTGTTAGTGTGCGTAGTGTGTGATCTAGATGGATGAAATGCATGTCGTGTATGCATCACTTATTTCTTCTCATATCTATCATCATCATCATCATCCGAACCCAGTATATCCCAACAACAGCAAAAGCTAACGTTAGGGTCTGGGGAGGGTAAGTGGTAGGCAGACAGTACCTCTATCCCAAGGGATAGAGAGTCTGCTTCCAGTGAGACCCCCGGCTCTACCTGCATAAATGACATCATAATAGCTCTATGTTGTGCTAGTGTGTTGGTGAGTAGATTCAAGAAATACAAAGAAAGGCATTTCGATACTAAAATACACAGCACTTATATATATATACTTGTAATGTAAAACAACGGTATAACATACACAACCAAGTGGAAAGTTAATCTAAAGTGTAGATAGTGTCTACGCCTATCTATATCCCTAAATATACTCTAAAGTGTCCATATACATGACCTATACCTCGTTAACCTTAATCTTATGTCTCCATGAACTCCTATCCTGAACCATGTCCTCAGAGAGGTGCAAATCTAGTAGGTCGTGCCTTATCTGCTCATCCCAAGTCAGTTTGGGCCTGCCTTTACTCCTGTTTCCCTCTACAATGAGGCTTTCAATTGCTCTGACTGACGTCGTTGTCTGTCTCCGCTTGACATGCCCAAACCATCTCAATCTTCCTTCCCTTATCTTATCTGCTATACTAGCCACGCCTAATCTTTCTCGAAATACCTCGTTTCTGATCCGGTCTAGCTTTGTATGTCCACACATCGATCTTAACATTTTCATCTCTGCCACTTCCATCTTCTGTAATTGTGACCTCTTGATGGCCCAGCAGTCTGTCCCATATAGCATTTCCGGTCGCACTGCCACCCAATAAAATTTTCCCTTTAATTTAGTTGGGAAATTTTTGTCACACAGCACCCCTGAGGCCGCCCTCCATCTACACCAGCCTGCTTGAACTCGATGTGCTACATCATTATCTATGTCGCCATTCTGCTGCACAAATGATCCTAGGTACTTAAACTTCCTTACATGTGGTACCACTTGACCATCAATGGTGAGCTGGCTATCTTCATTGTCTGCTACGCTGCTGAAGTCGCCGTGCAGATACTCAGTCTTAGAACGGCTAATCTTTAAGCCTTTTCTCTCTAAAACACCTCTCCACTGCTCTACTCTCATACTCAGGGTATGTCTACTTTCTGCGACTAATACAATATCGTCAGCATAAAGCATACACCACGGTACTGCCTCCTGTATCGGCTTTGACAACTCGTCAAGGACAACTGCAAAAAGGAATGGGCTCAACGCAGACCCTTGATGGAGACCGACCTCCACCGGAAAGAAGTCTGTATTCCCCACAGCCGTACGAACGGTTGTTTTTGTCCTAGCATACATATCTCCAATTATGTCTATATACTTCATAGGGATCCCTCTTGCCTCCAGACTATCCCATATCAGACTACGCGGCACACTATCATATGCTTTTTCAAGATCGATGAAAACCATATGTAAATCGCGCTTCTTCTCCCTATACTTCTCCATTAATCTCCTGAGAATGTGTATTGCTGCCGTAGTTGACCTTCCTAGCATAAAACCAAATTGGTTCACCGTAACCTGAGTTTCTCTCCTAATTCGAGTGTCGATTATTCTCTCCCATAACTTCATGGTATGACTTAGCAACTTAATCCCTCTATAGTTCCCACAACACTGTGCGTCTCCTTTGTTCTTATATAGGGGGACCACAACACTCTTTCTCCACTCATCTGGCATCTTCCCTGTTTTGTAAATATGGTTGAACAAAGTAGTTAGCCATTGGACCCCTTCCTCTCCTAAATACTTCCACGCCTCGATGGGTATGTTATCTAGGCCGACCGCTTTAGCTCTTCCCATCTTCTTCAGTGCTCTCATCACCTCTCCTTGTGTGATGTTCTGACAATCGGAGTTATTATGTTGTCGTTGTTGGTCCGTGGTGCTTTCTCGTTCTTCATAGTCGGCAGTATTGCCGTTAAAAAGATTGTGAAAGTATGTTTGCCATTTCAACTTGATGTCTTGTGCTTTGACTAACACATGTCCATCTTCTCCTTTTATGAACTTCCCGCCTCCTAGGTCCTGCCTCTTTCGATCCCTAGCTTTGGCAATCTTGAACATATCATGTTCTCCTTCTTTTGTTTCCAGTCTCTCATACATCCTTTTATAAGCTGCATTCTTTGCCTCTGTCACTGCCTTCTTCGCCTCCTTCCTGGCGATTTTGTAATTATCCTTCAATCGCACTTTTTCTTCCCCATTGGAGCATATTAACAGCTCTCTAAAAATCTTTTGTTTGTCCTTTATTTTTTGTTGCACGTCCTCGTTCCACCACCACGTCTCTTTATGTACGGATTTCTTTCTTGTTGTTACCCCGAGCGTTTCTCTCGCGGCTTGAGTAATAGTAGTCGATATAGCTTCCCACATCTGATTTGTGTCATCACCTAGACGATCTAGTTTTGCAGAGATGACCTTGTCTCTGAATATATTAATTTTCTCGTCCTTCAAACTTCCCCATCGAATATTGGGTGGGAATTTTCCAACCCACTTACTCATCTTTTGGCTCAATGTTATAACTACCACTAATAAACGGTTTTGCCTCACCGCTGTCTCTCCTGGTATAACCTTGCAGTTCCTCCATAATCGTCGGTCTTCACGCCTCATCAGAAAATAATCGATCTGCGTGTGACGTCCTCCGCTGTTAAACGTGATCAAATGTGATTCTTTTTTCTTAAAAAACGAGTTTATAATGCCTAGGTCATGGGCTACTGCTAGGTCTAGCAGATCTCTACCCTGTTCGTTTCTATCTCCATAACCAAATCCGCTATGTACCGCCTGAAAACCATCATTATTCTTTCCAATATGTCCATTAAAATCACCCCCGATACAAATTCGTTCCTCTCTGGGTATTGCCTTTAACACTACATCTAAGCAATCCCAAAACCTTTTCTTCTCCTGTCCTCCTAGTCCCACTTGGGGTGCATAGGCGCAAATTACTGCTACTACCTCCTTATTTACTACTAACTTCAACATATCATTATATCTAATCACATCAATCACGTTCGTGTGTAATTCTATCTTTAATAGAAATCCTACCCCATTCTTGGTCCCATCTGACCCTAAATACAACAACTTATACCCATTACATTCTTTACCTTTATTCCCTTTCCACCTAGTTTCTTGGAGGCATGCTATATCTATCTTACGTCTCTTAAGTGTATCTATAACCTCAAACAATTTACCACTTAATGTTCCTACATTCCAAGAGGCTACCCTTAGACTATCTTCCTTTTCCACCTAGTTTCTTCTCATATCTATATGGTACAAAATTGTATTTCTTATGATATGAAGAAGAAGTATGACGAGATGTGGGGAAAGGGGGTCCTTGCGTCATCTTAGATGCCGTTTTAGTTTTGGAGTGTCTACTTTCTTAGACACTACAAACTTGGTTGGTTTAATGGATACTTCATTTGTTTCAATGTATCCTAAACCCGTCTTATCACTATCATGCTTTTGTGAAGAAATAATGTGATCTAGCATGTTTGTTCCCGTATCAAATTTCTTCACCATTTTCTCTAAATCCGTATTCCTTGATTTCAAACTTGAAATCTCGGATTTCATTTCATTATTTTGCATGGTCAATGATGAGATCTCTGTCTTTAATGCAGTAATGATGCATGACGACTCTTCTTTTGAATCGTTTAATTGAGTGACAAGATTCTCGTTAGAAGATTCTAACAATTTCTTGTCTTCAATTAACCGTTTCTTTTGTTTTGCAAGATTTCTAGCAAACTTATTTAATTCAAGGTATTCAACATATAAATCATCATAAGATAGTTCAGAATCCGAGTCAGAATCAGAATTTACCTCATTTTCAAATAGTGGAGGCATTTGGCTTGACATATCTTTTTCTTCGGTTTCGTGGCTAGTGGTTGCCATCTCACACAGATCGATGGATCTTCTTGTTGTGAGTGTTCCTGCGCTCTGACACCACTTGTAGGATCTTCAAGGAACCACTAGAAGGGGAGGTTGAATAGTGAGTGCGGAAAATGTGGTTTTTAAAATTGTTTTGACTCAAGAACTCAACTTCTGAAAACAGTTTCTGTTTTCAGGACCAGTTCTAAAACGTTTTTAAAACCAGGTTGTAGGTCTTCAAAAATTCTAAAATTTTGAGAGAACTTATCCTCAGATGTTATGAGTGTCTCCTAAATATTTCAGATTTAAATTCAACCTTTAACCCATTCAAAAATCATTGGTGTTCAGATTGCACGAATCTGCCAGAAACGGTAGAATGTTTTGAGAAATTTATTCCTATTTGTACGTAACTCCAAATGCTCTGAAATGTTAACCAATAACCCCTTATATGTTATATTTAAATGGTTTGAAACAGTTTTGAAAAATTCTTTCGGGAAGTTAGTCAAATACACTCAAAGTCTCAACCTTTGCAAGCCTGAAAATCAGACTGCACTAGTCTCAAAACTTTGGACGTTTGATTGAATTATACTTATCCAAAAGGGTTGAAACTTGTGCCAAATTAACCTTAAGACGTGTTGCTATTATTCTGGAAAGTTTCGTAATTTTTGAAAAACGTTTACTATTTTTACGAACGTAATCAAAAAGAGTAAACAGTGCTGAAACAGAATATAAGTGCTGAAAGTAAATGAAACCAAGAATTTTATACTGGTTCGGTTATAAACAACCTACTCTAGTCTTCGAGGAACACCTTCCTCGGTTCACACTAATAACACAACATAAATACACCTTACCACAGGGTTGATAGAGTTACACACCAACTCCAACCCTTTACAAACCTTGTATGATGAATACAATACGCACGAACACCACCACCTTGCAAGATTGAAGATTGATCACACCTTGATCAATCTTTTACAAAGATAAAGAATGTGTGGTAGTCTAAGATAAGCCTATTCAAGAATATGAATGTAAGTACAATAGGCTTTTAGGAAGAAGAAAGAAAGAAAGGTAGAAAAGAAGGCTGGAACACGTTTTTGATCTTTTAATTTGTAAGACTTGGTCTTCTGCTTATTTTGCTCTTCTTCCTTCCCTTTTTATCAATTATGGCCATCCCCCCTTGGTCCCTTCTCCTCTTGAAAATTATCTTCTAAATCCTTGGAAGAATGTGTGGCATCATTGTGACATGTCTTTGCTTACTTGGCATCTCCTCATTGGATGATCATTAAACTTTTGCTTACTTGGCACTCATTGATTGGTTGAATGTTGTCATCACTTGATGACTAGGAAAATCTGAGAATTCTACTAAAAACATGTGCCAAAATTACCATAAAACAATTACCATAACTTCCAAGATCATCACATAAATTAAGCAAGATAATTTCCTCCAAAAATAACATGAAAAAATCGCCCATTATGATCATGCACATGCTGAAATTTCAGAATGTGTAACATTCATCTTTTATTCAAATTATTGCCTGTTTTGCATTGATTTAATCCACTAAATTCAATCACCATTTAGTATGCAATATTCTCTTCTTTTATGGAATAGAAATTAGGCACCAACAAGGCCAATATTTCAGCCAAGATACATTATACACATGCTGAAATTTTCAGCATGTGTGATATTAAAGAATATCACTTTCTTTATTCATAAAATATTTAAAACACTTCCAAATTGTCTACTAATTAATCCACCTTAATCAAGACACAAAATATAGCTAATAATGGATGATAAAAATCGCCCAACACTATAGTACACATGCTGAATTTTCAGCATGTGTCACACTGTGATAAAATTTGAAATCTTACCTTTTGTAGCTTCTTTCTTTAAGTCACCAACTTTGTATGCTTCATTCTTGACCAACCATTATGCCAACAAGGCTCCACATATGCTCCATCTCAGCTTGAGTAGGCGTGTAAATAGATTTTGACATGTGATGAATTTTATTTTTGCAAACTTTGTAAAATAGTGCACATTTAATAATACACATATGGTATATTCCTATCAGCCCTTAATTTAATTTTCTAGAACACTTTAAGATGTATGACATATGTAAAAAGTGTCTAGATACATGTCGTATGATGTGCCAAAACGTTCCACGTGTTGTGTATGTAGAAAACCGAATTTTCGATGTTTATTTATTATCCGATTTTTCTCTAATTAAATTCCAACTTTTTGCACATGTTATATATATTATGTTACACATAATATACATAATATAAACTTTATTATTCAGCTCATAAGGCTGATTAAAGTGGCGCCATTTACATGTGACAAAATTGAAATTGGAATCTCCACAATTTGGCCTTAATGTGGGGTGATTTTTGTGTACCAACATGGAATGATTTTATGGCTGCATATAACATGTAGGCCACGAAAATTATTGATATTTTTTAGGTGCTGGGGAAGTTTTGGTATTCGCCCGATACGACAATTTTTGGTTTAGAACCTTTTAACGTGTCGTATTTAATTTGTCATCACCATGACTTATATCATATGATATAAGACCTGAATATACTCATAAATATGAGTTAAGTATGGTGGTGTGACGTTACCGTACGTACGTAAAATATATAACGTATCGGTAGTACGTTGGAATATGTGTGTATGTGCCTTTTTCAAAAAATCTGAATATATATATATATATATATATATATATATATATATATACGTGTATATATGATGAGAGGAGGAGGAGGAAACTTTCCTTTCTTCATCTTGTTGCCTTTGTGCCTTGTCCAAATGTTGCTTCCTTTAATGAACTACTTAGTTTAATTAACTAAGTACTTCACTTAATGAACTAGTTTAGTTCATTAATGGTGGCACTTGAAAATAGTACAAACACAACAAATGTTTGTCATTTGATGTAAGCTTTAACGCTTCATGGCTCGTTAGTACGGCAATAATATATATGAACTATATAAGGTAACTTTCATGCAACAACGTGTTATGTCATAAAATATGTCATGCATTTCTTTGTAACATGTTATTTAAATCATGCATTTTGAAATCACTCAAACCCCATTTTCTCAACATGTATATCACATAAACGTGTCAAGTAATAATTTATTTATGCATTTTGTAGACTCGTAGCATTTAAATGATGCATTTGTAAAACATTCAAACATTTTCCTCAACAATACGACAATTTCGGTTTATGACCTTGTAACGTATCGTTATAATTTTGACGTCACCATGTCTTGTATCATATGATATAAGACCTGAATATACTCATAAATATGAGATGTAATAGTGGTGTGACGTCGATGTACGTTTGTAATATATGTAACGTGCTGGTAGTACGTCGGAATATATGTGTATTATGCCTTTTAAAAAGTATGAATATATATATAATATATATATATATATGGCGTGTAAAGTTAAACAGGGAGGAGACTTTCTATTTCCAAATTTGTTGCCTTGTAGCTTCCACCAAATATGTCTCCATTTAATGAACTAGTTAGTTCATTAACTTAAGCATTCAACTTAACGAACTGGTTTAGTTCATTAATTGTGGCACCTGAAAATAGTACAAAGACAGCAAATGTTTGCCATATGATGTAAGCTTTAACACTTCATGGCTTGTTAGCACGGAAACAATATATATAAGCATATGAAGCATGTATATCACATAAACGTGTCAAGTAACAATTTATTTATGCATTTTGTAGACTCGTAGCATTTAATCATGCGTTTGTAAAACATTCAAACACTTTTTCTCAACAATCTCCCCCTTTTGATGATTTACAAAATAACATAGGTTCATGATTTAAATATAATCGCTCCCCTTCCAATTATGCACAAATTTGAATTTTGAATTTTATGGTATCGTGTGCTCCCCCTTAAGTCATGCAATCATGCTTTCTCTCCTCCTTAAATCATGCTCTCTATCCCCCTTAAATCCTGCTCCCTCTCCCCCTTTATTTTGTAAATGATATCAAAAGTACATGTAAGGATGGAAAGAAATATCAATTTATAGCAAATTAATTAAAATCATGCCTAATTTTGAGCGTAGATTTTCATACGTGGCTTGATTAAGTGCTTCGGTGAATATGTCGACTACTTGTGCTTCTGCACGTACATGTTCTATAACGATATCAACATTGTTTACATGATCACGAAGAAAGTGATATCATACATCTGTGTGCTTTGCCTTAGAGTGTAATACGAGGTTCTTAGACAAATTGATAGCACTTATACTATCACAATAAAAAGGGATGCGATTTAGCGTTATTCCAAAATCAGATAGTTGTTGTTTTGGCCATAAAAGTTGTGTGCAACAAAGGCTAAGTGCCATGTATTCTGCTTCAGTAGTAGATAATGCTACACTTGCTTGCTTTTTCGAAAACCAAGATGTCAATGAATTTCCAATAAATTGACATGTGCCACTTGTGCTTTTTCTATCTATTTTGCATCCGCCATAATCCGCATTATTATAAGCATGCAAGTCAATTCAAAATTCTTATCATACCAAATTCCTAAAGTGGGAGCATGCTTAATGTATCAAAATATCCTTTTTACAGCATTATAGTGTGACACTTTAGGGTTGCTTTGGAAACGAGCAAACATACAAACACTAAACATGATATCGGGTCTACTTGTAGTGAGATAAAGCAAAGAACCAATCATAGACCTATACAAACCATTATCAAAGTCTTTTCCGTTCTCATCTTTATCAAGTTTAGTGGTTACACTCATAGGGGTGGGGGATGGTTTCAAGTTTTCAAAATTAAACTTTTTCATCATGTCATTCACATATTTTACTTGGCTTATATGGATTCCTTTACTAGTTTGCTTAATTTTCAAGACAAGAAAATAATTCAATTCACCAGCCATAGACATTTCGAATTCGGATTTCATGCATATTTCAAATTCTTTAACTAGTTTATGAGATGTAAATCCAAAGACAATGTCATCAATATAAATTTGAATAATAAGTAAATCCAATTTTTCTTGTTTCAAGAATAGAGTACTATCTATGGTGCCTCATTTAAATCCATTTTCTAAAAGAAAGGTAGCAAAACGATCATACCAAGCCCTAGATTCTTGTTTTAAGCCATATAGTACCTTCTTTATTTTTACACATGAATAGGATATTTTAAATCTCAAAACCAGGTGGTTGTTTTACATGTACTTCTTCTTGTATAAAGACTTTTAAAAATACACTTTTTACGACCATTTGATAAAGTTTAAAATCCTTCATGCAAGAAATAGCAAGTTATAATCGTATGACTTCTAAGCGTGCTAAGGGTGCAAATGTTTCTTCGTAGTCTATTCCCTCTTCTTGATTATATCCTTGTGCTACAAGCCTTGCTTTGTTTGTAATGAGTTTACCCTCTTCATTCATTTTATTTCTAAAGATCCACTTTGTGCCTATTATCGTTTTATCTTATGGTCGTGGCACTAAGTCCCATACATCATTTCTTGTGAATTTATTTAATTCATCATGCATAACGTCAATCCAAGAAGAATCATTTAAAGCATCAAATACATTCTTGGGTTCAATTTCAGATATCATAGCATGGAATTGATTTATTTTGTCCGGATTTATTCTTCTACGTGGTCGGACACCTTGTGTTATGTCGCCTATAATAAGGTCGTGTGGGTGATCTTTATGCCATCTTGGTCGATTATTTTCTAAGTTTTCATGTATTTCTAAGTGATCATGCATTTCTAGCGTGTTGTGTTCGTCGTGTACGATATTTTCTTGTATATCATCTAACACGGGCTTTAGTTCAAAATCATCGACACTTCCTTTATTTATTTCATATTCACTGAATTCATTAAATTTCACATGAATGGGTTCTAAAATTTATCTAGTGATAGGATCAAAACATCTATATGCTTTAGAATGCATAGAATATCCAACAAAGATGCATTCAATGGATTTAGACTCAAATTTATCTAGATTATCTTTTGTATTCAAAACAAAGCATTTTCAACCAAACACACCAAAGTAATCAATTTTAGGCATGCGATCATTCAAAATTTCATAAGTTTTATTTGTTTTCTTTCTAATCGATAACCGGTTAACTATATAGCATGCACAATTTACGGCTTCCACCCACAAGAATCTAGGCAACTTATTTTCACATAGCATATTTCTTGCAATTTCATGTAGTGTCCTATTCTTTCTTTCTACTACTCCGTTTAATTTTGGTGTTCTAGGTGGCAAAAACTCGTGTTTAATACCTTTTTCTTCGCAAAATGCAATCATGTCCTTATTTTTAAACTCGCCGCCTTTGTTGCTCCTAATCTTTTTCACATTCAAACCATACTCATTTTCAAGTTGTTTTATTAATTGAGCAATCTCAACGGCACTATCATCTTTATTAGCAAGAAATAAAGTCCATGTGATGAGGCTCAAGATCCTCCTCATGATAATCTTGCACAAGGACCCTCTAACGAGACACATAGGGGTCCCTTTACAAGAGGCCAAGCGAGACGACTAGGTTTTGACACTGGTGCTTTCTTGACAAGGCATGTGCAAGAGATACCAACACATGGTGGGCAGCATTGGGTGCTCATCATTGAGGCTGTGACTTGATTATCCTTGAGTCTATTGATGTAAGGGTTGGTGGGAGGACATGATGGTCATTTCATGCGTTGTCGCCGTAATATCGAGTCTAGTTGTTTGAGTTGTCTTTGTTTTGGGTCTAGTATATTTTATAGCATCTTTTAGTATGTGTTTCTAGTGCTAATGGCTGTGTTTGAGTGTTTTCTAAGGTGACAAGGCTAAATAAGGAAGGTGGCTTGAAGAGTCTCTATCTTTCAGGAAGGCAGCCGGACACCAGTCGGTATTTTGGATGCCCAGGTCGGAATACTGATCCAATTGTGTTCAAACAACTTGGAGGTTTTAGATAACTCAATTTGAGACGATTTTGATGTTTCGCACTTTTCTTAATTCGGGCTATAAGATGGACTAAAATCAGATGCAAGTTGGGAATCCAGAATGGAAAGTACTGAAGTTCACTGGATTGATATCTAGTATTTGGAAGCCCGTATCTCTGTCAAGAAGAGTCCAAAGGAGGTGATTCAAAATCCCAAATTCAAGATAATTTCATGAGCTACAACTTTGCTGAAGAGAGCAAACCCTAATTCGGCGTCTAGAAGCGGGTATAAGTCAACAACCGACAGGATGTATTCCAGGGCTAGATTTTAGGGATTTGGATTATGTAATCTTCCTTGATTAGCTTTGACTTGTCTTTTATGTAGATTTGATTTAGATTGATAGGTAGTAATGTGAAGACTTTGATTTATCATTTATCTTTTAGGAATAACCAAAATATAGCTTTATATAAGGTAGGAAATGTAGCAAGAGAAAACAGTTTTCTCAGAATTTCAATTTCAGGTTTCATACCAAACTTTTGGTAACTTTGTGCTTGTAACCGTGGGTTGCTTGTTGAGTGTTTTCCTTTGGTTTCCACAAATTAAAAATCAAGGCTAGATCCAATCAAGGTTTGAGCAAACCTAGTTGGTGAATCACAATCCAAGGATACGGAACGACGTGTTGGATTGGGAGATTCGAATTGCTCGACGTAGACGTTGTTGATTTCTCTTGTCCAAGAAGGTGGTGTTTGCGCCATTGTCCCACGCAAGGGTTGATCAAAGGTGTCTTTTGGAGTTGAAAGAAACGGTCGTTATTTTCATACGATCCAAGATCGTATCAAAGTGGTATCAGAGCAAAGGTTTCTTCTTTACAACTCAAATATCATTTAATTATTCTGCCTTCATTCTTCATCATCCCTCGGTTTCGTCAGTCTTTTTTCATCTTTCGAATTTTTCATTCAGTTCTCCATACAACGAATTCTTGATTCCATAGCTTAAATCCCTCTCTGATAACTTTCGTTTAGTCAAGGAAAAAGTCCCAGAACATACAAAAAAAATTACTCCTTTTTGGACTTTTATTAGAATCCCACTGAATGCCTACATCCCCATGTATGCACATGTAACTCAACTATTGCAAGGAACCTTTGTCCTCTTGCTTGACTCACGGCATATTCACTCTCTCGTATAAAAACAAAAAACAAAAGGCTGCATTTTTTGTCAACACATAGAAAGCAAAAAAAAGAGAAACAAAGTCCAATTTTTGGCTTCAGTCCACATTGCTTTTTCCTCCACCACACATACTTGCCTTTTTTTGTTTGACTCACATTATTCAGCTACAAAAAAAAAGAGGCATACGTTGGATTTTGCTGTAGACAGTACATGCGCACAAAATTTTGGACCTTGCAAATATTTTGTACTCTTAACATTTCAAGATCAATTCTTTATACACACTTGACAATAGGTTCATTGTATTAGGGTCTAAATTCAGCCATAACATATAACCCGAGTTCATTGCTTAAAAATGCTACCTAGTCACACGTAAATCTTGTTGCTAACGAAGCTTTTAGTTAGTTTTAGACTTGTGTGGCTTGATTGCACTGTTGCTTGGTTTGTGTTGCAATTTTTTCTTGTATCCAAGACTTTGGTGCCATTACAACTATTCGGCCAAAACCCTTGAGCATACACCAAAACTATTTTATCAACACCAAGGATTACAAAATAAAGCATCCTAAGCATCTACGGGTGTTCCATGAAAAGCATTTTCTTGACATAGGTTATTCGGTTATATCAAAAAAAAAAAGACAGACATTCGGCAGAATACAAAAAAAAGAGCCGAGAATTAAAAAAAAGCCAAAAAAAAAGCCAAATAAAAAAACCGTCAAAAAAAAGTGCAAGAAGTTGTTCTCAAAGTTACTCGCAAATCAAGTTCCATATTAAAAGAAAAAAAAATTAATTCAGCAAGATCGTGCCCTTTGAAACCACAAGATGCATCATTTGTTTCACTGTCTTACACTTGGATACTTGATTATTGCACTTGAATCAACAACTTTGTAATTAATTTGCATAAGGCTAAGCTTAACTAAAGATTGCCCAGGGCAACCCTTAGTTTTCTTTGGCTCAGCCTTTGACATAATTTTTGTTCTCATTTTTTCCTTGATTCTTAGAAGGTTAAGTGTGTAAAATTGTCTTGTTCTTGGCTTGATACCTTGCTTATTAGTTGCTGAAATTTGGATGACACGTTGGAGAAAAGGTGCAATTGATCAATGGATTGTGTTAGCCACTTGAGAAGCTTGCTTTGGTTGTATCTAGCCCAAGATTGGCCGAGGAAGACACAAACTTGAGTGACTATACAAGAGCGAAAAAGGAACATACACTTTGATTTTGATTTTCACTAACGTAACGAAATCTCTTTTGTCTTTGTGCTAGTTTTTCTTTTCTTGTTTTCTTTATTTCATTTCAGGAGAAAATATGTCGTCAACCAATGCCGTAGCAGAGGAGACGAGGGCTGAAGTGTCTCTTGAAAAGGTACTGGAAAAGCTACAAGAAATCTCTAGCAAGGATGAGGAGTTGGACCGAAGGACTTCCAGCCAAAACTCGGCACACGCGCAATTACAAAGCCACGGACAAACCTCGCATGGAGGAGAGGCCAGAGGATCCGTTGCCATGGGAAGCCGAGGACGGCCAGATCGAGGGAAAGCGCCCATGAGACATCGCGAGCCGAGAGAAGAATATCCACCACAAGAGTTTTACGAGGAAGAGATAGATGAGGCGCAAGCTTGGCCCTAAGGCCGAGTGCAAGTAAGGAGAGCGCCACCGCAAGAGGATGATTTCCTCAAAACCAAGATGAACATCCCTTCCTTTTATGGTAAGAGTGATCCCGATGCATACATTGAGTGGGAGAAGAAGGTCGATCTTATTTATTCATGCACAAACTACTCCGAATGGCAAAAGGTACGTTATGCTAGCATTGAATTCATGGAATATGCATTAATTTGGTGGGATCAAATTCAAAATATAAGAAGAAGAACCACGAGAGATCCGATTTCCACTTGGGATGAAATGAAATACGAAATGAGAAAAAAATTTATTCCTGAGTCATATGAACGTACTTTACATCAAAGATTACAGGGACTCACACAGGCGTCTAAAAGTGTTGATGAATATTTTAAAGAACTTGAAATCTTAATGATAAGAACCAACACAATAGAACCTGAGGAGGCAACTATGGCGCGATTTTTAGGAGGACTAAACAGGGAGATTGGCTTCCAGCTTGAGCTAACAAACTACGTGGATCTGGACTCTATGGTACACAAAGCTCAACGGATCGAAAGACAGTTAAAGGTACGTTCTTCAGCTAGTGGTTACGGTTTTAGAACTAATGTGTCTTCTTCCACTAGAATACATCCTAGGTCGAATCCTACTGGGGGAAACAGTAGGCCAACAATAACCACTCCTACTCGAGGACCAAGTCAAGCTCCAAGCAAGATGAATCCCTCTCCAGCGGGAGGTGACAAAGGAAAGAATAGGGTCAGAGAGAGCAAGACAGGAAACCCAACCCCTAGATTCCGGGATATTCAGTGCTTCAAATGCCAAGGTAGGGGCCATTATGCGAGAGAATGCCCTAATCCCAAGAAGATCATGTACCTAGATGATACACAAGAGTACTACACTTATGAAAGTGAGGAGGAAAAACCTAAGTCTGAGGAGGAAGATGAAGTGGTCAGTGAAGAAGAGATCAAGGAAGAAGAGGGCGCCTATAAGGAATTCTTAGTGGTCAGAAAAATTTTGAGCGCCCATTTAAAGGAAGAAGAAGAGGCCCTACAGCGAGAGAACATCTTCCACATTCACGACACAGTGAAAGGTAAGTGTTGTACCTTGATTATTGATAGCCGATCTTGTGCTAATGTTGCTAGCGTAGAACTTGTTAGGAAACTTGATTTACCTTTGATTGATCACCCCCACCCGTATAGGCTATCTTGGTTGAATGATTGTGGAGAATTAAGTGTGTCCAAACAAGTTATGCTTTCCTTTTTTATCTGTGGTTACAAAGATGAGATTTTGTGTGATGTTGTACCTATGCATGCTAGTCATATCATTCTAGGTAGGCCCTGGCAGTTTGACAAACATGTTACTTATGATGGTCGTCTCAATGTCTATTTATTTAAGTTTAACAACAAGATGTTCAAACTTCATGCATTGCCACCGCACAAAGTTTTTGAGGATCACCAAAGACGAAACAAAACTCAGAATGATCCAAAAGAAAAAATGGCCGAAAGGAGGTTCTTAGAGGACCTCAAGAAAGGAAATAGGAACCAAGGAGAAAGCTCCAAGGCCTCGGCAAAGGGCACCAGGCCCGCGGACATGACCCCCACACCCCCATCCCCTTCACTCGTTACTCATCCACCCACAAAACACGCATTCTTTGCGAAGCCTAGTGAAGTTACCCATGCATTGCATTCTCAGAAGATTGTTTATGTGTTTTTGTTCAAAGAGAGCATTGACTGCCTATTTTCTAGGGATGACTTACCGACTTCTTTACCCAGTGGTGTTGTGACCTTACTAGAGGAGTATTCCGATCTGTTTCCCGATGAAGAACCCCCAGGACTACCCCCACTGCGAGGCATTGAACACCAAATAGATTTCATTCCAGGGGCCACACTTCCTAATAGGCCAGCCTATAGGGCAAACCCCAAGGAAACGAAGGAAATTCAGAGACAGGTAGAGGAGCTTTTGAGTAAGGGCAAGATAAGAGAGAGTATGAGCCCATGTGCTGTACCCGTGATAGTAGTCCCTAAGAAAGACGGAAGCTAGCGAATGTGTGTGGATTGTAGAGCCATCAATAAAATCACAGTGAAATATAGGTACCCTATCCCTAGACTTGACGATATGCTCGACATGTTGCACGGTGCTAAGTACTTTACTAAGATTGATCTTAAGAGTGGCTACTTTCAAGTGAGGATAAAGGAGTGAGATGAGTGGAAAACGGCTTTCAAAACAAAATTTGGATTGTACGAGTGGTTAGTGATGCCTTTTGGTTTAACTAATGCACCCAGTACATTCATGAGGTTGATGAATGAAGTTTTGAGAGTTTTCATTGGCAAGTTTGTCGTAGTGTACTTCGACGACATTCTGATTTATTCTAGGCACTTGCTTGACCATCTTGACCATCTAAAAGTAGTTTTTGACACGCTTAGGAAACAACAACTGTTTGCCAACTTTAAAAAGTGTTCTTTTTGTATGGAGAAGGTTGTGTTACTAGGATTCGTAGTGAGTGCTTCAGGGATAGAAATGGACCAGGATAAGGTGAAATCCATCATAGAATGGCCCACGCCCAAAACCGTGGCAGAGGTTAGGAGCTTCTATGGTCTGGCAAGCTTCTACTGGCGTTTTGTGAAGGACTTCTCTACAATAGCCGCACCACTAAATGAGATTTCAAGAAGGATGTTGGGTTCCATTGTGGAGAAGCTCAACAAAAGGCCTTTGACGAATTGAAGGTCAGACTCACCTCAACCCCCATCTTACGATTACCTAACTTTGAAGAGACTTTTGAGATTGAGTGCGATGCTAGTGGGGTTGGAATAGGGGCCGTTCTTACACAAGGAAAGAAGCCTATTGCATACTTTAGTGAAAAGTTAAAAGGTGCGTCATTGAATTATTCCACTTATGACAAAGAACTGTATGCATTAGTGCGGTCTTTGCAAACTTGGCAGCATTACTTGCAACCTAAGGAATTCGTGATCCACACTCATCATGAGAGCCTTAAGTAACTTAAAATCCAAGGAAAATTGAATAAGAGGCATGCGAAGTGGGTAGAGTTCAGTGAGCAATTTCCTTATGTCATTAGATACAAGCAAGGTAAGGATAACATTGTGGCAGACGCATTGTCCAGGAGATACACTTTAATCACTAAGTTGTCATCATATTTGCTTGGGTTTGAGCACATTAAGGAAATGTACAAGGATGATATTGATTTTGGATCCATTTACGAAGCATGTCTTGAGTCACCCTTTGGTAAGTTCTATTTGCATGAAGGATATCTGTTTAGGGCACATCGACTGTGCATACCGAGGGGATCTATGCAAGAGTTGCTTGTGAGAGAGGCTCATGGAGCCGGACTAATGGGACACTTTGGGGTTTTTAAGACTTTGGAAACCCTAAAAGAGCACTTTTTTTGGCCCCACATGAGAATGGATGTGGAGAGGGTTTGTGGGAGTTGCCTCACCTGTAAGCAAGCAAAATCAACCACGCACCCCCATGGACTTTATACTCCCTTGGCCGTACCTTCTTCACCATAGGTAGACTTGTCTATGGACTTCGTCTTAGGCTTGCCTAGGACCCAAACTGGGATGGATAGTGTGTTTGTTGTCGTAGATCGATTTTCTAAGATGGCACACTTTATTGCATGCAAGAAAGTCGATGATGCTTCCCATGTTGCACACTTGTTCTTCAAAGAAGAAGTCCGTTTGCATAGTATGCCTTGCACAATTGTGAGTGATAGGGATACTAAGTTTTTGAGTCATTTTTGGAGAGTCCTTTGGGGAAAGCTTGGTACTAAACTTTTATTTTCTACCACGGCCCATCCTCAAACTGACTGCCAAACAGAGGTAGTTAATAGGACTTTATCACAATTGTTCCATGCATTGATTAAAAAGAATCTTAGACATTGGGAAGAATTCTTACCTCATATTGAATTTGCATATAACAGGACAGTGCATAGTGAGTCGTTGTATTCACCTTTTGAGATTGTTTATGGTTTCAATCCCCATTCCCCACTTGACTTACTTCCTATTCCTGTAAATGAACGTGCTAGTCTTGATGGTAAGAACAAAGCTGAAATGATTAAGAAATTGCATGCTAAGGTCAAATTGCAACTTGAACGTAAAAATGAACAATATGCTAGGAAGGCTAATAAAAATAGAAAACATGTTTCTTTTGTTCTTGGCGATCTTGTTTGGTTGCATTTGCGCAAAGCTAGGTTTCCTACCGAGAGGAAGTCCAAGCTCATGCCGAGGGGAGATGGACCTTTCAAGGTCCTACAAAAGGTTGGTGAAAATGCTTATGTTCTTGATCTTCCGCCGGACAGGTATGGTTCTATCTCTCACACTTTTAATGTTAGCGATCTTACTCCTTTTGAGCATTTTGATGACTTTGATTCGAGGCCGAATCCTTTTGAGGAGGGGGGATTGATGAGGCTCAAGATCCTCCTCATGATAATCTTGCACAAGGACCCTCCAACGAGACACATAGGGGTCCCTTTACAAGAGGCCAAGCGAGACGACTAGGTTTTGACACTGGTGCTTTCTTGACAAGGCATGTGCAAGAGATACCAACACATGGTGGGCAGCATTGGGTTCTCATCATTGAGGCTGTGACTTGATTATCCTTGAGTCTATTGATGTAAGGGTTGGTGGGAGGGCAGGATGGTCATTTCATGCGTTGTCGCCGTAATATCGAGTGTAGTTGTTTGAGTTGTCTTTGTTTTGGGTCTAGTATATTTTATAGCGTCTTTTAATATGTGTTTCTAGTGCTAATGGCTGTGTTTGAGTGTTTTCTAAGGTGACAAAGCTTAATAAGGAAGGTGGCTTGAAGAGTCTCTATCTTTCAGGAAGGCAGCCGGACACCAGTCGGTATTTTGGATGCCCAGGTCGGAGTACTGATCCAATTGTGTTCAAAACACTTGGAGGTTTTAGATAACTCAATGTGAGACGATTTTGATGTTTTGCACTTTTCTTAATTCGGGCTATAAGATGGACTAAAATCAGATGCAAGTTGGGAGTCCAGAATGGAAAGTACTGAAGTTCACTGGATGGATATCTAGTTTTTGGAAGCCCGTATCTCTATCAAGAAGAGTCCAAATGAGGTGATTCAAAACCCCAAATTCAAAATAATTTCATGAGCTACAACTTTGATGAAGAGTGCATACCCTAATTCGGTGTCTAGAAGCGGGTATAAGTCAATAACCGACAGGATGTATTCCAGGGCTAGATTTTAGGGATTTGGATTATGTAATCTTCCTTGATTAGCTTTGACTTGTCTTTTATGTAGATTTGATTTAGATTGATAGTTAGTAATGTGAAGACTTTGATTTATCATTTATCTTTTAGGAATAACCAAAATATAGCTTTATATAAGGTAGGAAATGTAGCAAGAGAAAACAGTTTTCTCAGAATTTCAATTTCAGGTTTCATACCAAACTTTTGGTAACTTTGTGCTTGTAACCGTGGGTTGCTTGTTGAGTGTTTTCCTTTGGTTTCCACAAATTAAAAATCAAGGCTAGATCCAATCAAGGTTTGAGCAAACCTAGTTGGTGAATCACAATCCAAGGATACGGAACGACGTGTTGGATTGGGAGATTCGAATTGCTCGACGTAGACGTTGTTGATTTCTCTTGTCCAAGAAGGTGGTGTTTGCGCCATTGTCCCACGCAAGGGTTGATCAAAGGTGTCTTTTGGAGTTGAAAGAAACGGTCGTTATTTTCATACGATCCAAGATCGTATCACCATGTATAGCGAGAAAAATCGTCAACGATGAAACATGCATAATGTCGCCCACCAAGACTCCTAGTACGACTAGGACCAAAAAAGTCAATGTGTAATAATTCTAAGACTCTAGATGTGCTAATTTCATTTTCAGATTTAAGTGACTCGTGTGTTTGTTTGCCTTTAATACAAGATTCGCACAACTGAAATTTGTCTAAATAAAGTTTAGTCAATCCTCGTACTAGATTCTTTCTTTGTAGTTTTTCAAGAGTTGAGATGCCAATATGTCCTAACCATCTATGCCAGAAATTCACGTTGGGTTTATTTGACATAAAACATTTTACTTCAGTGTTTAACATATCATCCATAGAAAGTGTAAAAATATTTCCTTCTCTCTTTCCTTTTAACACCGTTTCTCCGTTTTTATTTACTATATTGCAATATGGGTTAGTGAAACACACATCAAAATCGTTGTCAAGATACTGTGAGATGCTAAGCAAATTTTAGGATAGATTACTTACCAAAAAGACGTTAGAGATTTGAAGAGTGCTTGAGCTTCCAATTGTACCTTTTCTGATGATTCTTCCTTCGTTGTTTTCTCTATAGGTCACCGGTCCACCTTTTGTAACCTTCTTTAACTTTGAAAACAAGCTCGGGTCACCCGTCATGTGCCTTGAGCAACCACTATCAAGGAACCACTTAATTGATGTACCTTTAGATGTATGTGTTCCCTGCAATGTGTAACAACGATTTAGGTACCCTTTTATTTTGTCCTTACAAGTAAGTTATTCAACCCTTTGTCAGAGTACCTTTTGGTACCCAAACTTGGGTGATCTTTTTCGGTCTTACAAATGGTGAGTATATAGATGAAGAAGCAATATACTAGATATTAGGTTGTAATGCCTTTGGCCTTGGGCCGAGAATCCCTTCATGCACATGGTATGATCTTCGTTTTTTATATGCCTTTGTGTTAGTGTGCATGGTGCGTGATCTAGATGCATTTATGTTAAATGAATGTCATGTATGCATCAATGGTTTCTTTTCATATTTATACGGCACATAATCATATCTTGTATGATATGAAGAAGAAGCACGATGAGACGAGGTAGGGGGTGATCTAGGCGTCCTTTTAGGTGCTACATTTGTCTTGAATGCATGTGTTTTCTTAAATGAAGATAGAATGAATTTGGTTGATTTATTTTGCGTTTCGTTTTTCTCAACGTATCCGAATCCAGTTTTGTCGCTTTCATGCTTTTGTGAATAAATGATGCGATCTAGCATGTTTGTACTGTATCAAACTGTTTTACCATTTTTTCAAAATCCGGATACTTGATTTCAAATTTGAAATCTCGGATTTAATTTCATTATTTTCTATCGTTAATGATGAGACCTCTGATTTCAATACATTAATTCTGCAAGATGACTCTTCTTTTGAATCGTTTGAGAAACAAGGTTCGTGTAAGATGATTCTAAAAACTTCTTGTCCTTAATTAACCGTTTCTTTTCTTTTGCAAGAGTCTTTGTGAATTTATGCAGTTCAAGATATTGACTAAATAAATCATCATAAGAGGGTTCAGGATCAAAAGATACCTTGTTTGATGCTTTGGATGCAAAGCATACTTGTACTGTCTGTTCTTCGGTATCATCAGTCACAGAGTCAGATGAGTCACTCCAAGTGGAGGCTTTAAGAGCTCTTTTTGAATTCTTTCGTCTAGGTTCTGAGACGGGTCTATTTTTATTCTAGTCCTTGTCACGACTTTTGTTTGTTTGTTTGTCCTTGTTCGGACAGTCATATGACAAGTGTCCAAGTTTTCCACATTCATAGCACTTTATGCCTTTTTCGTTATTTTTATTTTTATTTCTTTTAGTTTGAGCAGCCTTAGTTTGTTCTGTAATGACTTTCTCATAAATTTCCTCAAACCTTTAGCCAATAGCATTAGATCTTCGTTGTCCGATTCAGTATCACTATCATCTATGTGATCGGAAAAGGTAGAGACGTATTCATTTGATTTAAAAGCAATAGATTACCTTGTTTTGACGTTGATTACAATTTCCTTAGTGTCAGTTTGTTTTCGTACACCTTTAAAGATACGGTTAGTTCCTCCAGTTTTATTGATCTTGTTTCTTTACTTTCCTCAATCTCTGTGACTTTAGGGTCCCATTCAGATGGGAGACTTCTTAACACCTTTTGAACTTTTTCCTGTGTAGAACAAGCTTTTCCAAGAGACTCAAGAGAATCGTAGATGTTAGTCAAGCGTAAGTCCATGTCAACAATAGATTCGTTTGATAATAACTTGAAAGACTCAAGAATAGACATAAGCATATTTATTTTAGACTCTTTAACTTGACTAGTCCCTTCACGTTTCATTTTAAGAATTCTAAACATCTCTTGGGCACTAGAGCAATTAGACACATAACTCGATTCACTTTTACTCAACCCGTTTAAAAGAAGTTGCATGGCTCTAACATTCATACTTAATTTCTTTTTGTCATCACTAGTATATTTTTGTTTCGGTTTTATGACCTCTCGTGTGACACCATCAACAGTAGATAACTAGAAGGAATAAAAGGACCATCATATATAATGGACCATAAGTCTATATCAATGGCCATAAGAAAAAGTTTCATTGTAAGTTTCCATTTTATGAAGGACTCACCGTCAAAAAGAGGAGGCCTTTGACTCGACATACCTTCTTGTTCGGTCTTGTGACTAGTGGTTGCCATCTCACAAAGATCGTTGGATCTTCTTGTCTTGAGTGTACCTGCGCAATGATACCACTTGTTGGACCTCAGGCGCTACCAAATCTTCGAAAACCAATTGGTGATAGGAGATGCGCATACCTTAGTCTTATAGTGCATTCAGCATACACAAGCGCCCGACGTCCCGAGTTCGAGTCCGTGTGGAGACAATCCTTGTTGAAATATTACAAGGGTTGCCTCTGGGCTGGCTGAGTCTCGTGTGTCCTCTCCCTTTGCAGGGCTGCCGGTGGAGCACATCCCTCGATTTACATCCCACCTGGCTAAGGGGCCTCTGGTACAGGTGGGGGGAGAACCCACTCCCTCATCAAAGCAAACACAAGCGCCTACGGCATTTGACTTTAACTTGGCCCACACGGCCTACGCACCACGGGACAATTGCTGCATCTAACAATATCCTCATTTTCTTCGATCATGAATGCGACTATAGTCGATGTTTCTACTAACGAACATGGAATATACTGGGCTATCCGATGTGTGTCACAAAGTATACTCATGATTTTGATCCCAGGTATAATGCGCCTATTTTCCCTGTTTGGATTTCTTTGCCTGCTTTACCCCGTTTATCTCCATCATCGATTATCACTCTTTGCCATTGATCCAATGATTGGCACACCAATTCGATTAGACACCGCCACTCAAAAAATGTTGTGCCCTTCAGTTGCTCGTGTATGCCTTGAGATTGATGTATCAAAAGAACTACCTGCAAAATGGCATATTCAAAGTCGAAATCATGAATTTTTTCAACAAGTCATATATGAAGATGTCCCTTTATTTTGTTCCGCATGTTGGTTTTGGGGCATAAGACTGGCAATTGCCCAACCATAGCGAAAGAAGCACAACCATCCGTCCCTACTTCCAAAGTTTGGAAGGAAAAGCCTTCAACAACACTGTCTGCTAATTTAAAGACTAATTTACATGGCTCAGAAGTAGCAGGTAATTCGTATGGTCTCCATAATATGGTCTTGCAGCCGCCTGCTATAGTGGACTTAGACATTTTGGTGCCTCCGCATATTGCTTCCACTTCGGGTGACATTCCACCTCTGACCTACTCGCAAAATTTAGATATATTGGGCCTTGCTAAAGAAGACGTACGACAGCCATTTTCAATCACCGAAGATCTTGTTCATGGACATTCTGATACAGAAGTTTATCTTCCATCGCATCCACCTCGAGACTCATCAGATACTTCTGATCTCCGTTCCACCTATCAAGCTGCATCAGATGCTATTGCACATCGAATGGCACATCTTGCTCCACCTCCATCGGATGAGTTCTTGTTTCAGCATATGCTCCAGCCACCTTGGATTTTTGATGATCAGGGTTTTGTGATTCATATTAAAAAGTTCCACCGTCGTCCGACATCTCAGGTATCACGACAATATGGGTACGCCCTCACTTATTTAATCTAACTCCTGTTTATACTTACGTCTTGTTCATACTAAACTTCACTTTTTTGTTTTTACTCCTGTTTAACTTACGTCTTGTTCATACTAATTTTCACTTACTTGTTTTGGAGCTGCGACCCTTGGCTGCACATCGGATGTCTCCCATTTGGGTTGGCTCATTTGATCGACTAGTTGCCTTGCTCTATCTGACCAAGGTGACGTGGGTATGTTGCTTACTACTTTTCCCGCTTGATCTCTTATTTTGTACGTTTGTCTTTTTTAACCATTTTCTTATCCATTATGCTGCATGGGGAGCTTATCACTGAGGATCTCAAAGGCCTGCTTCACCGTTATTACAAGGACATCTACCTCCGCAGGATATGCCATTCATTCGATCTATTTCCTCTTGTATATGTTTTATTTTTGGATGTTTTAAGACTCATGTAATCCAGTTATTAATTTGGGAGAGTCTCCTCTTGATATAGGGATTTTATATAACCACAGTATTACTCCGCCATAAGTGAGGGCCATATCTATAAATGAAACCCCGGACGGTATCGCCCGTCCTTCAACAAATATATACATACATATATACATATACATATATATATAATGCTACCTAATCCACAAGGGTGGTTTTACTTGGCAAGGTTTTAATGCGGCATATCATATACGAGTGGAGGTTGGTAATCATTAGCACATTATTTCATTTATTTTCTTACGATGACTTCATTGTAAAAAGGTTTTCCTCCACCACAAGTGAGGCTATCTAACAATATATCTTTTTTCATATAAAAAATTGCTGCCCTTCCTCTCATCCTGGAGCAATCTCCAGCAGCTGGTGGCGTGGCCGCCTTCAGCCTTCCGCCTCTTCTTCCTCGTCGATTCTACACGTCATCTGCATTATTTTCTCATCTCCCCTAATCTCTATTTCCTCTTGTATTCGCAATTCTCACATTCATGGCATCCCAGTCGACCCCCGTCATTCCATCGTCGGATGCGGTATCGGTGCCGCGTCGTTCTTATGCATCATTGTTTGCGCCATATATGGTCATCACAAGCAAACACAACTTTTGAAAAACCCAATTGCAATTGATATGATAACAGTAACCAAGGTCTAATTTTTGGTTCTATGACAACTAAGATATGCAAGTTATGCCGTCGGACCAGAGAAAGCAATTGATTAAGGCGCATCTTTATCGCTGGTGGCGTCTATCAAATCAAACATCTATGATGGGACAACTTAAGGCAACAGTGTCATCGATCGTCGCACGGGAAATCTGGAAGGAATATACAGCAATCAGGTTTGGTGAGGAGCATTTTGACTATATGTGCTTGTATAATAAGGTAAAAATGACAATTTATACATGGTGCTCTGCAACGAATGGTAAAACGTTTGTCACAACTGTGCCACACTTAGTAGACCTTCATTTTTCTCCACCTTTATGTTCAAAATGCATGCGCATCCTCCGCTGGCAACTGCCTCCATCTGGCAAGCTAAAGTTAAATGTTGACGCCGCAGTAGGACGAAATCTAGCAGCAGGAGGAGCAGTTTTGTGATCAGATCAAGGACAGATGATTTTGGCCATCTGCTTTTCATTGCCTCTGGTTGGACCGTTACGGGTAAAATTATTAGCCATGACAATTGCGTTGATTCATTACGCGCAGAAATTTGACAACATAATTCTTGAGACATATTGTAAGCCTATTATCACCTTATTGTCGGGTTCTCGCCCAGTTACGGGTTTGCTAGCAGCTGACCTTCAGCGTGCAATATTGTTCTTGACTTTAAACCAATCCACAATCCAGTATTGCCCCCATGAAGCTAATACAACATCTCATTGGTTAGCGCGTCATGGCTACAGAGCAGCCGAATTGCATCGTTATACTTCTCTTCATGACCTACCATGTGAGGTTCGTGGGGCAATACTTACGAATCTCTATCTGCCTTCTTTACGGCATTGATAGATGTCTCACATTGTGTTGGCGATAAATTATTTTCGTTGCCTGTGTCAGCTTCACACACGGGCAATGCTGGTGCGTTCTTTCTCACTCCTTCATCAATTTAAGCTTTATATCGTTTTTCACACTACTTTATATTCACATATTTTCCTGCTGCTTTTGTTGGCTCTCTTCCTGGTGCTTGTGTGTCTAATGGCTATGATACATTGGCGGGCGAGATCTTCATCAAACATGGGGTTCTCTTCTATCATGCAACGATTTTAGCTTACAAGAAGCCATCTACTGCGGATGTCGCCTTGGTTCTCTTCGAATCAAGACGGCTTGGGTATGTTCTCTCTTTAGTCCTTTGTTTACGGATGCTTTATCTTTGCCTTCCTGATGTTTCACTGCTTCAACTGTACTGAGGTGCGCTCGAGAATTTTCTTTTCACTGTCACGAAGACATTATCGTTCAGCGGAGGACTTTCATACAGACGGATTTCACTGCATCGTCATTGCCGAGCCACGCAGAACTTTCATGCATCATCTATTCATTTTATTAGACCAACGCTCAGCTCGAATAAATATGTACCATCCAACGATTTAAGGGTCTTCCTTCATTAACATTCACCGATGAAGAGGTATCACACTTTTCTCTTCCCTATCGATTTTCACTCATTGATTCTTTCTGGAATGGTCGTCCTACGATGAAGCAATTGCATTCTTCATTTGAACGTAATGGATTTACCCAAACTCCAAAGTTAGGATTATTGGATGATCAGCATGTTTTAATCACTTTTTCCATGCAAGATGATTATCAGAGATGTTTTTTACGTCGATCATGGATGATTAATGGATATCATATGCGAGTCACAAAATGGACTCCAGATTTTGATCCAAAAGTTGATAATCCAATAGTAGCATTTTGGATTTCCATCCGAGGATTACCACTATTTCTTCATAATAAGACTGCCCTTTGGGACATTGCACATATGATTGAAGAACCATTACGAATGGATTCGGCGACGCTACAGGGTCTGCGTCCTTCAGTAATTCGCTTGTGCGTAGAAGTTGATATCTCTAAATCATTACCAGCGAAGGCACATATCCAAGCAGGGTCTCATGAATTTTATTCATCAATTGAATATGAAGATGTCCCACTATTTAGTTCAGAATGTCGTATTTTGGGTCATGAGATGAAAACCTGCCCTAAGCATGCTGTTAGTGATAATCCACCAGAGCCCCCGATGATCAAGAAACCACAAAGGCTCACACCCGTTGGACACCCAAAAAATATCCATCGCAGAATGCACATCTTTAGGAAGAGGGTGATCAGCATTACTCTCCACCTCTACACAATCAAGAAATTGAAGTTCCACCATTCAATGATCTGGAAAACATTCCACAAGCTCCACAAGAGCCAATAACAGAACCCCAACTGGATGTAGCAGACCCACAGCTGGATTTAGGACATATTTCACATGCACGGAATATTGAGATTTTAGGTGCATCGCATGAACAGTTGGATGACCCTATTGATGGACCATTAGTGACAACTGTTTCGAACACAGAATTGTTAGATGCAGAAAAGGAACAGAGACTTAAATCCATTGTGACAGATGAAATATGTATGGAATCTGTCCCAGCTGCTGTAATGGCTGAGACTAGAGCAACGCAACTGCAAGAATTAAAGCATGCTGAGGAACAAATATCACGACGGTTAATTATGAATGAAGAGGAACAAGATGAACATAATCCTCCTAGAGACGAAATTGTTCATATTTGCAAACCTAGACGGACTAAAGCAGAGATGCCAAATCCACCACCGCCTGCGACGTGGGTAATGCGTTCGTCTTCTCGATCATCTTCAAACTTATCCTCCAATCCTTCTCAATGAATGGCTTATTTTGGAATACTCGGGGTGTGCGAACATCATTTGTACGACTTAAAAAATTAATACGGCAGCATTGACTTGTTTTCTTGGTAATCATTGAGCTTAAACAATCATTAGATCTATTGTAAGATATCAGCTTCGGTTGTCTTTTTCACACTCTCCTCGATATGTCGTAATAAAGTACGGATATTTTGGCAACACACATCTTTAAGATAATTACAGATTCATCACGGAGAGCAAACTTCACATTTGCAACTTGCTGTACATGCTACGCAAACAATCATATATCTCAGTCCGGTATATAGTTTGCATACCATTACTGATCAGCGTAGATTATGATTAGAGCTACAGGAGATTAAGTCAAGTGCAAACCCAATGTGGGTGGTGGGTGGAGATTTCAATACTTATTTAACTGTTGCTGAACATGCCGGCATTTCTGTGCCTCATTTTTCTTCGATTGAAGAATTTGGTGATTGTGTGCGTTATTGTGAATTAATTGATATTCCCTTTGAAGGACCACAGTATACATGGGTCGGTGGACGTGGTTTGGGTATGGTAAAAAGGCTATTAGATCGAGTTCTTTGTTCACAGTCCTTTTATGATGCGTTCCCTACTCTTAAGGTCAAGAATTTATCGAGGGTTTCTTCTGACTATGCACCTTTGTTATTGACATATGTGCCATTACAACCATAGTGTGCCAAATCATTTCTTTTTTAAATGTCTGGGCTGAGCATCAACATTTTCTCCCATTCGTCAAAGAGCAATGGGCTTCCTATCCAATGACTGGTGGCATGAGGGGCTTATACATAAAGTTACAGCGGTTGAAGAGAGATTTACAGCATTGGAATAAAAATGTCTTTGGAAATGTCTTTGACACAATGCATACGGCTGAAGCTAAGGTACAACGATCGGATGCAGCCTATATCTCCAACCCAGCAGATGCTTTGCGAACGGAACTCCATTTGGCCCAAGCAGAATACAATCAAGCTGCAGGAATAGAGATGCGGTTTTGGAAACAAAAAGTTCGAGTAAAATGGATACGTAGTGGAGATGCGAATACTCAGTATTATCATAATTTGGTTAGAGACCGATGGCGACGTCAAGCAATCACATCAATTTATACTTCCTCTGGTGAGCATATTACCACAGCGGACGACATTCAGGCTGAGGCCGTATCATATTACTCTCAACTTTTTCATGCAGAGGCTGTTACCGGAGTAGATGAATTGCTTTCGTACGTCCCTCCTTTGATCACATCGGATATGAATGCCCGTCTTATAGCCATGCCTACCATTGACAAAACTAAGAATGCAGTCTGGGCTCTTGATCCTCATAGTGCAGCTAGACCAGATGGATATAATGGCCACTTTTTTCGGCAATGCTGCGATATTGTGTCAGTGGATGTTCATAAAGCGTTTCAGGAATATTTTTTAGGCATTGATATACCCCGAGCCATGGGTAGTACACTACTTACGTTGATTCCAAAAAAAAATTCGCCTCGCACTTTTGTAGATTTTGGCCCATAAGCCTATCAAATTTTATCTCCAAAGTTGGTACACGCATACTTACTACACGACTTGGTTATTTTTTTCATGATATCATTTCAGTAGAACAAGCTGGTTTCATGAGAGGTAGAGATATTTCTGAACACATCCTTCTTGCTCAAGAGTTAACGCAGAATCTTAACAAGAAGGTTAGAGGTGGAGATATTATGATCAAGCTAGACATGATGAAAGCCTTTGATCGGGTAAGTTGGGATTTTCTACAAGAGCTTCTTGCTAGAATGGGATTTCATAGTCATTTCGTTCGACTTGTGCTTAATCATTTGGGAAGTACATATATGTTGATCATTATTAATGGCAAGCCGTGCGGTTTTTTTCGCCCCACTCGGAGAGTGAAGCAGGGAGATCCTCTTTCTCCTATATTATTTATTTTGACTTCAGAAGCTTTTTCCAGAGGTCTTAAGTAGTTGGTCTGTGACGGCTCCATTACTGCATACTCTATAGTTAGAGCACGACCCATGATCACACATTTAGCGTATGCGGACGACATGTTAATTTTTCTCAATGGATCATTGCGGTCGCTACGGAAGTTTCGACAGTTACTTGATTTGTATCAACACGCTTCCGGGCAGCGTGTTAATTTTGAAAAGAGTCATTTCATTATTCCAGATTCTGCTGATTCACGATACATCAATAATATTTCGCATGTGTTTGGTATGTCCTCTGCTATGTTGCCATTAAATACTTAGGAGTTTATTTGTTTCGTGGTCGTACCCGCCCTAGACATTGCATGGACTTATTAGCTCGGTTGGATGCTAAGTTGGGCTCTTAGCAGAACGAGCTTTTGTCTGCTGCAGGCAGGCTGGTTTTGATTAAGCATGTGCCTGCTTCACTGCCTATCCATACATTCTCAGTATTGTCGCTTCCCAAGAGTATCAAGACAGCCATATAGAGACGTTTTTGTAATTTCTTCTGGGGATCTCAAGATGCTATGTCTAAGCATCATTGGGTCAAATGGGAGACGTTATTTCTGCCACATAATGAGGGTGGCTTAGGCTTGCGTCATTTGGATTATTGATCACTAGCCTATGCAGCTAAGTTATGGTGGTTGTATAATGTAGCGCAATCTTTATGGGCTACTTTCATGCACTCTAAATACGAAGGAAGATTGGGCTTCTCTCCTAGAGTCACAGACTCGTCTGGTTGGAAGCGAATATGTGTTGTCCACCCGCATTGCATCACACAAGTAGTTGGTATTCTGGGTAGTTATATATGGCGTCCGAACAATGGAGGGGTTTTTGCGTTAAACTCTGCATATGAGTTGCTGAGACCGTCTAGGGTCACATTGTATTCCCATACCTTCATCTGGCATCGACTTCAGATTCCAACAGTCCGTCTGTTTATGTGGAAATTGTATCATCGAGCTCATCCACTGCAGGATAATCATAGAAGACTTATGATTCAAGGACCAACATGTTGTCCATTTTGTTTGGGATCCTCGGCTACTGTTACACATATTTTTCTACATTGTTCTTCTATATGTTTAGTATGGTCATTTTATGCTGCAGTACTTGACGGACCAATGTTTTCTCAATTGCGATTACGTCAGTATCTGCTGGCATGATGGACTTCCACACGTGCTTTTACACTAGAGGGGTGTATGCGGATTGTTGCGCCTAGTGTCATTTTATGGAATATATGACGGATGTATGCTTCGATTATTTTTGGGATTGAACAAAGGTCATTGCATAAGCTGCAGGAGTGGATTCACGTGACATGTATTCTTTGTCATGTGCTCAGGCTGAAGCCAAGCATGCGATTGTATACCCATCATTAATTTCGCTAGCATTATCTCCACCTCTTCGATCTCGTCAGTGTCGGATTGTCCGGTGGCTTGCCCCACCTCCAGGTCGGTTCAAGCTAAATGTTGACGCTGCTTTGGGTTCTTTTTCTGATGCAGGCGGTGCAGTTCTTCGAGATCAACTTGGTAATTTCAAAGGCACAATTGCTTTTTATTTACCCGTCTCATCGCCCTTTCAAACGGAGCTACAAGCTGCCACATTGGCATTGCTCTATTTTGTCCAGAGACAAAGCATATAGATCTGAATGTTGACACAAGTACAGTGGTTGATTATGTTCATTCGCAACCAAATTCTTGGTTGTCAAAATTGCTTGTATCGGTCGGGGGTACTATCTCACATTGTCCTCGCCAAGTTAACACCGTTGCGCATCTTTTGGCAAGGCATGGCTAACTATCTACTAGATTTCATTCCTTCCTGCATGAAGCAGCGCTGCCCAGGATTATTAAGGCTGCTTTAAGTACAGATATCTCCACACTTTATCTGCGATCATATTGTTAGGAAATCAACCGAGATCACTGCAAAACGCGCAGCGGAAAAACAAAACTTGATCTCTGATTTCCTACCAAGGATCCATGTTGTTCGTTTAATTCGACAAAAGAAATCAAAAATTAGCTCCGTAGATTCGAAATCTGCAGATGGAAGAGGTGCGAAATCATGAACACCCTCTGTCGGTATCCACACGAACGCTTCCGCCTGGAGTGCTAGCTCTTCAAACGACGCAGATGAAGAACTCGTTTTTCACAAAAACGATTCTAGGATCTTTCGTTTTTTCTGTTATTTCGTTTTTGCTGACTGCTTGGTGTACATGATACGCCAAGCTCCATACATATATATAGATATCAAAATCCGATTCCAGATCGGATTTGTCAACCTCTATCATAATCCGTACCAGATACGGGTTCTGTTAGGATTAGATAAAGCAAATCAACAACCATATCAGATATGGATTCTCTGTTATTATCCGATGATATAAATATATACATTAAAAAAACAAAATTAATAATAATACTAATAATAATTAATATCCAATATTAATATTATTAATATTAAAACGATAATAATAATAATAATTAATATCCTATATTAATATTATTAATATTATTAATCTCAGCCATACGCATTCTTGTGTGTGACCCGATAGGCCCATATTAATTGGCAGTTGATTAAATCGCTATTAAACCAACAAGTCGTAATTGGCCTCTAGCAAGGCATTACGACTACCCAATTAATACGAGTAAAGTCCAACTAGCCTAATAATAGTACATGCATTAATCCCTTTGTCACACGATATCTAGTTTGAACATAAGTCATGGTCAGCGTCATACTTATATTGTTCAAACATATGATTACTCGATCTCTAAGTAGACTGATAAAACAAATGATATTGATCACACTATCAATTCATTTGAGCACGGCCATGCATTTCACAGTCTCACTAATCGAGGGGCCGAAAGATATCTCTCTCAAAAGAGAGGGACAAATTCTATCTTGATTGTTCAATATCCTCTACATAATTTCTATCACATTCAATCATGACCTTTATTATTATCCAGTTACGGATAACGTTTGATCATGTCAAAATATAATAGTCCTTATATTGGAAACTATGACAATCTCAAGTCAAAGGATTAAAACATGACTATCATGAGATTTACTTATGACGCTAATCCATGTAGCAATCTCATGATGGGTCTATCCAATACACTATTCTCTAACAAGTATCTATGAGATTGATTCGTATCACCATACACATAATCATCTCATGATTATCAAATCAATACTCATACTGATTATAAATTATTTTATCTCCATAACAATAATGAATCAGGGACATATATCAAAATTGTGTAACATACTAACCAACAATAATGATAATAAAACCTCTTTTATTAATAATAAATGCATAACATAAATATCCAAATCATGGCCTAGGGCACATACACTAACACATATTTGTTTCATGGAATCATTACAGCATTATCACTCCTTCTGTTGTCTGTGTCGATTCATGGCACAGACAACTCGGGTATTTTCTATCTCATTTTATGTGGCTTTGCTTATTTCGCCTACTATTCAGTGGTTGCCTGTGTCTTTTGATGCAGGCAACACTGGTAATTTCCCCTTACAATTTGTCCTATCACATTATCTGCTTGTTCATCATTGGATATTTACCTGCTCTTACTTTTTGCATTGCATGGATCTTCACTGGCATTGACCTGGGAGACATTTACTCACTAGCGCATTTGGAAGATGGACTAAACCGGCTAGGGGGTGCAACAACATATTCTTACTCACGAGATTTCATTTTGTCTTGCTCGAAGAAGCATCCAATCCACCGCTGGAGCATCACTAGTGTCGCATGTCGAACATATTGCTTATCGATATTTTTCATTACGGTCTTCATTGACCAACCTTCCATCATATAAATATGCACATTTTTTCCTACGCCAAGGTTTTATCCACAAGGGTGATTTTACTTGGCAAGGTTTTAATGCGACATATCGTATATGATTGGACATTGGAGATAATTAGAGTCTTGCACTACCTTTTTTCATATGATAACTTCTCCTTTGATGTATTATGGTATTCCTCCGCCATAAGTGAGGCACTATAATAATAAAATTTCTTTTCGATAAATAAATATATATATATATATATATATATTTTGAAACAAAACCTTTTATTGATAATAAACCTCACTTATGGTGGAGGAAAACCATATTACAACGAAGACATCGTATGAGAACCAATGAAATAAAGAACTAATAATGACATATCTCCAATCGTATATGATATGCCGCATTAAAACCTTGCTAAGTAAAACCACCCTTGTGGATAAAACCTTAGCGAAGGAAAAAGCGTACATATTTATACGACTTTCATTGATATGAAATGAGTTTAAATTTGAGTACAAAGCAATGGTTGGAGCAGAAGTTGATGTGAACTGCATTCTCCATAGTGTGTTGTGGCAAGCTGGACGGGGCGTCTTCCGGAATAGCCATACCTCGGAAAATTGCCAGGAAGAAGTTATACCGATGATAGCGATAATGAACAGAAAATAGAACTGAGAAACCAAACACATACCGGGGTCGCCTTGGCTATGTTTATGCCAAGGCGACGTCGCGATGATTTGATGCGTCAAGTGAGGCATAGTCGCATAGTCCGCCAACGCATAAGAAGAACATTGTAGTACTGTGAGAAGTCTCGCCATTAGTGTAGCCAATCGATACTATGTACGAGCCTGCCTGTATCCCTTAGGATACAGGCAGAAAGAATGAGAATACACCAATCCATGTGGAAGACCTGAGAGTATCAAGGGACACGCAGTTGAATGGAGGAGAGATCCAAGGAGACGGATGCGCGCACCAATGAAGGGAGAGTACGAGATGAATAGTATTGTGTGATGGGATTCAACATGGCCTGTTGAGCTAAATAATGTGCTGCCATATTTGCTTCTCGATAGATATGATGATAGTCGAGTCAGTGGAGATGAACCAGGGTGTGAAGCATGCGAAGATAATAATTCCCATGTACTAGCTGCGGGCGGGCCAAACGAGATATCATCTGGCTACAGTCAGATTCTAATATGATGACACGATGTAGTGGAAGAAAATATAACAGTCCAAATAATGCAGCTTGAATTTCCGCATGTAGCAGTGTACTTGCCGGTAGCCTGAATGAAATTGCTCCCACACAAGAGCCCATATGATTACGCAATATAGCTCCCTCTGCTGCATACTGTCGACCAACTGCCGCATCTATGTTCAATTTAAATCGGCCTGGCGGTGGTGTTAGCCAACGAATCAGGCAAGGTCGCGGGACCGGCAGAGACGGTAACCAAGAGAATAACCGCCTAGCATCAGCGGCTATTTTAGTTCCTGCTATTATTTTGCACCAAATGATAAGATCATAACGTACTGATGCTCGAAGGGATGTGAGTGTAATACTAGTTTGGTCTCCATAGACTAATGAGGTGTAGCCACGCCAGATGTTATACAGTATAATCGCTGGAATTATAACTTTGAATACCCCAAGAAATGCCGAAAAAGATGAACGATACCACCAAGCGAGAATATACTGCCGCAACCGCAACGATGATGGTGTCGGACAGTGCAATTCCCCAGCATAGTAGTGCCATAGAGGCCGCACATGTGAACATTGAAGAAAAACATGATCTACCGTTGCCGAAGCGGTTTTACAGAATGGACATTGTGTAGGGCGAAATGTAATATACTTGCCAATATAATCCTCCATTGGTATCGCAGAATGAAATAGTCACCATAAGAATATCTGAATAATTGGGGAATGCTGTTTACACCAAATGAATTTTGCTGATAGTAGGTGCGGATGTGGTGTGCGACTATTTTCATAAGCACTACATAAAGAAAATTCACCTGTTGGCGTGTGTAACCATGTTAGATGTGTACCTTGACCCGTAGTTTGAGAAAGGCAGAAAGGATGTATCCTGCAAATTATTTTCCATATAGGTGAATCAGGTAAACGAGGCAAATAGTCTCCGTGGTGACCATATTTGGCGTGCATATATGTACTCCAAAGCGTAGAATTTTGTTGATACGACCACCAAATTCGGCAGTGATAAGCTTTCTGTAACATGTTTAGGTCTCGAATCCCCAAACCTCCTTCTTCTTGAGGCGTGCAAATAGTATGCCATGATACCCAGTGATGTCGAGTGCCCCAATAAAAACATGCCATTTTGCGATTAATGACTTTGATAACTGATTTAGGTAATCCACCTGACGCCAAGAGATGTAGCGGTAACGCTGCTATGACAGAGCGTAACAGAACTACGCGTCTCGCAGCGGAAAGTAATCGAGAGTGCCATCCTTGAAGTTTGTCATCAATATGCTGCAATAAAGGAACACAGTACCTGGCACGGGGAATACCTTTGTGCAAATAAGAGCCAAGATATTTAAAAGGTAATGATGAACATCTCATGTTGATTATCATCTCAAAATTGTGTCGCTGCCGTGGAGATGTATTTGTAGAAGGGATCATACTGCTTTTTTGAAAGTTAACTTTTTGTCCAGAAGCAGTTTCATATTGAGTGAGGAAGGTTTGAAAATGCCGTAACTTTTGCTGCGTTCCCCGCAAAAATACTAACAAGTCATCGGCATAGGCCAAGTGTGTTATGCTAAATGGAATCCGCCCCAAGAGAAATGGTTGCAAACATCTAGCAGCCGTTAATGCTTTCAATCCTCTGCTAAATCCCTCAGAAGAGAGTATAAAAAGTAATGGTGATAAAGGATCTCCCTGCTTCACCCCTCTAAATGGCCGAAAAGTTGATGAAGGTTGACCATTAACTAAGACTGCTAAAGTGGTAGCTCGCAGGTGGTTCAGGATAATACGAATGAAAAAATCAGAGAAACCAAAAGTTCGCAGTAAAAGCTCCAAGTATTCCCAACTGACTCTATCGAATGCTTTCATCATATCTAGGTTTAGGCATACCTGTGAACCACCTTTATCCAGCATATGTATCATCTCACGAGCCATAAGTACTTGGGAGGAAATATCTGAGCCGGGCAGGAAGCCCGTTTGTTCCGGAGATATTAAGCGTGGGAGCAATGCACTCAAACGACTAGCAATAATTCTGGTGCAAACTTTGCTCAGAAAATTCGTTAAACATATTGGCCTAAAATCACTGAAGGTAGCAGGAGAATGTTTTTTTGGAATCAATGTAATGAGCGCACTTGCCATCACCGTAGGTTGAGGAATGCCCAGGAAAAATTCCTGCACTGCTTTTACTACGTCAGTATGAATAATGGACCAACAGGATCGGTAAAAATGACCATGAAAACCATCTGGGCTTGCTGCACTAGCAGGATCTAGATGCCAAACTGCTGCTTTAATTTCCGGTTCCATGGGTATTTGAGTTAATAAAATGTTATCCTCCGAAGTAACCACCCGTGGAATATGACAAAGAATAGCATCGTAATTTTGAGTTTGCTCACGAGCAAATAAAGATGTGTAAAAGGTTACCACTTCCGACATAATTTCGTCCGGTGTAGAACATAAGCGGCCTGTTTGTGTGTGTATTTGTTGAATTCGTAACTGCAACCGTTTGCCTTTGACGATCGAATGGAAGTATTTTGTATTTGCTTCTCCCTCTCTTAGCCATCGTATGCGAGACTTTTGTTTCCAAAAACTCAGTTCGTAGGAGGATGCTTGAAGATATTCAGCCTTTGCCTTATCATACTCAATCCTGTTCGCCTCAGTAGGAGATGCGTCCCAAACATTTTCAGCGCGTGATAAATTGGATTCTGCCATCTGAACATTAGAAAATATATTACCAAAAATATTCTTGTTCCACCGCTGGATGTCCTTCTTGAAACGGAATAACTTGGAGTAGAAGCCATACATGCCACCCGTGGTAGAATAAGATGCCCAAGCATTTTGGGCATAAGTATGAAAATCCGGGTGGAGCAATCAAGAGTCTAGAAAACGAAAAGAACGTCGATGGTCGGACTGGCATATGCGACATAGAAACAACATAGGTGCATGATCCGAAGTAGCGCGAGATAGATGAGTAAGTTGTAAATCTTCGAATTTATCATCGAAAGCAGAGTTAATAAATAACCAGTCCAATCGCCGACGTACTCTGCCAAGTCCCCTGCCATCTGTCCAAGTAAACTTTGATCCCTGAAATTGTGGTGTCATCAAACTGCATGTCTCAATACAGTCATTAAAATCCTATAATGCCGAGAGTGATGGATTTGAACGACCTTCATGATCCGACAATGAGCGAAAGGTATTAAAATCCCTCGCAACTATCCAAGGCAATATAGATGTTTCTGAGAATGTACTCAAAGCATGCCACAAGGTTCGTCGTTGTAAAATCGTATGCTTGCTATAAACCACAGAGAACCCAAATGAATACTGAAGTGGACGAAAGAGCAGCGTAAAATGAATCACTTGGTCGTCATCTTGCACCGTCACCAACTGAAAATCTGAGTCACGCCAAAAAAACATAACGAGCAATATTAGAAGATGAATGTTTTGGCTCTA
This sequence comes from Eustoma russellianum, assembly GCA_036186865.1. Classification (NCBI taxonomy): domain Eukaryota; kingdom Viridiplantae; phylum Streptophyta; class Magnoliopsida; order Gentianales; family Gentianaceae; genus Eustoma; species Eustoma russellianum. The sequence continues at coordinate 8,520,581 of AP025053.1, forward strand.
TCAAAGCAAGTAAATTTAAACGATGATCACGTATTAACTGATGTATTCTAGTCAGAGAGGTACGTATGCCCCTAATATTCCATATCATAATATTCATTGAGAAAGAGTAGTATGACTTCCCTGAATGACGTGAGAAGCACTGCGCGTAAGAATTGTAGATGGCGGCAGAGGAGGGAGATCCTTTCTTGTTCGACGCTTTCTACGAGGAACAACTGGAATAAATTCTGCTGAGTCCGTGGAGCCCTGTAAGCGTGAGATAAGTATGTCCGTGTGCGGTGTAGGAGGTATGAGTTTCATGCGACGAACAACTTCATCCCGGACTGTCAGAATATCAAAGGGAGGCTCTGCTGGTGGGAGATCATTATCTGAAGTATGTCCCAAATCGCCGATATCCGAAATATTATGGAATGGTGCAGAAACAGCCTCATCGCCAATATTTTCCTGATTATTATCTTGAAGAGTATTCAAACTGTGGGGTGACACCGGATCAGCCGGTGGCTGAGCCTCCGTAACTGTGGCAGCAGGCGCAGTTTTTTTAGTTTTAATAGGCGTCCAGCGCTGGGTTGGGCGACGGGAGGCGGTGGAGGCGGAGGCGGCGGTACCGATGAAGTTTTTGCCGGAGGGCATGAAGTCGCTGCATGTCCTAAATGCCTACATGAGGTACAAAATAAAGGCAAATCCTCATATACGACAGACTGCAAAATGAAACGATTTTTAGCCTGTAGATAGATTTTTTGAGGCAAGTCTTGAGAAACATCAACTTCCACACAGACCCTAGCCACCGACGGGCGAAGTCCTTCAGAGGTGGTGACATCAAGCTTAAGAGGGGATCCAATTGGCCGAACTATTTCAAAAAGTGCCTCTTTACAATGAAGATGAATAGGGAGGCCTGGTAATGAAATCCAAATCGGAACTGTAGGAACATCAGTGGTAGGATCAAAATCCACTGTCCATTTCATAATACGCATATGACAACCCGAGATATGCCAGGAGCAACGATAGAAACAGCGCAAATAATCAGCCTCATTATGGAAATTCAGCAGTATATGCGTTTGATCGATTAGGGTAATGCGGAAATCGTGATGAAATCCTATCTTTTCAAAAACATCTCGTATGACCTTCAAAGGAGGTCGACCATACCAGAATGTACCCACCAATGAATATTTGAAAGGGCAGCAAGGGCATCAATTTCGGAATCTAAGAAGGAGATTAGGGGGATACCTTTGTATTGAGAGACTGTCTTTGGAGAAATGTTGATGTTTTGCGAAGAAGAACCGCCTGCCACAACCGCCGCAAAAGACGGCGGCGCTGGTTCCATGCGGTAAGCGATCGAAGACTATGGTTTAAATTGCAACGAATTCACCAATGCGGATGAAGAAAATGTATTAGCAGAAATAAATAAAGCAATTCCGGAATGATGCTTGTGATCGGCAGAGGCTATATGGCGGCGGCTGCCGCGCGATCGCCGACGGTCGCCCTAGTCTCCTTCGCCATCGTTATTATAAATATTTGATATATATATATATATATATATATATTTGATGAAAGACGGACGGTACTGTCCTGGTGTTTTATTAATAATATGACCCTCACTTGTGGCGGAGGAATATCGTGGTTACAATGGTTTTCATAGCTAAGGTGGGAGACTCTCCCAAATTAAAAAGAAAAGCATAGAAATAATTTACAAACTGCGCAAAAAAAAAGCTAATAAGATGATAGTTTTAAAGAATACAAAATAATTACAATAATGTGCATACACGCTAAAGACTAATCTATGTGATATGGCCAGCACGATGCTTCCTTGCCGTGGTTGTGTATCCATCTCTATGTACTTGAGTTTGAGTCTTCGATGTCTTGCATCTCACAAATGCCGATGGTATTCCCATGTAAAGCGCAAGAACGAATGATTAAATAAAATAATATGTGAAAAAAGCATTGACATTGTGTTGCAAGTTGTATACATACCGGCGTTGCCTGCATTCCTCCAGAATACAGGCAACGAAAAAAGTATGTCCAGTGAATGTGTATGTCGCAATTTGCTGCCCACAGTTGCAGTATTTTTCTCAGCAAAGACACGAAAAAAAAATAACACATACTATGTATATCTACACATACTATGTATATCTCACACGAAAAAATAAACTGTGAGATATACATACTATGTGTAGAAGAATAGAAGTGATAAAATAAGTCATCAGAATTAAAGCATACCCACGTTGTCTATGCCATAAGCAGACATAGGCAATCATTTGCATAGCACGCCAACCCATTGGGAGACATAATGATCAAAATCTAAAGTTGGGCACCGAATTGTCCAATATGACTGCTCCTCTAACCTCACATGGCAGTGACGCCAAGTGGAATAGAGTGTCACTCCTGGAGATCGAAATCCATGTGCCGCTAGAGTGTGAGCTGCAGTATTTGCTTGACGAAAGCAATGCTGAATTGTAGCGTCATTCAGTCTCAAGAATGTAATGGTGCGATGTAAGTCAGCAGCGTATGCTCCCGTAAATCTTGCTGGAGAGGAGATATGCTTAAGTAGCATTTTAAAATCCGTTTCTATAACCAATCGATCATAATCTCTAGTATAGTATATAGTTGCAAATTGCAATGCCATGAGTTCTGCTCTTAAAGGCGCTACCACTGGCAAGGAAAAACAGATAGGCGAAACTATAGTTCCTTGATGATCACGTAAAACCGCTCCTCCTGCTGCTGAAATATTGGACACTGCGGCATCTACATTTAGCTTTAATTTGCCTGTGGGCGGATTCTCCCTACGTACAAGCCTAGGCAATATCCTTGGAATTTTTGGGGAAAAATGTCGCGATACTAAATGAGGTATTTGCATGGAAAATTTCCGCCCTTGAGTGGCATCACACCAAGTGTACACATGTTCTCGAACTCTTTCAAATAAATGGTGGTATGAAAAGGTGTCTTCACCAAACCTTATACGCGCATATTCCTTCCAAATAACCCATACCACAAAAGATGGCACAACCACTCTCAACTGACCTAACATTGTATGTGTAGATGACACATGCCACCATCGCATCAAGTACATTCCGAGCCTATCCGAAGACGGCATAGGACCATAAAAAATTATTGAAATCTCCTGCCACAGCAGAGTAATGACTTGGCAGTGTAAAAATATATGATCTAAATGTTCAGAATCCTGCCTGCAAAAGACACATTGAGAAGGAAATATTGTCTGCCAACTACGTAGATTATCCGCAATTGGCAAGGATCTTCTCCACAATCTCCATAAAAAAAAGCTTCCCCCCAGGGGCAATGTTTTCCACCAAAAGTGCGTTGGATAATTTGGTGAGGATGTAGCCGACAATACCATATAAACTGATTTAAGAGAGAACTGACCTGTATTATCTGCGGTCCATAAGTAACCATCTTGAGATTCTTGCACGTGCTGAGTCATAAAAGAATCAATCTGGCAGATACGTTTCCACGTAGGGGAGTCAAAGATTTGAGCATATAAGGATAATCGTCGGCCATATTTGTCACGGCTAAATTCAGCCCATAAAGTGGAAAAGTGATGATAATTCTGTTAGGAAATCAACCGAGATCACTGCAAAAACGCGCAGCGGAAAACAAAACTTGATCTCTGATTTCCTACCAAGGATCCATGTTGTTCGTTTAATTCGACAAAAGAAATCAAAAAGTACCTCCGTAGATTCGAAATCTGCAGATGAAAAGGTGCGAAAATACGATTACCCTCTGTCGGTATCCACACGAACGCTTCCGCCCGGAGTGCTAGCTCTTCAAACGGCGCGGCTGAAGAACTCGTTTTTCCACAAAAACGGCTCTAGGGTTTTTATGACTCTGTGTATTTTTCGTGTGTCTTGTGTATACGAGATACACAAGTATATATGCACATACGTAGACATCAGAATCCGAGTCCTAATCGGATTAGTGGATGCCAATCAAAAATCCATATCAGATACGGATTCTATCAGGATATTCAAAATCCATATCAGATATGGATTCTCTCGTTATTATCCGATAATACACATGTATATATATAATCACCAAAAACCCGAAAATAATAATAATAATAATTAATATCCAATATTAATATTATTAATATTAAAACGATAATAATAATAACAATAATTAATATCCAATATTAATATTATTAATATTATTAATATCAGCCTTACGCATTCTTGTGTGTGACCCGATAGGCCCATATTAATTGGTAGTTGATTAAATCTCTATTAAACCAACAAGTCCTAATTGGCCTCTAGCAAGGCATTACGACTACCCAATTAATACGAGTAAAGTCCAACTAGCCTAATAATAGTACATGCATTAATCCCTTTGTCACACGATATCTAGTTTGAACATAAGTCATGGTCAGCGTCATACTTATATTGTTCAAACATATGATTACTCGATCTCTAAGTAGACTAATAAAACAAATGATATTGATCACACTATCAAATCATTTGAGCACGGCCATGCATTTCACAGTCTCACTAATCGAGGGGCCCAAAGATATCACTCTCAAAAGAGAGGGACAAATTCTATCTTGATTGTTCAATATCCTCTACATAATTTCTATCACATTCAATCATGACCTTTATTATTATCCAGTTACGAATAACGTTTGATCATGTCAAAATATAATAGTCCTTATGTTGGAAACTATGACAATCTCAAGTCAAAGGATTAAAACATGACTATCATGAGATTTACTTATGACGCTAATCCATGTAGTAATCTCATGATGGGTCTATCCAATACACTGTTCTCTAACAAGTATCTATGAGATTGATTCGTATCACCATACACATAATCATCTCATGATCATCAAATCAATACTCATACTGATTATAAATTATTTTATCTCTATAACAATAATGAATCAGAGACATATATCAAAATTGTGTAACATACTAACCAACAATAATGATAATAAAACCTCTTTTATTAATAATAAATGCATAACATAAATATCCAAATCATGGCCTAGGGCACATACACTAACAAATTCCACCATAAGCGACAGTCGTACGCTTGCCGTAAAATAAATAAGTGTCCGATGTCGAGTCCTCCAAACTCTTTTCGGCGGCATATGGTATCCCAAGATTGGCAATGATGTCCACCATGTCATAAGAAATTGGACATTTTCCTGGAAAGAGAGCTTAGAACAATATTTGGTAACCTAGAGCTTGCCATAATATGCAAAGGCATAGAACATAAAAAATGTTTCACCAAGATCATTCGGCCAGCCATGAAGAGAAGTTTCGAAGACCAAGAGTTAAGGACAATATCGAAGTGTTGGATTAATGAAGTACAATAAGCCGCCCGATTTATCTCTTTATATAAATAAGATCCCAAATATTTTATTGGAAATGTTGCAAGTCACTACCTAGAGCTTGTGATACTCTAGCACACAAAACTCCTTCACCAACCACTACTTGACTATTATGCAAATTCACCAATTGTCGAGAAGCATCCTGATAAGAATCCAAGAAAGGACAAAAATGCTGCATATTTCGAATACTTCCATTCAGAAAAATCAACAAATCATCTGCAAAGCCCAAGTGAGAAACTCTTGGTACACGTCCCGCTTGGAAACCGCGTAATTTGCCACTGCTCATAAGGGCATTGAGCCCTCTAGAGAATCCTTCTGATGCAAGGATGAATAAAAGAGGAGAAAGTGGATCTCCCTTCTTGACTCCGCGCATGATTGGGAAAAAAACCAGCTGATTTTCCATTGATTAAGATTGAACAACGTGTGGCCGACAAATTGTTGATAAGCATTCGAACCAACCGAGGATTAAATCCCATTTTCTCCAACAACAAATGCAAGTATGGCCAACTAACCCTGTCAAAAGCTTTTGCCATATCTAACTCAATAATTATTTGTCTTCCTCGAGATGGTCTATCTAAAATATGTACCATTTCTTGCGCCAAGAGAATTTGTTTTGTAATATCGCGCCCTTTCATGAATCCATCCTGCTCAGAAGATATCAATTTTGGTAGCAAGAATGATAAACGTGTGGCCAATAAGCGACTTATTATCTTAGCCATAAAGTTAGTCAAACATATGGGACGATACTCAGAAAAAGAATTAGGATTGGCCAACTTAGGGATCAATGTAATGAGTGCTGCAGCCAATTTAGATGGCGAACGAATCCCAAGGAAGAATTCTTGCACCGCTTTATGAACATTAGCGGAGAACAACTTCCAAAAATGTCTATAAAAGGACCCAGAAAAACCATCTGGTCCGGCGGCACTTGTCAGACTCAAATCCCACACTGCTTGCTTAACCTCCTCCAACGATGGCATGCTTAGGAGATCCCTATTTGCTTCGAAAGGAACCAGCTGCGGAATATACTGTATGATTTCTTCATAATTATGTGTCTGCTCTTCACTGAACAAGTGCTGAAAATATCTAATTGCTTCTGCCTCAATATCCTGTTGGCTTTCCAACTCGACTCCTTCGTTACGTGAAATCCGTTGGGATACACTTTCGATGCCGACGCTCTTTGACCTTTTGATGAAAAAATCTTGTGTTAGCATATCCTTCATTCATCCATTTTATATTTTCTTTTTGCTTCCAATATAGTAGAGCCCTCTTTTGTTCCAGCCGTAGGTGCGCCATAGACAAATGATATGTGGTTCTCATATCATCCGAAGGAGATGCATCATATAATCGTTCACACTGCATGACTTCCTCTTCAGCGAAACAACAACATCAAAAATATTCCTGAAAATATCTTTGTTCCAATGAGCAAGACATCTCTTTAATTGTTGCAGCTTAGAATAAAAACTCCACATGCCTCCAACTGTGGGAAACGATTGCCAGTGATGAATCACATAGTTATCAAAATCTGGATGTGTAACCCAAGCATCCAAGTAACGAAATGCTGATGATGATCGATGTGACTTAAACGAGCATTGCAGAAATATAGGAGAATGATCTGAGGTTGCTCGATTCAAGTGCTGATACTGAACAGTCTCGAATAAATCAAAGAAACTTGCTGAACATAAATATCGGTCCAGGCTGCGACTAACACGGTCTAGACCCCTGCCGTCACTCCAAGTAAATGGCGAGCCTTAAAAAATTATAGTTTGTAATGCAGTGGCAGCAACAAAATCATTGAAGTCCTATAGCGTACGCAAAGCCAGAACAGATCTGCCTTGATGCTCATCTAACGACAAATATGTGTTAAAGTCACCGCCTATAATCCATGGTTTATCAAGCATATTATTGAAAGAAATAAGATTTGCCCATAGTGGTCGACGGGCTGTAACAGAATGCAACCCATAAACGGATGTGCACCAAAACGAATCTCCTGTAGGCGACCACTGTAATCGCATAGAATGATTTATTTGTATTCCCACGCGTTGATCTTATAACTGTACAATAGAATGTCTCCAAGAAAATCCAAATTGTATCAACATTAACAGACAAAGAATTAGAGAATCCAAGCTGAAGCCGATATGACAGCAATTCTTTTGGCCTGATCTTTGTTTCAATAACGACTAGTATATGAAAATGATAGCGACGATTTAAAGAGATTAATCTTGGCAGAGAAGTGCGTATACCTTAAACGTTCCAAATCAAAAGATTCATTGATTAGATGATATATCAAAAGAGTTTGAGAGTGCCGCACGAGATCTTGCAATAGGCCACGACAAAAGATCCATATCACGAACACGACGGCCGAAGAAGCCGGGGAGGTACTTGAAAGTGATCTTCTTGAACAGATACTATTGGAGATGTTGGTTGTGGTGGAGATTGATCTTGCAGTTCTTTGTGTGCCTCATCAATTACCGCAGATTGCATAAGATTTGCAACATATGTGATAAAACCTTCGTCTGTTGAGACGTTGTGGAAGGAACACTGGGCTAGTTGATTGTCATCCTCTAAGAATGTTAGATATCGATGAGTAGCAGGTAATTCACCTAAGATGATATCATCTATTCCTTTTAAACGTGAAAGATCCTGTGTAGCACAAATTGTGTCATGTGCCATCAAATCAGGAGATATGATATTAATAATCGGTGATGGGATTGATATTGCAGCATCACTGTTGCCATGATGCTCATTGTTAAGAGTTGCTACATGCTGAGAACGGCTCCCTGCGTCCGCCGATAATTTTTTTGGTGTCCATCAAGGTTTTTTTTGATTTCTGCTAGACAATAATCTTTGCAAGTTGTGTTTCTGTTTTGTCGACCTGTTGTTTTTCCTGACCGCAGTGTTCAGATTTTTGCCCTAGACGCATGCAGACAGTACAATATTAAGGCAAATCCTCATAAGTGAAGTTTGTGCAATACAACAATTAGATACTTGAATATACACACGAAAAGGCAACTCCTTTGAAACATCTATTTCAACACATAACCTTGCCACGAAGGGATGCAAGTGTTCAGTTGTGGCACTATCCAATTTCATCGGCGTTCCAATCATCTTGCCTATCTGAAATAATGCATCCTTCTGATGAAAATGAACGGGAAGACCAGAGAGAAAGATCCAGACTGGAACAATAGGCACATCAATCTTGGGATCATAATCTGGAGTCCATTTAGTGACTCGCATATATTTTCCTGTGATCATCCAACTTTGACGTGCAAAGCACCGCAGATAATCCTGTTCCTGCGCAAAATGCATCAAAACATGGTTTGAATCCAACAATCCAATATGTACCGTGCCGCTGAATCCAATGCGATCAATAGTGGCACGAATTGTAGCCAATGGAGGCTTGGCATACAAAAATGTCCCGGCCAAAGAGAACCTGTATGGCTCAGCTAATGCCACAACTTCATCATCCGAGAAAGAGATTATAGGACTGCCCCTATATCGTTGAAAGGTTTTATTTGCAATTGCAGAATTGGATGATGGTTTGAAAAGTGATGCAAAAGTTGGAGGCTTTCTAGCCAGCAGCGATGGCGTAAGTTGCGGATCCGTCATTGCTGCGATCGCAGCCGAAACTCAACCAAAACAGAAAATAGAAAAGAATCGTGCAATAGATCAGGAGAGAGAGTTGTGATTGTTAAGAAAATATTGTGTGTGTATAAATGTGGTGTAGATGTGAACTTTCGATGTTGAGGTTTGTTGAAGAATAGGTATTTTCAAATATTTCCTTAAGCACTTTATTTAATGAACTATTTTAGTTCATCTCCTTAAGCACTTCATTTAATGAACTAGTTTACTTCATCTAACCTTGCACCTGAAAATAGTGTAAACATAACAAATATTTGCCACATAATTTAAGTCTTAACACTTCATGGCACGTTAGTACAACATTGATATGTATAAAATATATAAGACATATTTATCACGCACGCATGTTACATAACATTTAAATCATGCATTTTGAAATCACGTAACATTTAAATCATGCATTTTGAAATCATTCAAACTCCGATTTCTCAACACTTGCTTCCTCAAAACTTCGACAAAGTCCTCTCAAAGAAGATTCTCACTGTGGGTTTTGGGAAATAGTGGGGATTACACTTTTTTACTAGTCTAAACACAAGGAAGAGATCAAACATATATGGTTGCTCTTGTGTTAGACTTACACTCTCATAATTTACAACAATGAAGAACAAGAAATAAGAGCTTAACAAGCTTTAAGAACTTTTGCACAAACAAAAGATTTTTACAACAATGAAAAGTTAAGCTTGAATAGGATGAAAGTGTGTATTGCCCTCATCTGAGCTTCTTCAATTCATAAAGGGTGTAAGACATGTTTTTGTAGCCTCCCCCAAGTCTTCAACTCAATCATAAGTCTTGAAATTTCAAATAGCCTTTAGCCACCCTATGGATTGAGTAGATGCTCCAAAGCCACCCTAGATAATCTTAGACACGGATATAATAGTCAAGGAAGCATGGTAAATGTCATGAAAAAGTCCACAAGAAATTTGAGCAAGATTGAAAAGAGAAAACACCACTTGGATTTTGTTCCAACAGCGATAAAAATTTGAATCCTGGATGACATCATCGATCAATGGGTCAGTGTTGAGAGATCGATGTCTTTCTGTAAGGTTCCAGTTTTGCACCTTTCATACATTGATCGATAGATGTCTATTCTTTGAGAGACTGATGTGCACATCGGTCGATCGATGTCTCATTGCTGAGAGATTGATGTCTTCCAGTAAGGTTTCAATTTTCTTACGTACATCGGCCGGTCGATGTCTCTTCTGAGAGACTGATGTACATCGATCGATTGATCGAACTAAGGGGGTGATGTAAAATTCCAAGTTTTGAAACATTTAGCTAGTCCAAATGAAGTCTTTTTATTGAAAACATCTTTTAAAAGCATTGGTTTTGAAATGATAAATGTTTTGATGAAGTTAAAAGATGTTTTAAAAGAGTCAAAAGGGTATTTCATACTTGGGAATTAAAGCAAAATGAGAAAAACATACTGTGAGACATCGATCTCTCACATGGACCGATCGATATATACATCAGTCTCTCAAGAAGAGACATCGATCGATCTATATTGGAATTATCCAAGGTTAGAACCTTACTGTCGAACATCGGTCTCTTAGTTTCGGAGATATTGATCGATCATTGTGACATTAGTCTCAAAGGTTAGAGACATCGATCGATCGATGTTTGATTTGGATATTGCCGACTCCACAGCAAATGTTCTGGACACACTAACCATTATGCCTACACTGGTTGAGAAAATTAAAGAAGCACAGGTTGATGATGAGGCGTTACGAGATATCAAGCAGAGGTTGACTACTGGTCAGGTTGAAGGATTTCAGGTGTTGGGAGATGGGAGTCTTTGGTTCCAAGGGAGATTATGTGTGCCCGATAATTTGGACCTTAGAAGGGAGGTGCTAAAGGAGGCTCACAATACCAGACTTTCTATCCATCCGGGAGCCACCGAGATGTATAACGACTTGAAGAGAAACTATTGGTGGAGTGGTATGAAAAGACACATCGCGGAGTTCATATAGAGATGTTTGGTGTGTCAATAGGTTAAGGCGGAACATCAGCGACCCGAAGGTCTAATGCTACCGTTAGAGATTCCCACTTGGAAGTGGGAGCATATCACCATAGATTTTGTGGTTGGACTCCCCAAGACTAGAAATAATAATGATGCTGTTTGGGTTATTGTTGACCGTTTGACTAAGTCTGCACACTTCCTTCCGATATCGACGGAGATGCCCTTGAGGAAGTTGGTGAAATTGTATGTGGATAGTGTTGTTAGCTTACATGGCGTTCCAGTGAGTATAGTATCTGATCGGGATTTGAGATTTACGTCGCGATTCTGGAGAGCTTGTCAGAAGGCTATGGGTACCGAGTTGAGATTGAGTACAGCATTCCATCCTCAGACTGATGGTCAGTCCGAGAGGACTATCCAGACGCTCGAGGACATGTTACGAGCGTGTGCGTTGGATTTTAGGGGACACTGGGATGGCATGGTGAAGTTAATTGAGTTCTCGTATAATAATAGTCATCACAGTGCTATTGGGATGGCACCTTTTGAGGCTCTATATCTACGGAAGTGTAGGTCACCACTTTATTGGGATGAGGTTGGCGAGAGAGCCATTACTGGGCCGGAATTGGTTGAGCAGACATTAGAAAAGATCAGGGTGATTCGTCAGCGATTGAAAGCGGCCCAAGACCGGAGTAAGAGTTGGGCTGATTTGAGGAGACGACCGTTGGAGTTTGAGGAAGGGGAGAAGGTGTATCTTAGAGTTTCACCTACGAAAGGAGTAATGAGATTTGGAGAGAAAGGTAAGTTGAGCCCTCGGTATGTGGGTCCCTTCGAGGTGCTCGAGAAGATTGAGACTCTGGCTTATCGACTTGCTTTGCCCCCAGCGTTGTCGCAAGTGCACAACGTATTCCACATGTCACAGCTGAGAAGATATGTCCCTGATCCTACCCATGTTTTAGAGGCACGACCTTTGAAAGTAAGGAGTGATATGACCTACGAGGAGGTTCCTATAAGAATCGTTGATCGCAAGGAGCAAGTTCTAAGGCACCAAGTTATCACGTATGTGAAGGTTCAATGGAGTAATCACACCGAGAGAGAAGCCACGTGGGAGCTCGAAAGTCAGATAAGGGAGATGTGGCCTCGACTATTCGACTAAGGTACGCCAGTTTCAGGGACGAAACTTTTTGTAAGGGGGGAGAATGTTATAATCCTAATTTTAATAAGGGCAAAAAGGTCAATTGGGCCTAATTAGAAAACCTAATTGGATTTGATAATTTTCCCTAAACCCTAATCAAATTCTTTTTAAACAAGCGCTCAGACCCTCTCCCCTCACAAAAAAAACGTACGCCGCAGGAACAAGGTGGACGCATTCTTGCTTCCAAACCGAGCGCCGCTTTTGAGGAGGAGGAAACACACTAGATCACGCTCTTCAACGCGTAGCAAATACCAGGTAGGTGTCCCCTTAACATCCGTTGAATGTAATCGCAGTAATCCTTAATTTCTTTATGAAAACGAGATCGTGCATTAGTACTTGTGATTGTATAGATGTTTGATTAATGATGATACGTATATGTGATGAATTGCTTGTCCGTATATATGTACGATGCTATTTTCGTATGAAACTCGAAAAAGATTTGATTTTTTTTGATGTGCGTGTGAATACCAGATTCGTAGGAGGGAGTGTTTGTGCCGGCGACGTGTGGCCGGTGGTGGTGGGCTATGACCACGTGCTGTCGGATGGAGGAACAAGGGTGGGGGTGCGCTGGTCAAGGAGGGCTGTTGTGGAGGAGTGTGCTTGGGGAGAGGGGTGCTGAGGGGTGGGGCGGCTGGAGGAGGCTGAGGAGTGAGGGTGAGTCTAGGGGGTAGGGCTGTGCGTGGGTGGTGCGACTGGGGGTAGGGCTGAGGGGAAAGAGGGGTTGCAGGTGGAGGGGGGCTGAGGGAGGGGGTGCGATCTTGGAGGGGGAGCGGGGCTGAGGGAAGACGGCTGAGTGGAGAGGGGGCTGGGGTGGGGCGGCTGTCGGCTGGAAAGGTGGGGGCGTAAGTTTGGAGTTGCAGGAAAAGGAATTGAGAATTGGAGGTGTGAAGGAACGAAGAAGCTGGGGGTGGAAGGGAAAAAGGAAAAATAGAAAAAAAATAGAAAAGGAAAATGCTATGGGGACGGAAAAGCAAAGGAAAAGGTAAAAGAAAAGGGAAAAGGATAAGGAAAGTGAAAAAGGAAATGAAGGATTCCGTGTATGATTTCTGTGCATTCATGCATCACGACATTGCATATATGTTATGTTATGTTCCGTTCTGTTCTGATCTGTTAGGATATGCGAGACGTAAGTCGCATATCTGATCCTTTCCGTTCCGTTCCGTTCCATTCTGTTAGGACCCGGGGTCATGCATTGCACGATTAGATGAATGTTTCTGAGAAGGTAGGTTTATCATGCATCACGTATGTGACATTGCATTTCACGCTCATTTTGCACGATTATGTGTTTGACTGTTTTAAGAAGTTTTGACTGTTATACGTATTTGCGAAAACGTGGACAGTCTATTTTTGTATTAACGTACTTATATGTATTTCACTACCGTCCTAGCATGTATGATCTCTCAGGGACGATGCAGGCAGGGTACCTACTGAGTGACGTTTTTGTCGCTCACACCGTTCGTTTTGTTTTCTTGCAGATGATTCAGGGTATGACTACATATGGATTGGAGAAGATTCAGAGTGGGCTCATTGGGACTCATAGAGATTGAGTGGAGACTGATGATCAAGAATTAGAGAAGTTTTATTTTATTTATTATTTCATTTGAGGACTTAGCTTAGGGATTTCATTTTACGTACTTTGAGATGTCGATATGGGATTTTGACTTGCTGTTGACTTTATATGATTTTGGGGATTTTACTTTTGACTTAGGGTTTTGAGTTAATTTAATTCACATCCGCAATCGAATACTCTGTCGTTTTGTTAAGTGCAGGGGTTTCGTACAGACGCTTTGTATATCCCTTAGTGGAATACGGCGGGCGTACCGGTTCTGATCCTAGGGTTCAGAATGGGGCGCTACAGCATGATGGTGTCATATCTACACCAGGCAATCTTCCAAGGGCATTAAAGATAATTCTCAAAATGGAAGATGCCCTATAGGGGGCGGCCACATGAAGATAAAAAGAAGAAGTTAGTGCAAAGTGAGGCTAAGCAAGAACACATTTCTCTAAAGTGCAAAAAGATCTACTCCTTTCTTCTTCGTCTTTTCATTCTTCTTCTTCTTCTCTAAAGCCTATTGTTCATATATAGTAAATATTGTATAGGCTTTGAACATACCACAAAAACACATTCATTGTTGTAAAAAGTTGATCAAGGTGTGATCAAACCTTCATTCGATCAGTTGTGGTGTCCGTGATTCGTTTGTTCGTTTGTATTGTTTATAAAGGGGTGGAGTTGGTGTATAACTCTAGTCACTCTTGTAGTAAGGTGTTTTGGGTGTTTAGTGATAACCGAGGAAGGTGTCCTCGAAGACTGGAGTAGGTTGATTTAACCGAACCAATATAAAATCCTTGTGTCTTTACTGCACTTTACATTAAGTTTACAGCATTTTGCATCAATTTCATTGCGAAGGAAAAAATAGAAAACAAATTTCAAAAATCATAAAATTTTTCAAAAACATAGCCACGCATCCTAGTTTCATTTGGCGCAAGTTTCAACTCATTTGGATAAGTATAAGTCAGTCAAACTTGAATAGTTCTGAGACTAGTGCAATCTGATTTTCAGAGTTGCAAAGGTTGAGAACATCAACGTGATTGACATACTTCCCAAAAGAAATTTCAAAAACTGTTTAAACCCATTGAAATAAATATAGTGAGGGTGTTGTCATTAAATTTTCAGATCATTTGGAGTTATAAAATAATCGGAACAAATTTTGCAAGTCGGAATACGGTTTCTGGCACGTTCGTGCAATCTGACCAAAAACGTATTTTCAATGGGTTAGGAGTGGTATTTTAATTAGAAATTTTTAAGAGATACTTAGAACATCTGAGAGTAGATTCTCGCCAAATTTTATAATTTTTGGAGGTCTCTAACATGGTCTTTTAATTATTTTAAATCAGGATCTGAAAACAGGAACTGTTTACAGAAGTAGGGTTTTTGGGCCAAACATTTTTAAAAACAAGATTTTCCACACTCACTATTCAACCCCCCTTCTAGCGGTGTTATACGGGTCCTACATAGGTAAGTCATTGGCGTCATAAGATTCCAAGGTATCAATCTTTCTCTCAAAATAGTCTAACTGTACGTAAATATTATAATGAGATGTTAGATGACTTATGCTCGTACATTAAAGAACCCAAGGGATTAGTTATGCTTAGGTCCATTGTTGGTTTGAATAAAAACATTGCTGATAAAATGGTGCATGATAGCAAAAACACATAGAGAGTAAATTGGAACGTTAAGAATTCATGGATTGTGCTACGCCTTTTGGATTTAACTTGCATAATAATAAAGATTTTCATGATAAGTTTGGATCTTCTAGTAATCTAAATGTTATTGAAAATGATTTGAAAGTTCCTGCCCATGATATACATGAAGTTTCTAGTGATTTGTATTGAATATCATATTGCCGAAAATGAAGTGCATGAGCGGAAAGAAGAATTGCATGTTAAATTGCATAATTTTCATGAAGTTGTACATGACGTACCTACGGCTGCCTTTGAAATGGATGAGATTAAAATAGATTTGCATAAAAATGATGATAATGCATCGCATGATAATGTTGAACATGAAACTGAAATTATTGAAGGAGTTGATGGAAAATGTGTAGACAGATCTAAATCGTAAATGAGGAAGAAAGGCAAAAGAACAATACAAATATGTTTAATGTTTTAGTGCCTAATGCTTTACCATCTTTGTTTGCATACGAATTTCTATTATTTCATGTTCAAAAGGCTCAAGTGAAGAACGAAAATAACACATTCTTTGCGCCTACTATAACATCATCCTGCCATGTAAAGTCATAAACAATGTAAACACACATATGTGCCACAACAAAGTAACACAATTGTATGCGATTGCGGCATAATCTTTTCAAAAGCATTGGATTGCATTTGGGTATGTCTAAGCATTCCCATGGTGTTTAAAATTGTTTGGATTATCTATGTGTTTGATCCGATATCTTGGAAATACATGTATAAGTCTTTGTGTCATGAGTTTGTTAATGTACATAATGTATGTGTTAAAAGTTGTAGCTGTTGTACTCAAAGTTATATCTTAGTTTCCCTTTTTAAGAGAATAATTTGGTATGCAATTGTTTGACATGGAAACATTCCTCACACTTGCTGAAAATCAGCCACATGATGAGTTCATTTGTTTTCAATATGCTGCCATTTTTTGTGTATAGAAACGATTTGGTGTATGTTCTCATATATCCAATACACATTAGAAAGCGACAAAACAACTTCATCAAAAGCATGGAGTTCAAGGGAAAGTCTAAGTTCCTTTCAACCTTACCTTCAATATTTTCTATCATATTGATATTTGATCTAGGTGGAGTTTAGAATAATTTATCATATTTGTCTAGATTAGTTGTATGTTTTGTTTTTATGTTACAAGCATATATGAGACTGAATTCTCTTCTCCGTTTAGTACAGGTTTAGATTCCAAGATAAATCCTTTCGAGCGGGAAAGAATGATGAACAGGTGGAGTACAACCCACAAGTAGAAGACATATAGAGGGTTGCAGAGGGAGGACGCATGTCTGAGGAGACGCCAAAGGGTCCAGACACAAGAAGCAAATCGAAAGAACTGAAGCTGGACATATCTTGATACTTGCAGAACTTGTGCAACAACAAAAGGACAACATAGCTGATCATTGGTGCTATCTTTCAGAGTCAAAAACTCATACTTGATGACAGAATAAAGAGCATGGGATGCAGGGAGGGCTGGACACGACGTCTAGGCGTGTTCGTGTACTGGTCGTGTGTAAAAGATCTAGAATGGCCTAATTTTTGGCCGTCATGGCTTGCAGTTTTGTAATATATTCTAGAGTCCATTTAAAGATTTTAAGAATATTTTTAAACATTAAAAATGTTAGTTATAGGATAGGAAAATAGGATTTCCAATTTTAGGGAAAACGCCTAAGAAGTAGGGTTTTTTCACAGGATGATACTATCTCGGTATTTTGGTCATAACTCTGTCATACGACTTCTTTTTGAGGTGATTCAAAATGCTATGGAATCTAGAAATTTGGGGCTACAACTCTAGAAGACCTCATTGACAGATTCGGCCCCTAGATATTAAAAATATCACGTGCAAAGTTGATCAGATGCTGAGGGGATGAAAATACAATAGAAACCTATCCTATATCTTGTAAACTAGGTTTATCATTTGTAGGGCTGTATGTATACATGGTAAGACGCCTAAAAACTCATATTTTTGAATGAAAAGTCATAATTTTCGGCCAAAGTCTGCCTAGCAAGTTTCTACCTTGTGTTTACGTTGATCATCAAACAAAATTAGATTCTATATTAATGTTTTGAGCACACATTGCAGTGGAATCGAGTCCTTCCATCTTGAAGACACATATCTGTTCTTGAACCATGAACAAGCTTCAAGGTGGCGGATATTGCTCATTCCAAATGAGAAGAACATGATCGAGGGTGGTTTTCGATCCGTTCTTGTCACCACATAAGGTTTCTTGTGGAAGACACGATTAGAACGAAGGAAGGGTATGTTATTTTTGCGTGGCACACACATCAATAGGAGGGACAAGTTTGATAGTGCAGATTAGAACTCTACGATGACTTGTTTTTACCACATTGAATCTTGTTTGTAAGATCTCTATTAGCAGTAGGTTGGGTTCCCATCTCACGAAACATTCACAAATTTGCATATTTTTCAAGTGTTAGCATTTTCTCAAGTCGTTCCTTTATTCATTCTATCAACAATTGACTCAACAAAATATCTTCTTAGTCAATGAAGATTAACTAGAAACAAGCATGGAAAGACTGAGTTCTATTTTTATCAATCAAACCATCAAATGCAATCACAACATCCTTTTTTATGAACCAACTCACTCAACAAAAACAATCAACGTTAATTATAATCAGCTTTACCAGTGAGTTAATTTTACCAAAAAATGTCAACCAAGCAGAGTAAAATTCATTTCATATACAAACAGAAAGCATATCATACTCATATCATGCAAGCTAATTACAAGTGATAAACAAATATTTTAATAGTAGCTTTACTTTTACACAATCATAAAGGACAAAGATTCATATTTTTTTCATAAAAGCAAGTGAAAATTAATCACAAACTTCATTTCTTGTACTAACTTAACATTCATTTTATTACATGAGTACTATTAACTATACAACTCTAATTAGTCATCAAGTAATAAACAACAAGATATAGTATTATTCAACTCAAAAGTCTTTCATCAATGATCATTGATTTAACTCAATATATCACTTCGGATTTAACTCGAACAACTTTCTTATGATCAAAGATCCATAAGGAACAACCTTTTGATCTTCAAATAATACTATAGTTTTATCAAATCAAAATCCTTATGTTTTTTTAGTGTTTCATTTACATACTACACTAAATGCAAGTCTTACAACCATTAAACATGCTCATAATTCAAAATTATTGCTTGTTAATCAAATGACAAATGTCAGCTATTAACTCAAGAATTGATTTTATAATCGTGTCCAAATTAACCAATTGTTACTGTATATTTCTCAATTGCTATTGAAATATATTTTGTCAACAACTTTGTCAAAGAAATGCAACTCACAACCTTTATATAAAGTTAATCTAAATGCTAATATCGAAACCTTGTAATACATCTTAAATGATTTATAAGTTTTCCAGAAAACTCGTTTTAGCATATCCACTTAAACTTTGAATACCTAAGACATGCAAATCCTAGGACATATCTGTACCGTCATAAAATTGCACAATAACTAGTCTTATCTATTTTATTTTTGATAATAATCTCTATCCACAAAAGATGAAAGCAAACTATGAAATTTTTAATTCTTAGATTTTTCAATTACCGTAGAATGCTTTCAACATTATGCACAAATAGCATGCTTCACATTTTAACTTGTACATGAATTTGTCTTAAACATGAAATCCAAATTCAAATGATAGATTCATCTACAAACCAGATAACATGGTTTTAATGTAAAATCTTTACTAAAAATCAAACCAAATCATGTCATATATTTAATCACATCAAAATACATGCATAGATTTCTTCAAAAACCATAGAAAACATGTATTACATGATTTTAATCATCTTCTTTTTTATGTTAATAGTATTAGCATTCTCATCATCTTGTTTTCCATAGCACAACACAACTGAGTCAATCACACATAAGGACTAGATGCAAACCTTTTAAGAATCAAAAGATCATATAATTGGTACTAAAACATACAATATTAGCATTGTTTGGTAGCAACTCAGAAATCAATTCCTACATGCAATAGGAACAAAAAACACATGAAAGTTAACTTTAAGAGCTTTTTCAACTTTTCAAACTCTTGGGTTTTCGGTGCATCTCTCTCTATGGGAAACTCGTCTATAACATTTTACTCCTTGAAATTCAATAAATGAATATCTGCTAGTTACAATGAACTTTGTAAGCATAACGTCTAACATCTATTTTGTTATACCACCAACGAGATTTGCCTAATAAAACATGATGACCATAGTGGTCCTCTTACCTTTCACCAAGTTGGTATTCTCATTGATTTCTCCTAGTTGTGCATTGTCAAAGATTATGTTGATGATGTCTATGTTATATGTTCATCTCCTACTTTTAGGCTTTCGTTGGTTAACGCCAGAATCATTTCATACTTGGTCTTGTTTGAGTTTAAGCTTAATGTTGATAAAACCTGGCCACTTCTAGATGAGTGTTCCACAACCAAATGCCTAAAATACATTCCCTTGCATATACTCCTTATGGTTCTGAGCTTCATGTACGCCCTTCAGTTGAGCATCTTCCTTTGAGATCTTATTTTGCTAAACCTCAACATGTCTTCATAGATCTCCTTCATTTCTTAGCACTTTCTACGGTTTCTTTATGATATTTTCTTTGAACATCCAAACCCCAAAGCTTGTTGAATAGAGATTGAAGAGTGCCACGGAAATGACAACATAAACTCCTTCATAGGATTTGACTATCTCAAATCTATCATCTTCCACAACTTAAAATTGCTTTAAGATTGTTAGAAATTTAGCGTAGGAAGACATGGCAGATGATAAATCAATGATGAAATCACAATATACCTAAGTTAAAATACATTGGAATAGGAAGAGAACACTGAAGAAGCAATATTCATGTTTCATCAAACTTCCTTTGAGAATATACAAAATTGTAGGAAGATCTCTAAGGATATGATAATCAAACATAAGGAAGAGATAAATCCAGAAAATGAAATAGCTAATACATAACAAATGCTATTGTCCTTAAAGAAATATTTCCTCTACCATTGAGCAAGGTATACTACGCGACAGATGCTTCTCAAAATATAACGGCTTACTTCTTTTCGATTGCTCTATAAGAAGAAGTTTGAACTTGTATATTAGAAGTATTTAATACTAGAAGAACTACAAGTAAGAAATTCTATAGGTTTTTGCAAAGGACCCAAAAAAGGTTTTTCAAGGATCATTTCAAAGTATATAAAAAACTTGTCTTCAAAACCTTTTGATCCTTGTATTTATAGATTTTGATTCACAAGAAAAAAGTTTTTCTGACACATCTGCGTAAAATTTAACTTCTAAAGTTATTTTATGACCGTTCAAGATTGAAAGGAGATGTCTCTATATGTAAAAGTTACATCATTTCACCAAAAGACGGCATTTCTGTATCAACCTCTGAATTCCTTCGTCGAATGTTCGTAAATTGGTGTGCCACATGAATCTATATGTGCTTTTCCACTTCGAACTTTGAACCGCAAATGTAGAAGTCTCTATACGCAACAATGAATCATAGATTGCTGTAGCGCTCAGTCAGCCTCAAATTCTGTCAATGAAATCTGAATTCCTTTTTCGAACATTTGTGTCACCAAATTTTGACACCAAACCTTGAATTATAGGTTATGGTGACAGACCGAACTTTGAATTTCTAAGTATGCTGACAAAGTGAACCCTAAATTTCAAGGTGTTGTCAAAACTTATCCAAGCTATGATTTACTTATTTCTCAAATCAAACCTTGTACATGTTTTTACATAAATTTAGATCACTTTCTAAATCAATTTGATGTGCTTTTTTCCAACGGTAATAATTATTTGTGTACAACCATGTCTTGCGTTACATGTCACTTTTGAATTTGAATAAAAACTTAACATTGCTATTCTTAATCACTAAATTGGTATTGAGTGTTTTATACCATCAGACTCTTCTTACAACATTTGAAGTATATAGTAATAGAATGAAACACCCAACACTCTAGACTACAGAGTGAAAAAAAAAAGACAAAACAACCAGATCAACAAAACTCACGATTACATCACGATCAGATCAATCATCAATTAATGTGAAACTCCATTTCCAATTCGGGATGAATTTTTTTTTCCAGTTTTATGTGTACAATCTTCTTTTTTGATATATTCTTTTACATAGTTTTACATAAGATCTACTGAAACAATATGAAAACGCATGGAAAAAAAATCCGAAAGCATAAAACTGGTAAGAAGATTTCGTCATGCTTAAATCACGATAACAGGAATCACTCATTCAATCAACAAAAAACCTGCCATGAACGTTGAAACTAATTGTTGCAGGTTCAATTGAAGGCAAGAGACACAAAGAATCACAATTCGATCATAAATAGCATTGGAGCAACAGTAACCATTGGATCAAATAAAGGATCAAAGGCCAAGATACTGAGATGATGAGCTGGCAGTCCTTGTAGTGTCTGTAACTGCTTAGAGCTTGCAGATTCCGAAGAATCCTGAGTGGGGGTTGCGTCGGAGGAAGGGAACTTGGCTGGAGAAAAAGTGCTGGCGGGAGAGTTTAAACATGTAAAATGACTTTATTGCCCTTATTTTTACATTTGTGTAATGATAGAAAGTAAGGGTAGACTTGTGTTTTCACCATTTTTCTTCTTCCCTATCGATTTGAATGTATAAATTGGATCTGGGTTATTCTACAAGACCCGACGGATATAACACAAAAGTTTTTCCAATTTTCTTCACCAAATTCTCTCAATTTTATTTTAGTATATGTTGGACAGTGCACCTGCAGTAAACACCACTAAAGGAGGGTGAATAGTGGTCAGCAGAAATTACACTACTACCCTTGGTTAAAATCTCCTTTGAAAACAGAATCTGAGATCACATCAGATTCAGAACCCGTATTTAAAAAACTCAAAAATCCTTGTACACAACTCCATAAATTATGAAAATTTTCAGAACTTAACTTCAATGTCTTGACAAGACTCTGTCCAAATATTGACAAAAATAAGATCGTTGCCCCTTCAAACAAATAAAAAGATTCAGATGTTCAATTTGGACAGAATTGGACAGAATGTTACTGAAATTGTAAAACGTATTTCTCTTTGAATACTTAACCAAAAAGGTTGATCTTTATGTCAAACCACTCCTTAGGATGTCTAGTTTATTTTTCCAAAAGGCCTGACGTTAAACAATTCTTCATTAAAATAGAATTCAAATTTTCTCAAAACAGGTCAGATTGCAGTCAGACTGGAGCAGTTATCTTGCAACGACCGAAAGACTAACATTCCCTTGCTCAAATCAAGTAATTTTTGTTGTAAATAAAAGCTAACAGTCTGAAGTATAATTCCACCTATTTTTTCAAAACGTAAGAAATTGTGTAAAATCTGCAGGAAAAAACAGGCAGAAAACAATAAATTGTAAAAAAGATAAGAACACTAAAGATTTATCCTGGTTCGGTCAATGTGACCTACTCCAGTCCCAAGGAACACCTTTCTTTGGATTTCACTATGGTATGAACACAATTACAATAAGAACCAAGCTTGATCCTTGGGTTAAACATCAACCCTATTCAAGACTTGGATGAACACCTCTATGCAACTCTTGGTTGCAACACCTCTACCACCTGTTGATAAGCCTTATAGATTTGGCTAACCAATCTTACATATGAAACAAAAGAGGCTTGTATCTCTACAACAAATATCTCAAGAACACCTTAGCTACAAGGAATGAAACAATAATGAAGGGAAGAAGATAGCAAGACAATGAACTTCCAATTTTTCTTTGAAGTATATGTTCTTCTTCACCTTTGCCTCCTATTTATAGTGTGAAATAGGACTTGAAGATAAGAACTCCAATGTGTCACTATCTTCATTATCAAGTCCTAGTTGTGTTCACATCATTGGTCGGCCTCATAATCATCTTGTAAACTTGGTAAAATAGAGAAGAATTATTGGTCCACCTTGAAATTTAAGAATTGCCGATTTTTTATCATCAAAAATGACTTGGAATTTTCTTGAAAAATAAAGATAATACCAAGGGATAATACCACCAAGAAACTCTCAACTCCTTGACAAGATAATAGGGCATGTGAGGCTGGCTTTTAACTCAAAAAATCTGCCAATTCCAGCCATGTAGCCGTTGGCTACAATTGGAAAAATCCTAGTTGGCAACTTTTTCCAACTAGCTTGTTTTTGGTTGGTCCACTTGGCATAAAGTCAAAAAATGAGTATACCATCATTTCCACCTGTAAATACACTTTGGAGGCTTCTATATATGAATATCAAATCAGATTTTTGAAGAAGAAATCAACAAGTAATAGTTGAAAAGATTATGTCAACATCAAAATTCCCACAATTTCTCCTTATATGTTGTGATGAATTCAAAAACGTTTACACCTTTAAATTCTCTGTAAAATGATGATTAAGACTCTCAAATAACACATATATGAAGGTCTTCAAGAAAAAATTGAATGTGACATCAAATACCGTCACATATCCCGCTACTGTCGATAATGTCATCAAATGAGAGAAATAATAGAAAACCACCAAATAATCTTCAAGATAATCATAAATGAGCTTCAGAATGAAGATAATAACATACTCAGGAGATTCCTTGAGTAAAAATACCAAAACTACCCTCAGGGGTAAAATGACAAAAATACCCCTAGTGGGAGAAACCTCCAGAAAAGACCCGGATGGTGAGAAATAGATATAATAACATCTTTGGAATGATAAATAAGATGAGAATAAGTCCTTAAAATATTTTCACCATGTCATGTTCCTATAAAACTCAAAATACCAATTTTGCCCTTTTTGGTAAGTTGTAGAAACTTCCAAGGCACAATAGTCACAAGACATTTATAATCATCAAAGGCACATAATAACAACATGATAAACATATATGAATTATGTACAAATGAAAAAACCATTTTAACATATTTTAGAAAAATATTTCTAAAAACCCTAGACATCGATCGATCAAAGTACCTCAGCTTCAGAGATCGATGTCATACAGTCAATATCAGAGTTTGTCTCTGACCAACATCGATTGATCGAAGTGAGGGTTCGATGTACATCGATCGATCGATGTGTCTCGGGTTTGGAGATTGATGTCTCACAGTAAGGCCTTGGTTTTTCTCTGCCTTACATAGATCGATCGAAGTGCAACAACCTGAGAGATCGATATCATTTTTCTCTACTTTATCAATTTTTAATCATTTTTAACACCATGTGTGACATTTTTAAGTATTCACCACTTAAAATCATGACCTTGAAAATTATCCAAACATATTTCTCAACAATATATTCCTTGTTCTTGGCACTTTTAATTTCAGTAATCATTTTTGACATGGTATCAGAGTGATTCTTGGCTACTAATATGGTTATGGTGTTTGCTGATTGATTTTTGTTCATGTTCTTGAATTTGTTGATTGTAAATATGGCTTCAACTTCTGGAACTCAGAGAACTGGCTGATTACAACCAGCAGAAAATAATACTAGCAATCCGTACTACCTCCATCCTAATGATTGTCCAGCCATCATTCTTGCACAACCACCTTTGAATCCTCGATTTTCCTTTATGGAGTAGAATGTTTCAGATGGCGCTTCTTGTTAAGAACATGATTGGTTTGATTGATGATACAATTGACCGGCAAGCAGTGAATGATACAAAGTACAATGCCTGGAGGTAGGTGAATTCGATGGTGCACTCCTGGATTATGAATAGTGTGATGCCTTCTGTTGCACAAAGTGTGATCTCGTATGATAGTGCAGTGGAAGTTTGGGATGATTTGAATTGCAGGTATGGTACTGGAGATGCTTTTACACTTTCTGATTGCTTGAAAACTTTTACTATTTTAAGCAAGAAAATAACACAGTAAATGATTACTTCACCAAGGTGAAGGTTCTGTGGGAAGAGATGATGGCGTTAAGGCCTATCCCATGTGTACATGTCGAGGTTGTAGGTGTAATATTGGAATTCAATTGCGTGAATTTGTGGAGACAGATGTCATTAAGTTTCTAAAAGAATTGAATGAAGAATTTGAACCAATTAAGTGACAAGTGTTTTTTCACCTTTGCCTAAGATTGATGAGGTACTTCCTATGGCTTTGAAGTATGAAAGGAAGTTAACTGGCATGAATTCACAAAGTTCTTTCAATAATAATCCCACAGAACTTATGGCAAAATGGTATGATGGCATGAATATAGTTGCAAATGCTAATTCTTATGCTGGTAGAGGTGGAAACAATGGTTACAGGAGGGAAAGTGGAAGATTTTTCCTGATGGTAACATGAAATCATAATGCACACATTGTTGTATGATTAGACATGTTGAACAAAGATGTTATTGTAAGCATGGCTATCCTCTTGGTTTTAAAAGAAAGATTCAAGTGAATTTTACTGAGGCAGTTGATGGTGAGTGTAAGTCTATGCAGATGGATCAGGGGAATAAGGCATGTCAGGCACCTTTGCTTACAACAGAACAAACTCAAAGGCTTTCGGCATTTCTTGCAGTGAATGATGGAGATAAGAATGCCTTATCTCATGGATAGTTTGCTGGAAGCCAGGGTGCAGTGATGTCTGGCCTCTCAAATAATGATCAAGGTATGTGTTACCCTAATAATTTGAATATTTGGATTGTAGACTCAGGTGCTACTGATCATATAGCTTGTGACCTCAAACTATTCAATTCTTATAAGCCTGTTAAGCATGTATCTATTAGATTTCCAAATGATTTCTCAGTTTCTGCTAAACACATTGGAACAGTTATTATCAATCCATGCTTGACTATTCACAATGTGCTGTGAGTCCCTACTTTTGCTTATAACCTTCTCTCCATCAGCAAATTGCTCTCTATTCCTTCCATACTTATTCAGTTCTTGTGTAATTCTTGTATTATTCAGGAACGTGTATCCCTGAAGATGATTAGTTCAGCTGATCAACATAAGTGTTTGTTCTGCCTTCATGGCACTGCCAAGCAAGCCACTCAGTCTTCCACAAGTTGCTTATTAGCTGCTGTTCAATCCACAGATCCCTCTCTATTATGGTACTATAGACTAGGACATCCATCTCAATCTAGAATAAAAGAAATACAAAGGATGGATAGTTTTGTTTGTGGCCATAACACTTTTCATAAATGTACTCTATATCCTTGGGCAAAAATAAAGAGAAATTCATTTCCTATCTCCAAATCTACTTCTAAGCATCATTTTGATCTTTTACATATTGATATATGGGGTCCTTATAGGCACCTACTGTGCATGGTCAATGTTATTTCCTAACCACTGTTGATGATCATTAAAGATACACCTGGTTATACTTGCTGAAACAAAAATCAGAAACTAGACATATCATTGAAAGCTTTTGCCTATATGTCACAACACAATTTGCTGAATGTGTTAAATGCATAAGGACAGATAATGGTCAGGAGTTTAAGATGGACCATTTCCTTTTGACCAGGGGTATAATCAACCAAACTAGCTATGTCTACACTCCACAACAAAATGGAGTTGTTGAACGCAAACATCAACACATACTCAACACAGCTAGAGCTCTCAAGTTCCAAGCAAATACTACTATGTGCTATTGGGGGATTTTGCATCAAATATACAATTTAACTCATTAATATTCTATCCACTCTATTACTCAAACAATAGACACCATATCAACTTTTTTGGAGCCAATCCTACCTACCAGAACCTCAAGGTCTTTGATTCCTTGGCTTTTGCTAGCAATTCCTCCCCTCGCGAAACCAAGTTTGACTCCAGAGCCATTTCTTTTGTTTATCTGGGTATACCTCATCAGACTAAGGGGTATCTTCTACTCAATCAGAATAATAAAGATATTTTCATTTCTAGAGATGTTCAGTTCTATAAACTTATATTTCCCTTTGCTTTTGTTCTTCCTACTACATCATCGCCTTCTCCTCTTCTTATTGTTTCTTTACATGACCTTATACCAACCACAGCTTCTTCTCCTTCTGTTGCTTCATCTTCTACTTCCACTTCGGTTCCCATG
Source organism: Eustoma russellianum (assembly GCA_036186865.1). Classification (NCBI taxonomy): domain Eukaryota; kingdom Viridiplantae; phylum Streptophyta; class Magnoliopsida; order Gentianales; family Gentianaceae; genus Eustoma; species Eustoma russellianum. The sequence goes on from AP025053.1 coordinate 8,547,965, forward strand.
ACACCTCAATCTAATCCCATACTAGCTTCTTCTCCTGATGTATCTGGTGATCTTTCTGCATCCTCATCTATTCCCTCTACTTCTACTTCAATTCCATTTCCTTTGGATGATCATCCTTGCACTAGCATTGAGATTCATCTACCCATTGTCCCTAATGTCACGTCTGAGTCTGATACCTCTAATAGAGTAAGACACCCTCCTAAATGCTTACAACAATACTATTGTGGCCTTATGTTTGCTTCTGTTCCCTCCATTCCTCCTTCTGTTTCTTACCCAATTGAGGATTACATGTCTTCTGATTCATTAACACCTGATCACAGATCCTATGCTCAAGTATTAGTGTGCAACAATAACCAAGATCTTACCAAGAAGCAGGCAAATTTGTTCACTGGTAAAAAGCAATGTAGATAGAGTCCGTTGCTCTGCAGGCCAATCACACCTGGTCATTGGTTCCCCTCCCTGCTGGAAAAACGCCCATTCGATGTAAATGTGTTTATAAAGTTAAATCCAAGTGTTATGGCAGTGTTGAGAGGTACAAATCAAGGCTAGTGGCAAAGGACTACATTCAGCAACTCGAAATTGACTACATAAATACCTTTTATCCTGTTGCTAAGCTCACTACAGTCGGATTGCTTTTAGCTGTGTCTTCTTTGCAACACTGGCATGTGCATCAGTTGGATGTAAACAATTCTTTCCTACATGGTGACCTAAGAAAAGAGATTTATGAATTCACCTAATAGGATTTCTGCATCCTACACAGTCTACAGGCTATATAAATCTCTCTATGGCCTGAAGCAAGCTAGTAAGGAATGAAACTTAAAACTCACACATTTTCTATTGAATCAAGGTTGTGCTCAATCTAAACATGATTATACCATGTTCACTAGAAGAACATCAGATGCTTTCTTAGTTATTTTAATCTATGTTGTGATATCATTGTTGCTGGTAATTCTCTGCTTCTGATCAATCAGATAAAGGAGGCTTTGCATCAAGCTTTTCACATCAATGATTTGGGTCCTCTAAAGTATTTCTTGGCATTTAGGTGGCTGGGTCGTAGGGGGAATTATGATCTTTCAAAGGAGGTATGCATTGGAGTTGGTCGAGCAGGCAGGCTTCTTAGGCATTAAGCGAGCTAAAAGTCCAATGGAACAAAATTTAAAGCTAGCACATGGAGACTCTACACTTATATCAGATGTTCTAACCTTCCAGGGTATAGGAGGCTCATTGGTAAGCTGTTGTACGTTACTATAACCAGACTTGATATTGCTTTTGAAGTACAACAGTTGAGTCAGTTTCTTGACACACCTACTAAGCTAAACTTTAAAGCAGCACATAGATTGCTTAGATATTTGAAAGGTAAATCAGGACCAGGATTGTTCTATCCTAGCACAGGCAAATTGGAGTTAAAGGGCTTTGCTGATTCAAATTGTGTAGGCTGTGTTGAGTCTCAAAAGTTAGTCAAAGGATACTGTATGTTTTTTGGTGATTCTTTGGTGTCTTGGAAGGCCAAGAAGCAAATCATTGTATCCAAATCCTCATATGAAGCAGAATACAGGGCTTTGGCATCGGCAACATATGAGGTCCAATGGCTTTTATACTTGCTCAATGATTTAGGCATAAGGCACTCTAAAGCTGTTGAGTTGTTCTGTGACAATAAGAGTGCAATTTACATTATGATGAATCTGATGTTTTATTAAAAAGCAAAACATATAGAAATTGACAGTCACGTTGTAAGGGATAAGTATCAGCAACGGTAATCATTCCTATACCAGTCAAAACTGAGTAGCAACTGGCAGATGTCTTTACAAAGGCACTTGATTTGCTGACACTTCCGAACCTAACTACTGCTATGGGTATATGCAATATTTTCAGCACGTCAAATTTGAGAGGGGGTGTTGCAGGATTAATTGAAGGCAAGAAACACAAAGAAGTACAATCCGAGCATAAGTTACATTCGAGCAACAATAACCATTGGATCAAATAATGGATCAAAGGACAAGATACTGAGATGATGAGCTGGCAATCCTTGTAGAGGCTATAACTGCTTGGAGCCTGCAGATTCCGAAGAATTCAGATTGGAGGTTACGTTAAAGGAAGGGAACTTGGATGGAGAAGAAAACGTGCTGGCAGGAGAGTTTTAAACTTGTAAAATGACTTTATTGCCTTTATTTTTACGTTTGTGTAATGATAGAAAGTAAAGGTATAAGTGTATTTTCGCCATTTTTCTTCTTCCCTCTCAATTTGAATATATAAATTGGATCCAAGTAATTTTGCAAGACCTAATGGATAGAACACAAAAAGTTTCCAATTTTGTTCACCAAATGCTCTCAATTTTATTTCAGTGTACTTCTTGTTCTTGGCACTTTTGATTTCAGTAGTCAATTTTGACACTAATCAAAGAGGATGGAAGGTCGTGGTCCGGATCTATAGGACCTGTAAGGCACCACTAGAAGGGAGGGGGGTTGAATAGTGGGTGTGGAAAATTTTGTTTTTAAAATATTTTGAACCAAAGACCCAACTTCTGAAACCGGTTTTTGTTTTCAGGACATGTTTTGCAACGTTTGAAAAACTAGGTTACAAGCCTTCACAAATTCTGAAATTTTGAGAGAATGTAGTCTTAGATGTTCTGAGTATCTCCTAAAAATTTCAGATCAAAATTCAACCTTTAACCCTTTGAAGAATCGTTTGTGGTCAGATTGCGCATATCTGCCAGAAACGATAGTCTGATTTGAAAATTTTATTCCGATTAAACCGTCGCTCCAAATTGTCTGAAACATTAATGACAAACCCCTTACTATATTTATTTAATTGAGCTGAAACAATTTTGAAAAATTCCTTTGGAAAGTGTGTCAAATACGTTCAAATTCTCAACCTTTGCAACTCTGAAAATCAGATTGAACTAGTCTATGAACTATTAACGTTTGAATAACTTATACTTGCCCAAAAGGGTTGAAACTTACGTGAAATGAAACTTAAAATATGTGGATATGTTTCTAGAAAGTTTTGTGATTTTTGAAATTCCTTCGATATTTTTAAGATCACGATGAAATAGATGCAAAGTGCAGGAAACTGAAAGTAAAATGCTGAAAGTAATAACACCAATAATTTTATACTGGTTCGGTTAACACAACCTACTCCAGTCTTCAAGGACACTTCCTCGGTTATCACTAAACAAAAAAACAACTTACCACAAAGGGTTGCTGGAGTTACACACCAGCTCCAACCCTTTACAAACGATACAAATAATCACACCTTTCACGAACATCACCACCGAACGAAAGAAGGATTGGTCACACCTTGATCAACCTTTTAAACAATAAGCGTGTATGGTGGTCTATACAAAACCTATTCAATATATTTGAATATAAGAACAATAGGCTTGAGAGAGAAGAAGAAACAAAGGTAGAAGAAAAAAGTGGAAGACACTTTTTGCACTTGAGATAAAATGAGAATTGTCTTGTCTTTGAATGGCTCTTTTATCTTCCTTTTATTTGCTCTTGGCCGCCCCCCTTAGGAGAAATCCATCTTGAAAATTCTCTTTAAAGTCCTTGGAAGAATTCCTTGTATAGATGTGAAATCAACTTGCTTACTTGGCATAACTTGATTGGATGATTGTCTTGGCCTTGCTTACTTGGCACTCCTTGATTGGATGAGATTTGCCATCATTTGATGACTGTACAAATCGGAAAATTAAACTTAAAACATGTGCCAAATTAGTGTTTAAAACATTGCCAAATATCACATAATTAATCCCACAGAATTTGACAAGAAAATTGTCTTCATTTAGCTCCAAACATCTGCCCACCATATGCAACACATGCTGAAATTTTCACCATGTGTAATATTCTAAATATGTTCAAATTATTTCCATATTGGTATTACATCAATCCCTTGAAAATGCAGAAGCAAATATGTTAAAATCAAGACCAAATTTTCGGCCATTACTAATTCACACATGCTAAATTTTCAGCATGTGTTATATATGTGAAAGTTTGAAATATTACCTTGTGTAGCTCCCTCTATTATGTCACTAACCTTGTGTAGTCCATTCTTGACCAATCAAGATGCCAACTAAGCTCCACATAGTCTCCATCAAGGCTGAGTAGGCGTGTATACTGAGTTTGAAGATGTGCTAAAATTATTTTTGTAACTTTTATAAAATAGTGCACAATAATCATACACATATGGTATAAAATCAGCCCTAATTTGAATATTCTAGAACACTTTGATATGTATTGAATATGTAAAAAGTTTCCAGATACATGTTACATGTCATGCCAAAAACCTTCCATGTGATGTGTTCGAGAAAACCGAATTTTCGACTTTTGTAAATTACACGATTTTTCTCCAATTAAATTCAAACTTTTTACACATGTTATATATATTATGTCACACAAAATATACATAGAATAACATGAATATTCAGATCTAAAGGCTGAAGTAAGTGGCGCCCCATGTGCTTTAAACTTTGAATTTGAAATCTCCACAATTTTGCTTTAATTGGGGATGATTTGTGTGTGCCAACATGGAATGATTTTATGGCTGAATATACCATGTAAGCCACGAAAATTGTCGCCATTTTTGAATTGTAAGGGCTGGCCATCTATATATGGCAAGTACGTGACACATTGGCGAAGTTTCGGTAGTCACCCGATACGACAATTTTTTGTTTACAACATTGTAACGTGTCATAATAATTTTGTCATCACCAAAACTTATATCATATGATATAAGACCTGAATATACTCATAAATATGAGGTAATTATAGTGGTGTGACGTTAATGTACGTTCGTAAAATATATAACGTGTCTGTAGTACGTCGGAATATATGTGGATAGTGACTTTTAAAAAAATCTGAATATATATATATATATAAACGAGTTATAAGAGGTGGGAGAAGACTTTCCATTCTTCAATTTGTTGCCTTTATGCCTTTTCCAAATATATCTCCATTTAATGAACTACTTAGTTCATTTAACTAAGTACTTCACTTAATAAACTAGTTTAGTTCATTAATGGTGGCACCTGAAAATAGTTCAAGCACAACAAATGTTTGTCATTTGATGTAAGCTTTAAAGCTTCATGGCTTGTTAGTACGACAACATTATATATAAAGTATATAAGGCAAGTTTGTTGCAAAAAACATGTCAAGTCATGAAATATCTCATGCATTTCTTTAGCACGCATTATTTAAATCATGCATTTTGTGACTCACTCAAACCCCTTTTTCTCAACAATCTCCCCCTTTTGATGATTTACAAAATAACCTAAGTTCATGATTTAAATTTTGTCGCTCCCCCTCAAATCGTGCACAAATTCAAATTTTGAATTTTGAATTTTGAATTCTCTCTCCCTTGATTTATGCAATCAATCTCTCTCTCTCCCCCTTAAATCATGCATTCTCTCCCCTGTTATTTTGGAAATAAAATCAAAAGTGCATATAAGAAAGAAGAAAAAAAACTCATGCATTTCGATTTCGTTCTTAAGGGTTATTCATTTAACCCTTTGCAAGTGTCCGTTTTGGTATCCTAATTTGGGTGACCTTTCTAGGTCTTCCAAAAGTTGAGAAGGGAGATGAAGATGAAATATAATAGACGTTTGGTGCAAATCTGTTTGGCCTTTGCCCGACAATACCATCATACACATAGTATGATGCTTGTATTTGATAAGAATTTCGGTTTGCATGCACGGGGCGTGATAGATGAATTTTTATGATATGGATATCTCATATGCATCAGTGGCTTCTTTTCATACTTGTACGGTGCAAAATTATATCTCATATGATATGAAGATGAAGCACGTTGAAATGACATATGGGGGATCTAGGCGTCTTCTTAGGCGCCACATATGTCTTAGACGCATCTATTTTCTTAGCCGGAATGAATTTGGTTTCCTTATTGTATCCTAATCCGGTTTTATCACTATCATGCTTTTGTGACAAAATGATACAATCTAGCATGTTAGTTCCCATGTCAAATTGTTTCATCATTTTCTCTAAATCCGTATTCCTTGATTTCAAATTTGAAATCTCGGATTTCATTTCATTGTTTTGTTTCGTTAATGATGTGACCTCTGATTTTGATGCATTGATTATGCAAGACGACTCTTCTTTTGAATCGTTTAATTGAGAAACAAGGTTCATGTTAGAAGATTCTAACAACTTCTTGTCTTCAATTAATCGTTTCTTTTCTTTTGCAAGAGTCTTTGAGAACTTATGCAACTCTAAATATTGACTAAATAAATCATCATAAGAACATTCAGAATCAGAATCAGAGTCGGAGGATACCTCATTCGATGCCTTAGATGTAAAGCATACTTGTGCCGTTTGTTCTTCTGTATCAGTCTCAGAGTCAGATGTGTCACTCCAAGTGGAGGCTTTGAAGGCTCTTCTCCTTTATTTAGGTTCTGAGACGAGTCTAGTTTTGATCCGATCCTTGTCAAGGTATTTGTTCGTTTGTTTGTCCTCGTTCGGGCAGTCATATGACAAGTGTCCAAGTTTTCCGCATTCATAGCACTTTACGTCTTCATTATTTTTATTTCTATGATCCTTAGATGAAGTAGGCTTATGTTTGTTTTTAATCGATTTTCTGAAGATCTTTCTTAATCTTTTATCCATCGTGATTAAATCTTCATCATCGAAAATTTGTGTCACTATCCTCTACACGATCATAAGAAGTAGAAAAGTATTCATTTGATTTAAACGCAATAGCCTTATCATGTTTAGAACTAAATTCGGAATTTCTTAAAGTGAGTTTTTTTTCATATACCTTTAATGATCCGATCAATTCCTCGATTTTTATCGATTTAGTATCCTTACTTTCTTCGATTGTAGTGACTTTTGAATCCCATTCCGATGGGAGACTCCTTAACACATTTTCAACCTTTTCCTGTGTAGAAAAAGCTTTGCTAAGAGACTCAAGAGAGTTATAGATGTTAGTCAATCGTAAATCCATGTCAACAATAGACTCACTTGGCAATAATTTGAAAGACTCAAGTGTGGACATAAGCATATTAATCTTAGACTCCTTTACTCGGCTAGTCCCTTCATGTTTCATCTCACGAATTTTCCACATCTCTTGAGCACAAGAGCAATTAGGTACGTAACTCGATTCACTTTTACTTAGCCCATTTAGAAGTAGTTGCATGGCTTTAGCATTCATACTCAACTTCTTTTTATCATCACTAGTGTATTCTTGTTTCGTTTTTATAATCTCTAGTGTGACACCATCCACAATAGGTAACTTAGATGGAACTAATGGATCGTCTTCTATAATAGACTACAAATCAATATCAATAGCCATAAGAAAGAGTTTCATTCTAAGTTTCTATTGGATAAAGGACTCACCAACAAAAACAGGAGGCCTTACAGTTGACATTCCTTCTTGCACGGTTTTGTAGCTAGTGGTTGCCATCTCACTAAGATCGTTTGATCTCCTTGTCGTGAGTGTGTCTGGCTCTAATACCACTTATATTGCCTGCAAGGCACCACTAGAAGGGGGGAGGGTTGAATAGCGGGTTGGGAAAATTTGGTTTTTAAAATGTTTTTAACCAAAAACCCAACTTCTGAAAACGGTTTTTGTTTTCAGGCCCTGTTTTGCAACATTTGAAATACTAGGTTACAGGCCTTCAAAAATTCTGAAATTTGGATTGATTTTAGTCTCAGATGTTATGAGTATCTCCAAAAAATTTCAGATCACAATTCAACCTTTAACCCTTTGAAAATTTGTTTGTGATTGTGCAAATCTGCCAGAAACAGTAGTCTGGTTTGAAAATCTTATTCCGATTAAACCGTGGCTCCAAATGGTCTGAAAATTTAATGACAAACCCCTTACTATATGTATTTAATTGGGTTGAAACATTTTTAAAAAATTCTTTTGGAAAGTATGTCAAATACATTCAAGTTTTCAACCTTTGCAAGTCTGAAAATCAGATTGCACTAGTCTCAGAACTATTAACGTTTGAATGACTTATACTTATCCAAAAGGGTTGAAACTTGCGCTAAATGAAACTTAAAATGTGTGGCTATGTTTTTGAAACGTTTTGTGATTTTTGAAATTCGTTTGATATTTTTAAGATTACGATGAAATAGATGCAAAGTGCACGAAACTGAAAGTAAAATGCTGAAAGTAATAACACCGAGACTTTTATACTGGTTTGGTTAACACAACCTACTCCAGTCTTCGAGGACACCTTCCTCGGTTATCACTAAAAAAAATAACACCTTACCACAAAGGGTTGCTGGAGTTACACAACAACTCTAATCCTTTACAAACAACACAAGTAATCACACCTTTCACGAACGCCACCGAACGAAAGAAGGATTGATCACACCTTGATCAACCTTTTACAACAATAAGCTTGTATGGTGGTCTATACAAATCATATTCAATATATTTGAATATAAGAACAATAGGCTTGAGAGAGAAGAAGAAAGAAAGGTAGAAGAAGAAAGTGGAAGACACTTTTTGCACTTGAGAGAAAATGAGAATTGTCTTGTCTTTGAATGGCTCTTTTCTCTTCCTTTTATTTTCTCTTGGCCGACCCCCTTAGGGCATTTCTCCATCTTGAAAATTCTCTTTTAAGTCCTTGGAAGAATTCCTTGTATAGATGTGACATCAACTTGCTTACTTGGCACAACTTGATTGGATGATTGTCTTGGCCTTGCTTACTTGGCACTCCTTGATTGGATGAGATTTGTCATCATTTGCTGACTGTACAAATCTAAGAATTACACTTAAAACATGTGCCAAATTAGTGTTTAAAACATTTCCAAATATCACTTAATTAATCCGACTAAATTTGCAAAGAAAATTGTCTTCATTTAACTCAAAAAATCCGCTCACGATATGCAACAGATGCTGAAATTTTCAGCATATGTAATTTTCTAAATATGTTCAAATTATTGCCATATTGGTATTACATCAATCCCTTGAAAATGAAGAAGCAAATATGTTAAAATCAAGACCAAATTTTCGGCCATTACTAATTCGCACATGCTGAATTTTCAGCGTCTGTTATATGTGACATAGTTTGAAATATTACCTTGTGTAGCTCCCTCCATTATGTCACTAACCTTGTGTACTCCATTCTCGACCAATCAAAATGCCAACTAATATCTACATAAGCTCCATCAAGGCTGAGTAGGCGTGTATAATGAGTTTGAACATGTGCTGAACTTATTTTTGTAACTTTTATAAAATAGTGCACAATAATTATATACATATGATATATTCCAATCAGCCCTAATTTGAATATTCTAGAACACTTTAATATGTATTTAATATGTAAAAATTGTCTAGATACATGTTACATGTCATGCCAAAAAAGTTCATGTGATGTGTTCGTAGAAAACAGAATTTTAGACTTTTGTCGATTATGCGAGTTTTCTCCGATTAAATTCAAAGTTTTTGCACATGTTATATATATTATGTCACACATGATATACATAGAATAACCTAAATATTTAGATGTAAAGGCTGAAGTAAGTGGCGCCCCATGTGCATTAAACTTTGAATTTGAAATCTCCACAATTTGACCTTAATTGGGGGTGATTTGTGTGTGCCAACATGGAATAATTTTATGTCTGAATATACAATATAAGCCACGAAATTTGTTGCCATTTTTGAAGTGTAGGGGCTGGCCATCTATATATGGCAGGTACGTGACACGTTGGCGAAGTTTCGGTAGTCACCCGATACGACAATTTTTGTTTTACAACCTTGTAACATGTCATCAAAATTTTGTCATCTCCAAGACTTATATCATATGATATAAGACCTGAATATACTCATAAAAATGAGGTAAGTATAGTGGTGTGACGTTAACGTACGCTCGTAAAATATATAACGTGTCGGTAGTACGTTGGAATATATGTGGATAGTGCCTTTAAAAAATCTGAAAATATATATATATATATATATATATATATATATATATATATATATATATATATAAACATGTGATAAGAGATGGGAGAAGACTTTCCATTCTTCAATTTGTTGCCTTCATGCCTTTTCCAAATATATCTCTATTTAATGAACTACTTAGTTCATTTAACTAAATACTTCACTTAATGAACTAGTTTATTCATTAATGGTGGCACCTGAAAATAGTTCAAACAAAACAACTGTTTGTCATTTGATGTAAACTTTAAAGCTTCATGGCTTGTTAGTACGGCAACATTATATATAAAGTATATAAGGCAAGTTTGTTGCAAAAAATGTGTCAAGTCATGAAATATGTCATGCATTTCTTTAGCACGCGTTATTTAAATCATGCATTTTGTGAATCACTCAAACCCCTTTTTCTCAACAAGATCTGGGACGGCAAAAAAGGACCACACAACACATGATAAAAAGGGAAAGCTGTGAGATAGGATGAAAGATGATCCGTTAAAGGGCGTAAAGCTAGATGAAAGATGGTAATATTCATCATGCGAGTGATGAAATCCAAAGTCAGAAGATGGATGGGTTGAGCGTGGGTGCAATTAAAAGGAGTTATTGAACATTTGAAAGAAATATATACATCCATCTTCTGTGGGGAAAGTTTTTATATTGGGGGTCTAGCATTCGTTGAAGTGTTAAGAGCAGCAATGGTGCTGCAATGCCTATGGTGCTACAAGCCTGAGATCACTAAGTGCAACAAACTGTATAACCAAGAAAGCACAATCCGTATGATGCAGTGGAAGAGACGTTGGATGGTTTAGCAATGAACGACGGAGATGGATCAGGGAGCTTAATTTGCTTCGACAAATCAAGAAAAAGAAGCTGCAGTTGAAGAGCTGGAAGCGATTGCAACTGAAAGGCTGCAACCGTTTAGGAAAGGCTGAAAGTGACCATTTTGTCCTTTGTTGTATCGCTTAAGTAGATATTTAGTGAAGACAATGTAGTAATTTCACATTGTATTCATATTTCCCGCCTTCATTATTCTTCATGAAGAAATGTATATGAAGGAGAGGAATTAAGTCAAACACTGCGTCCTCTCTACAAATTCTGATCAATTTAACTCACTTGAATTTTTTGAATGCTTCCATCTTATCTTCTTGTTCTCTCTCTTTATCTCTTCAAGTTGTTTTGTTTCTGCAATTGTGCAGACTTGTATATTAGATGCAAATTAGTCATAATTGTGCTTTAGATGAATTTTGGCATGGTATTAGAGCTTGATTGATGAATTTTGGCACATTCATGTATTTTAATTCTTCTATTATGGAAAACAATCAACCTTCACCCTCTGCACACAATTAAACTGCAATTACGGATCCAACGGATGATCCTTTCTACTTACATCCTAGTGATAGTCCTGCTTTGGTACTGGTACAACCTTTACCGGATGGAAATAACTACCATGGATGGAGTAGAATAATTCCCAGAGCCTTGGAGTCCAAGAAAAAAGTAGATTTTCTTGATGGAACTGTGGTAAGACCCCTTGAAAATAGTCGAAGGTTTAATGCATGGTCTAAGGCAAATAACATGGTTGCTTCTTGGTAGGTAAACTTTGTTATCCCTAATATTGGTCAAAGTGTTATATGGATTGATAATGCTTTTGATATTTGATCAGATCTTAAGTTTAGATATGGCAATGCAGATGCGTTAAGGGTATCAGATTTACAGGATAAATACTTTGCTGTTAAACAAGAAAATTTGTTTGTGACGGAATACCATACCAAGCTCAAAGTGATTTGGGAAGAACTGTCTATTTTAAGGTCTATCCCGGTATGTTCTTGCGCTAGATGCACTTGCAATCCATCGACGTAGGTGAGAAAACTCATAAAAAATGATTATGTCATCAAGTTCCTGAAAGGTCTTAGTAATGAATATGAGGTGGTCAAGTCACAGATTCTTCTTACTAGTCCCCTACCCGATATCAACACAGCATTTGCCATGGCTATGAAGTTATAGAGGAAACTGTTGTATGGTAATAATCAAGTGCAATTCAGTAATAGTCCAACTAGTTTGATTAATCACAGAACTCATTCACCATCATGAATCTTGCCCACATTAGGGCCAGTTCTAGCAGCACTAGGGCCAGCAGGAGGTGGTTACAGAAGGGAACCACAAAGAGGATATAGTCAGTCGGGTTTCAAACGTCCATTTTGCACATTGTGTAACACACCACGACACACTGTGGATAAATGCTATAAGAAGCATGGATTTTCATCTGGCTTTAATCATAGACCACAAGTGAACTATGTCAACGATGATTAGGAGTTCTGTCGACAAGGTGCTATCTGTCAGCCTAATGTTACCCTTCTTTACAAGATAGCATCTGGAGCCACAAATCATATTTGTTGTAGCCTTTCTTTGTTTGATTCCTTTCAACTAGTACATTCTTTACATGTCACCCTTCTTAACAATCAACTTGTTGAAGTGTCACATATTGGAGTTGTTACTGTCAATCCCTTACTCATACTTAAAAATGTGTTGTTTGTACCTGAATTTTCTTTTAATCTCATTTCCCTCAGTAAGCTTGTTCTATCAGATAAATATGAGATACTCTTTAAGTCTACAAGTTGCTTGGTTCAGGAACAAATTAGCAAGAAGATGATTGGTTCAGCTGATTTGCATCAAGTTCTTTACTATTTACACAGTCTACCCACTCTACCATCAGCACATTCAGCTTCAACACATTCAGCCTCACATCAACCTATTCAACCTCCTTTCCGGTATTCCAAAATGCTTCTTTTGCATTGTAGGCTGGGCCACTTGAGTGAATCAAGACTAAAAGAGATCCATAGAAGGGATTCCAAGGTCTCCACAACTGATTGTACTTCTGATTGCCTTGTATGCCCATTAGCTAAACAAAAACAGAATCCATTTCCTATTTCCTCTTCTATATCCAAAACTCCCTTATGGGGGCTATAGGCATTGTACAATGTATAAACTGAAATATTTCTTGACTACAGTTGATGATGTCTCTTGATATTGCTGGATTTATTTGATGCAAGCTAATTCTGATATTGAGCATATCCTAAAGAGCTTCTGCAAATATGTCCAAGTACAATTTGACATCATGTTAAAATAATGCGTTCAGACAATGGACAAGAATTTAAGATGACCCAATTCTATGCTTCTGAGGGAATAATACATCAAACTGGGTGTATACACACTCCACAGAAAAGCAACAGCACTGTATAGTGAAAACTACAGCACTTGCTCTCAGTTGCCAGAGCCTTAAAACTCCAATCCTATCTGCCTCCTAGCTATTGGGGTTTCTGTGTTCAGCATGCAGCTTACCTCATCAATATCTTACCTACACCTTTACTAAATAACTCTACACCACATGACCTGCTGTTTAAAAAGGCCCCTGATTATCAAATCCTGAAAGTATTTGGGTGTTTGGCATTTGGTCTCAATACTCAACCACATAAAGAAACGTTTGCACCAAGATCAAGTAAGAGTGTCTTCCTGGGAATGTCTCTTAATACTAAAGGCTATATCCTACAACACTTGATCAAAGGACATGCACATTTCCAGAGATGTTGCCTTTCATGAATATACCTTTCTCTTCCATTCAGCATCTCAGGTTGAGTTACCCTACTATATGCTCAGATGTCATTGCAGAACCACCTGCCACATTGCCATTGTCTCCCAACATTACCTCATCCTTGCCAGTCATGTCTTCTCCTTCAGCTTCCCTTAATGACTCATTCATTTTCCAAGAGATTACTGATGCACCACATATTGGCATCTCCTCCATCACCATTGACTTACCACTTATCAGCCTACCAATACTTCTAACACTCGACCTATAAGAGAAAAGGGGCCTCCTTCTTACCTTCAGCAATATTACTGCAACCAAGTCACTGCCTCCAACCCTCACATGTGTTCTCCATACACACTTGAAAACTTCTTCAGTCTTGCATCTTTGGCTCCACACTACAAACCATATGTTTAAATCTAAGCTTGCATTTGAAGCCTTCTTCTTATGTAGATACAGCAAGATCACTACAATGTCAAGCTGCTATGGATGCTGAATTACCAGCATTGCAAGATAATCATACCGAGGAGATTTTTCCACTACCTCTAGGAAACCAACCAATTGGGTGTAAATGGGTTTACAAGGTTAAACTGAAGCAAGATGGAATTATAGAGAGAACAAGGCAAGGCTTGTTGCAAAAGGCTACACTCAACAGTATTGGGTGGATCACCAAGAAACCTTCTCACTTGTAGCCAAAATGACAACTGTGAGAATGATCATAACATTAGAAGCACACCAAGGATGGCACATTCAGCAGATCGATGTCAATAATGCATTTTTTCATAGAGATCTTCATGAAGAAATCTACATGTTGCCCCCTCTTAGACTTGAACTACAGAAACAAAATCTGGTGTGCAAACTTCAGAAAAGCCTTTATGGTCTAAAACAAGCGAGCAGAGAATGGAATGCCAAGCTTACACAGTTTCTATTGGCTCAAGGTTTTGTTCAGTCCAAGAATGATTATACTCTTTTCATCAAGTTCATAGGCTCTGCTTTACTCATTGTTCTTGTATATGTAGATGACATTGTAGTTGCTTGCTCAAATTTGCATGCTATCTGTCAGATCAAGGCATCTTTGCATTCAGAATTTTAAATTAAGGATTTAGAGGATCTTAGATACTTCCTTGGTATAGAAGTAGCTAGGTCCCAAGAGGGGTTACTTATTAACCAAAGGAAGTACACACAGGATTTACTTTAAGAAACTGGATTCCTTGCATCCAAGTCAGTTAAAAGTCCTATGGAAAGCACCATGAGGCTGACTCACAATGATGGCCCTTTGCTTTTAGACAAGGAACAGTGCAGGAGTCTCATAGGAAAATTGATTTACTTGACCATTACAAGGTCTGATATATCCTTCACAGTACAGCAGCTAAGCCAGTTTCTAGATTACCCTACATAGAACCATCTCAAATCAGCCATAGATTGTTAAGATACTTGAAAGGAACAGTGGGTCAAGGGCTTATGTTTCCAGGTATAGGTGAGCTGTAGTTAAGAGCTTTTACAGACTCAGACTGGACAGGCTACAATGAAACCATGAAATCTTTTACTGCATACTGTTTTTTTCTTGGAAATCAAAAAAGCAGACAACATGTGAAATTCAATGGTTGCTTTATTTAGCTGATGACTTGAAGTTGAGGAAACATACTCCAGTAGATGTATTCTGTGATAGCCAAAGTACTATGCACATTGCTGAAAATCATGTCTTTCATGAGAAGACCAAGTGCATAGAGATAGATTGTCATATTACACGAGACAAGGTGCAGAATGGTTTGTTGAAGTTGATGCCTATGATGACTGATCTGCAGCTGGCTGATTTGTTTACAAAAGCACTTGATTCTAGAAGACTAGAAGAACTGATGAAGTCATTAGGGGCTCCTAACATCTATGGCAAGCAGAGTTTGAAGGCGGGTGTTGAAGTGTGAAATGCAGCAATGGTGTTGCAACGCTTAAGCTGCTACAAACCTGAGATCACCAAGTGCAGCAGACTGTATAACCAAGAAAGCACAATCCATGTGAGGTAGTATAAGAGATGTTGGATGGTTTAGCGATGAACGGCGGAGATGGATCAGGGAGCTTGCTGGACAAATCAAGAAAAAGATGCTGCAGTTGAAGAGCTGGAAGCGGTTGCAACTAAAAGGCAGCAGCAGTTTTGAAAAAGCTGGAACTGACCATTTTGTCCTTTGTTGTATCGCTTAAGCAGACAGTTAGTAAGGACAATGTAGTAACTTCGCATTGTATTCATGTTTCTCGCGTTCATTCTTCTTCCTGAAGAAATGTATATGAAGGAGAGGAATTAAGTAGAACAGTGTGTCCTCTCTACAGTTTCTGATCAATTCAACACACTTGACTTTCTTGAATTGCTTCCATCTTTATCTTTTTGTTCTCTCTCTTAATCACTTCAAGTTTTTTTGTTTCTGCAATTGTGCAGATTTGTATACTGATGCAAATTAGTTATAATTGTGCTTTAGATGAATTTTGACACATTCACTGTATTGATGACGTTCGTAAATTTTAAACTAACGAGCTCTCGTTACTTGGTATCTATATTAAATCCTGATTTCCACCAAGCACGCTTGTCTTTTTCTTCAACATCGTAAGTTCTACTTATCTTATATGGAAGATGTCTTAGTCTTTTACTCCAAAAAAATTAATTTCACAAAATCTTGTTAACATAAGTATATTTCGTTAATACTTTCCAAACACAGCATAGGAACTACAGTACAAGATTTCGCATATGGCACTTGATCTTCCATCTTCTATTATATTATGTTTTTCTAAATATAGCATGCAAATATAATAATAGAAACTTGTGTTAACTATTTTTCCCGTCAATAAAGGTTAGAGCCCAACTTGATATTCAATGATCTCAGAGCCATTGTAACGCCAACATATCCAAGTTTCGAAAGTTCACAGAAGGTGTTACAGAAGGTGCTGAAAGGAAGAAACAAGGAGAAGCCCAATCCGAAAAGAGAGTAGCTTTGGTGTAGCAGTCGCTGTTGGATTAAACAATGGAATGAGGGTTAGAATGATGTGATGATCAGCTCGCAATCCTAGTTAAGGCTTCAAATTTATGTCATAGCAAGGCGTAAATTGCAGAGCTCCCACTATGCACCCTCCATAAAAAAAACTGATGGACAAGGTTAGTCGTTGGAATGCAGCTAGCCTCTCTTATGCTTGTAAACTGGAGATGATAAAATCAGTGCTGAAGGGGGTGAACTATTTTTAGTTAAGTGCTTTACATTTTTCTGCATCAGTTAGAACTTTAGAGAATAAAATTTGCTTACACTTCTTGTGGGCAAATTCTACGCTAGGGCCCAAACTGGCTTTGTATTCTAGTCTCAGGTCAGTATGCCCTAGGAGGAGGGTTGTCTGAGAGTTCTAGAATTGAAAATCTGGAATATAGCTTGTTAGCTAAACACCTATTGGACCTGCACTATAAGAAGGATACATTATCGGTGCAGTGGATGAATCATGAGTATAGACTATACACCACATTATGGATAAGGTTGGGCCACAGCTCAGGCTACCGACTCCTTAAAAAGCTTATGGAGATCAGAGATACATTGCTGATCAGGGCAGGCTCTTACAGCTCAACTGTTGAGGCACCCAACTCATGAACATCAGATGGAACTCTCAAGCCTAAGATGGCTTACGAGTTCTTCAGGGATAAGTGCAGCAAAATCAACTGGGCAAAAATTGTTTGGGGCTCAGCTATTACGCCTAAACACTCCTTTACACTTTGGCTTGGTGGGCTAAACAGGCTTCCCATCAAAGCGAGACTGGGCTATTTAGAGGACAACACTTGCCATCTCTGCTCAGCAGGGTAAGAAAGACTGCAGGACCTCTTGTTTTCGTGCACAACTACCAAACCGATCTTGCTATCTATCTCGGCATGACTAGCACTGCCCAAGGAGCTCCATTCGATCAAAAGATCACTGGCTTAGGGATCATGTAGGCTCAAGGGAAAAGCCTTAAGAGCCAAGGCAATCAAAATTACGTTGGCCGACACCGCCTACTACATCTCGTAAGCTAGGAACAGACACATCTTTGAATGAGCATCATTTGTATCTAAGAATGTAACACATAGATTATGCATGCATGCATACATGATTATGTATAGGCTTTACACACAAATTTTAGACATAGGTGTCGTATCACCCATTGTTTAGAATGTTTTTATATTCATGATAAATACGCGTAAGTCAGCCTGCTGGCATACGAGCAGGGTTATTGTATGAGTTGCATCCCCTTAATGTTCTGATATATGTGGTTAATATATTAGCATCTCAACCAAAAAAAGCAAGAAATAACAACTGAAGTGCTTAAAATTTGAAGGACTCGACTATCATGACCTAAATTCTGGTGAAACTAAGGATTTTTTAATATTATGTCCATGAATAAAAAATTTGTTCGAAAATTTCTTACACAGAGGCCAAGAACTCTATGTTGAAAGCTCTCTTGAGTATGGTAAAATGGGTTCGCAAATTTTGCACACACTTATCTGTTAGGAAAGTAGAATATTCCTTGAGTAAATACTTACCATAGTAGATGTGTAGCGGATATTATGTAAATCAATGAGTGATTGTAGAGAGTAATTATAGGGATTGATTGGGTTTGATTACCTTACCATGTAGGTGTTTAGTCATGTGTATAAACAGGGATTGTATCACAGCATATTTCGTATGAATGAATAAGAAAAACATTCATCTCCATTCTTGCTTTTACTCTATATCTCTTATCATGGTATCAGAGCAGGAGTAAACCTACTCAACAATACCAATTAGAGACAGAGTGTGGTTTCTAGTGGAGGCTCAGAAATCACATTCATCATTGCCTTAAGCAACCGAACTTACATACCAATCTCAGCCTTTTTTTGTCCTGAAATATCTGTTCTTTATGCATCCTCTGTTTTTCAGTGAAGTACTGTTCTTATCTGGAAAAAAAACGAAATTATGTCAAACCCAGATACTAGTGAGCCAAAAACGCCCAATATCTCTGACCTAGCAATTCAAGTGGCCAACTTCTTGCAACAAAGCACTACAAAACCATCGACAACCCCAGTACCAAATTCAACCATTCCATTATCAACAGAAAATCTTACCATTGCTGTAAAATTGAATGGTCACAACTATGCTGTTTGGGCACCACTTGTGCTACGGGCTATTATTGGAAGGGGGAGGAGACATCACCTCACAGGTGTTCCTCCTCCGCCCTTGCCAACGGATCCAGAGTTCCCTGGATGGGAACAAGCCGATAATGCAGTGTTTACCTGGATAATCCAGACTATCGAGCCCACTTTGGTGATGAATGTAACACGCTATCCCACCGCAAAAACCTTGTGGGATGGCTTAGCCTTAACATACAGGTCTGGAACTGACTCCCTCAGAACATTCGATCTTCATAGGAGAGCCAGTCTGGTAAGACAAGGAGGCAGGAGTATCGAAAACTGCTGGAACAAATTGCAGGACTTGTGGACGGCTATTGATGCACAAGAGCCAAATCCCATAACTTGTGCTATAGACATCAACATCCATAACCGAAAGATGGAAGCCCTCAGATTATACCAATTCTTAACTGCTATAGACGAAAAATACACAGCAGAGAAGATTGACCTATTAACAAGAGATCCTTTACCAAGCCTAGAAACTGCATACCGCGAAATCCGCAGAGCAGAAGCTAAATCTGCAGTATTGCAAGGAGGAATCCCCTCAGAAGAACCTTCATCACTGGGGATAGGTCAAGGCCTGGCAACACAGGCTCTGGCTGCCAAAGGCCGAGACACAGGAATGGGACGGAGTAGAGGCAGAGGAGGACCATCCAGATCTAACTCCTCAAAAGGCATAGAAGAGAAAGACGGACTGGTTTGTAGTCACTGTGGCCAGAAACGGCACACCAAAGAAAACTGCTTCAAAATAATTGGGTATCCTGACTGGTACGAAGGGAAGAAAACCCAGAATACTGGAGGCAGAGGAAAGGGAACAACCACCGGAGGAGTGGCCGCCATGGCTAGAGCAGAAGGGTCAGCCGAAGGAGCAGAGGGGGACTTTGTTTTTTCAGCCGCAGAAAAGGACCAAGGGGCAGAACCTTCTGGAGGTAACGGGATTGAGGGTAAATCCCTCAATCTTTTTAATTGCAAAATTAACAATTATGTCCCTGCTAATATTACCTCTCAGTCCTTGCAGGTTTCGCATATTACGGGAGAAACCCCTCCAGTTCAAAGCCTCTCCAATTCTGGCCCCACAGTTTACGACAATATCAAATCCAGTCCAGAATTCAGCCCAGATTCTAAATCTGCCCTCAGCTTATCCGTAATGCGAAAAACACCCACGGAAAATTACAAAAACAGCCCTTGTTACCAAAATAAAATTCCATCTCTTCCTTGGATTCTCGATAGTGGTGCCACAGATACTATGACCAATGATCCTCAGGATTTTCAACAATGGACCCCACCTAACAAGACCCATATTGAAACAGCCAATGGCACTCTTCTCCCTGTTACCGGTGGTGGCACTATTCTCGTTAATCCAGATTTACACTTACGCAATTGTCTTTTTGTACCGAGTCTTTCATCGAAATTACTTTCTATCAGTCAAATTACATGCGAATTAAATTGTGTTGTCCTTATGTATCCTTCCTTCTGCATCTTTCAAGATATTCACTCGAAGATGATCATTGGGCGTGGCATTGAGAAGGGTGGGCTATACTATGTCACGGACGTGGTGCAACAGGGACAGTCCAATCTTGCTACCGGGACCACTGAACAACGACTTTGGTTATGGCACCGTCGTCTAGGTCACCCTTCCCTTAGCTATATGAAATTGTTATTTCCTACTTTACTTCAGTCTGGACTTACTTTATCATGTGATACTTGTTTGCGTGCGAAACATCATCGTTCCACGTACAAACCTAATAATACCAGAGTTCAAACATTATTTACTTTAAGTCATTCTGATGTTTGGGGTCCTGCTCCCTATTCCACCAGTCTTGGATATCGATACTTTGTTACATTCGTAGATGACTGCTCGCGTATGACTTGGGTCTATTTTCTCAAAAATAAATCTAAAGTTTTGTCTCAGCTTGTTGATTTATTTCATATGGTTAACACCCAGTTCCAAAGGAAAATCCAAATTCTTTGGTCCGATAATGGTGGTGAATACGTCAATACCGGGTTAAGGGAATTCTTTAAAGCACATGGCATTTTACACCAGACTACATGTTCAAATACACCAGAACAAAATGGTGTGGCCGAACGGAAAAATCGTGTCTTGTTGGAAATGACTCGAGCCATGATGTTAGAGTCTTGCGTACCTAAATCTTTTTGGCCTGAGGCAATTGCTACATCTGCTTATCTTCTTAATCGACTACCCACCAAAATTCTATCACATCATACACCATTATCCATACTTGCTACTCACACTTCCATACCATCTATACTCACACTACCCCCAAAAATCTTTGGATGTGTGGTCTTTGTTCATATTCCATCCTCTCAACGCACTAAACTTGATGCGTGTGCTAACAAGTGTGTCTTTATCGGCTATGCCATGTCACAAAAAGGATATCGTTGCTATAATCCACGCACATGCCGAGTTCATATTACTATGGATTGTACCTTCCTTGAGCACGAGTACTACTATTCCACCCAGTCTTGGTCCCAGGGGGAGACACCAGGTGAGACATTCGACTGGTTACATACCCATAGTTCATTGGAGGAGGTTCCAACACAGCAAGTAGGTGGCGCCGACTGTGCTTTTCTTGGCGACACGGCTATCGCCCTTCCTTCTGAGTCGCCTCCGTGTGACTCATCTCCGGTGAATACACTGCAAGATCAGGTACCCTCCGACACTTCAAATGTCATTCCCTTACCTTCACCTATAATTCATGATTCTAATTCTTCTCTTATAATGTGCGAAACTGATCAAGAAAGTGAAGGTGTTTTAGCAGGGAAGACCAGAGTACTTCCACCGCGGCAGAATAGAGGGAAACCTCCAGCGAGGTATTCGCCGCGTAAGTTATCTAAGGGAACGAAATATCCAGTAGAGGGTGCAAAGGGATTTCTTGCCTCTGTGTGTGATCACGAGATTCCCTGGACAGTAGATGAGGCACTCAGTCAGCCTAAGTGGTGCGTGGCAAAGAAAGAAGAGATTGATGCTCTTTACAAAAATAACACGTGGGAGAAAGTCCAGTTACCTAAAGGAAAATGCCCAGTAGGATGTCGTTGGGTCTATACCATGAAGTACAAAGCAGACGGAAGCATTGAACGATACAAAGCCAGGTTAGTTGCACGAGGTTATACACAGACCTACGGTATTGATTATTCGGAGACTTTTTCACCAGTTGCAAAACTTGATACGATAAGGGTGTTGTTCTCGGTAGCAGTAACCAAGTCTTGGCCTCTCCAGCAATATGATGTGAAAAATGCGTTTCTCCATGGAGAACTAAAAGAAGAAGAGTATATGAGTGCGCCCCCTGGATTTTCAGAAGAATTTGCAGAAAACGAGGTATGTAGACTAAGACGATCATTGTATGGGCTCAAACAATCCCTAAGGGCTTGGTTTGGAAGGTTCACTATGTTTATGAAGAAACAAGGGTACAAGCAAAGTAATGCTGATCATACATTGTTCATAAAGAGGAAAGGGCCGAAAGTGACGTGCTTAATAATCTATGTAGATGATATGATTATTACAGGTGATGATACGGAAGAAATAGCTGGGTTGAAACAACAACTGTTCTCAGAGTTTGAAATGAAGGATCTGGGAGACCTAAGATACTTCTTAGGTATTGAAGTACAACGCTCGGACGATGGGATCTTTATATCACAGCAGAAGTATATTCTAGATTTGCTTGCTGAAGTGGGTATGATGGATTGTAAGCCAGCTGGAGCTCCAATGTTGATAAACCAAAAGCTAGATTTTGAGGAAGGAAAACCTGGTACAGATCAAGGGCAGTATCAACGACTTGTTGGAAAACTAATTTACTTGGCGCATACTCGTCCGGATATATCATTTGCGGTGGGTCATGTGAGCCAGTTTATGCATCGTCCGCAGAGTCATCATATGGAGGCAGTGATGAGAATTATTCGGTACTTAAAAGGGACAGTCGGACGTGGGATTTGTTTTCGAAATAATGATAATTTGGATATTAAGGTGTTCACTGACGCAGATTGGGCAGGCAGTGTGATTGATCGTCGATCTACGTCCGGGTATTTTGCTCTTGTTGGAGGTAATTTAGTCACGTGGAGGAGCAAAAAACAGAAAGTAGTGGCCCTGTCTAGCGCAGAAGCTGAATTTAGAGGCATTGCTAAAGGAGTTATGGAGATTTTATGGCTAAGAAAGTTGTTAAGTGATTTAGGTGTGAGAATTTCACTGCCAGCTAAATTGATGTGTGACAATAAGGCGTCTATCAATATTTCTGAAAACCCAGTACAACATGATCGGACGAAGCACATTGAAGTAGACCGTCACTTTATCAAGGAAAAGATTGAAGATAAGGTTATTGAATTGCCATTTGTACCATCAGAAGATCAGTTAGCGGACATCTTGACAAAAGCTGTTGCTGGAAGGGCGTTTGACGAGACGTTAATCAAGTTGGGCATTGTTGATTCCTCTGCTCAACTTGAGGGGAAGTGTTAGGAAAGTAGAATATTCCTTGAGTAAATACTTACCATAGTAGATGTGTAGCGGATATTATGTAAATCAATGAGTGATTGTAGAGAGTAATTATAGGGATTGATTGGGTTTGATTACCTTACCATGTAGGTGTTTAGTCATGTGTATAAACAGGGATTGTATCACAGCATATTTCGTATGAATGAATAAGAAAAACATTCTTCTCCATTCTTGCTTTTACTCTATATCTCTTATCATTATGAAGGATTGATCATTTCCAGAGGCTCATAGTGCTGATATTAGAATTGCAGACCAAACCATTACTGCTAATACTCAGCATATCGAAAATCTAATCTAAATGCAATATCAGGACAAGTTTAATAATATTAATTATTAGGAACTCCAACGATGTTTGGGTTTATTTACTAGGGTCAAGTATAGCAATAATGGCATTCTAAATCAATTTTGTTTTAACCAGCATCTAAGACTATCAATTCTCCGTCCGAACTCCAATTATTCCCTGAACAGGCATGACTGCCCGAACTCTTCTTTCGTAGCCGAAGAGAAAAAACTGGACAATAAGAATACCAAATCCCCTTCTCCACTTCAAAAAAAAATCTGATAATTTAAGACTTCAATTATTATGCGCATTATCTAATTGGATTTGTTTACCTCACAATTACACACGTGTATCTGCAAAATATGGGTATAGGTTTGAATATTTTAATGAGACTTATCTTCTTTTAAACCAATAGTCTTATCATAAAGGTTGTGTTTATTCATATATTGTTAAAGGTGAAAGTTGTGATCAATGATCCGTAACAGGTTGGCACTAGCACTATGAATTTGTAGTGACAATCAATGATTGGAATAATTAAGTGATGAATTCAGTTGAGTATGGAGTGAATGAGTTGCAGTTTTGTGCAACGGAGGATTTTGCTGGATGGGGGTGAGAAGTGCGCAGTGTGCAGTGAGGAAGAAGACGCTGGAAGTAGGCGGGAACGATTTAAAAGTGACGAAATGACAATTTTGCAATTACTCCAATTCTTGTATCAGTAGTGTAATAATGGACATTTTAGTCTTTTTGCCTTTTATCTCCTACACAAGTTGTATATGTTCGTTCCTTGCGCAGCTGACGGTTATGGCCTTCAAAATTGTAATTTGATTGAGTAGTTTTCTCCAAAATCCTATCTGCCATCGCATGCTATTTTTTGCACACTTGCTTTTTGTGTGTTTAATTTCTGGTGCGAATGTTCAGTTCTTGAGTTCGTTGATGTTTTTCTTGAAGATCGATGTAAAATTGACATGGTATAAGAGCCTTAATCCATGAACTTTGGAATTTTCATGGCGTCAAACATAAACAACAAAAGTCCAAAGTCAGCCTCTACATCCAATTCTGCTATTGATCCTGTGGATGATCCGTATTTCATTCATCCAAGCGATAATCCGTTCATGGTGCTGGTTCAGCCGTTGCTTGATGGAAACAAGTATCACAGCTGGAGTAGATCTGTAAGAAGAGCGTTGGAATTGAAGAATAAAGTTGCGTTTGTGGACGGATCAATTGAGAAGCAAGAAGAGAACGCTCGCAAGTACAATGCGTGGCTCAAGGCTAACAATATGGTAGCCTCTTGGTTAGTAAACTCTTTAATTCCAAATATTGGGCAGAGTATTGTATGGTTAGATTCTGCAGTTGAAATATGGAATGATTTGAAGTTTAGATATGGAAATGCTGATTCCTTTAGACTTTATGATTTACAGGAAGAATTTTTTGCCATTAGACAAGAAAATAGCAGTGTGACTGAATACTATACTAGGCTTAAGAGTGTTTGGGAGGAATGGCTAATCCTCAGATCCATTCCTGCTTGTTCATACCGTAGATGTACTTGTAATCTCATAGTAGAGATTAATAAGTTTGTTGAAAATGATCGTGTGATTAAGTTTTTGAAAGGATTGAATGATGATTTGGAGGCTGTAAAGTCACAAGTCCTCCTGTCTAGTCCACTGCCAGATTTGAAGACTGCATTTGCCATGGCAGTGAAGTCGGAGAGAAAACTGAATTACTCTGCTGCTCAGGGACACTTTAATAATAGTCCTTCATCCGTGATGAATGTGAATAATGCATATGGAAATAATACTTTTGTTCCTAGTGGTAACAACAAATCTGCTGGTATAGGTCAGAAGAGAGGTGGATCAAGGCCTTACCAAAACAATTACAAGGTGCCTGTCTGTAGCTATTGCAATAAGTTGGGGCATACTGTTGATAAATGCTATAAAAAACATGGATATACTCAAAGATTTAAGTCCAAGGTTCAAGTGAACATGGCTAGTAATAATAATGGAGCAAATCAGCATGGTGAAGAGATGAGTCAGACAGATTGTGATAAGAAGCAGTGTCAAGGCAATGTGATGTCACCTGTCCTGACGTAGGATCAGTACGCGCAGTTGATTCATTTGTTGCAGGAGCTTCAGGAAAGCACAAGCAGAAGTGTTTCTATGGTGCCAAGCAACACAGGTGCACGCCATGACGTCATGTCTGCACAATAGACTATGTCTTCAGCAAAGGAATCAGGTAAGGCATTGCAATTAAATTCAAATATATGGGTATTAGATTCTGGGGATAGTCATCATGGCTCCTCTTTCATCAGCCTTTTTGAGTCCTATATTTCAGTTAATTCTGTCTCTGTTGAAGTGCCTAACAAATCCCTTGCCAAAGTCATACACATAGGCACAGTGAAAGTGAATCCACATCTGACCCTTACCAGTGTGTTCTACATTCCTGCATTTGGTTTCAAACTTATATCTTTGAGCAAACTCAGATGTTCAAATAAGTTAAAAGTTTTTTTTAAATCTAATTCTTGATTGATTCAGGACCTCAGAACCAAGAAGAAGATTGGTTCGACTGAGGTAGATCAAGGACTGTATTACCTTCATGGAACCTTCAAATCAGCAATCAGACACATTTCTTGCTACCTTCCCACTTTTTTGACACATGCTTTCACTTCTTCAGACGTATTGCTGTGGCATTCAAGATTGGGCCATATGTCCGACCTAAGAAAAAAAGAAATCCATAAAATAGGTCCTCTTGTAACCCCTGATCCATCCTTGCAATGTACTGTGTGTCCTCTTGCTAAACAGAAGATGACACCTTTTTCTGTTTCTGAATCTGTAGCTTCAGGTCTATTTTCTCTTATTCATATGGACATTTGGGGCCATATAAGTTCTCTACAATGTATAAGAAATATTACTTCCTTACTGTTATAGATGATTACATCAGATACTGTTGGCTTTATCTAATGAAGTCCAGGAGTGAGACTAGATCCATTGTGCAAAGTTTCTACCAATATGTTTCAATTAAATTTGATGCAAAAATAAAGAAGCTCAGAACTGACAATGGACCTGAATTCATGATGAATCAGTTTTATGCAGACCATGGTATAGTCCATCAAACAAGTTGTGTGAATACACAACAACAGAATGGTGTGGTTGAAAGGAAACACTAACACATCCTGACTGTAGCAAGGGCACTTAGGTTCCAGTCACATCTTCCTTCCTCACATTGGGGATTTTGTATTCAATACTCAGTTTACCTCATAAATATAACTCCTACACATGTCCTTCATCAGAAAACCCTATATGAGATGTTGTACAAGGAGATTCCATCATATAAGGATCTAAGGGTATTTGGTTGTCTGGCATTTGGAACCAACACCCAAAGACATAAAGAGAAGTTTGCTGCAAGAGCTAAGAAAAGTGTATTTCTAGGTCTGCCTTACAATACAAAAGGATACATCCTACAAGACCTTGATACCAAATATGTATACATATCCAGAGATGTTAACTTCTTTGAGACCACATTTTTATTCATTTCTCAGAATTCTTCTGCCTCTGAAAATTCAAACATACCAGATCCCCCACCTTCTTCAATCCCCTATCTGGAAAATGAACCAAGTTATCCTACAAATCCCATTCATCATGTTTCCAACCAATCTGAAGACAACAGTCTGTCACCCTTTCAAATTTCTCAGGCCACATCAAATCCTATCCATACAGATCCTCAGTCACCTTTAAATCTTGATACATCTGCTGTAGCGTCCCGTCCCGAACCCTAGGGTCAGAACCGGTATGCCTGCCGTATTCTGTTGAGGGATATACAAGGCGTCCGTACGAATCTCTGCACTTATCAAAACGACAGAGTATTCGATTGCGGAAGCGAAATAAATCAATTCAAAACTCTAAATCGAAAGTAAAATCCCCAAAATCATATATGTCCTCAAATGAAATAATAAATAAAATAAACTTCTCTATTTCTTGATCCTCAATCTCCAAACAGTCTCTACGAGTCCCACTGAGCCCACTCTGGATCTTCTCCAACCCATATATAATTATACCTTAAATCGTCAGCAAGAAAACAAAACGAACGGTGTGAGCGACAAAAACGTCACTCAGTAGGTGTTGAGAAATATGTTTGGATAATTTTCAAAGCCATGATTTTAAGTGGTGAATACTTAAAAATGTCACACATGGAGTTATATATGATTAAAAGTTGAAAAGTTGAAAAGTTGACATCGATCTCTCAGGTTGTTGCACATCGATCGATCTATGTACATAGATCTCTCACATCGATCGATCTATGTAAGGCAGAAAAGTTTAAGACCTTTCTGTGAGACATCGATCTCTAAACCTGAGACACATCGATCGATGTATGTACATCGAACCCTCACTTCGATCGATCGATGTAGGTCAGAGGCAAACTCTGAAACTTTCTGTGAGACATCGATCTCTGAAGTTGAGGCACTTCGATCGATCGATGTCTAGGGTTTTTAGAAATAATTTTCTAAAATGTGTTAAAACGATTGTTTTCATTTGTATATGAATTATACATGTTCATTATGTGATTATTATGTGTTTTTGGTGATTATTATTTTCTTGTGATTAACGTGCCTTGGAAGTTTCTACAACTTACCAAAAAGGACAAAATTGGTATTTTAAGTTTTGTAGGAACATCATATGGTGAAAATATTTCAAGGGTGTATTATTATCTTGGTTATTATGACAAAGATGTTATTGTGATTATTTCCGACCATCCGGGTCATTTCTGGAGTTTTCTCACACCAGGGGTATTTTGGTCATTTTACTTCCAAGGGTATTTATGGTATTTTCACTCAAGGAATCTCTTGAGCATATTATTATCTTCATTCTGGAGCTGTGTTATTATTATTTTGATGATAAAATGGTGATCTTATATCTTATTCTCTCAACCGATGATATTATTGACTACAGCTGGATATGTGACGATTTGAGATGTCACATTCTATTTTTTCTTGAAGGCCCTCTTATATATGTTATAAGAGGATATTTATCATCATTATTCAGAGATATTAAAGGTGTCAAAGGTGTGGAAATTTTCTTGACATATAAGAAGAAATATTGGGGAATTTCGGTGTTGCACGTTGACATAATCTTGTCAATTGTTATCTATTTATTTCTTCTTCAAAAATTTGAGTTGTTACACATATTGGTATGTCCAAAAACGTGATTAATCAGGTGGACATGATGTGGTATTAATTTTATGAGTTGGTGACAAGTGGACAAACCAAAAAGGAGCTGGTTGGCAAAAATGCCAACTTGGAAATTCTCATTTGAAAACCAGCGGCTACTAGGTCCTTCCTAGTGAATTTTTAGCAACATTTGGTGGTATTATCCTTTCTTATTTTATTAAGAAAAATCAACATTTTTGTTTGAAAAGAAAAAGTAGCCAACGGCTACTACATCTCAATTTGGAGCTGAATTTTTGAATTTAATGGTCAAATCCCACATGCCTATTATCTTGCCAAATAGTTGAGAAGATGATGGAGTTGTTATGGTGCTATTATCTTCACATTTTCAAGACAATTCCAAGTCACTTTTTAGTTGAAAATTTCGGCCACATGGAGTTGCTAAGGTGGACCAATCATTGTGTTTTATTTTGCCAAGTGTACAAAGACAACCAATGATGAGAAGACATTTGGAATTGATGATGAAGCTGGTGACACATTGGAAGTCTTATCTCTAAGGCTCAAATCACACTATAAATAGAGGCAATGGTGAAGAAGATGAAACACACTTGAAGCTCACAAGCATTTGTTGAATTGTCTAGCTTTCATCTTCATCTTCTTGTTGTTGTTGTTTCATTCATTGTAGCAAAGGTGTTCTTGTTGTATTGTGGTGAGCTACAAGCCTCTTGAGCTTCATTTGTAAGATTGATTAGCCATCTTTATAAGGCTACATCAATAGGTGTTAGAGGAGTTGCAATTAAGTGTTGCTTAGAAGGTGATTATCCAAGTCTTGAGTAGGGTTGGTGTATAACCCAAGGATCAAGCTTGGCTCTTGTTGTAAGGTGTTCATTTCATAGTAAAATCCAAGGAAAGGTATTCCTTGGGACTAGAGTAGGTCACATTGACCGAACCAGGATAAATCCTCGGTGTTCTTCTCTTGTTTCTTTATTTCTGTTTTCTGTCCGTTTTGACTGCAGATTTCACACAACTTCACATAATTTGAAAAAATACCTAAACATTTTCAAAATTCGTGATTTTTGGTGGAGTTATACTTCATACTGTTAGATTTCATTTGCAACAAGAATCACTTGATTTGAGTAAGGAAAAGTTAGTCTTTCAGTCTTTGCAAGATAACTGCTCCAATCTGGTTGCAATCTGACCAGTTTTGAGAAAACTTAAATTCTGTACTTTTCAAGAATTGTTTAAGGTCAGGGCCTTTTGGAAACTTCATCTACTCATCCTAAGGAGTGTTTTGATATAAAGAGCAACCTTTTTGGTTGAGTATTCAAAGAGAAACACTTTTTGCAAAATCCGCAACATTCAGTCCAATTCTGTCGAGATTGACCATCTGAATCTTTTTATTTGTTTGAAGGGTCAAACGATCCTATTTTTGTCTGATTTTTGGACAGAGTCTTGTTAACTCATTGAAGTTCAATTATGGAAAGGTTCATAATTTTTGTAGTTGTGTACAATTATTTGTGAATTTTTTAAAAACGGGTTTTGAATCTGAGGTGGTCTCAGATTCTGTTTTCAAAGGGGATTTTAACAAAGGGTTGTAGTGTAATTTCCGCTAACCACTATTCATCCCCTCTAGTGGTGTTTATTGCAGGTGCACAGTCCAATATTTGGTATCAGAGCCAGACCAACACCACTCAAAAGAAGCAAGATTCAACACCATACAAACAATACAAGGCCAAGAAACAACGATTCATTATATACTGCTTGTCTCAAATCCAAGGTACAAACTATGGCTATTGTTTCTGTAGCGCCCCGCCCGAAACCAGGGTTTCGGCTCGGTGCACCCGACGTACTCTACTCTATAAAGTACAATGCGTCGATACCATATATGTACATGTCGACATGAATAATGAATCGATCAGCGGAAGCATCATAACATAAACAAGTCATAATCGACATGTAATGCACTAAATCATAATCTGTACAAGTCATCGTGTCCAGAATACTGAAAACTTCTGAATTACATATTAGATCGAGACCTAACGCCTTCAAACAATATCTCGGTATGTTCTTCGTTATCAATGGTCTATCTACAATGTCTTCAACAAGTCTGTATAGTGACACCTGTTATCTGGAAAGTGATAAATGAGGCAAGTATGAGCGATAGCCACCGACTTTTAATCGCTCAGCAAGTTGTCTTACTGGATACGACATGTGGATCATACATGGGGAGACAGGGTGTCAAAACATAATAACCACATATATCAATTAGATAATCACGTCTCCATTTTTAAACAAGTAAAATAACTTGGTATAAATGTAAACCAGAAGTAGGTAGACAAAGAAACATAGTGTTTGTCTTTTCGTATATACTCAGCGTTAAACATCACTACCATAGTTCATACATCATTAACAGATTGTGACTGACAAGTAATACTGCACATACAAGAAAAAAATCTCCAGATCTAGCTAAAATCCATAAACTCTAGCTTCACAATTTCCTTATCTTAAGAGTCACCTTCTTAACTCTATTCATCACAACTTAATTCTACTACATCATTGAAGGAGTCTTGACATGCGTAAATGTGTAATGCATCATGATCATAATTTCAGCATAGCTTCTTTTCTTAAAAATCATGCAATAACGTGTCAAAACTTCCTTGGTCATACTTTTCATGCATACGTGATGGCCATTGAAATGTAAGAACAATATCTAGCGACGTCCGGAAAGCATCTCCGTAAAGGTACGTAAGCGATGATCCGTACATCATCCGAGTAGGTAGCTTTACGTTGACTCGTAGGTCAAGAACCCAAGCTCTTCACAAGGTGTTCAAGACACATACTAAATGAGTTCGACAGCCAAGCTCTTCACAAGGTACAACCCGACTCATCATACATAGAAGGGTTCGACAGCCAAGCTCTTCACAAGGTACAACCCGATACCCAACATGTAATGTAAGGTTCAAGAGCCATGTTCTTCACAAGGTATTCACAAGAACCTTACATTTGTCGCATTAAGAAACTTCCGTCTCGTAGATACTATTCACTACATTTCCATACTGTTCATACATGTCATAAATCATGTCGTAAACATTGTCTTGAAACATACTTTTCATTCATATGCATATGAACTTTTAAAACATGTAACGTAAAACATAACGTACGTGAGACTCGGTCGTATAAGGGTATCTTGGTCATACTACATCCTTTCCTCATTAGTTGCTTAAATACGGTCTACTTATCATACTGAAGAAGTACATATCAATGCGGTCTACTTATCATACTGAAGAAGTACATATCAATGCGGTCTACTTATCATAAACTAGAGAATTACACATCAATACAATCTACTTATCATGACTTAAAGAAACACCATAACCATGATTCCATAATATCAACTCTACACATATACTTCATAATTCATAACTTAAGTACCTAGGACATAACTTCCTATTTCCCTTAACATACCATGTAGGAATTTCATAACTTATAACTTAACTTGCACATAATAATCTATAACACATAAGAATACAATTAACATGAAATAAAATCGTTAACATCATAACATCGTATTTGAACGTGTATATATGTATATTAGTATGTATAATACATACTTCTATACATGTGAATATTCTTTAAATGTATAATGGTACAAGTAAAACATATATTATCATATCTCATAAATAAATACATAAATCACAATAAGGTTACATAACCAAAATAAAGTCATTTTAGTCAAAAAGAACCCTAATGACTGAATAAATAAGGTGTATGCATATCTATATTCATTTTGTGATATATATAAATTATATAATACCCAAAACTTATTCATTTTCATATTTTGACATATGTTTATATTCATAAAATATACTTAAGCCTTTTTAACCATTAAAAGGCCTATTGGCCGAATTTATGATACATATAATGTATTTGTATAATTTTTATATACTTTACATATATAAGTCCATAATACTTGAAATAACCGGTTTTTCATATCTTAATTTATATACTGTACATACATGTCTACTTAAAGTGTAATTTCAACCTATTATCATTTAAATACACTTTTTATGAAACTAAAATCATTTAGGCCATTAATATACCTATAGGCCGAATTATATACATATTCTATATATATATTCTTCGCAATAATGCACCGATATGAATAAATATATCATGTCTTCAATCATGAAAATACATGTTTCACAAAAACGAAGTTATTAGACCATATATATATATATATTTATATATAACTGAAATATATATATATATATGCCGAAACATGTATATATATATATATATACTATAAGTGTATATTTTTATCAATAATACATATATATATGAATAAATATATCATGTCTTAAATCATGAAAATATCCTTTTCACAAAAATTAGATTATTAGGCCAAATATATGTATATATATATAAATATATAAAACTGAAATGTTTATATATATATATACCGAAATGGGTATATATATACACTATAAATGTAGATTTTTCCCAAAAATACACATGTATGTATATATATCATTTCATAATTCTTTTAAATATATTTTGCTCAAAAATAAAGTCATTAGGCCCAAAATACTTAAATGGCCGAAAATACATATATACACAATATATATATATATTTCTCAATAATACACATGTATATATACATTATGTTATAAATCATCTAAATATACTTTTTGTAAAAATAAAATCATTAGGCTGCACATTTTATATATGTGACCGAAATACATTTATTAATATCATATATATATTTTTCTCAACAATGCACATATATGTATATATATATCCATCTATATACATATATTAATGTTTCTATACTTTATATATGTGTGTGTGTCTATATATATATACACATACATATTTGCTCAAAATTTGAAATAAGCCATAAACCTCAAAATACACATTATGACCGAAAATGTTAAAGGGTGTGTGTATATACAACCGTATGTGTATATGTATATACAAAAAAAAATTCATTTTAATGTCATATATATAGATCCGTATGTACAACTTATGTATATACATATACCATAACTCAAAACTATCTATTTTACATCATGTTACATCTTTGAACATAACCATGGATGATCCAACTTAGTACAAACATACATACTAAACATTTTTAAAATCAAGTAGTATTTAGTAAGAATACTTGCCTTCTTGAGACTAGAATGACTAGATATGGTTGAATCCCTCTAGAGCTTGAGGTATTGAGCTTGATTGTTGCACAAAATCTCCACCTCTACCCCATATAGACACACGGCCAAGCATAGGGAGGAGACAAAAATGATTTTAGTGCATGCATGTAGTTTATAAGGATATTCAAGAATAATCTCTTAAGTAGTCCTTACCTTAGAGATGTGATACACCTTGAATGGTCTTGGATCCTTGGATCAAGCCTTGGCTTGAAGCAAAAATCCTACATTCTACCCTTATCACTCACGGTTTCTTGAAGGGGGTTGGAGCATGATTGATTTCAAATCTTAAAAATATATGCTTGAATATTAAACTTAAAGCTTACCTAAAGTGTTGAAGGATTGAAAGATACTCTTGAAATGTCCTTGAAGTTGGTTGAGGACCTCCTCTACTCCTTTGTTGAACCACACGGTTGAGACTTGGAGGTAGAGACGAGAGCTTCTTTTGCCTTGGGTAGGAAATAGAGAGAGAAGTTATTAGATGTGGTGAAGAAGATAAAAGGAGAAATCTTGGATTTGTTTTGGCCCTTATGGCCGAAAGTTTTAGAGGGAAAGATGGGAAAGGAAAATATTGGGTTTGCTCTCTTGGCTTTTGTAAAGAATATGAAAGAAGTTTTTGGTGTAAGAAAAATAAAGTGTATAAGAATAAGGTGATGATGGAGTGTGGAATTATGAGAAAATGCAGGTGGGGTTTCTTTCTTTTTCTTGGTGACCGAATTTTAGCAAGGAAAATGGATGAGAGTTTTGGCTTGTAGTGTTTTGGGAAGAGGTGTAGGAAGTGATGTGTAATAAATGTGGGAATTGGTGTAAGAAAGTAAAATGATGTGTGTTGGAGAAGTAATGGAGAAATTCTTGTTCTTGGTGTTGTGACCGTTGGTGTGAAAAGGGAAAAGAAATAGGGTTTCTTGTCTCATGTATAGGTTGAAAAGGGAGAAGGTAGTAGTGTAAGAAAAGTAAAAGTAGTGTAAGAAATGAAATGATGGAGGGGTAAGAAAAGGGGAAAGTAACCGTGGGGGGAGGGGGGGTGGAAAGACCAAGAAAGCATTCTTGGCTTTATGTGGGTTGGGAATAGAAAAATAAAGTAGTAAGAAAAGTATAGAGTGTGTAAGAGAAGATAAAGGAAATCTTTACTTCTTGGGGGTAGGGAACGGTTGTAGGGAGGAGAGAGGGAGGGATTTTGTCTTATTTAACATGTAAGGTATGTTGGAAGAAAATGTGATAAGTGAGGTAAAAGTGCGTAGTGGAATTATCGTATCGGGTATTTTTATTTAGTTTAATTTATATCTATCGACTTATGTTGCTACCGACTAATTTATTAAATGCATCGTATGTCCAAAACATTCGTTATCTGGTCCCATCCAGTCTCGCTATATCCGTTATCTTATCTTTTGGTTATTTTTCTGACCGTTTCTAACCCCGATATATAACGTCGATGTCTTTATTTTTCTTAAATAAAAGTTTAAAATCCACTAAAATTTATCGACATTGCATTTGCATCCTATTTTCCACCATATTATTTCATTTCCCACTGACCCGGAAATGCGGGTTGTAACATTCTTTCCCCCTTACAAAAAGTTTCGTCCTCGAAACTTGGGGTATCGATTTTACATTTAATGATTTAAACACTTAATTTCTATAGTCATTTCTTAATTGCCTATGATTCAACTTAGTATTCACCGACTTATGATAAAGTTTTCTTAATTTACTACTACCGTATACCTCTACTAATCCGCTTAAATATTATACCACCTCACAGTTCTATGCATTATACTAACTTTTAACTTACCGAATTCACCCGCTACCCTAATCTGATTAACTCAAATCAATTCTAATCTAGTCATGCTTACTCAGATTCAACTTACGCACACTAATCTGACCCAGATAATCTGACGTCTTTCAGAATTCATATTTTAACTCCCGATATGATATGACTCATTATATCCTTATTTCTATTTATATAATCGTACTCTTGTCGCTATGAGTTAATATCTCTAATGTGACTAACATCTTTGGCCTACTCTAAAATCTTCTAAATTCATCGTCTTAATTCAACATGTATCACTTGTGCGATGTATTTACGAAACTCCAATTGTCATATTTCTTATTAATCAACGCTTATAGTTCTACCACATATCATATCTTAATCGGCCTACAAAATTTATCACTATCTCCAAATATTATCCTAAATAAAGCTGAACCTGAAATTAGGGAATGTACAGTTTATGACTACTATGTTACTAACAGGAAAACAGAATTGAGTTATTCCAGCGACTTGACCGGTATAAATGTCAGAAAGCTTAACAACCTACTTAGACTCTCTAGCTTCTCGTATCTGTCTAATACCGTTTTATTTCTCTTATACTCAGGCTGCAGCGCTCAGTCTAAGATCATATACTTAGACTCTACAATCTTTTCTTCAGTTCTACAATCATAACCTTAGTTCTACGATCATAACCTAATACAGTTTATTATTAAAAAAAAATTTTATACTAAGGTTGTCACTTTCATTTAAGATCATTTCTTACGTCTATGATCATTTCTTAAATTCTAAAATCACTTCTTATTTCTAAATCATAAATAGTATATAACCGTCGCTTATGACTAAATCAATACTTACATTTAGATTGTCGTCTGATGCTTAGATCAACTCTTAATCAAAACCATCACTTATATCTAAGATTGCGACCTAAGTTCAGGATCATCGCTTAATTTAATATCCTTCAACCTAAATTTATATTGGTATCATAGCTTAATAATTTCAGCCTCTAATCCTAATCCGATTAAACCTTATATTATGTCAATTCCTACTTATTCATGCTTACGGTATTCAACTTACTTCACACTGGTCCAAGATCATTTCTTATATCTATGATCATCTCTTAAATTCTAAGATCACTGCTTAGATTCATGTCGTTGCTTACATATGAGTACGCAGTGGATCTGGAGCCTGTCTCTGATACCACCTGTAGCGCCCCGCCCGAAACCAAGGTTTCGGCTCGGTGCACCTGCCGTACTCTACTCCATAAAGTACAAGGCGTCGATACCATACATGTACATGTCGACATGAATAATGAATCGATCAGCGGAAGCATCATAACATAAACAAGTCATAATCGACATGTAATGCACTAAATCATAATCTGTACAAGTCATCGTGTCCAGAATACTGGAAACTTCTGAATTACATATTAGATAGAGACCTAACGCCTTCAAAGAATATCTCGGTATGTTCTTCGTTATCAATGGTCTATCTACAATGTCTTCAACAAGTCTGTATAATGACACCTGTTATCTGGAAAGTGATAAATGAGGCAAGTATGAGCGATAACCACCGACTTTTAATCGCTCAGCAAGTAGTCTTACTGGATACGACATATGGATCATACATGGGGAGACGGGGTGTCAAAACATAATAACCACATATATCAATTAGATAATCACGTCTCCATTTTTAAACAAGTAAAATAACTTGGTATAAATGTAAACCAGAAGTAGGTAGACAAAGAAACATAGTGTTTGTCTTTTTGTATATACTCAGCGTTAAACATCACTACCATAGTTCATACATCATTCACAGATTGTGACTGACAAGTAATATTGCACATACAAGAAAAAATCTCCAGATCTAGCTAAAATCCATAAACTCTAGCCTCACAATTTCCTTATCTTAAGAGTCACCTTCTTAACTCTATTCATCACAACTTAATTCTACTACATCATTGAAGGAGTCTTGACATGCGTAAATGTGTAATGCATCATGATCATAATTTCAGCATAGCTTCTTTTCTTAAAAATCATGCAATAACGTGTCAAAACTTCCTTGGTCATACTTTTCATGCATACGTGATGGCCATTGAAATGTAAGAACAATATCTAGCGACGTCCGGAAAGCATCTCCGTAAAGGTACGTAAACGATGATCCGTACATCATCCGAGTAGGTAGCTTTACGTTGACTCGTAGGTCAAGAACCCAAGCTCTTCACAAGGTGTTCAAGACACATACTAAATGAGTTCGACATCCAAGCTCTTCACAAGGTACAACCCGACTCATCATACATAGAAGGGTTCGACAGCCAAGCTCTTCACAAGGTACAACCCGATACCCAACATGTAATGTAAGGTTCAAGAGCCATGTTCTTCACAAGGTATTCACAAGAACCTTACATTTGTCGCATTAAGAAACTTCCGTCTCGTAGATACTATTCACTACATTTCCATACTGTTCATACATGTCATAAATCATGTCGTAAACATTGTCTTGAAACATACTTTTCATTCATATGCATATGAACTTTTAAAACATGTAACGTAAAACATAACGTACGTGAGACTCGGTCGTATAAGGGTATCTTGGTCATACTACATCCTTTCCTCATCAGTTGCTTAAATACGGTCTACTTACCATACTGAAGAAGTACATATCAATGCGGTCTGCTTATCATACTGAAGAAGTACATATCAATGCGGTCTACTTATCATAAACTAGAGAATTACACATCAATACAATCTACTTATCATGACTTAAAGAAACACCATAACCATGATTCCATAATATCAACTCTACACATATACTTTATAATTCATAACTTAAGTACCTAGGACATAACTTCCTATTTCCCTTAACATACCATGTAGGAATTTCATAACTTATAACTTAACTTGCACATAATAATCTATAACACATAAGAATACAATTAAAATGAAATAAAATCGTTAACATCATAACATCGTATTTGAACGTGTATATATGTATATTAGTATGCATAATACATACTTCTATACATGTGAATATTCTTTAAATGTATAATGGTACAAGTAAAACATATATTATCATATCTCATAAATAAATACATAAATCACAATAAGGTTACATAACCAAAATAAAGTCATTTTAGTCAAAAAGAACCCTAATGACCGAATAAATAATGTGTATGCATATCTATATTCATTTTGTGATATATATAAATTATATAATACCCAAAACTTATTCATTTTCATATTTTGACATATGTTTATATTCATGAAATATACTTAAGCCTTTTTAACCATTAAAAGGCCTATTGGCCGAATTTATGATACATATAAATGTATTTGTATAATTTTTATATACTTTACATATATAAGTCCATAATACTTAAAATAACCCGTTTTTCATATCTTAATTTATATACTGTACATACATGTCTACTTAAAGTGTAATTTCAACCTATTATCATTTAAATACACTTTTTATGAAACTAAAATCATTTAGGCCATTAATATACCTATAGGCCGAATTATATACATATTCTATATATATATATTCTTCGCAATAATGCACCTATATGAATAAATATATCATGTCTTCAATCATGAAAATACATGTTTCACAAAAACAAAGTTATTAGACCATATATATATATATATAAAACTGAAATATATATATATGCCGAAACATGTATATATATATATACTATAAATGTATATTTTTCTCAATAATACATATATATATATATGAATAAATATATCATGTCTTAAATCATGAAAATATCCTTTTCACAAAAATTAGATTATTAGGCCAAATATAAGTATATATATATATATAAATATATAAAACTGAAATGTTTATATATATATACCGAAATGGGTATATATATACACTATAAATGTAGATTTTTCCCAAAAATACACATGTATGTATATATATCGTTTCATAATTCTTTTAAATATATTTTGCTCAAAAATAAAGTCATTAGGCCCAAAATACTTAAATGGCCGAACATACATATATACACCATATATATATTTTTCTCAATAATACACATGTATATATACATTATGTTATAAATCATCTAAATATACTTTTTGTAAAAATAAAATCATTAGGCTGCACATTTTATATATGTGACCGAAATACATTTATTAATATCATATATATATTTTTCTCAACAATGCACATATATGTATATATATATATCCATCTATATACATATATTAATGTTTCTATACTTTATATATGTGTGTGTGTCTATATATATATATACACATACATATTTGCTCAAAATTTGAAATAAGCCATAAACCTCAAATACACATTATGACCGAAAATGTTAAAGGGTGTGTGTATATACAACCGTATGTGTATATGTATATACAAAAAAAAATCATTTTAATGTCATGTATATATATAGATCCGTATGTACAACTTATGTATATACATATACCATAACTCAAAACTATCTATTTTACATCATGTTACATCTTTGAACATAACCATGGATGATCCAACTTAGTACAAACATACATACTAAACATTTTTAAAATCATGTAGTATTTAGTAAGAATACTTGCCTTCTTGAGACTAGAATGACTAGATATGGTTGAATCCCTCTAGAGCTTGAGGTATTGAGCTTGATTGTTGCACAAAATCTCCACCTCTACCCCATAGAGACACACGGCCAAGCATAGGGAGGAGACAAAAATGATTTTAGTGCATGCATGTAGTTTATAAGGATATTCAAGAATAATCTCTTAAGTAGTCCTTACCTTAGAGATGTGATACACCTTGAATGGTCTTGGATCCTTGGATCAAGCCTTGGCTTGAAGCAAAAATCCTACATTCTACCCTTATCACTCACGGTTTCTTGAAGGGGGTTGGAGCATGATTGATTTCAAATCTTAAAAATATATGCTTGAATATTAAACTTAAAGCTTACCTAAAGTGTTGAAGGATTGAAAGATACTCTTGAAATGTCCTTGAAGTTGGTTGAGGACCTCCTCTACTCCTTTGTTGAACCACACGGTTGAGACTTGGAGGTAGAGACGAGAGCTTCTTTTGCCTTGGGTAGGAAATAGAGAGAGAAGTTATTAGATGTGGTGAAGAAGATAAAAGGAGAAATCTTGGATTTGTTTTGGCCCTTATGGCCGAAAGTTTTAGAGGGAAAGATGGGAAAGGAAAATATTGGGTTTGCTCTCTTGGCTTTTGTAAAGAATATGAAAGAAGTTTTTGGTGTAAGAAAAATAAAGTGTATAAGAATAAGGTGATGATGGAGTGTGGAATTATGAGAAAATGCAGGTGGGGTTTCTTTCTTTTTCTTGGTGACCGAATTTTAGCAAGGAAAATGGATGAGAGTTTTGGCTTGTAGTGTTTTGGGAAG
This sequence comes from Eustoma russellianum, assembly GCA_036186865.1. NCBI lineage: Eukaryota > Viridiplantae > Streptophyta > Magnoliopsida > Gentianales > Gentianaceae > Eustoma > Eustoma russellianum. The sequence continues at coordinate 8,588,888 of AP025053.1, forward strand.
AGGTGTAGGAAGTGATGTGTAATAAATGTGGGAATTGGTGTAAGAAAGTAAAATGATGGTAGTGTGTTGGAGAAGTAATGGAGAAATTCTTGTTCTTGGTGTTGTGACCGTTGGTGTGAAAAGGGAAAAGAAATAGGGTTTCTTGTCTCATGTATAGGTTGAAAAGGGAGAAGGTAGTAGTGTAAGAAAAGTAAAAGTAGTGTAAGAAATGAAATGATGGAGGGGTAGAAAAGGGGAAAGTAACCGTGGGGGTGAGGGGGGTGGAAAGACCAAGAAAGCATTCTTGGCTTTATGTGGGTTGGGAATAGAAAAATAAAGTAGTAAGAAAAGTATAGAGTGTGTAAGAGAAGATAAAGGAAATCTTTACTTCTTGGGGGTAGGGAACAGTTGTAGGGAGGAGAGAGGGAGGGATTTTGTCTTATTTAACATGTAAGGTATGTTGGAAGAAAATGTGATAAGTGAGGTAAAAGTGCGTAGTGGAATTATCGTATTGGGTATTTTTATTTAGTTTAATTTATATCTATCGACTTATGTTGCTACCGACTAATTTATTAAATGCATCGTATGCCCAAAACGTTCGTTATCTGGTCCCATCCAGTCTCGCTATATCCGTTATCTTATCTTTGGTTATTTTTCTGACCGTTTCTAACCCTGATATATAACGTCGATGTCTTTATTTTTCTTAAATAAAAGTTTAAAATCCACTAAAATTTATCGACATTGCATTTGCATCCTATTTTCCACCATATTATTTCATTTCCCACTGACCCGGAAATGCGGGTTGTAACATTCTTTCCCCCTTACAAAAAGTTTCGTCCTCGAAACTTGGGGTATCGATTTTACATTTAATGATTTAAACACTTAATTTCTATAGTCATTTCTTAATTGCCTATGATTCAACTTAGTATTCACCGACTTATGATAAAGTTTCTTAATTTACAACTACCGTATACCTCTACTAATCCGCTTAAATATTATACCACCTCACAGTTCTATGCATTATACTAACTTTTAACTTACCGAATTCACCCGCTACCCTAATCTGATTAACTCAAATCAATTCTAATCTAGTCATGCTTACTCAGATTCAACTTACGCACACTAATCTGACCCAGATAATCTGACGTCTTTCAGAATTCATATTTTAACTCCCGATATGATATGACTCATTATATCCTTATTTCCATTTATATAATCGTACTCTTGTCGCTATGAGTTAATATCTCTAATGTGACTAACATCTTTGGCCTACTCTAAAATCTTCTAAATTCATCGTCTTAATTCAACATGTATCACTTGTGCGATGTATTTACGAAACTCCAATTGTCATATTTCTTATTAATCAACGCTTATAGTTCTACCACATATCATATCTTAATCGGCCTACAAAATTTATCACTATCTCCAAATATTATCCTAAATAAAGCTGAACCTGAAATTAGGGAATGTACAGTTTATGACTACTATGTTACTAACAGGAAAACAGAATTGAGTTATTCCAGCGACTTGACCGGTATAAATGTCAGAAAGCTTAACAACCTACTTAGACTCTCTAGCTTCTCGTATCTGTCTAATACCGTTTTATTTCTCTTATACTCAGGCTGCAGCGCTCAGTCTAAGATCATATACTTAGACTCTACAATCTTTTCTTCAGTTCTACAATCATAACCTTAGTTCTACGATCATAACCTAATACAGTTATTATTAAAAAAAATTTTATACTAAGGTTGTCCCTTTTCATTTAAGATCATTTCTTAAGTCTATGATCATTTCTTAAATTCTAAAATCACTTCTTATTTCTAAATCATAAATAGTATATAACCGTCGCTTATGACTAAATCAATACTTACATTTAGATTGTCGTCTGATGCTTAGATCAACTCTTAATCAAAATCATCACTTATATCTAAGATTGCGACCTAAGTTCAGGATCATCGCTTAATTTAATATCCTTCAACCTAAATTTATATTGGTATCATAGCTTAATAATTTCAGCCTCTAATCCTAATCCGATTAAACCTTATATTATGTCAACTCCTACTTATTCATGCTTACGGTATTCAACTTACTTCACACTGGTCCAAGATCATTTCTTATATCTATGATCATCTCTTAAATTCTAAGGTCACTGCTTAGATTCATGTCGTTGCTTACATATGAGTACGCAGTGGATCTGGAGCCTGTCTCTGATACCACCTGTAGCGCCCCCGCCCGAAACCAGGGTTTCGGCTTGGTGCACCCGCCGTACTCTACTCCATAAAGTACAAGGCGTCGATACCATACATGTACATGTCGACATGAATAATGAATCGATCAGCGGAAGCATCATAAGATAAACAAGTCATAATCGACATGTAATGCACTAAATCATAATCTGTACAAGTCATCGTGTCCAGAATACTGAAAACTTCTGAATTACATATTAGATCGAGACCTAACGCCTTCAAAGAATATCTCGGTATGTTCTTCGTTATCAATGGTCTATCTACAATGTCTTCAACAAGTCTGTATAGTGACACCTGTTATCTGGAAAGTGATAAATGAGGCAAGTATGAGCGATAGCCACCGACTTTTAATCGCTCAGCAAGTAGTCTTACTGGATACGACATGTGGATCATACATGGGGAGACGGGGTGTCAAAACATAATAACCACATATATCAATTAGATAATCACGTCTCCATTTTTAAACAAGTAAAATAACTTGGTATAAATGTAAACCAGAAGTAGGTAGACAAAGAAACATAGTGTTTGTCTTTTCGTATATACTCAGCGTTAAACATCACTACCATAGTTCATACATCATTCACAGATTGTGACTGACAAGTAATATGCACATACAAGAAAAAAATCTCCAGATCTAGCTAAAATCCATAAACTCTAGCCTCACAATTTCCTTATCTTAAGAGTCACCTTCTTAACTCTATTCATCACAACTTAATTCTACTACATCATTGAAGGAGTCTTGACATGCGTAAATGTGTAATGCATCATGATCATAATTTCAGCCATAGCTTCTTTTCTTAAAAATCATGCAATACGTGTCAAAACTTCCTTGGTCATACTTTTCATGCATACGTGATGGCCATTGAAATGTAAGAACAATATCTAGCGACGTCCGGAAAGCATCTCCGTAAAGGTACGTAAGCGATGATCCGTACATCATCCGAGTAGGTAGCTTTACGTTGACTCGTAGGTCAAGAACCCAAGCTCTTCACAAGGTGTTCAAGACACATACTAAATGAGTTCGACAGCCAAGCTCTTCACAAGGTACAACCCGACTCATCATACATAGAAGGGTTCGACAGCCAAGCTCTTCACAAGGTACAACCCGATACCCAACATTAATGTAAGGTTCAAGAGCCATGTTCTTCACAAGGTATTCACAAGAACCTTACATTTGTCGCATTAAGAAACTTCCGTCTCGTAGATACTATTCACTACATTTCATACTGTTCATACATGTCATAAATCAGGTCGTAAACATTGTCTTGAAACATACTTTTCATTCATATGCATATGAACTTTTAAAACATGTAACGTAAAACATAACGTACGTGAGACTCGGTCGTATAAGGGTATCTTGGTCATACTACATCCTTTCCTCATTAGTTGCTTAAATACGGTCTACTTATCATACTGAAGAAGTACATATCAATGCGGTCTACTTATCATACTGAAGAAGTACATATCAATGCGGTCTACTTATCATAAACTAGAGAATTACACATCAATACAATCTACTTATCATGACTTAAAGAAACACCATAACCATGATTCCATAATATCAACTCTACACATATACTTCATAATTCATACTTAAGTACCTAGGACATAACTTCCTATTTCCCTTAACATACCATGCAGGAATTTCATAACTTATAACTTAACTTGCACATAATAATCTATAACACATAAGAATACAATTAACATGAAATAAAATCGTTAACATCATAACATCGTATTTGAACGTGTATATATGTATATTAGTATGCATAATACATACTTCTATACATGTGAATATTCTTTAAATGTATAATGGTACAAGTAAAACATATATTATCATATCTCATAAATAAATACATAAATCACAATAAGGTTACATAACCAAAATAAAGTCATTTTAGTCAAAAAGAACCCTAATGACCGAATAAATAAGGTGTATGCATATCTATATTCATTTTGTGATATATATAAATTATATAATACCCAAAACTTATTCATTTTCATATTTTGACATATGTTTATATTCATGAAATATACTTAAGCCTTTTTAACCATTAAAAGGCCTATTGGCCGAATTTATGATACATATAAATGTATTTGTATAATTTTTATATACTTTACATATATAAGTCCATAATACTTAAAATAACCCGTTTTTCATATCTTAATTTATATACTGTACATACATGTCTACTTAAAGTGTAATTTCAACCTATTATCATTTAAATACACTTTTTATGAAACTAAAATCATTTAGGCCATTAATATACCTATAGGCCGAATTATATACATATTCTATATATATATATATATATTCTTCGCAATAATGCACCTATATGAATAAATATATCATGTCTTCAATCATGAAAATACACGTTTCACAAAACGAAGTTATTAGACCAAATTATATATATATATATATACATATATATAAAACTGAAATACATATATATGTGCCGAAACATGTATATATATATACTATAAATGTATATTTTTCTCAATAATACATATATATATGAATAAATATATCATGTCTTAAATCATGAAAATATCCTTTTCACAAAAATTAGATTATTAGGCCAAATATATGTATGTATATATATAAATATATAAAACTGAAATGTTTATATATATATACCGAAATGGGTATATATATACACTATAAATGTAGATTATTCCCAAAAATACACATGTATGTATATATATCATTTCATAATTCTTTTTAAAGATATTTTGCTCAAAAATAAAGTCATTAGGCCCAAAATACTTAAATGGCCGAACATACATATATACACCATATATATATATTTTCTCAATAATACACATGTATATATACATTATGTTATAAATCATCTAAATATACTTTTTGTAAAAATAAATCATTAGGCTGCACATTTTTATATATGTGACCGAAATACATTTATTAATATCATATATATATTTTTCTCAACAATGCACATATATGTATATATATATCCATCTATATACATATATTATGTTTCTATACTTTATATATGTGTGTGTGTCTATATATATATACACACATACATATTTGCTAAAAATTTGAAATAAGCCATAAACCTCAAAATACACATTATGACCGAAAATATTAAAGGGTGTGGTATATACAACCGTATGTGTATATGTATATACAAAAAAAAAATTCATTTTAATGTCATATATATATATATATAGATCCGTATGTACAACTTATGTATATACATATACCATAACTCAAAACTATCTATTTACATCATGTTACATCTTTGAACATAACCATGGATGATCCAACTTAGTACAAACATACATACTAACATTTTTAAAATCATGTAGTATTTAGTAAGAATACTTGCCTTCTTGAGACTAGAATGACTAGATCTGGTTGAATCCCTCTAGAGCTTGAGGTATTGAGCTTGATTGTTGCACAAAATCTTCCACCTCTACCCCATAGAGACACACGGCCAAGCATAGGGAGGAGACAAAAATGATTTTAGTGCATGCAGGTAGTTTTATAAGGATATTCAGAATAATCTCTTAAGTAGTCCTTACCTTAGAGATGTGATACACCTTGAATGGTCTTGGATCCTTGGATCAAGCCTTGGCTTGAAGCAAAAATCCTACATTCTACCCTTATCACTCACGGTTTCT
>AP025053.1:8594860-8606756 GCA_036186865.1 Eustoma russellianum
TAGCGAACTTTTATTCAAGTAGAATTAGTTGTGCTTGTAACAATTACATGCGGTAGAATATTTCGTTTTTAATTAATCAGAAGATGAAGTAGAGGAAGGCCTAATTGTGCCAAATGATGTGTTGAACATTTCCAGCGTTTTTCAAATAAGAACTTAACATCACAGAAGCAAATATTGCAACATGTACGAATATATCATACGACGATAAATCATCCACATCTCTTTTTAATTGCTGATGATATGCGCACAAAACGTCAAATGTCTCCATTCCAATATGTGAGATACTCATATAAGACCAAGTTTCGACATCATCACAAATCCTCCACGTCAACATTAACACGAGTTTTAACATCAGCACAACATGTGTGGTACACTCCCACCAGCTCAACATTAGCACAAATCCTCAAAAATATCGACACGGCCCGTTTAATTTGTCAGCACTGTCCCAGAGAATAGTTCCTTCTGCAACCCTGCCGTTGCTAACGGATCCATTAGTATTACACTTAAGGGTTATTTCGAGTTGGTATTCATATCTTTGATAGTTGTTGCGAGTAGCATCTATATTTTCCTTTTCTGCGGCGTGTATCTATATGTTTTTAAATTGCCCGTTAAATGTTGTTTAATATTTGCTGATTTTGATGTCAATCATCGCTAATTATTCAAAATGGATACACAATGCAACAAATTAAAAACATACGTGTAGACTCTGTAAAATAAATATGGATGCTAATCACATCGAACATCATGAAGCTTATCTCCCATCTTCTCACCGGCCGACTTTGACCCTTATTATTTTCTATTTTGAAGACATATGACATATTCAAAGTTTGTTGGTACTGCTCTTGCGGCTGCATCGAAACAGTGCTTTACTCTAGATGTCCAGTCAACTGCTGTGTCTTAATGCATTTCGGAGAGAACCAGTTAGCTCTCGGTTTGAGTGGCATTCATCGATGAACTTCTGACTTGTACTTACGTACTAGTGTTCTCCTTACCATGAAATTAAAAAGCAAGTATTAGTTTTTTTAAATAAAATATAATAAAGAACATTAGAAACAAGTATTGTATTTTAGCATCTAAGATTTGCCAAAACAAGGCCCAGATTGGGAGTGCAATGGAGTAGATGCTATCTCGAGTGTAAGAACCTGAACAAAGCCCAAAGTTGGGTGTGCGATAGGCCAAGAGCCCGAGTCCGAAAACCCATTATAAAACAACTACTCCTTCTTTTGTTTGTAGCGCAAACAATATCCCGAGTCCAAGACCGTATTGCTTTTATTTTTTATTTTGAGAAGACCGTATTGTTTGGCAATAATAAAATAATATTATAAGAATACACATTATAATAAAGCTTTATTCTTTTCCCCTCCCGTTTTATACTTTCATCTTTTATTAAAAATAACTTTATCATAAAATAGTAACATTATTGAACCAATAAAATAAAATAGTAACACTATTTGTAAAATAGATTAACATGTATTTTTTCTGAAGACAACTGTGCATGGTAAGTGTTTCTCTCACTCTGTTAGATAAAGAATAAATACAAAGAGAGTTATTCTCTGAATACAACATGCAAGTTTATCGTTATTCGTTTAAAAATTCTAGAAATAATACCATTGATAAGTATTTTCTTTTAAGTCAGACTCATGGCAAGTCTAAATAAGATTTTCTTTGATTGTGATGCACTGAATTATCTGAATCCGTCTGTTGTAACGGTCAAAAATGTTACTTTAGCATTAACTATCACCCACTATGCATTTGAGTTGAACCAATACGATTAAATGAAAAATAATAACTAAAATTGCGAAGGGTAACATGTAAACTACTCCAATATTAGCTTCGGATCTCTCTGTGATAATCAATGTAAAACTTGAAAGATTTGTTGAAATCGTGATTCCACAGGTCAATTGACCTTTGGTTGAAAACCAAAAAGCCTCCCGCAGAAAAGGAATTTCGGGTCCAGGGCATGTAGTTGATGAGATTAAATAAGAGGTCGTCAATCAACCGCATGTAAACATTACAGATTTTAAAAAAAAAAACTTTGAACCCGCCACTTTCCCTTCATCTGATAGCCTGAAGAAACTTTTACATGAAGTGATGATTTCTGACTCAATATCACGCTTCTTATTCTCATCCAAAACCACCAATCTACCACCATCAGGACATCTCTTCACAAACTTTAATCTGAAATCACTCGCGAAATCGAAACCAGAGTCTAAAGCTTCGACCGTCCTAATCTCCACCGGCTTCTTCTCGTACTCGTCGATTCCGCAATCATACATTATGCTAACTGCCTTCTGCACCTCGCAAGTTAATAATACTGCAAATCTAGAGCTCCCGGAGAGAATTTTGTTCATGTTATGCCAAACTCAATACTATTTGGTACAGAGTAAGGCGACTTGAAGCGTTGGAGGTGGGAATGTAGGTGGTTTGGTTGAGGTGAGTATTAAAAGAAGAAGATGAAGAGGTGACGTCAGAGTATTAAACGTGGCGGCTGTTGATTGGCTGTATTTTATTTGGCCTCATCAACGACCTGCCCAGCTCCAAACCCATTTTGAATATAGGCAAAGTCATGAGGAGAGAGCATGATTGGATGGGGTGTATGAATGCATATGATGTGCTTGCTGCAGTGCATCATGTCCTTCTTATTGGTGGAATCCTGAGGAGTTTCTCGGGGCCAGCACCTCCATGCCTGTCGTTGGATTTGTGGCCGGTATGGTTGTGAAAACTGCAATTACCTTATGGACTTGGTAACAAATTTATGATTCTACACCATTTGTTAATAAAATCGTTACAATAAATTAAAACTAAACTTATGAAAGCTTGATTGTGAGAGACTGTAACAACATAAGAAAATAAATAGGTTCTGTAACTGTCCAGTATTCCCGTGTTTGAATTTATTTGATTTAAAACATTTAACTTAATAACTTTGATACAATAAACCTATTACATAAATAGTATAAAATATTAACTATGTGCTCCTTTTAATTCTAGTAACACTCTTTTTAACATGTATTAATTGGTTTTTATGAATAGATGTATTATTTTATACAAAAGTTATTCTTTTATAAAAAAATTGCGTTAAAATTTTATTCGAGTCAATGTTTTATATAAAGATTATTGTAATAGGGTTCTAAACACTAGCTTAATTCAGACATTTGTCTGCTGACTAAATCATAATCTGTTCGTGGAAAATTAGTAGTGCTCTCCATTTTCTGCATTGTTAGTACAGCTGACTCGAAGCTACCAAATTGAGAAGTGCTTGAAAAAGGGTATATCAAATTTCTTTCTCTTCTATAAAAATGCAGAGATCCTCCTCCTCTCCTTGACCGGGTTTTTGGGATTTCTTCTCCCACCATCCATGGCTACAAACAAAGAGAAATTCAAGGAACAAGGTTCAAAGTCTCCCAAAACCAACACAATTATTATTATTTTTTCAAACAAAAAAAAAACACATCTCTTTTCCCACATTTGATCTCTCCTCACAAAATTTAGAAGAACAACAAAGAACAAGAAAAGAAGAGAAAAAGAGGGGCCTTTTTGTTTCTCTTTTTCTTTTTCTTTTTTTATCAGCCCTGTAGATAGTGTTTGGCTGAATAATACATTCATTGGCCCTCTGCTTCTCCAAATTTTCTCTTTATCAATCCTTAAAAAAATTCAGTATTTTTTTTCCACTTCCCGCCCCAAGTAAGGAAGATTTTCTTCTGTTTCAACCATGAAGTTAGTATGAAAATCAGTATTGAGATTTAAAAACTTACCCTTAATGAAAAGGTCTTGAAAAGTTTTCCATGCATAAGGTAATTGAAATTCTTTCTCCCAAACAAAGACAGCATTTCTTGTTCTCTTTGTCTTCCATATCAAGATACAACCTGGATCGTGACAAGTTTATTCTTTGTTATTAAATAAGTTAGACATTTGATTCTATGGGTGATACTACTCCAGAGAAAAAATCAGGTTGTGGCCTGTTATGTGTTTTTTTTGGACGTAGACCTCCAAGAACATTATCATCGTCGCCGGTTACGATTCCAACAGCAAATGTAAACGGCATTACAAGAGCTCCGAGCACCCTGAATTCCAAAAGGCGGCGAGGGGGCTCCAATGAAGCTTTTCTTGATGATTCAAGTGTTGGATCGGATCAGAACTCGCAAAAACAAAGCGATAGAATCATCGCTAGGCCTGGATCAAACCACTCCAGGACCCCTTCTCCAAATGTATTATATCAACATCAGGTCCCTGGATATAATCAAGGTCAGGGCAGGAAAGGTTCTGATCATGATCAGATAATTGTAGCCAGAAGCGCCCCGCCTAGCCAAAACTATGGCGTGGCAAAAAAGGTGCCACAAGGAACTGTTGGGCTATCTGGGGAGCTTGAGAGCATGATTCAAGATCACCAGAGATCAAAAGGTGCTGGTTCATTAGTCCGTGCATCGTCCAGCAATGTTATGTTGCATGGAAATTTGGGGAACTTAAGGCAAGGTGGGGGAAATGGCAACACGAATTCGACCAATGTTTTTGATTACCTCCCAAAGACAGCAAGAGAGGAGCAAATGCCAAGCAAGGTGGTGATGAATGTGGTGAAAGGACAAAGTGAAAAGACAAAAAAACCAGAATCTCTCTGCCGCGCTCTCTCCACAAGGATGGATCCTGAGGAGTTGAAGATTATGGGGAATGAAGACTACAAGAATGGAAGGTTTGCTGAAGCCTTGGCTTTGTACGATGCTGCTATTTCCATTGATCCTAATAAAGCTTCTTATCGAAGCAACAAATCCGCTGCATTAACCGCTTTAGGACAGCTTCTTGAGGCTGTTTTTGAGTGCAGAGAAGCGATCCGAATTGAACCTCATTACCAAAGAGCTCATAATCGTTTGGCCACTCTGTATATTAGGTACCAATCTTGGTTTCCAATTTACTGATTGCTCTGCCATTTTGAGGATGTTGCACATTTTTTTTCAGTTTGCAAATCTTTTTTTTTTTTTTTTTTTGCCCCACATTTTCTGTTTGCAGACTAGGAGAAGCAGAAAAGGCTATGTACCATTACAAATACGCGGGAGCAGAAGCTGATCCTGATGTGTTAGACAAGGCTAGAAAACTTCAAGGCCATTTGAACAAGTGCACTGAAGCAAAGATGCAAAGAGATTGGAATGCCCTCTTGAGAGAAGCAGGCCTTGCTATATCAGCTGGTGCAGATTCTGCTCCACAGGTTAGCTTTTCGATCTTTGATTTTAACCAACACATTGCATACATAGCTATTATATTCTCATGGTAATATATCATAACATAGGTGACGAAGACATTCACATGGTGGTTTATTTTTCTTTGCTTGCATATATGGTCGTCCTGTACTTCCTACTTTTTTTCCCTGCTAAGTGGTAATACTGCCTAACCTGTATTTTTGGCTGTGGGTGTGATTGACGAAGATATTTGCTTTGAAAGCTGAAGCCTTGCTAAAACTTCAAAGACTCCAGGAGGCAGATGAAACTTTGAAAAACGGTCCTAAATTTGATGAAGATGACTGCACAAAATTCTTTGGGCCTGTTGGTTTCACAACCATTTTGGTCATTCGAGCTCAAGTTGACATGGCAGCTGGAAGGTTGGTGGACATTGATAAAAGAAAATTAGTCCAATGATTTCTTATAATCTTTTTACTTAACTACGGGCCTCTTGGTCCTCACGTTCATTATAGGGGGGCTGACATTTATCTTATTAAGCTTTTTTTTGCATGTTATTAAGCTTTTGAGGGGTGAGGCAAACACATTAAATCCATGGATACTGATACTTCATTTGTTGTTTGTCAGGTTTGACGATGCGGTTGAAGCAGCTCAATTAGCTGTAAAGTTAGACTCCAACAACAAAGAAGCAACAATGGTGGTTCGGAGGACACAAGCTGTGGCAATAGCTAGATCTAATGGCAATGATCATTTCAAGGTGGGTAGATATTCAGAAGCGTGTAATGCGTATGGAGAAGGACTATACCATGACCCCAGCAATGCTGTATTGCTGAGTAATCGAGCTGCTTGTCGCTCCAAACTTGGCCAATATGATAAGGCACTTGAGGATTGCATTACTGCCCTTAGAGTTCGCCCATCTTATGACAAAGCCAGGTTAAGGAGAGCTCATTGCTTATTTCAGGTAACCAACTTGTACTTTAAAACTCAAAGGGCTTATATGTCTGACAATATTAAATGTTTATATTCTTTCCCCTCTTTCTAATGTGGGACAAGATATTATATCAACCACAAGGTGGTACAACTGTCCTTCCCGAGGAATTCTTATGTTTTTATATCAAAGTTTATGATTTTGTTATTTTGGGAAGGAACAAGCATTTACATATTCAGTTTGTACAATGACAGTTGCAAAAGTGGGAGGCATGTATTCAAGATTGTCAAGTACTGTTGAAAGACTCACCAGACGATGAAGAGGTGAAGAGGATGCTAGAGGAGGCGGAGGCAGCACTCAGGAGTCAGAATTGACGCGAACTCCAAATTAGTTGAACTAATCAAAGACATCATCGGGTTGAAACTTGTGCTTTCTCTTGAGAACCTCTGCTGGAACACCCTTGGGATGTGCAAGCAAGGAGGCCAGGGAGGCGAAAACGGATCGCCTCACTCTAGGAGAAGGCAAAAGAAAGTACAATGAGAATGAGATTTTTCAGGGGATGGATTAGTCTGTGCATTGGCTGTGTAGGAAAAAGGGAAAAGAAGTCTTGGTTTTGTTGTACTAATCAAATGCATTGGATAGACAAAGGGTCATCATCAATAGCCACCACCTTCCAAATTTGTCTTGAAGGAAAAAACACAAACACTTTAGTTGAGTTTTCACATACATGGTTCTATCTAATCGTACATTAGAATTTGATGTACATGTACTGCACTTACTGGTCGCTCCCCACCCCCCACCCCCCCAAATAATTTCTTCTGCTTTTATCAGCGTTATCATAGTTTGATTTAAAGTTAGGTGCACCAAGATGGTAACTAAGTATGAAATTCTCACACATTAAGATTAGAATATTGCATGTAATTGGTTTTCCTTACATTCAGATCCAATTATGGGATTTGACACTTGATACGAAACTGTTAACTATTTGCAACGTACTGTGGTTCAGACAATGTCACCTGGCTTTCAGGCATTAAAGCCTTTACACAATCCTTGGACCCTTAGAGCAAAAGACCATAATCTTACCCTTAGGTCTCTCACCGCTTCAATCCTAAAAAATATCGTAGAGAATGTAAATCAAGAGTTCAACGGCCTTCAGAGTTCAACGGCCTCCTAAATTGGAAGAGCTCATACGCAAGTGGGAGGTCATACGTGAGAAGCTCACTTCACTGCATACTAGGTCGTTGGCTCATACAGCAATGAAACACCCACATTGTGCGTTTCTCTGGAATCGAACCATGTACCTCTTGAAACAACTCCCAACCCGAGTACCAACTGAGCTATGCCCTGGAGGCACAATCTTTGGACTCTTACAACATTATAACGTGTCATAACTCACCAATCAAAGAAAGGTATGTATAATTTAAATGCACCAGCTAAAGCGAGTCATAAAAATTAACAATTAGTAATTGAATAAAAGATATTAATGATAATATTAAGCCTAACTAATATTGTAGATAGAGTCTATCTTGTTGGGAGGTTATTTCTAGATATCCTTATATCCTTTATTGTAGATATTTTAGTTAGTAGACTTATATATGTACACTCAGCTTCTGTGCAATTGTAACACACAAGAATTCTGATATCAAATATACGATATACGTTTATTCAGATAATGCTACAAGACGGGTTATATATGCAATGTTTTTTTAAATAACCTCTCACAAGTCCTGCCTTGTTTGGGGGGGGGGGGGGGGGGGTTGCTTAACATCTAAACCGTTACTTCAAATAATACTTGTCTATGATTGAACACACATTTGCGCGTTTCTACATATTTAGCTCATAATATAAAATAAACATCAAACACTAATACCATGCTCCAATCAGTGAACAACATTTATAACACAAACCCACTTATTACCAATTATTGGAATACAGATTATTGTATACTCTTTGAGTGGGAAATGAAAGTCAATGCAAAGAAAAAGCAAAAAGAAAGGCAAAATCAAGGGCCCAAAAGGCTGTTACATCACAGAAACCACAACAGAAGGATCAGAGCCGTCGATCAACAAATCCTGATCAGGAGGACCATTACAATAGTTTCTGATGGCAGTGAGCTCAAACGGCGACGTATCAGTGGCCAACCACTGCTCCACCGTGAACTGCTGCTGTGCACATGCCTGGTGGACCCCAGTGGTGGTCACCTCCACGTAGTTAACGTACCATCCATGGTGTGGGCCGGACCCATCTGAAGTTAGATTCAATGCGCAAGGGGGCCCACTCAAACAAGGGCCTCGGCCACTGAAGATGTCCAGGTTTCCCCTCTCGAAGTAATTATAGTCTGGGCCCATTAGCCCACCCCATGTTTCAATGTTCTTGTTTCTTATGCCGTAGCCATTTGCATCGTAGAGAGTCACGGTTACGTTGGAATCTGTCCCTGCTTTTATGATCGAACCGGTTCGTACGTACAACGTGTACACACAATCTGGATCCTGCGTTCCACCAGAATTTTTGGACAAAAAAATTGCCTCATTTCAGTCTCTAAATCATGTATTCCTTTTCTTCTATACACTCAATCATTTCGTAACTTTTAAATCATTGAATCATACATATTTTCATGATTCAACGGTTGAAAACTTACCATTCAACGAGTGGATCTTCTATTTCATGTTTTATTACATTTTCGTCCATCTTAAGATCAATATCATGTGTACTTGAACATGACTAAACCATTCAACCGAACGAAAAAAAATCTCCTGTAACTCATTAAGTGGCCCCATGATATAGCTTAGTTTGGTATTAGGGGTGTGATTTGATAAATTTAGTGGGTTTGGATTTTACTCCACCAAATATTACCAATGTGAATTGTGTAATCTCATGATTACAATAATGGGATACGAGATCCTTGCACAATATAAGATCCATGAACTATTAAGTATGTCCTCCATCATTATGCCAGGATAGTAGAAAATGATTTACTTATTGAAGTGATCTCCGTGTGGACTCACAGATCATTATTAACAAGGCACTTGCGAATCAAAGATCTGAGGCGTTGACTCTATCTAACATACACTAAGTAGGTGGTTGGTCTATACTAATCTTACAGTTTCTTGTAGATCTACAGATTATAGATGATATGTGTTAAGCATATTATTATAGAGGGTGTATAATCTCAAGAAGGAAAATGACCAAATCAGAACCCGTTAGAACACACACACACAAAGTAGAAGAGCAAGAATAAGAATAAGATAGATTTCTGGAGTTTTGATTGAAAGTAGACAAAAACGAGAAAAGAATAGGTAACCCATTAATTTGCAGGATTGAATGGAGAAGGAAAGAGAACTTACTGCTGATCGGCAAATGGTGAAGATGGAGAAGATGATTAGGAGATGGAAGAAGATGGGTTTCACTAAGGCTGTCGCCATGGTTGATCGGAGTGATTCTCCACTTCTCTTGGTGGTGTGTGACTAGATCTTGAATTAGACTTTAGCCTGTTTTGCCAGCTTTCTATGCAGAATATGCAGAATATAGAGTGATTGAGGTATAATAATAATAATAATAATAATAATAATAATAATAATAATAATAATAATAATAATAATAATAATAATAATAATAATAATAATAATAAGCCATCTATATCATTTATAATTACATTCATCACATTCACGTTCATATTTTGCACGATTGTTTTAAATATTACTTATACTTATTACAAAACTGTTATGTTTAACGGAAGATTCAATGATGTAGCGACAACTTATTTTTGTTAGCTGCAACTGTATAGATAATTCTGATAAATAACAAAGATAAAAATAAATTCGTAATGAATAGCGTATGATGTAGATATTGAATGTGATTAATTCTGATTACAATGCTATACTAGTTCGCCTTGGAAATTATAAATTAATTTGATGTACGTCACATCATTTTTCTTGTATTACTTGAGGTATATGATTTTAATTTTTTTTGTTTCGAAGTTGAAGATGAAGTATCGAACTTTTCATTAGTAGAAAAATTTAAATAGACAGAAACGCTTGACAAACGTTATAGTACAATTGTACATAAGTAATGGTACAAGTATTTGATAAATTAACAATTCTTTTTAAAGACATATGTCAAAAATAAATGCAATTTTTTATGGTAAATCAAGAATGACGTAGATCATTCTTAACACAAAATAGTGTATTTAATGATTTGGTTGGTGAGCTGGATATCTTGAAATAAACAAACAAATTATAAATGGGCCTAAATTGGTGGTAGATGGGGCAGGTAGAATTTGATTGGAGGAGTTTCGGACGTGGCGCACATGTTGTGTCTTTTTGTAGATATCAATGTGATCACATGATATCGACCACATGAAGTTGGCACTTAGTATTTAGAGTTAATTGTCAAAAAAAAAAAAAAAATGCGTCAATGCATAATGAAATCGCCAAACGACCCCTCATGTTTAAAAATTATCAGAAACCCCCCTTATATTGCGACTTAGTGACTAATCGTTTGCTTCAGTTAAGTTTTCCGTTAAGGTTTCGTTTAGCTCGTTACACATATGTGTGTGTGTGTGTATATATATATATATATATGCACATTCATATACATATATATATACACACACCCCCCATATATTATACACAGTTTCGTTATTCAAAGCCTCTAAGCAAACGCTCTTCATCGCCTAATTACTTTCTTGGGAAGATATTATATCCGCATTCAAGTGTTCCTATTATCTCCGGTTTTTACATACCTTTTGTCAAAATCAGATTTCTTTTTTTAAAATATTTAACAAATTCTCGTAACTCGGCATTTTCCTCTACCTCCTTTCCTTGCATAACCTATCAAATGGAAGAGCCTAAATAATGGGTTAAATTATTTTCACCATCGCCTTTTAGGAGAATGCTATACACTTATAACTTCTCTCAAAAACGTGTCGCATCATTCATAACGATCGTTCGTCATTATAGCAAATTATTATATTCTTTCACACGTTCTTTCATGTGTGTCCCGTAATAAAATTAGGATGCAATAGAAAGCTTAGACATTAGGATGGTTCCAACAACAACAACATCATCCATTATTTTAGAGGATCTTGTCTATGGCAGGTATCAAGAGATTGGATGTACGCAACAATACCTATGTGTTAAAAACACAGAAAACTTGACCCATACTAAAAATTGCTTCATTAGGATGGTTCCAAATACAGTTAAAATCCAGAAAAGCAACATGTAGCTCTTTTTTCATCATCACATATTCAACATCTCCTATTCTCATGCACATAAACTTCTATCCATCATACATTCTTTTTTCTTTTCTTTACCATCCTCCGCTCCTCATCTCATAATGGAGGAGCGGAACTCGCCGGCAGGTGACAAGAACACGGAGCCTCTGCCTCTTCCTCTCCCGCCGGGGAGGTCCGAAACCTACATTGTTCAAATCCCTAGAGATCAAATTTATCGCGTGCCACCACCCGAAAATGCACAAATTGTTGAGAGTTACAGAAAAGGAACTCCTAAGAACAAAAAGAAACATTGTCACATTTGCGCATGCATTGTTGCGTTCCTTGTTGCCATTGCTCTTGGTATTGCCGGAGTTATCGCATTTATTCTTCTTGCATACAACCTTAAGTCCCCCGAATTTTCAATCGCGCAAATTCGTGCAAACAACCTATCATCGTTATCTGATCATGGAAACGGAATGCATACACGATATCTAATTTGTATCATGTTCAAGAACCCGAATACGAAAATGGATGTTCGATATGAAGTTGGAACAATGACCCTTATGTATAAGGGAAAAAAGATAGCCAAAGGTA